>JAUIMM010000065.1:0-600000 GCA_031769625.1 Taudactylus pleione | reverse complement strand
GATCTTCTACTTGTGTCTTGGTGCCAAATACCACAGGACACCTTTAGAGGTCTTGTTTAGACCATGCCTCGATGGATCCGAGCATTTTTGATGGATGGCACAAGGGTGACCTACACAATTTTAGGCAGGTGGTTTTAACGTTATGGCTGATGTGTATTGTACTGTAACGTTATGCATATGTGCACTGAAGTGCCAAAAGTCATAGGATTGATGCCTAGTGTCATGTAGGACTCCCTTTAGCCCGCTAAGTGCAGCAACTCAATGTGGCATTGATTCTACAAGTGGACGGAAGACCGATGCCGTTTGGATAGCTTCCCACAGCTCGCTGATATTTGTAGGTGCAGGATCTTGGGATGGGAATGGACCTCTACACCATGTCCCATAATGCTTGATTGGGTTTGTGTTGGGCAAATATGGGGGCCACACCATTCATTGGAACTCTCCAGAATGCTCCTCGAACCAATTCTGGACAAGTTTTAGACAGATGACAAGGTGCATTAACCTGCTGGAATATTGCATCATTGTGGGGGTCCATGAAGCCCATGAAGGGCTGCAAATAGTCATCAAGTAATGCAACATAGCGATTACTGGTCACTGGACGTGTTCAGGCGGACCCAACCTAAGCCATGTGAACACAAACCACACCATTATGGAACCACCACCAGCATGCACGGTGCTTTGTTGACAACTGGGGTCCATGGCCTTATGGGGTCTTCACCACATCCAAACCCTACCATTAGCTTGAAACAACCATGACTCATCATACAACGCAACATGTTGCCGGTCCTCCAGTGTCCAATTAGCACTGTCACACCCAGGTGAGGTGCTGTGTCCGGTGTTGTAGTGTCACTTCGTTGGGTCTTCTGCTCCCATATCCCATGGAAGCTAAAGAACGCTGTACTGACCTTCTGGTTATGCCTCTTGTACCTCCTGCATTGAATGTGGATGTGATCTGAACCAGTGTGTCTTTTGTTTGTTACCATGGACAATTCTAGCCAGACACCGTTGGTCACGATCATTAAGCACCCATGGTCAGCCACTGTGTGGTAATGCCTTCCATGAGGTATCCCTGGTACACACGTGACACTGTAGATTGAGAAATGTTGAATGTCCATACAACTTCAGAAATGGAATGTCCCATCCATTGGACACCCACTATCTTGCCCCATTCGACCTCCGATAATTCACATCACCTTGAGCAGCCTAGGCAGTGTTCAAACTGATGCGCAAGATGTCAGGTCTGGCCATTTCCAAGACGTCACAGTCTTTACCATGCTAGGGGGTATATTTACTAAGGTGCAGGTTTTTAGAAGTGGAGATGTTGCCTATAGCAACCAACCAGAGTCTACTTAACTTTTACAGTCCAAATATTTAAAGCGCTTCCTGCAGATGTTATTCAGCAGCTTTCTTTCACATAAAAAATGTGTCTATATATATATCAGAATGGAGAAAGCGCTATAATTAAATTAAAATGTATAAATTCTATGTTGAAAGTGACAAAATAGAAACTTACCTGCATATATATAAGACAGCACAAACGGACCTACATAAAATGTACACTAAAACAATGTTTACAGCCCCTTTAGGATGTAATTGCTAAGTATATTCGTCCTCGATAGTGTGGCAAACGAAAAACTTTCCCTAGCTTACCCTAATGTTCAGTCGACCCAGGTGAGTTGGTGAAAAGTTACTTATGCTAATGAAATGCGTTGGTGTGAGGAGGGGCAACAGTAACAGCACCACTCCAAGTTTCTAAAGTGACAGATCGCTAAGTGTACCCGGCGTGACTTTGCAGCGTAGCAGTGTATGAAGCCATGCCGACAGCGTCCGGAAGCTGTGGGCTAAATCTCCGGTTCTCAGTACAATGGAAGGGAGGTGCACCATCGATCCACCGCAGATGAAGACTCACCTGGGTCGGATGAACATTAGGGTAAGCTAGGGAAGGTTTTTTGTTTGCTTTTACTGCTGCCACGCTATCGAGGATGAATAAACTTAGCAATTACATCCTAAAGGGGCTATAAACATCGTTTTTGTGTACATTTTATGTATGTCCATTTGTGCTGTCTTATATACAGAATATGCAGGTCCGTTTCTATGTTGTCACTTTCAACATAGAATTTATACATTTTAATTTATGATTAGCGCTTTCTCCATTCTGAGACTTACTTAACTTTTACCTAGCACCTTATAGAAGATAATAACTAGAATCTGATTGGCTGCTATGGACAACATCTCCACTTCTAAAAACCCGCACTTTAGTAAATATACCCCTAGGAGAGGTGGGGAGCTATTTCCATGTCTTGGTTTCCACCACTCCATTACCGCATAGGTCCTCACTGCACCGTGAGCTCCAGGCTGATGTTCCCATACACACTGCACATACAGAGGTGGTTCGAATTGAGGTCCTAAAATTCACGCAGTATGAACAGATGTCAGTGCTGGAAAATTGTGCACTTTTATAATTGAATTGCTTTGATCTAATTTTTCTCACATTTACAATAATAAATGAAAGTTCAGACGCAAATTCATCCTTTATTATTTTATTATCATTATACTGTATGAATTATTTTGCATCAACTTGTGAAGCCGCTGCAGTTATAAGCCGGGGGCCAGTCACTGACCCCTTGTGGGCTGTATGTAGGCTGTCTGTTGCACAACAGTGGCTGACACCGGTATGTATATTGTGACTCATCCCGCTGCTGCGGTCACTGGCTGGAATGGAAATGTATAGTCATGTCTTGGCAGCACAGAGCTACAGGATGTGCCATCAGGGAAATGCCACGTTTAACAACACAGAACCCAAAACACATCAGGCAGTTAGTGAATCTAAAGCTTTGTACAAATCATTTCTATGCCTTCCAAACTGTACAAATTTATGTTCTTCTTACTCCATGTCAGGGCTCAGCTCCCAACTACCCCAAACAGGTGTGGATCAGTTTCTAAAGTGTATATCACACATATGTACCAACACCTGCTCACCTATTTTCCTGGCAATAAGTGAGAAATTACAATGAGGCACCATGGTGTGATTATCTCTTTATTGTAGGAATTGTGATTTTCATTGCTAAAAGTGTATATATGCTGTCATGTATTACTAGCTAGACAAGTACCTAACAAAAGGCCTGAAATAAATTCCCTGTATATACTAGTTCTCACCTACTAGTATATTCTGTAACTGACACCAATACTAAGAGAGAAACAGATGAATGGATCACTCTCTCACATATTAATTGGATCTGGTCTTCGCTTCTACCTTTTGCCAATTATGCAGAATCATCAGTAGGGGCACTAGAATAGTAATCACGGTAATAAGCTTATGTCCCCATTGAAGGACGTGGATCAGACACATCATGGTAAGAAAGGAGACCGGCGTGTTGTACCTCTTTATAAATCCATCTTTAGATGATCATAGCAACTTACATTGTAATGTCCAGGGACACATTGCAGCAGAGCACATCACGCGTAGTTCAGTGTCGGTGCACTACAATCCCCATCATGGCATGTTCAACGAGCTTCGAAATATTGCAATTTTTTGGTGCATTTTAAATACTCTTCTTCCATAAATATTTGCATGCAATATAGCTAGTAAGTGAGAATTGCATCCAATTTACAGAATAACATTAATTTTGCTGTACAGTCGGTCAGTAATTGTGAGAGGGACATTTGCAGGGACAAAGCTATAAAACCTGGGACTAATCAGTTTCGGGGTTTCAGAATAAATACTGTATGAATTATCACTACCAGGAAACATGCTGGATACCAGTCAAGGGTATGGCGTTATCATGGCTAATTTATTTAGTGGCACTATTTTTATCTATGAATGTTTACTTCTATCTTGAGAGCTATTGCCAGGTCCTGTCTACAGGTGCCAGGCCCCCGAGTCTCAGTCACGGTGATCCTGCCAAGGGAAGAAATGTTCCTGATGTCTGAGTACTGTGATGCTGCTTTTGTGAGAGATCTGCAGGTCTTTATTATTAGATGGGTGTTTGACTATCAGTGTTTTCTTTCTAAATATTCAGAGGGCAGAATCCAATCAAAGCCGCTGTCAATAACTGTCATCTGTGATAGAGCTGCTGTTCTGGTTGACTGAGTGTAGACACTGGTGTGGAGAGCTGGTGATGTGTGCTGAATATTTGCTAAACTAAAGGCAATTACAGGTTGGCAGTGACAGATACACTGTGTAATAGAGAGATTTTGGCCAATCAAGCAGTGAGATTCCAGAAAACTCCCTTTTATTTAACTCCTACTGCTCAGAAAGGAACTGAATTCTGATCAACTTCTGCTTTTCTTTCAAAACAATTCCTACTTACAAGAAACATAGACAAGCGAAGCGTCAAATTATGTTATAACATAAAGGAGAAAGGGTAGGGGAAAGCATGTTCAACAACAGTAATAACAAAGCCCGACAGTCACAGCTCCAAAGAATAACTTCGGTACGCTCAAGAGTAATGCATAACTATTTGGGAGCAGATGGGGCATGAGTGGCTTAGACGAAGTAGGTGGGAGAGAATGGAGAAAGGTAAGGGGGTGAGTAGGATTAGGGGCATGTGGGAAGGGAGGAGGAAGGAAGGAATTCGAGGGAGGGAAGGATTGGGCCAGGGCTTGGAGAGAGGGGGAAAAAGGGGTAAGAACCTTGAATGATCAGCATTAATCAAGCAGACATACCCCATGATGTGTAAACCATGGGGTCCAGACTGCATGGAGCTTATCAATAGTATTGTTGAGACGCCCAGTAATATATTCCATTCGGGACATGAACCAGATCCGATTCACCACCTCTTGTTTGGAGGAAGGGTTTAGGCATCTTTCAATTGCGCATGTATTGAAACCTTGCTGCTCATGCAATGCAGTCAGTTTGGCAGAATGTTTTGGATTATGACGGGATAGGAGGCAGAGCAGAAGTTGTGTTGGGTCTAAAGACGACGAATGGCCCATGACATGTGAGAGTTGTTATTATGCTCCAGAAGGGGGTAAGGGCACGGCATGACCACCAGATGTCGAGAAAGGTTCCAGGTTGTCCACATTGTCACCAGCAGGGTGGGAGGGGACATGCCTGGGTACTGCACTGCGTTCCTAACTAAAGAGATTTTATATTTTATTTTAGTGATAATAAGAATTAAAATCAAGATTAAAATGTAGCTAAAAAACTAAATCTTTATGACTTTTCTGAAACCTGGACTAATCCCTAAATTTGTACACAAAGTTTATTTTTAAGAATAGCCGCTCCACGTTACTTCAGCATGTCAGCATGTACAACCATGGCCAAAGTTTGGAGAATGACACAAATATTGGTTCTCACAAAGTTTGCTGCTTCAGTGTTTTAAGACCTTTTTGTCAGATGTTACTATGGTATACTGAAGTAAAATACAAGCATTTCATAAGTGTCAAAGGCTTTTATTGACAACTACATTAAGTTTATGCAGAGTCAGTATTTGCAGTGTTGACCCTTCCTTTTCAAGACCTCTGCAATTCGCCCTGGCATGCTGTCAATCAACTTCTGGGCCACATACTGACTGATGGCCGCCCATTCTTGCCTAATCAATGCTTGGAGTTTGTCAGAATTTGTGGGTCTTTGTTTGTCCATCCGCTTCTTGAGGATTGGCCACAAGTTCTCAATGGGATTAAGGTCTGGGGAGTTTCCTGCCCATGGACCCAAAATTTTGATGTTTTGCTCCCCGGGCCACTTAGTTATCACTTTTGCCTTGTGACAAGGTGCTCCATCATGCTGGAAAAGGCATTGTTCGTCACCAAACTTTTCTTGGATGGTTGGAAGAAATTGCTCAAGATAGCCATGAATAAAGAATGGTACCAAAACATCTGTGTTCTTAGGCAAAATAGCCCACTCTCTTCGCTAAGAAGCAACCCCACACATCAAGGAAATGTGCTAGTGCTAAAAGTGTCCTTCTGATACAACCCTGCAGGATGTATTGAGATTCCCATTTCCATTGGTGAACATTGTTCTCCCATGCAAATCAATACATAGTCACATGCCTAACTATTCCGCTTTTTCATGGAAAACTAATAGGCTTTCTACATATAAAGCAATGACTGCATACGAAAAAGTCTATTCAATTTATTGTGCTTGCAAGTTTATCATGCACTTAGTGGATTGTTCTCGTGAAAATCTGTTTCCCCACTGAGGGCGATGAGAAGATTCAGGAATAGTTGTATTCCCGATAGTCCCCAGCTGTGTTCTGCAGGCCTTCTCCGATGTCCTCTTTTGCGGGCACCTGGGTGCATCGAAATGACAGAACAACCCAGAGCCTCCAATGAAGATGAATGTGTTGGACATGATATCACCCTCTAGAGATCACAGCCAGGGTAACCTACTGGCACCAATGATTATTAACTGGACTCAGGGGCCTTCCGCAAGATCTTCAGCTGCCAATCTGCCCATGTATCAAAGCACGTGTACGGATAGAGGCAGTCTGTTCGTAAAGATGTGTACAACTGTGCATACGTATGAATATGTGCTTTTAGGGCCTGATCAGAGGTGGATGCTCCTGCATCTGCACTTGCATCTGTTGGTGGAGTCGCGGTACCGACAATATGCAAATGCTAGTATCAGCCTTCCACAGGTGTAGCAGCCTGCATCCGACTGTCCAAGCCCTGAGGCACCCACTTTCAGCGTCTCTGTACGCTGTAACACTGGTGGCGATTTTTGACATGACAGAATAAGCTGTACACATTTCTGTATGTAAGTCACGCTGTATAGCCGGTTGCCATATTAGAGCAGCGTTAGGCAACTGACAGCCCCAGGGCCCCATGTGGCCCTCTGAACAGTGGCGTAACTAGGGGGGGTCGGGCAGGGTGCGTGCCCTGGGCGCCGTGGGACCGGCGGCGCGGGGGGGCGCCACCAGCCACGGTCCAGCCCGCCCTAGTTAGCCACCAGTGTAGCGCCGACCGCAGTGAGTGCGGTCAGCGCTACACATTTACACAGGACCGGCGCTAGGCTTCCAGCGCCGGTCCTGTGCTGCACACCTGAGCCCGTTCCCTCTCCCTGAGCACTTGCCCAATAGCGCCAGGAGGCGGGCTCAGGCTGTGCATAACACACGCAGCGCTGGCAGCGATGCGTGTGTTAAACAGCAGCCAATGAGAGTCAGATAGACTCTCATTGACTGCTGCAGCACCCACTGCAAGAGCTGGACTTCCGTCTGGCTCCTGCAGTGGGTAATGGGACAGACGTCATGACATCATGACGTCTCTCCCATAATGCTGAGCGCGCCAGCCCGGGAGGACTGGCGGGAGCGGTGTCGCGGTCCGGAGCAGCAGCGTGGATTCAGGTAAGTATATTTTTATATATTTTTTTTTAAAACCCGCCTGCACTACTGGGGGCACAACGGGGGAGGGGGATGGCTACTACTGGGGGGACCTCTACTGGGGGCACAACGGGGGGGGTGGCTACTACTGAGGGCACCATTATTCGGAGGACCTCTACTGGGGGGGGCTATTAACTGGGGGCACCATTATTGGAACGAGCTCTACTGGGTGGGGTTATTACTGGGGGCACTTAATCGGGAGGGGGAACCTCAACTGGGGACCACTACTTGGGGGGGACTACTACTGGGGGCATTATAAAAGGGGCCTACTACTAGGGGCACTGCACTGGGGGGGACCACAACTGGGAGCAATAATAGGACCACTACAGGGGGCACTGGATAGGGGGGTCAATACTGGGGCCTGCATCAGGGGGACCACTACTGGGGGCACTGCATGGGAGGGGGGGTACTACTGCTGGGGGCACTATATAAGGGGCTTACTGCTAGGGGCACTGCACTGGGGGGACCAGTACAGGGGGCACTAGATAGGGGGGATCACTATTGGGTGCCTGCATAAGGGGGACCACTACTGGGAAAACTGCATGTGGGGGGGACTACTGCTGGGAGCACTATATAAAGGGCACTGCATAAGGGGATACCACTACTGGGCGCACTGCATTGTGGGGTCTGCTACTGGGGGCACTGCATAAGGGGGAACACTACATAGGGCACTGTATTTGGGGGGACCACTACTGGGGGCACTGAGTAAGGGGAACTAATTGGGGGCTGTATAAGCCACTACTGGGGATACTGTATAAGGGGCACTACTATGGGCCTGCATAAGAGGGGACCACAACTGCATACTGGGGGTGCTGTAAAAGGGGTACTACTGGGGTTAAGGTGCATATGGATAGGAATGTTCAGCGTGAAAATAAAGGGGTGTGTCATGTTGACACGCCCCATTTTTAAGTGACCCCGCCCATTTTTCCCCACGCGCACATATCGGCTTGGGTGGGGGCTCCCTTTTCAAATTTGCCCTGGGCTCCAAATACCCTAGTTACTCCACTGCCTCTGAACCTTCATGTGTAGACCCCAGCTACTTTCAGAACCACATAACTGAACCTAAGGATGACAGGTGAGCACAATTTACTTCACTTCGCTACATATTTTTATGAAATTTCTCAATAACAAACTTTTGGCTTAGGGGTGCCGTGAAAACAATACTGATACTCTAGGGCGCCGTGATTCAAAAAAGTTTAGGAGCCACTGCCCTAGTGCCACCCCTCCCCCTAACCCTCTGGATTTCAGCACTGGTATTCTGAGGACCAGCATCACCACCGGAATGGTAGCTACATACCCCAAGTGTGTATATTAGTATTCTATCATTAGTGTAAGATGTGCACCTGTAAAAGAAAGTATTAAAACGAACGACAGAACCCTTTTCTATGTACATTTTAGTATTTTTTTATGTACATTTTAACATTGAAATCACATTGGGATTTGTACATATAAAAATGTGTTTTCCCACATAAAGTCTGCTTTAAAGTTGCAAAAAACATCCCATTCAAAGTATAGGCTAAATACAGATCACCACCACATCATAAACATGTGAAGATATAGTCTATCCAGCACTGAGGACTGCGCCCGATCTCTTCCCACAACACAAAATCTCATTTCATATACAGACATTATATAATCTGCATGGGTCTGCCTAACCCACACTCAGCCAGAGACAGTCACAGCGGTGTTAACTTTATAAACCATCTGCAAACCCATACAAAAGGCCACATCTGCAGAACAATTGGCGATAAAAAGCAGCACTTCCGCCGTGTAGGTCATCCCTGATATAGGCTATGTATTGTGATCTGTGAGCCAGACTCAGAGTTGTACGCTATGCTGATATTTTCGCCATTGATTGATTATCGACCATCTTTGCATACGTCTGAGTCGCACTGCGCATGTCTCAAGGTACATTACCATAGTCACTCGCAGCCTGATTTACAGTCAGGAAGTATTAGGGGGTGGTAAAAGGGAATGTAGGCTAAAAACGCAGACATGTCGGGACTGTTTCAGGTTCGTGTCACATCCTGCATCTGCGATCCCGTACACAAGCAACATGACTCCAGCGTCTTTATTTCCTGCGGCCATTCTGTGCGACCATAGAATTACTCAGGACGGCTACCAGCGAATGATGTGCAACCAATCCTGCGGATTTGTACGCAGATACTTGGATGTGCAAAGACTCTGGCGCGCGTTTCAATACATATCCCTTAAAAACCTAATAGTACAATTATTTAATTTCATGATCATACCGTATATATATTCTGCTTTTGCAGTCATGATTATCGTGTTTGACATTTTTATTTTTTCCCCCGAACTGTACGTGTTTTTCCTGGATAATAACTGGCCTATTTATTATTTACTATGTCTTACTTCCATGCATATATGCTTGTTTTCATTTTCTTCCCTAGTACAAATAAACTCTCTTTCGCTCACTCACTGTCCAATTACACTCGTTGTTTCGGGAATGCAGGGCCTTTGAAGGCACCGTGATGCAACTTGGATCTGAGACACGCGATTTGGCTGGCAGAAGAGTAGCAGAAAGTATTCTTGGAACAGATTATGTCACTCCAGGGCAGATGTGAGCTACATTTTAGCAAACTCCATGTGTGGCATGTGGGCAGCTCAGCGCACAATATGTTCTGTTATTTCTGTTAAGCCCCTTGCTTCAGGATGCGTGGGTGGACTTTCACTTTAAAATACTGAAAATCTGTCCCCCCCTCCTTTCTCCCACAGTACATGCCCAGTCCATCTGCCGCCATCCTTTTAAGTTCTTAGGAACTGAATAATACAGTTCTGGTAGTTTCTCCTTACTTCAGTTTGTCATTATAGTGTATCTATTAATAAGCACTGTATATATATTTGATACACAGTGTGAGTTTCCCAAGTCCAATCAAGTGTTCTAAATCTGAAAAGAAAATGAAAAGGTTGCGTGTGTTCGTGTGTTTTTGTGTATATAAATATATACAGTGTATATATATATATATATATATTAGTGTAATGAACCCAGAGAAACTACCAGGATGAGTGGTAACTGTACATTTACCCCAGTCGCACTTTCCCACAGTCCCTTCTCTCTGTTCCCCTGTAGCAAGAGCCATTGATAGAGATGGACAGTGGGAATGGGCGCGAGTCTGCCCTAAGCCAGACATGCCCCCACTCTACATGTCTGACTTGGGACAGATTGTATAGTTGCCTTTATACATCAAGTTCCAAACTGCCTCTGGAGGCACAAGAACTATATGCAGGAGGTTCATTTACAGATGTGCCCAGCTAGTTTGTTGCTCCATACACTATGAAGCATGCCACGCAAGGCGTGCCACACACCACGCCGTGAGTCACGCCACACAGAAAGTTTCGTAATGTAGCGTTGCGTAGTGCTGGAGAAAAGTCATAACGTGTAATACAACTTTTTGCCCACCAGGTGTCACTTTTCCTAAACTACATAGCGCATGCGTCTGATTTCCAATGCATGTTCTGTATCATCGCCCGATGATTGGCTGACAGAAGCGGTGATTCGGTACACTATACAGAAGTACAGCGTTTTCCACACGGAATCAGGCATGTATAATAAAGCGGTAGAAGAATGTATAATAAAGTTTTAAATCATTAAGCTCTGTATTACATACTGACTGTGCGGTTGAAATTGCACACTTGCGCCAATGTAAGTACTGTCGGCACTGTCCCAGACTTAGACATTGTAGTGATTTCATTACTTTACAAACTACAGTACTGTAGTAATGGGTGAAGCGTGTGGCCTAGCGGTCTAATGCCTAGTCTCACTGCTTCTCCCATCTTCTTGTCCCGTGGGTTTGAGACCTTGAAAATATATATATATATATATATATATATATTTTTTTTTTTTTTTTATTATTATTTTTTAAATCTTCACTTAGAGTATTCAGTATTCAATACATGTGGAGCACATGCCCAGTGCTTCGGGAGTCAAACGCAGCGAAAGTGGGATGTCTGTCCATACTTTAGAGTGCAAATTTGCGTCAATGTTGGCGCTGTCCCAGACTTGGACACTATAATGATTTTTCATGACCAGCAACTGGTAGTGGGCTCTGTTTGAGAGAGCTCTCTGCATTACAAACTGACTGCGTTTAAAACGCAAACTTGCGTGAGTGTCGATGCTGTCCCAGACTTGTACACTTTAGTGATTTCATGAGTTCAGTAATTGGTAGTCGGCTCTGTTTGAGAGAGAGGTCTCTCCATTGCAAGCCAGAGATGCCATTTATAACCCCTCGGAGCTGGCTGAAAGCCACCACAGCGCAAACCGTGCTGACATTGACGCAAGTTTGCGCTTTAAACGCACAGTCAGTTTGTAATGCAGAGAGCTTGCTCTCAAACAGAACCAACTACCAGTTGCTGGTCATGAGAAATCATTATAGTGTCCAAGTCTGGGACAGCGCCGACATTGACGCAAGTTTGCGCTCTAAAGTATGTACTGTACTGTAATACAGACATCCCACTGTCGCAGTGTTTGACTCCTGACCCACTAGTGCAGTGCTGTGATCTTCCATACGCCATATGGCTTTGCTCCACTGGGCATGCGCCAGAGATCCCATTTATACCACCTTGGAGCTGGCTGACAGCCACCACAGCGCCAACCGTGCTGACATTGACGCAAGTTTGCGCTTTAAACGCACAGTCAGTTTGTAATACAGAGACCTCTTTCTCAAACAGAGCCCACTGCCAGATACTGCAGTCATGAAATCACTATTGTGTACAAGTCTGGTACAGCAACGACATTGATGCAAGTTTGCGCTTTAAATGCACAGTCAATTTGTAATACAGAGACTCTTAAACAGAGCTCACTAGCAGTTTCTGAAGTCATGAAATGACTTTACAGTTGTGTCCGAGACTGGGACAGCGCAGAGAGTGGCGCAAGTGTGAAAATGCAACCGCATACAGTAGTAATACAGACAACTGGGCATTCGCAGTGCAATGATTTTCCATATGCCATGGCATAGCGCTACATGGCGTATGACTTGGCTTCACTAGGCATGCGCCACAGATCCCATTGTAACCCCTACACTGGGCATGCGCCAGAAATCCCATTGTAACCCCTCGGAGCTGACAGCCACCACAGCGCAGGCATTGACGCAAGTTTGCACTTTTTAAACGCACAATCAGTTTGTAATGCCTTACTTTTAAATAGCCTTTTAAACAACAACACTACTACAGTAGTTTCACTATAGTGTCCAGAGCCAACAGTGCCAAAAAAAAATTATTATTTTCCTGGGCTCGAACCCGGGACCAGCATAGTTGCAAAGCGATCGCCTAACCACTAGCCCACAAGCCAGCTATATTAAGAACCGCACATAGCGGTCTCATCCTTGTGCATTCCACCCACCCGCTGCTCTTTTTAATAATAAAAAAAATTGTCTTCCTTTCCAAATATTGTACATAGTACCCCACCATTAGATTATAATTCATCCCATCTCAGTGAAAGCTGTGCGTGCATCTCATTAATCTACAGTATCGGTTATACCATGATAACAACTCAGGCAACTTCACTACTGTACAGTTACTGTAGATACAGTATGTGTACTGATTTAGAGCTTACTGTATGTATGTGATATTAAAAATATTGGTTGTGCGAACATGCAAATACTGTACAGTTCATGAATGTGATATACATCCAATTTAACAGTATGGTATTCAGTGCAAATTACAACAGTGGAGCACTAGCCACCCACCGGTTAAGCGCTGTATTACATGCTGTAGCGTATTCTTTGTTGAATACTTCGGTACGCCACAAGTCCAGCCATCACGTAACGTTCCATGGCGTGACTCAGAGCCCTGAATGGCACTCCTTGAACAACAAACTAGCTGGGCACATCTGTACTCTGGAGCAGTAGAAACACATTCTCTGGAGTGATGCTTCCACACCTGGCACTCTGATGGACAGGTCTGGGTTTGCCAGGAGAACACTTCCTGATGGAACTGCCAACTGTAAAGATTGGTGGAGGAGATATAATGGGCCTGTTTTTCATGGTTTTGCCTGGGCCCCTTAGCTCCAGTGAAGGGAAATGTTAATACTAGAGCCAGGGCCTTAACTAGGGTAGTGCGACCAGTGCCATGGCACAGGGCACCGCAGGGCAGGGGGCATTGTTTAGGCCTGTCAATTTTCCTGTTTATTATCATTCTTGTAGCTTCCTCTTCTTTTATCCTGAGCATCTCCTGGCTGCCCCAGAAGTACCCCTATCTCTATCCTGGCCCTTCCTCATGAAGCCATGGCCCTTTTTCAGGTGCACTACCTTATGTCCCTATTTAAAAAATGGAGGGGCGCCAATGCTCTCTCTGGCACAGGGCACCAAAAAGTCTAGTTATGGCTCTGACTAGAGCATACAGTCACCTTCTAGAGAGTTGTGTGTGTCCAACTTTGTGGCAATAGTTTGAAGATGACCCTTTCATTTTTCAGCATGACAATGCCCTCATGCGCAAAGTGAGTTTCAACAAAAATGTTTTCTCTTGACTGGTTGACTGGCCTGCCACACGGGTGTGTGTGTGTGTGGTGTGTGTGGTACCCCAGGTGTTGGTTGGGTACAGATAAGTGAGATGTATAGATGGTACCTTACAGCTGAGATGGTAGCTCCAGTTGATCTTCCTTCTTATTTGGCAACAACTTCACAAGCTATACCCACATCAGGCTGTAGCAGAAAGGCTAGACCCATACACACATTAAACTGACATAGCGTGACAGCTTTGATGAATAGAATAATCAAGTAGGTCCAGAGATGGTCACAGTGTGATGAAAATAAGGATCACCTTACATATGACAGGAGACAGGCACAAAAAGAAATTTAGCAATTTCAAAACAATAGTTTGCAATACAATAGTAAATACGTAATGGGCAATAACTTATTCTAGTAGTGAAACGAGTTTTTTTAACTTAAGTGCTGCAGCACCTCTTTGTATATGTCTAGGGAAAATGCAGTTTCTTGATTGGCTCAATATACAATAGTTTAAACACACAATAAATAACCTTTCAAAACACAGAGACGAGTTATTACTCAGCAGAATTAGCAAAAACCTCCAAACTGAGAAGTATTTTACTCTACAGTGCACACAAAGTTCTGTTGTTGGAGTACCCTGTTGCTGGATAATCACTGACCTAAAACAGGCATGTAATTGTAATTCACAATAGGCAATAGTCAAAGACTTAGCATCTAATGCTGTTTCCTCCTGGCTCCAATAGCTTTGGATTTCCAATAATAAAGCACAATAAACACAATCCACATTCAATATGGCAATTTTCTTCGGCACTTCCCAGCATCAATAACTCAGTCCCAAAGTCATACTAGCATTGGGTTGGCTACCCATGTGCAGCTGCTTTTGGTGGTGTACAGAGATATCACTACCTCCCAGCGCCTAGTTTAATTCTGTGTTGTACCAAAGTCATACTTGCCTACCCTCCTGGAACGGCTGAGAGGCTCACGAAAATTGGGTGGCACTTCTGGCTGTCTGGAAAAATGTGCAAGTCTACAGGAGTCTGGAGCCACCTGGCCATGATGCAATTTGCGTTGAATCGCTTCATTGTGACTCTGCCGCCCACTTCACAATGGTGATAATCACGGCATTGTATAGCTGGGGCGGGGCAACAATGACGTCATCACGCCCTTGGACCCCCTCTGTCAGCCTCAGCACTTCAGTGATAGCACTTTGCCTAGTCTCTTGTGTCTCACAACAGGCCTTCGGCAGCTCACTCTACTCCTCTGTGTCTGCTGGTCTCAACTGCACATGTGCAATTACAAAGCTCCAGGTTCTGTTGCTGGCTTGGCTCTGTTTTGGCGTGTAATGGCGCCACCTAGTGGCAGTCTCCTATTTACAACGTTAATTGGCTATGAACAGCGGAACGAGTGATCGTTCCATTGTTCGTTACATTCGTTCTGATATGTACCCAGGATCCAATATGTCAGCCTGTTGGGTCAGCTGGGTACATATCGCTCAGTGTGTACCCAGCTTAAGATTCATTGAGTTTCCTATAAGATTCATTGAGTTTTGTCTACCAGACATGGGGAAGCTTATATAATAAGCATTGCATGGTAAATGTGCAGCACAACTATTTTTTCAGTGATTGCCATCTCAGGATAGAGATAACAAGAAAATGCTTTAGAGCATTCTTTATATTACACATTTATTCTATGAATTCAGTCTTATTTTACATTTTTTTACTAAGGGGAACTAAAAGCCCAAAAACTTGGTCTTTTATTACCTTGTACAAGGAAACAGTGATAAGTTCACCTTTATCGCTCCAGTACCGCTCAGCCAGCTTCGAGATATTTTAGCAATAAATTGTGGTGATAACAGGTTTTTCATTACTACACTAAGCGGCAATAAAATAGCTCATTATCTAGTAAGATTGAGATGAACCAGTCTACCTTAGTGCTTCAGTTGCTAGGATAGGTAGGTTTCTCCATCTATATGGAGCAGTATTGAATGGATAGAAGTGGAGAGGCAGGGGTATAAAACAAAAAATTTATATTTATTCCAAAACAAATGGAGGAAGATAGATAGATTGTATAGTTAGTTTCCATTGCATAATTACTAAGAATTTTTGCAATTAGCTATGAGGAGCAATTTTATGACTCTTGGCCATTTACTTCTTTAGTGGCCCCTCGTACTGTGTTGCCCCAGTAGGTTTCCTGGAGAGCAATGAGGAAAATGTGTGAAGTAAAAATAAGGCCTTTTTTAATTACATATACATTAACTTGATGTCATGTGCAATTATGTTACGGTGAAATATATGCTCTTTTTTTCAACAAGGCATTTTACAATGTTTTGGGATTTATTAGTGGGAAGATAAAGGCCGTTGTCATTTGCTCTCTCATTTTTCAGAAGGCCAAAAAATATTAGAGCAGCGTTAGGTAACTGACAGTCCCAGGGGCCCATTGTGGCCCTCTGAACCTTCATGTGTAGACCCCAGCTACTTTATGATTGATTGTCAGACTTGTTTGTAGCACTATGTAACACTTGTATAAAATGCATGCTGATATTGTATTACAGATATTTGTATCTTTCTCTGACTAAATGTATCGTTTTAACCTATTACTGGGAATCAAGGTAATGTGTAAACATTTCTAATGTTAGAGCACTGTCCAAGCAGCCCACGAAGTGTATTAGGATGTCTATTGTTGCATTAGACCAGGGATGGGCCCTTATATGGCCCCCGGAATGATTTGGACTGGCCCTCTGAGCTTTTTTCTGCTAGCCTCATCTGGCTAGCAGGGTGCCTAGAATGGCACACAGCAGCCAGAATCTATGCAGCAATGCCGCCTGGAGCGTCCTTAGGACGCTCCAGACGGTCACACCGCTGCCCTTACAGCTCCCCGGAGCATCCTCAGGATCCTTTGGACATTGCTGTAATCACCGTCAATTGTGACCCCCCACCCCGCGTGATGTCACACGAAGGGGGCGTGGCCTGCATCGGGACAGCGAATAATGTTATATATTTCATTATGGCCCTCGGCAAAAAAGTTTCCCCATCCCTGCATTAGACCCTTCTTTCTGACAAAAGAAGAAGTTGTCTACCTTCCCCTATTAGTGTACTGCCCACAGCCCCCATACAGCAAATAGTTGGGGCATACTTGCTGACTTTGGCAAGTTCCTCTCTGGTAGGTCCATAGAGCGGGAGATCCAGGTGTGTGGGATGGAGGTGGGGTGCCTTGAATTGCATCATCGCAGCCCCGTCCCCATTTTATTTTGCCTTCACTTATAGCAAATCACGTTATCATGCCCTTTGCCCGTGCCCACTTTACCTAAGAAGTGGTGGTGGTCGGAAGGTTGCAGGAAAGCCAGGATACTTTCCCCAATTTTGGGAGGCTAGTGGGAGTTCCAAGAAAGTGGGCAAGTATAAGTTGGTGCCTCTCTCCTGGAACACTGTCACAGCTGGTTCAGTAAAACAATAAAAAGCTTTTGTTCTGCTCTTCACCATAGGACTGTGCAGGTACGTTTACACCTGCAATCTAAGCTGCAATAGTACTATCCTGGTTGTTGGTAGCAACAGGGACTTGACCCAGGACCCCTGAAACAAGGTGAGGACCTCATCTTAGGAGACACAGACCTAGGGGTAAATTTGCTAAGAATCGAGAATGGTCGAGTTTAGTTTTTTTAATCTCAATTTGCATCGCCGAATCTCTGTTTTTTTTCTCGTATTTTATCTCTCAAATTTACTAAGAAGTGAGTTTAGCTGAAAGTGAGATTGCCAATTGTGAAGCTGATCGAGATATCTCCCCCGAGTTGCAAGTGAAGATGAGATTACTCACCCGAGATTGCAGTGGGTTCTCTCTGCAAATATCTCCCGAGCTAGCAGCCTGCACATATCAGTGAGATATGTGCAGGCTGTTTGTTTGGAAGATCTATAAAAAACGGGTTAAATTCTTTTAAAAAAAATGACGTGGGGTTCCCCCCAAAAGCATAACCAGCCCCGTACTTGTCAGCCTGTCCTGGTACCTAAAATTGCGGGGAACAAAATGAGTAGGGTTCCACCATAAGTTAGGTACCAGCACCAGGCTGCAGGGCCAGTCCTGGTTTTAAATATAGGATGGGAAAAAATTTGCTTAGAGGTCCCCCTACATTTAAAACCAGCACCGGACCAAACCGACCGGGGTGTAATGCCACAGCCAGGAGACCCTATTACCGGGTCTCCAGGGCCAAAACATTCTCACCTCAAGTCGGTCAGGCCAAGCCGGGGATCTCAGGGGAGGTGGGGACACCCCTCTCCCGAAACCCCAGGCTTTGTTTGAAGCCCGGGGCTCTTCCCCGCACCCCTGGGCTGTGGGTACGGGGGTAATAAAGTGTAAAATCAAAGTAAACTATTGTATTTTACAGTGGAACTACAGGTGTCAGCATGCCTGCCGTTTGGCACTTGTGGAACTACAAGTGCCAGCAGGCGGCCGGCACCCGTACATCCACTGTAAAATAAATAGTTAAATAAAGACAGTACACACACACCTTAAATAGTACAAGTTTATTACACACATACATCAAGCGCACATATTTACCTGCTGCCAGATGTTCTCGTCTACTTGTCCAAGTAGAATCCTGTTTGGAGGACCTGAAAAAAAGATCCTATACTCACCTCCATCCTCGCACTGGACTCCGTAGCATCCAGGGGGGTCTTTGCCAAAACAACAAAAACTTATGTTAGCGGTGTATGTGTGTGACCACATACCTCACTAACCGGCTCCCGACTGAACAGCGAGAACAGTCAGGAGCCGCCAGCCAATCAGCGTCCGCTAACTGTAAAGCGGCCGCTGATTGACACCGGCTCCTGACAGTTCCCACGTGGGAAAAAAAATTAACACTAAGTTAACTATTTACAGGCAGAAACATACACAAATCACACTGATCTGTGTATGTTTCTGGCAAACTCGCAGCTCTGGAGGTGAGTGTTTAACTTCAATTTGGCAGAGAGTTTGCTGTCATCTCACCCGAGCTTGTCATCCCGATTCTTTGTAAATTTGAGAGATGTATATTTTAGGTGAAAAGTACTTCTGAGTTGTCCCAATGGTGAGTTGATTCGCGTTAGCTATCTCCCCCGAGTTTTACGAGTGAGAAGAGAGAAATCTCTCTCTATCTCATCCGACTTTACCTTTAGTAAATTTGTGACATGAAATCTCGACCAATCTCGAATCTTAGTAAATTTACCCCCTAGAGGTGGCAGAGAAGAGGTACTTACCTCCATGAGAGAGAGCAGTGATATGAAACCATGCAGTTCCTCATGAACTGGTACAAAAAAAACCCTAATGGAAGTGAAAATATCTCATGTGGAATTCTATAGCAGCAGTTACATGCACCATCGCAATACTGATTGTATTATTGTTCTCAGGGTGGTGATAACAGACCAAATCATTTCAATAGCGCTTTCTTGATAAATGTACATATTTATTTATTTTAATAAGTTGAACTGAAAGCCAAAGCGATAAGGTAACTGCTCTGGGCCAGTACACTCCGCTACCACTGCAATAATCTTTTCATGAACTGCAGCGGTAAGGAATCTTAAAGGGGCCATTAATGATAAATAAGCCTCTTAATCGCACTGTTAGTTTTTGATAGCTGCTTTTTTTGTGCTGAAACTTTCTAACTCTAGGACTTCGGCTTAATGGCCCATCCGGGAAGGGATAGCAGTAACTTGAAGGTAGATGTCTGCATGTGATACATTATTTTCTTAATAAAGCAAATTTATGAAAAGTAGACCACTTAAAATGTATTCTAGAACAATGTTAAAGGGGTATATTTATTATAATTTGCAGTGTGTCCCCAAATATTAAGATGCATATCGCGGCAATAAGGTTTCTTTTTCCGACGGAATGGATCAATTTTAATTGCGGGGACATAGGCTCCAGTAAAAGCCCGTCCTGGTGATCAGGAAGAAGTGATCACACAGGGAAACACTTTACTTCCACTTAAGGACCCTCAATACAGATAGTGCACATGGGCCAGCCGTGATGCACAGCAAGACCTCCTGCAGCCCACCGGAGATGGATCACAAGATCTCTGCCAGGGCAGCCCCATTGCAGTCAATGGGCTAACACCATATGAAGATGGCATTAGTCCACGCAGGTACTGTCCACAAAGCTTCAATTTGCGGATCTTGTTAAATACCGTCCCCATACAAAACTGTGGATGGCTGCTGCTGGGGGCTGGCTGACAGCATGATATATATATATGTATTAGGGGTATCTAATTCTGCCCTTAGACATGCAGGGACAGCAGTATCCTCATATTTTGAAGACAGAATTAATTAATAAATATAAACAAGTGTTGTTAGTACAGTACATTACTGTCAAACACATTTTTCACCAAATCCCCCCTCATGTAGTCTGTACAAGTCTTAACATTTTTATTAACCATTTCCTACCAGCCCGCTGTCTTTCTACATCACCAGAGTTTATGGCCTCTCTAGAGGTAACGTAGAAATGTGCCACCTAATATTCCAGAATGCCCGCTCAGATGCTTGTGATCACGGAGCATCTCACAATGTGGTTCCAACTTCCTGGAAATGGCTATGTCTGATTTATTAAAAGTTATATAAATAGCCAGCACTCTCCCTCACAGCCAGGATGTGACTAAACCGCAGAGGTTGGGAACCAAGGGTCATTTTGATATAACATTATTCGCGGGCCCGGTGCAAGTCACGCCCCCTCCGTGTGATGTCACAAGGGGGCGGGGCCACAATCGCCAGTGATTACAGCAATGCTGTAAAGGCAGAGTTGTGACCGTCTGAAGCGTCATAAGGACACTCCAGGTGGCACTGCTGCATAGATTCTGGCTGCATGGTGACATTCTAGGCACCCTGCTAGCCAGATGAGGCTATCAGAAAAAAGTTCAGAGGGCCAGACCAAATGATTCTGCGGGCCTTATACAGCCCCCGGGCCTGAGGTTCCCCATCCCTGGACTAAAGGTTTGGGGACCCCATAGCAGAATTTTTCACAAACCCACATGTTTCTGGGGGTACGTGTGCTCAGCTCCACTGCATGTTGCTCTCCCCTCCTGCTCAGAGAGGAAGGGAACATTAGCGGATATGGTAAACATGGAGCTCTGAAATTCTTGGTAGCATTTAGAGCATTGTATGACTGTAAATGTTTTGCAGTATAGGTGGTCACACAGCTGACCCTGGACACTGCACTATTCTCCACTGAGCGCTGAGGAGCAGCATGGGTGGCATCTACAGACAGTGCTGACAGACCCCCTCAGCTGCTGGGATTTGTAGAAGCCACAGCTCCTGCTAAGACGGTAGTACATATCAGAAATGCATGTGTCAGAGAGTAGGTGCAGGTCTTTTTGGTAGAAAGCAAAGAAGAGAACAACATTGTGTATCTCTTCTGTTACCTCCCATCACCTAATTTTATATTCCACTCTACTGCTACTGTTTGGCTCTGGAGATTGCATGGCTGTATGCAGTGGCATTGTGGGGGGCCCGCACTGGGTAACACCATCCAAGGGGGTGACAACAAAATAGCAGAGCTGCTGTGCTATTTTGGTGTCACCGCCGTGGATGGTGTCACCAGGCAGCGGTGATGGATGACATGCGTCATCCACACTGTCATACACCAGGTGGCATGGAATTGTGGACATGAAGCCACGCCATTCTTGCCTACTTTTGAAAAATAGTTTCAGGTAGATAATTTACGATAGTAGCTAGCGCTGTTGAGGGGCGTGGCCAGCACCGCCCAAAAGGCGTGTCTAGATCCACCTATGGGCGTATCTATTGCCAATTGGGTGTGTTCTAGACCAAATTAAATTACAATGATGGTATGTAAACACTTGACATGTGATACTGTAAGTCACAAAAATATTCTGTATTGCTGATATGGAGGCAAATAGTTGTCAGTACATTTCCATATGGAGACAGAGGAATAATGGGGCCTTGCAAAAAGAAATGTGGATAAAGTAAGAATATGCTCCTCCACAAGCATTCAAATTAAAATACTTCAACCTTCAATTTTGTAATATATAGATGACCACACAACATTTGTTGTGATCACCGGCACAAATAACCTACCCTCCAACATGACCTGCTCCTGGACTTCCCACCTAATTTATGATTGCAGCCACCTGTGTTGAACTAGGTAACTGATGAGACAGGTGTTTCATCACAGGTGGCTGCAATCATAAACTAAGAAGGAAGTCCAGGAGCAGAACATTTTGTACCTAATGGAACGGTTCATGTTGGAGGGTATGTAATAATACATCTTACTATACGCTGACACCCAAGCCCCTCACTGACATTAATATGTCTCTGCCACACTAACATTACTACTAGATCTCCTCCTGCCACATTCACATTAACAGATCCCCCCATTCACATTAATAGATCCCCCCACACACATTCACATTAATAGATCCTCCCACACACACACTCACATTAATTGATCCCCCCCACACACATTAATAGAACACCACCCACAGATTCACGTTAATAGAACCCCCCACAGACTGTCCCACCTGACGATATCCTGACACTGACATCTCGACAGGGGACTAAAGATAGGCGTCGAAATCCCGATGCCTATCATTAGCCCCACAACAGAATACCGACACCTGGCACACTGAACGAAGGTAAGCCGGGTGTCTTAGCGTCTAGCCCCCCCCCCCGGGAGGGTTAGGGTGTGGGGAGCGGGGGTTAGGTTTAGGCACAAATGGGGGCGGGGGTTAGGGTTAGCCACCACCAAGGGAGGGTTAGGAGGGGGGGAGAGGGGAGGGTTAGGTTACTTACCAACCCCCCTCGGGAGTTAGGTCTGTCAGGGTTCCGCTGTCGGTATTTGATCCGGCGGCTATTCAGTCGCCGGCATTAAATACCGATTCCCTACAGTGCAGCACCCGGCTCCTGTCACTGAGGGGGAGTCTGCATCTTGGTGTCACCCCTGGTGCGGCCCGCACCCCCCTTGTGACGCCACTGCACACACAGATTTACATTAATAGAGCCCCCCACAAACACACACACAGATTCACATTAATAGAAGCCCCCCCCCACAGAGATTCACATTAATAGACCCCCCACAAAAACACTCATTCTCATTAATAGATCCCATCACCTCTCCTCTCCTGTGGCACTGACATCAATAGATCTGTCTGGAGCTACAGTGAGCTCTGAAACACTCACACAGCTCCTCAGTGAGTTCAGCATCTGCTCCTCCTCCATCTGTCCTCCATTATGTCTGGGCTGGGCAGGGAATGCTGGGAGCATCAGTCTCTCCCAGCAGTCAGTGTTTGGCCCGTGTTTCAGCTCTGTGCAGGGGTAGGCAGAGGCATCTCCAGGCTCCATAGCAAACGGACTCCCTTCATCTTCATGTAGTCAAGCCTGGACCCCGCCCCCATCGCGCATGCACAGTCAGGAATTTTTGACTACGCAGACCTATCGCAGAGTGATTGACAGGAAGTACCGTTTAATGGTGACGGGGGTGGTTGGTGAAACGCAGACGTGCCAGTGAATTTGAACGCCGTTACAGGGACGTGCATAAATTAGCCACTGCAATGACATACGCAGCCTGAGCTCTCACTGTATACCGGAAGGTTGGCAATTTCTGAGTAAGGTCTGACCTTGTGCAAGTGTGCGTGAGGCTCCGATTGTACTCAATGTTACCGATGTTTTGGCAGACTTGCAAAGTATTATGGATGTGTGTAAGGTAAGGTGGGCGTCCCTATGTTGTACTGCGACGGCATAGCGATCGCAGTGGATTAGCATATCTTCGCAGTGAGACTGCGTGCGTAATCGCTATTGCATTCGCAGTTGCGATCCGTACTGAATCAGGCCCTAAGATTGTTTAAAAATTGTTTGTATATGGTGACAAGACAGATACACAATTCTGTTATGTAGGTGTGAGAGGCAGAACTTTTAGCACTTACAACAGAATGATAGAAAGTATTCCTACAAGTCTACCTGAGAGACTCTGATGAGCCACAGAGTGGAAGGGGAGGGGGGGTAACCCAGTGTCCCTGGAGAGCTGAGCAGAGGAGGCTGTGAGGTGTCTGCTGTGGGGAAGGACAGTGATGGAACAGCACATGTTGTTGTCTATCACCTCTCTAACGCTTTCTCTGGAATTTATTCCTAATTATCTTTAATGGCAGTCTGAAAGCTTTCCATTTCTCTTCCTCCATTTGCTGAATACAAATATTATCCCTGGGATGCCACGTGCATTCTAATTACACACAGGTCTGTAAAGCTTTTTAAACAATTACTACAATGAATACATACTTACAAATAACTAATATGGTATTTGAATAAAATGTTTTGTGCATCTAAGTACATCACACAATACATTAATAGATCATTTACCACACCAAGGTGCGGCAGTCCGGATTAGGACCGAATGAGGATGGAGTGGGCTGCAAGTATATATGCCCCATCCAGAGAGTAGGCTACACAACACATGTTCAAAAAGACCTTTGCACCTTCTGTTTTTCTATACGCTATTTTAAGATAATTGACCAATCTTTGTTGCTAGAAACTAGATCTTAACCAGTCAGATTATCACACACCCAATTATATGGCAAGTTGCTCAAGCACTCTAGTCAGAGATGTTACCCGGTGCCCTTTTTCATTTGTAATATGCAAACTGTTCCTACAATGTGTATATTAAGTGTCAGTGGCTCTATGGACATTTATTGGATGAACAGTCACAGGGGTATACAGATGTGGCAAGGTGTGGTATGGAATGTCGACTCAGAATGGTCACACCAGAGTGTCGACAGTCAGAATGTTTACATGTTGTGAAAGTGAATGTTGACAGTTGGCATGTCGACAGTGTTTTAGCCCAAACTGTGCGCTGTGACACCAAGGGGTGCCTCGGGACACTTGCAGGGGTGCCTCAGGTTGGTGGTCCAGCACCAAATCTATTTATTTATGGTCAATGTAATGTAAATATGTCGACAAACAGAAGCGCAACCTGTCCACAACCACATAACTAACCTAATGGTGACAGGTCAGCACAATTTACTTCACTTTACTACTTATTTTTCTGAATCTCTCAATAACAAACTTTTGGCTTAGGGGTGCCGTGAAAACAATGCTGATACTCTACGGCGCCGTGATTCAAAAAAGTTCTCATTACCTACTTCTCTTGCACACCAGCTACGCTCTACACCTCCTCCTTGGGCTCTCTGCCCCTGGGCTCCACTCCTCCATTGTTTTCATTTCTTCAAACGACCTAGAACCATTATCTGCGCCCACGATAATAGTACAGGTTTTAGCTTACGCTGGATATTTCCATTGTACCCCTTGCACCAGTGGCTGTGTTGAGAGTTGTAGTGCTATTTGTGACTTGTCTACTGTATTGTACTGTACTGTTTACCCTTTACTGTCTTATTGTTTTGCCCTCTGTACGGCGCTGCAGACAACTTGTGGCAAACTATAAAGTTTAATAAAAATAATATAGTATAACTCAATGGTGCATGAGTGACTGTGTGGCATCGATTCCTCTCCAATCTAACATTTACACAATGACATACCTGTAACTTGCCCAGAACTGGTACTTGCATAGATGTACAGTGGGATCAGCATTTATTGATTTTATAAATAGATAAAACAGCATCACAAACCTATATCTGCAATTATATAGAGTGGAACCGAAGTTGTACTTAGGAGGCATAAAATACTTGTTAGAAATACTATGACATAGGACCATATAGGAAAGGCTTGCACACTTTTACAGAGTTCCAAAATATGCCCAGTTAGATTATAAACATGGGACATTGGAAGATAACCTTCCATAGCTGCTGATAGCGGGTTCCTCCAATCATTCTACTTGATAAGGTAATAATGTACAGTAGACGAGGTGCTCAGATTGCTGGGTGGTATGTAATCTTATTTAAGAAATTTGTGTCAGATCAAACAAAATCATTTATATAAGAATGATGGACTCTAAATAATGGCTTAATAATGGCTTAAACCGGTTGTTACCAGATCAGAAATATGAAACGTTCACCACACACAGAATTCCCACATTGCAAAGACACATAACTTGGTCAATCCTCCAGGTCGGCCTACTGTAACAGGGATTGGAGAGTCACTCCAACAGTGTCAGAGTATAATCATATGTACTGGTAAATAAATATGTTTACATTTGTAATCTGTCAGAGAATTGACCCAAGTTTTAAAAATATTAGAACATAGCAAGTGGGAAAAGCATGTTATTTGGTGTACGGCTGATGTGCAGCCCTTAAATTCTGCATTTAAAAAGTAGAAGACATTGTAGAGTTCTAAACTGAGGATTTCTCAGGTCCTTCATTATTAAAAGTATGCGCTTCATTCTGGTACACAACTACTTTGCTTTTCTCACCCAATTCTACCAACAACTGTGCAGCATTTTCACACCCTGTAAAGGTGCCCACACACATAGCGATATTTTACACAATCTGGCCGATTCCGACACATTGGAACGACAGATCGTGTACAATATGGCCAAATCGTGAGTCCCCACTCATGATCACGATGCGTTGCGCGTCCCCGCTGGTCACACATCGCATCGTCAGATCTGCCGTGCAGTAGGGCAGATCTGACAATCTAGGAGGCGATGCACTGTGAAAGTCTGGATGCAGGAGAGATCGTTTGAAGATTGGACACCAAATCGTGTGCAGAGTTGCCGGGGTGGAGCTTGAGTGTGCAGATCGGTATGTGTGTGGGCACCTTGACTCCAACCTATATGTGTCCCAGCTGGGAGAATGCACATGTGTAATAATTATCATGCCTTTAGCCATCAAACTGTACTTTATAAGAGAAGCATTGATGATAGGTTCATCATTTACAATGGATTTAAAGAAGAATTGGAAATCTTTATGTCAAGCTTGACAATTATCACTTTCCTAACACCTGACTACAAAGATATCTATACAACATCAGATTTTTCTTTTCTAGAGGGATTCAAGGGGGTAAATTTACTAAAGTGAGAGTTTTTACAATTGGATATGTTGTCCAGAGCAACCAATCAAATTCTAGCTATTATCTTCTAGAAGGTGCTAGTTAAATGTTAAGTACAATCTGATTGGTTGCTATGGGTAACATCTCCACTTTTAAAAACTCTCACTTTAGTACATTTACCCCACGGAGTCTGGTATCCAGGTTGCCTTTTAGTTCAGAGCATAGAAAGAGTAAAGGATTTTGATAGTGTGGCTTTGCCTGTGTAACCATAGAGGAGAATGACAGTAAGAGTATCCCGAAATGATTTAGGCCATATATTCAAGGAAAATGGTGCAATGAGATATGTCCATTGTAATTGGTTAATATATGGCTGATTGAACTTTTTCTGAACGAAAGGGGAAAGTACTGTCAGAATAGAAGAGTATGTTTTTTTTTCATTGTCATAATATAAGCATGGTTATGGCCATTAATCATGGTCTTCTTGTGTCTATTCATGCTAAGCATGTTCCCGGAGATGAGAATGGGGTAACTGATGCTTACTCTTGATTTCCATGTGAAAGTTCTGCCAGAGGCAGATGATCATAGCTGCACTTGCTCTGGGGCTATTTGATGACTTGCGTAGTCAGTAATAGGACGGTCATGGTTTGGCATTGGTTTGCCACACCAACTTCTAATATTAAAAGTTGTAAGTACAGTATGTATGACTGAGCTAATCATCTATACAGCAAAAGCCGTTATTTCATCAGGGCATACACAGGGTTTTTTTATGTTCAGTAACTTCATGAACAAGCTTGTTCAGTCTTATTCTGCCTTGATGGGACCAAGAAACAACCCTGTAGTTGCTCCATTGAGTTCAGCATGACCGCACATACTGAAGAGTCCCTTGTGCCGTGAAGAGGAAATCATCCAGATAGCTGATAGCTGAATTAAATCCTAGAACACACTCTAAAGGCTTGAAAAATGCATTTGATTTCAAACAGCCCATAGACAATAATGTACCATCTTTTCTTCCCACACATGTCCAAACAAGGGAAAACATTTAGGCTGTACTAAGTGTAAATAAAAGAAATGAGACTTGTTTTTAGTAGTAATGTCCCTTACACCACGACCTGAAACACCAATTGATGTTCCAACTGAAATAGTATACAACACAAAGTGTAACTCTTCACTAATCCCATCATTCATTCAGTCAACCTTTTGGAATAACATATGGTGGATCACCGTACACATCCTAGGATCTTTTTTTAGAAACCATGATCCAGGAGGATGTATACAGGCCTTCCATACAGTAGGTGGATGGCCAAAGTGTACCTCATCCACTCCAATCCCATCTCTTCATTAATTATCTGTAGCTGGTTCTGGTAAATCATAGCTGGGTAAAGATATTTTTAAACCCTTAGATGCCATGTAAGGGAACTTAATCCCTCTTTCAGTAGCAATGCTGCCTGCTGAGCCAGATTTGTCTTTCCAGCGTCGTACCCTTTTTTTGCAGTTTTCCCCATGCATGCCATGTCTTCTTTTCTTGAACTATATTTCTAATGGGTCACCACCATGACATGCCTCCATTTTGTGAAACAGTCCCTGGCTCCACCCCGGACCACCTGCAGCCTGTCAATCAGGCAGCGGCACCCAGGGCACTGCGAATGTCGATGCAGGATGTGATCTGCACATGGGCAGTGAGGCTTCTGCACATGTGCAGATCTCACACCATCGGAGATGTACATGAACATCGGAGTTCTGTACATCTCTGAATTAGGCCCTGTATCGGATGCAGCCTTAATGGATCAATGCCAGTTCATCCCCTTTTTTATTTTGAAAGGCCAAAATGGCATCACTGGACCCTGTCCCCAAGATGCACTATTCCGCCCTCTGTACTTATGAGCAGGGCTCTCTACCCTCTTGTGCTTCTCCTTACTCTACTTCTTACTCCCTACTAGGGCACCTAACACTTGGTTGCTTTCCTTTGTTGCTTATCTGGATGTTATGGTCACTAATGTATATTATCCATGTCCTTGTCCTGTATTGTATAGTACTGTAAGTCACTGGTCAACCTATTTGCCTATGTACTTTGTAAGGCGCTGCGGAACACGTGGCTCCATATAAATAAATGATAATAATAATCTTGTATCACTTTCTTTTGTATTCTTTATGAAGCATTACAGTTATGTTCACATATTGTAACACATGTACTGTATCTTTGTTTTTCTTCATATTGTACAATGATGTGGAACATTTTAATATTTTAAATTATTTTCCATTAATTTTTGTCACTTTGTTTTTCCTCTAGATACAAAGAAACGGACTGATGATTCCAGCATGATCAACAAAACTATGAATGTTCCAATCCTCCTTCCAAGTGCCACCAAAACACCACCGAAACAGAGGAATTCCTCAAATTCCGCCAGCAGATTCCGTGGTTGCTCAGCTATTATCGTTGCTGCCTTATTAATTATGTGTCAGTTTATATCACAGCTTTGCAGTGCTGCAGCTACATTTTAAGAATCTTCTTAAAATCTTTTGACGCCTTATTCAAGTGAAGCAAGAAAGTAGCTTTTTAGGACAAACGTAAAGAGACAGCACGGACCTAATGCTGAGTGACCTTGGATGAGTCAGCCCACAGTACAAATGGGATGACAAGCTGGCAAGCTAGACATATGTCTTGGGAACAGTAAGGATCGAGGTGACAGATAATAAACAACTTTCGCACCTCAGGCAAGATGAAAACAAACTCTCGGTTATTAAGCGGATTGGTTTCACAAGTGTGATTTACAGTTTGGAAGCAAAACTTGGACAAAATCACAGTGGATGAACGTTCACAGTCCAATACCTAATTTAATAACTTAGAGACACCTGCCTTGTAAATAAACTACCAGGGCTGGGCTAGAGGATACATTTCTACTGCTGTGTGTGTCAGATATATGAGTTTAATTGCACTTTAGAAGCCATTAAGCAACGATGCGCTTCACATTACAGATACCTCTAGAATTTTCCTCTTTGGGATTTGTCAGTTTGGTTCCCACTTTTAAAACCAGCAACTATCTGTATATGTAACAATGTAGTATTTTATATCCATTGCCTTCTTCTTATCTCCATTTTGAAAGAGCGTTTTCGACTTGGTGTCTTTATATAAGCAAAATGAGCACAGTATCTGGAGTAGGCTTAGGATCAGCAGCATTAACATCAATAAAGACACAGGGTTATTGCAAAAGAAATAGTTTTAACAAATTATAATATAACGACATGCACCATACACCGTTTCATAGCAAAACTGGAAGTTTTGACTATTGGGAGGGCCGTGGTGAAGTAAGCAACCGGAAGTGTGCGTCACGTGACCAGTCAGGCAAGATGGCCGCAACTGCTGTAGAGAAGGCATTTTGTGTGCTCAAATTAAGTCAAACTGGTTCCGTTACAGTTGTCCAACGACATTTTAGAATGTGATTTGGGGAAATTACCAACGACTAGACAATCCATATATGATTGGGACAAGAAATTTGAAACAACTGGATGTTTGTGTACAGGTAAAAGCCCTGGAACACAGCATGTATCTGAGGAACAAGTGGAGTGTGTTCCTGCCATTTATCATGTCCTACGCTGGCCACCACGAAATCCCAATATATTAACCTGTGACTTTTTTTATGAGGTTATGTCAAGGACAAGGTCTTCATCCCTCCCCCGCCTGTTAATCTCGATGATCTGCAACAATGTATCACAACAGCTATTGCTGGAGTTAATATAGACATGTTACCACATGTTTGCAAGAATTCCACTACCGTGTTGATATCTGCCGCGTGACTCAAGGTACTGTACACACGTTGAACATCTGTAAGTTGCTGTAATAAACTCCCACAGTTTCTCTACAAAACGGTGTATGCTGAGTGTCGTTATCCTAAATAGTGGTTATTTTATAAATTGTTTTTCTTTTGAAATAACTCTGTACAAGACATAGGTCTAGACAATTGCAGGCTATCCAGTGGGACATAATCAAAATCGGTGTTACAGCAATACACAAACTAATACAGCTTTCACCTATTGTAGTTATTGGACTCCTAAATGTGTTGTTTTCCTAGGAATAACTAAAACTGGGTACAACTCTGAGGGATATATCTGCAGATGATGGTTGTTCATACACACTGAACAGCCGTCATCTGGCCATGGGTCTCGCTAGCCAGGGGGGGGGTTTCGCGCCCCCCTCTCTGTGGCCTCTGCAGCAAGTGTATGGGTGGTCGGCTGACCACTTGTGCACACAGCACAATGCCCCAATATATCTGCTGATATATTGGGCATCAGCTGTGCAGCAGAACCAACGCGTTATGTCTGTAAACAACGTCGTTCACAGTCATATCGCTATTACACACTGGCCAACGGGCACCAGAGATATTGGACAATAAATTGATTGGCCAGTATATCTGACAGTGTGTACCCAGCATCAGTGGTAACAACCTTCCAGCTTGTTAGAGCCTAATGTCATAAGAGTTTGTTCGGGGATAATACAGTGACTGTCTATCAACAGCTGTTTTTAAAGGCTTGTTCAGATTTACTGCTGGCATTGTACAGTTGATAGTTTATCCAGCAGTTATATAACACATTGTAGATATAAATGATAAATGGGGCTAAACTCTCCCCAGATAAACCATTTAAACTTTATTAGTCTAGGCCAGAAGTGCACAATCCAAGGATCGGGCTCTTAGGAGGCTTCCAGAATCTAGTTTCAGATATGCAGTTTGCTGCCAGTTAAACTATAAATAAAAAGGGTGAAGCATCAGTAGTTTAGCATTAAATTCAGATTCAGCAATAATGTCCAGTGTGGGTGATTGTACATTTCCATATTGTAATGTATTTTAGGACAGTCATTTTTACAGTAGAACCCATTACTCTTTGTTCACATCGTAATTACTGGTATAATACCAGTGTGGAGCCACACACAGCTCAGTCAGACTGCATTCCTCTCTGTGCCAGACTTTCATTGTCCTATCGAAATAAGAGAGTCATGTTATTCCAGTTATTATAGCGCAGCTTTGCTACAGCTGTTTACGCAAAAATCATTAATGCTTGATAAGATATTGTGTGTATGACACCGAAATACTGTTTGAAGTTGGAAGGGCTGGAATATCAATGGGAGGGGAGTTCCACCTGTACCTTCCACCAAAATACTCTTATCGCCTAAAATCTGGTGCTGCTGGGAGCTGACAGTACATGGAGACACTCCATCTATTCCTCCCCTATACATCTCACACAAATCACCTCTACTGAGCTCTGTTATGGACCCCAGCAACCACTAGGCATGCCGCTGAGTAACGGGGTCTTAAGGGGGCACCCTCTTAAGTGCCTCAGGTGGAGGGCAGGTCAGATAGGCAGGAAAATTCAGACTAGAGCAGCCACAATGTTCCCTTATGGCAAAATCTGCTGCTGCTGCTTCTTCACGTTCTTAAAGATTCTAAACACCAAAGTGCTAAAAACAAATCACTATCTGTATTTTCAGCACATTGACTTTTAGCACCATTTATAGTGTCAATGAGCAGGCGTTTGCCATAGGCAACAATGTTCCAATTGCCTCCAGTTTAAGTACTGTTTGACAGTAGTGAGTCTACCTAGTGATGAAATGTACATCCAGCAATGATATGTGAATAGAGGGAAAGTCAGAAGCACATTCAGAGTGCAGTCCCTCAAATGTAGCAGCTCAATTCCCACTATGTCGCCCAGCAACAGAGATCAGGGAATCGTAGCCTGGATCAATAATCCATATTATTTAGGGTTGAAAGTAAAACGCTGCACCATTCATTTATCCCATTCCCAACCAGAGTTTTATTGCATACTTATTCTAGTATTTCTGATCTCATCTTAAAATATAACACCCCAAAAAAAGTAACTAACTTCCAAAAACGTAGCAATTTATACTGTGTAGTTATGGCAATATAGCATCTAGTCTTGAAGTCCCATCAAACTGCTGCTGGGAACTGGGAGACAGTGATTTACATTTTGCTTTAGATCGTGGTCCCACTAGAGCAATTCTGACAGTGCACTAAATCATTGATGCCAGTGCAAGCTCTGGTACCACAATGGCATACATTTTCACATTTGGCTTCACTGCGTTTCTCAAGACAGAAGAGTGTATTGAAATCAAAGCGGAACCTCTACCTTCCATCAACACGGTCAGCTATTTCCATCGCTTCCTGAGTTCTTATAGTTGGATAGTGGTGTTGATTGGCTCAGACTGTGACATGTAGGGCTCACCATTAAAGACAGCTTTATCTTTGTGTGTTTCAGTACAATATTACATCACTATGCGTCAGTAGAGTTGTTATAAAACTTACATTTAAGCGTTGAAAATAATATATTTTGAGCAGCATACCATTTTTACTTTGGGCACCAGGATTTTGTGAACAAACATGAAGTATTCGAGCAAAGCAAAGACTAACCATATGAATAGTCTGTCAGGGCTCCAGCCAGTCTCACTGATCTGGGTAAAACAAGAGCTGGCTATGACGTAATCCCATTTATCCCAATCACTGACTGCCCTATTCTCCTCATATGAAGCAAATGGACCTCGAAAGAAAAGAAAACCTTCAACTGCGGTCATGCCGAGTGATGCATGGAAACAGCAGGGACATAACATAGGGGGAAATCTACCTATCACTGTATAGAATGACCTATATTAACAAAGTAAACTTCTCCTATTTCCTTCTAAAATAATGGGCCTTTTAGTCTCCTTTATGCCTTAAATTGCTAGAGGTCTTTTGGGGGAACTGTTTGTTACAGTGTCAGAGTGCACCTAGAAATGCAGTTCTCCACCATCAGGAAGGCATAAAATGCGCTAAAAGTATAGGATGATCCTCGAAGGCCGGCCAGCCTGAGCTCCTGCAAAATTCAAGACCTTTTCCGGATAGGAAGTTGCCGCAGAAAGGAATACTCCTATTGCATTGTAATAAGCTCAGTAATGCCTGCAAACTCCTCATATATACGGCCTTGCTCAGTAATCCTATGCGCTTTGGAAAAACTCTACTGCATCATCTTCCGGTGTACGTGATGGGTGCTCTTTTACTCATTAAAAGCATAAACTGTACTTGGATTCATGAAAGTATTCTCACACAAGGTTTAAAGATGAAGTTACATGGTTGAGAGCAGACATCTGATTGGACATTACAGCGAAGGCCGCCTATGGTCTGTCAAGGTGTGTGGTGCAGCATGAATCTATGAGACCCCAGAGATAACACCAAAGAGTGAGAAGAGAGGTAGTGCCAATAGTTAGCAGAGGGAAGTGCCAAGGGGGAGTGAGCAGAGAGGTAGTCGGGAGAACAGAGAGGTAGTGTGAAGCAGTAGTGAGTAGAGAGGTAGTTCAAAGGGAGTTGTGAGCATAGGTAGTAAAAAGAGAGTTAGCAGAGAAGTAGTGTGAAAGGGGAGTGAGCCAAAGGAATTGTGAAAGGAGAGTAAGCAGAGAGATAGTGTGAGGGGGAAGGGGGGTTGAGCAGAGAGGAAGGGAGAGTTGAAGAGAGGCAATATAAAGGCAAATAAGCACAAAGATAGTGTGAATGGTGAGTGAGCACAAAGGGAGTGAGCATAGAGGCAGTGTAAAGGTGGCTAGAAGAGGTAGTGTGAAGGGTGAGTGAGCACAAAGGGAGTGAGCATAGAGGCAGTGCAAAGGTGGCTAGCAGAGGTAGTGTGAAGGGTGAGTGAGCACTGCAGAAACATATTGCGAAAGAGGAATAAGCAGAGAGGTAGCTACAAGACGGGGGCGACTGTCGATGGTGAGTGACAGCTCGTCTCGTTTTGTAGGCGGGGAGGGGGGGTGGCTGCACAAACGCAGGCGTTCCCTTAGGAACGTCTGGCGTTTGTGGGAGGCTCTACTGACATCACTCGTGATCAGAGCAGGAAGTCCACTCGGCCTTGCGGTAGCCGAGACCCTACCACAGGGTCTCGTCGCAAGGCCGATGGTCGTGATTATCGCGACGGCCTCCTGCCCGCTCGCACAAGCTGTGGGAGGTCTCCCACAGCTTTGCGAGCGGCCAGACAAAAAAAAAAAAACACGCCCAGAGACCCTGCGAGCTACCTGCGGCAGTGAGCGGATCTGAATCAGGGCCTTAGTTTTATCATGCAGTAACACTTAACTAAGATTCATTCAGATGTGGGGTTATCATTGTCTTTTTAAAAAAAAAAATATATGGACTGAAATACCTGTTAGCATATTGTCTCTTTAGCTAAGGCTGTGTAGGCTCCGCCAAGTTTGCATTATAATTAGGGTCCCTCATCATTGACGGATTATCAATAGCGGCATAAAGAGCTGTGTTGTAGAAATGGCAGGTTTAGGCTTGCTACATATGTGTGTCGTGATAAATCTAACTGACAACTGTGTAAACATCACATGGGCGCCCACACACTCTTTAATATTCTATTTACTTTGTCACTCATCTTTCGCCTGCCAGTTTTCTATGTACATTCAGATTTTTTTAAAGAAAGTTTTAATAAAACAGGTTTTTCCCCCCCAGATTTTTGGCTTCCTACAATTTTATTGAAAACAGGAAAACTTTGCTGGGATGTAATTATGTGGCGCTACCTACTCTGAGTTATAAGTCATACATTATCAGCGTGACATGGTGCATGGGACAACTGTATCTGTCAGTGCACTGGTGGTATGTTCTTGTAGACAGCTGTCATGTGACTAGTTATCACCCTACGTCTGGGATTCATACAGAAGCAGCAATAGTACCCCTGTCAGCTGGCGTCATACTGCAAGTTTTTTGTGACATACAGAAAAGACTTGTGTCTGTCCTCTATTATCTACACATGATAAAGACTATTATCAGCTTGAGGCTAAAGGTACCCAAACATCTGCAACAGATTGTCACGATGGAAGTGGAAACGCTGATCCGCCGGTCGGAAATACCAACCTGCAGCCAGTGATGTTCAGCAATCTGTTGCAGGATCGCTGAAATTTGACATGTTAAATGTCCTGATTTGACAATCACGATAATTTTTTGATCGTGATTGTCATATCGGTGAAATCCAACATGTTGGATTTCTGCGTTCCTGCGATGCCGAGTTGCAGCATCGCAGGATCGCGGCAATCCATTGCAGATGTATGGGTACCTTGAGAGTTTGATTGCAATCGCAGGTGTAATTGTCTGCATACAGTATGTGAAATGTAAGAGATTGGTATCTGCACCAGTAGTTTTATATTATAATCAAAAAGGTTCGGAAGTGCGACCCACGTATCCCGTATAACGCTAATGATTTAGAAGAAGAGCAGAGGATACTCTTTGGGTGCACAGTGGAAAATTATAATAATAAAACATTTAGGGGTAGATTTAGCAATGTTTGGAGAGAGATAGGGGCCCATTTATTACTGATCGCATTTGCAATGAGATCGGGGCATGGTATTACCACCCATGATCGCATTGCTAGATGCGATCATAGTACGGGAATGTATCTTCAGGCACCTGCAATGTGCCCGGAGACTACTGCGCATGCATGGCCACCATTGCCGGGGGAGGGTTCCTATAGAAACCTCTCCCGGTAAGTTTTGCAATGTGTAGCCCATTGGCTACAATGGTCTAACGCCATCTTCAGATGGCGTTAGCTGCGGGGGACAATCTCCGGAATCCATCACATTCTGGAAGTAGGTAAATCTGGAAGTAGGTAAATCTGGCAGCATCGCATCACCCATAGAAACCTATGGGGGATGCGGCTGCCAGCGAGAATGGAGAGATCTCGGCAGGTATCGGAGATATTTGCTGCAGTCCTTCCTTCATACATGGGGGTGATACTAAATATATGCGGTTACCCCCCAAAAACACCCAAATACGCCACAAATATTTAATAAGGAATGAGCCCCAAAGTACCAACCAACCAAACAGCCTCTGACTGTAATTAAAGACTGACAGGAGCTGATTGGTTGGTACTTTATCTCCATTGACTTTATATCTCTCCAAGCTTTGATACATCTCCCCATTAAATCATTATTGAAAATATGAAGGTAACAGACAGACATTTGCAAAATATTAAGATGGGTATAATGAGAAAACATATACTGTACACTGTGGTAAATACAAGGGAATATAGTGATAAAAAGGAAAGGATGCGACAGGTCAGCTGTCTATATAGCAGCAAAGGAGATCACAAGCTGGGTTTACTATAGCAGCCTAACTCATATTCTTGCTCAGTATTGCCGTGTGGGGGCGTTAGGTGAGTGGTCTATTTGTCTCTCCCTTATCACTCCTGCCCTGACTTACTAAGCCAAATATGGTATGGGGTAAGCATTAACTATTAATCATTAACAGTCAAAAGATTTTAATGGCCAGTAACATCAAGGTTTATTCAAGTGTAACAAATGAAAAATGACGCATCATTTGCTATAGACATATAGGGCGGGATGCATCAAGTATCGCATTTTGGATATGGTGCTTTCCAGAAATGTCCTGATTATTACAGTTCAATATGAGATGATATACGCTAATAGTGAAAGTCCCGTCAGACACAGATGGCCTAACTTAACACTCAGGGCATTATTCACTACCAATCACAACTGCGATTGCAATAGCGATTCCGCACGCAGTCTCACTGCGATAGTATGCTAATCCATTACGATTGCTATCCCGCCGCAGCACAACATACCTTACACGCATCCGTAATGTTTAGCAAGACAGCAAAACCATCGGTACAATCGAGTGCTATCGCAGCCTCACACACTTGCACAAGGACAGACCTTACTCAGAAATTGCTAACAACTACGCACGCTATGTGCACTCAGGCTGTGTAAGTCATTGCAGTGCATCATTTATGCACACCCCTGCAACAGTGTTCAAACGCACTGGAACGCCTGCGTTTCGCGGCCCCCCGCAATGGCCGGTTCGAGCATGTGCACTGTGATGCATACAGAGCCGGATTAAGGCTTGTGGGGGCCCCAGGGCAACTAAGTTGTGGGGGCCCCCTTCAAGCCACACAGAGCCCAGCCGTGCCCCCAGCAGCAGTCCCCCCTCAACAGTAGTTCCCCCAGGAGTACCCCTAGTAGTAATCCCCCTCTATGCTGTGTCCCCCAGTAGTGGTCCCAGCAGTGTGCAGTGCCCCCAGTAGTATCCCCAGCAGTGCCCCTAGTAGTACCCCCCTCTATGCAGTGTCCCCCAGTAGTGGTCCCACCAGTGTGCAGTGCCCCCAGTAGTATCCCCAGCAGTGCCCCTAGTAGTACCCCCAGCAGTGCCCCTAGTAGTAGTCCGATCCCTCCCAGCAGTGCCCTTAGTAGTAGTCCGTTCCCCCCCCCAGCAGTGTCCTTAGTAGTAGTCTGTTCCCCCCCCCCAGCAGTGTCCTTAGGAGTAGTCGTCCCCACCCCCAGACACACACACACAGGAAAAATCTCCACTTACCTTAATCCCCGCTCCGGCATCTGCTCCTCCGTCCAGCGTCCTCCAGGGCCGGCCCGCTGTGCATGATAGGAGAGACACCACTGCGGGAGCCGGAAGACGGAGGCTCCGGTAGTGGGCCACAGCGCAGCAGCCGATGAGAGTCTGTGTGACTCTCATCGGCTGCTAAAACAAACACACAGCTGCCGACGGCTGTGTGTTTGTGCTGTGTAGTGTGGACGGCACTTATGTGCCGTCCACACTACCGCCCTGCCCCAAGCTGATGCAGCAGCACTGACTGATTTACTTACCTAGACCTGTAAGTAGCAGGGCTGCCATTGCTTTGACATTACCCATATGTACTTACAGTAGTAATGGACAAATTGTCAGCTGCCTTCTGCATTATTATAACATACTGTATAGTACGCATTTTATATTTCAGGAACTTGTTTCCAATACCTGGCAGCCCCGGGCATACAGTATGTAAAAGGTGTTTTGTGGACAAAAAGGTTTATTTATTAACATTGGGCATAAATATAGTGTACTGTAAGTACAATGAAAGCAAAGGTCTGATTGATTTGCTGTGATTTTAGTGTACACTTGGAGTAATTAACCTATAAAGCCTTTAATATGCTAGGAGACCTTGTTTATAAGTTGATATGTGCAAACTAAACCTGAAAGCAGAGCTCAGAAGAGAGATGATACTAATGAATGGTGATCATCACAAATAACCAATGATGTGTAGGGACATCACTATTCACCGCTTAAATTAATATGTATACCAATCTATACATAGAGAATGGCAATGTCACTTGTGTATTGTATGGATAACAGGTGTAACTGTGATGGAGTTCTATGGGAACATTAGAGGATGAGACAGAAATCCGAGCACTTATACACTGAATGCAGAAAATAATCTACAGCTCCATCTAATCTGTGCAGGTTTGTGTGTAGGGGGGTGCAGTGTGGGATGATTGTTGTGGTGGAGGTGTGTGTGTGCATGTGTGTGTGTAGGGGGAGATGCAGTGGGGGGGTGATTGTTGGTGTGCGTGTGTGTGTAGGGGGGGTGCAGTGGGGGGATGATTGTTGTGGAGGTGTGTGTGTGTGTGTGTAGGGGGTGCAGTGGGGAGATGATTGTTGTGGTAGAGGTGTGCGTGTGTGTAGAGGGGTGCAGTGGGGGATGATTGTTGTGGAGGTGTGCGTGTGTAGGGGGGTGCAGTGGGAGGATGATTGTTGTGGTGGATGTGTGCGTGTGTGCAGGGGGGTGCAGTGGGGGGATGATTGTGGTGGAGTTGTGCGTGTGTAGGGGGGTGCAGTGGGGGGATGATTGTTGTGGAGGTGTGCGTGTGTAGGGGGGTGCAGTGGGGGGATAATTGTTGTGGAGGTGTGCGTGTGTAGGGGGGTGCAGTGGGTAGATGATTGTTGTGGTGGAGGTGTGCGTGTGTAGGGGGTGCAGTTGGGAGATGATTGTTGTGGTAGAGGTGTGCATGTGTGTAGAGGGGTGCAGTGGAGGGATGATTGTTGTGGAGGTGTGCGTGTGTGTAGGGGGGTGCAGTGGGGAGATGATTGTTGTGGTAGAGGTGTGCGTGTGTGTAGAGGGGTGCAGTGGGGGATGATTGTTGTGGAGGTGTGCGTGTGTAGGGGGGTGCAGTGGGAGGATGATTGTTGTGGTGGATGTGTAGGGGGGTGCAGTGGGGGGATGATTGTGGTGGAGTTGTGCGTGTGTAGGGGGGTGCAGTGGGGGGATGATTGTTGTGGAGGTGTGCGTGTGTAGGGGGGTGCAGTGGGGGGATAATTGTTGTGGAGGTGTGCGTGTGTAGGGGGGTGCAGTGGGTAGATGATTGTTGTGGTGGAGGTGTGCGTGTGTAGGGGGTGCAGTGGGGAGATGTTTGTTGAGGTGTGTGTGTGTGTAGGGGGGGTGCAGTGGGGGGATGATTGTGGTGGAGTTGTGCGTGTGTAGGGGGGTGCAGTGGGGGGATGATTGTTGTGGAGGTGTGCGTGTGTAGGGGGGTGCAGTGGGGGGATAATTGTTGTGGAGGTGTGCGTGTGTAGGTGGGTGCACTGGGGGGATGATTGTTGTGGAGGTGTGTAGGGTGGTGCAGTGGGGTATGATTGTTGTTGTGGAGGTGTGCGTGTGTGTGTAGGGGGGTGCAGTGGGCAGATGATTGTTGTGGTGGAGGTGTGCTTGTGTGTGTAGGGGGGGTGCAGTGCGGTATGATTGTTGTGGTGGAGGTGTGCGTGTGTGTGTAGGGGGGTGCAGTGGGCGGATGATTGTTGTGGTGGAGGTGTGCGTGTGTAGGGAGGTGCAGTGGGGGGATTATTGTGGTGGAGGTGTGCGTGTGTGTAGGGGGGGTACAGTGGGGGGATGATTGTTGTGGAGGTGTGCGTGTGTAGGTGGGTGCAGTGGGGGGATGATTGTTGTGGAGGTGTGTAGGGTGATGCAGTGGGGTATGATTGTTGTGGTGGAGGTGTGCGTGTGTGTGTAGGGGGGTGCAGTGGGCGGATGATTGTTGTGGTGGAGGTGTGCGTGTGTGTGTAGGGGGGGTGCAGTGGGGGTATGATTGTTGTGGTGTAGGTGTGTGTGTGTATGGGGGTGCAGTGGGGGAATGATTGTTGTGGTGGAAGTGTGTGTATGTAGGGGGTGCAGTGGTGGGATGATTGTTGTGGAGGTGTGCGTGTGTGTAGGGGGGATGATTGTTGTGATGGAGGTGTACATGTGTGTATGGGGATGCAGAGTGGGGGTGATTGTTGTGGAGGTGTGTGTGTGTAGGGGGGTGCAGTGGGGGGATGATTGTTGTGGTGGAGGTGTGCGTGTGCATAGGGGGGTGCAGAGGGGGGATGATTGTTGTGGTGGAGATGTGCGTGTGTGTTTAGGGGGAATGATTGTTGAGGTGGAGGTGTACATATGTGTATGGGGATGCAGTGGGGGGATAATTGTTGTGGAGGTGTGCGTGTGTGTAGGGGTGCAGTGGGGGGATGATTGTTGTGGTGGACATGTGCGTGTGTGTTTAGGGGGAATGATTGTTGTGGTGGAGGTGTACATATTTGTATGGGGATGCAGTGGGGGGATGATTATTGTGGAGGTGTGCGTGTGTGTAGGGGGGTGCAGTGGAGGGATGATTGTTGTGGTGGAGGTGTGTGTGTAGGGGGATGATTGTTGTGGTGGAGGAAGTGCGTGTGTGTGTAGGGGGCGTGGTTTGGCTTTAAAGGAGGGGTTTGTTCTTCTAGCATTATGTTTGTCCCATTGAGTTATTGAATACTTTTTAAAAAAAATGTATTGAAGCAAAAACACCACTGATAAAATAACAGAGCATATTCGTACGAGTCAAATATATCAAACAGCATTCACATTGTAAGGCATTAAACAATAAACAATCCATAGCGTGTTTCCAAAGGCGTTCATTGTGCAGAGAGGATAACAAATACAGGGCCTAATTGAGAGTTGGGAATAGAATTACATGTAGATAGAGCTAGTAACTGTGCACCTTGGTAAAATCATGTTACACTGCAGGTGGGGCAGATATAACATGTGCAGAGAGATTTAGATTTGGGAGGGGTATGTCCAAACTGACATCTAAGTTGCAGTGTAACAGTGATCGCACTGAGTGTACCCCCAACAGCATCAGACCTCCCCACATTCCCCTTAGATGCATGTTTAATGCCTCCATGATCCTACAGGTGATATGACTTGTCTATATACAAAAACCATAAGGCATTAGGTAATAAGAGGCATATTTCTAAAATAATATGGGGCCTATTCATGATGTTAATTATTCTAACTCGCCGCAGCTGCCGGAGCAATTCATCACTGCTTCGGCGCGTTGACAGCTGATGCGAAATCACCTGTCCCCGTGAGCAGCTTCACTGCTCCTTTTCGGAGCAGTGAATCTTTTACATTGCTCCTTTCAGAGCAGTGACGGGAGTGGTGTGGTGGCAGGTCACGCATGCGCACAAGAGCCCTGTCCAGCGGAAGGAGCCGGACAGGGGCGGAGGAATCCGAAAGGTCTCCTTCCTATAGGTTGTGAGCCTGGAGCAGGAACATTCGCCATCTGACGCAGTTTCCTGGCCTCGCAAGCCAGCCATCCTGAATAAGCTGATGTTTACTCAGCTCGCCGGCGGCCCAGCGCCATCCACCATCGCGACCGTCGACCGCCAGTGGCCACGATGGTGATCCCAGCCTGCGACCTTGGCTGCAGTGCTGGGATTGCAAATGCAGCAGGCGGTGTCATACACCTTCTGCTGCTTTTGCATATTTACAATGATGGAGCTTTGCAATTCCGTTCCTACTTGAATCAGAGGGCCTGATTCAGAGCCGCTCGTAAGCCGCCGCTCGTTCGTTCCTGCCGATGTTCGCACAACTGCGCATGCGTACGGATTTTAAAACGCATGCGCGAACCAGTCAGTGTGGCCGAAAATCGTGTGCTCGCTAAATAGCGAATGCCTGCTATTTTGAGTGACAGAATGAGGCGTTTGTGGGTGGTAACAGGGGAAGGTGCTTGAAAACGGGGAGTGGTGATCCGAACGCAGGCGTTCCAAACGGTCAAAACGGGCGTTTTAAGGGTATGCATAATTAACAAAGCAGCGTCATCGACCACGTCAGTTGGTTGTTTTATAGTCAGAACTGCTCGCATGATTGTGGTAGGAAAAACCAACCACAAGAATAGCGAGCAGTTCATACGCCTTTCGATGTACTCGATTAATCTAATAAATAGCGGCCATGACGTATGATGCGAGCGGCCAGGGGGCGTTTTTTTCAAAATTACGTTTGCATGTTTTGTTCGCTCGTTCAGACATAGAGGCGTGAACAGACCGCAAAGAGCGAACGGTTCATTTAAATAGCCACCCCCTTTTTCTGAACGAGCCAGCGCAAATAGCGTCCGGCTCTGAATCAGGCCCAGAGTACGATATTGCAAGTAACTGTGAACCTGAACTAACCATGTTGCAATGCAAGGGGTGCAAATACAAACAACCAGTCAGATTGGACAGATATCTGACAGAAAATTGTATAGTGGATGCCCAGCTTAAAGCTGCCAAATCTTACATAGTTATTTAGTATAAAAAAGTAAGCTATTAGACCAAATCTATATACCGCATATACTCGAGTATAAGCCGAGTTTTTCATCACATTTTTTGTGCTGAAAAAGTACCCCCTCGGCTTATACTCGAGTGAAGTGCAGCGCTGACCGGACGGAGTTCGGTCAGCGCTACGCAGCACAAACACACAGCCGCCGGCGCCGGCAGCTGTGTGTTTGCTGTAATCAGCAGCCGCTGAGAGTCTGTCAGACTCTCATCGGCTGCTGCTGCTCCCACTGCGGGAGCCATCTTGCAGCTCCCGCAGTGGGTAATGGGAGAGATGTCATGAGTAATAACGTCTCTCCCATGCAAAGCGGCCGGAGGAGCTGTTAGCGGCGGGACCAGGAGCGGGGGTTTCAGGTAAGTGATTTTTTTTTTTATTCTTATTACGTCTCTCTACTCTGGGGGGGGGACTGCTGGGGGCTCTACCAGGGGGCGATTACTACAGGAGGCACTACCAGGGGGCGATTACTACAGTGGGCACTACCAGGGGGCGATTACTACAGGGGCACTACCAGGGGGGATTACTACAGGGGGCACTACCAGGGGGCGATTACTACAGGGGGCACTACCAGGGGGGGATTACTACAGGGGGCACTACCAGGGGGGGATTACTACAGGGGGCAATACCAGGGGGCGATTACTACAGGGGGCACTAAAAGGGGTTATTACCACTGGGGGAACTACCAGCGGGGGATTACTACAGGGAGCACTAAAAGGGGGGATTACCACTGGGGGTACTACCAGGGGGGGATTACTACAGGGGGCACTAAGGGGTTATTACCACTGGGGGAACTACCAGGGGGGGATTACTACAGGGGGCACTACCAGGGGGGGATTACTACAGGGGGCACTACCAGGGGGGGATTGCTACAGGGGGCACTAAAATGGGGGATTACCACTGGGGGCACTACCAGGGGGGATTACTACTGGAGGCACTGAAAGGGGGGATTACCACTGGGGGCACTACCAGGAGGGATTACTACTGGGGGCACAACCAGGGGGAATTCCTACTGGGGGCACTACCAGCTGCTGCCATTTCCCACCATAGGCTTATACTCGAGTCAATAAGTTTTCCCAGTTTTTTGTGGTAAAAGTAGGTACCTCGGCTTATATTCGGGTCGACTTATACTCGAGTATATACGGTAAAATGAATTGGTCTGTTTGTTTGTCTGACCGGTTATGCATTCGGACACCCCGGCACCGACTGGCATGAAACCAACGTGAAATGGTACAGTTGGATCCTGCCCAGAGGTTAGTGGGTTAGGGTCCCAGACGGAACTTCTGTTGGTCTATGCTGGGCAGAACTTTGACCCAGGGAGCCTGTTCAGAGCCTTCCACTGGATGGATTTGAAGGAACACTTCACAGAGTGGTAACATTGGATCCCAGAAGACATACTAGGGGGTTGAGGTCACGGTCGGACCTCCCATTTGTGTTCGCTGGGCAGAACTTTGACCTGGGGACACTGGGCAGAATCTTAAAATGGGGAGCCTATTCTGGGCTTTCCACTGGATGGGTTTGGATAAAAACTTCACAGAGGGGTGGCAATTTGTCTGGGATGCCTAAAGGAGTAGTTGAGGTTCCGGGCAGACCATGTCGAGTAGAACTGTCCAGGGGAGCCTGTTCTGAGCCTTCCACTGGATGGATATGGACAAAGACTTCACAGAGTGATAACATTGGATCCCAGAAGACATACTAGGTCCAGGTCTGACCTCCCGTTGATGTATGCTGGGCAGAACTTAGACATGGGGAGCCTGTTGTGTGCTTTCCACTGAATGGATTTGGTTGACAACTTCAAAGAAGGGTGACAACTGGTCTGGGATGGCTAATGGAGTGGATGGGATCTCGGTCAGACCTCGGCTGGAGTGCGCCGTGTAGAACTTTGACCCTGGGAGCCTGTTCTGGGCCTTCCACTGGATGGATTTGGATGACATCACATAATAAAACTTAATAACTGAAAGATTTGAACTTGGGCAACAACCCGAGCAAAGACGGGTACTTCAGCTAATATGTACATATAAAATATATATATATATACATATATTGCACACCGAAACGCAAACAGTTACATATGTATGCATATATAAATACACAGATATATATATATCTCAAGATCTATTTTGCAGGAAAATCCAACTACATATTAACCACTTAACTGACGTTGTCGTATGGGACGTGAATGCAGCCAACTGTGCTTCAGCTGACAAGGTGTGAACGCACCTCCCCGCTGTGTTTTTGAAAAGGAAATTTGTTCTACACATGTGCAGAATGGATCTCCTTTGACTTCCCGGACTTTCCTGCGGACCCGGCAATTTCTGACCAGTTTTGCTGGAAAAATAGTCAGTTAAGTGGTTAAGCACTAATCAGGCAGCTTATCTTGAATCATGAAGTTGCTGTATACATGTCAATCAAGTAGATGATGCACCAAGACAATTACTAAATATCAAAGAGTTGTTGCTCATGTAACTTACAACCTATCAGTGTTATTGTAGGTTAAGTAGCAACGGTTTTGGGATCTAAAAGATAGTGCAGCTGGACTTCCAGCGCACAGCATTGCACTGAAAGTGTTCAAATCATGTTTCCGCAGAACTTGACCCCGCCAAAGTTATGCAACGGAACCTGACTTAAAGTCAATGCTCTACAGACAAACTCAATTGAGACACAAATCTAATGGGATCTGCCAAAAGTGATACTGTGTTTATATCAGATATACCCCTTACCCTAACATTTTTCCTTTTCAATTCAAATGTCTGCAGTTTCTTGTAAGCATCTGCTTCGCTATGATGATCAACAAGTCGCAGGGACAAACACTCAGGGCTGCAGGTGTAGATCTCAGGACCAGCTGCTTCTCCCATGAACAGCTTTACATGGCTTGCTCATGAGTTGGCAGTCCCAGGTATCTTTTTGTATTAATCCCTGTAGGAAAAACATGCAAATATTATTTACAAAGACATTTTGTGATCAAGGTCTACAATATAAAATATACATCACAATATTAAATGCCACTACTGTCTTTGTAAAATTAGTTCCGCTGAGCAATAACGAGCAAAGCTGCGGGCAAATGCTAGTGTACAATATAGAGGCACTCATGGAGCTCAAGGCTTATGTGATGTACAAGTGGGTGCACAATGTTCCAATACGAGTGCAAATAATGAACTCAAATAAAAAAAAATTAAAAAGAGAGGTGTCCAACACTCATCCATTGGGCAACACGATAGGAGGATCACCCAAGAGAATTCGGGTTTCATACCATAGGGTTAGTGTCATACTGTGATTGAATTGAGATAGACAAAGTTGTAATGAAGCTTTCTCATGTATCAAAAAAGGAAGAAACCTTCTTTTCCTTGTCAAATAACGCAATCTATGCAAAATTATTGAATCATTTTTAATGTATGAGCTCCCACAGCACTTGCTAGAGAGCTACTCCATGGATTTGTGGGACTTTTCTTAACCAAGAAAAAAAAGTTCCTTATGTCAAAAATGGCTAGTGCAAACCACATGGGCAAGAGTTGTGGTTATGTGAATGCTATACCATGGTTGATATTCATTGGAGACATTTCATATGCATTTGCAATGGCATCCAGAATGCATGTGGCATTGCACTTTTCCCATTTAATTTCAATGGGGTTTTCAGTGTGACCTTTATTTAAAAAATGTAATTGAGGTGAATGGGATAATGAGGTGAATGGTAGACTCTTCTAACAATACAAAAATAATAGCAGGCAGTATGGTCCTCCCAAATTTCTCAACCAGCCGAAGCTCTACACATTCTGGTTTGGTTCTCAGTAAAGCAGGGTGACAATGAGCATTGCATCCCCCTACTAGAGTAAAAACCAGACCCAGGCTATACAGCCATTTTGAAAAAAGGAAACCTGCAGCATGGGGTACGCAAGTAATAGAACCTGGAGTTGAAATGGGCATGGCATACAAAATAACAGTGCTGCCCCGTTTCCAGAGATTGGCAGGTCTGCACTGAAAGCACTGGGGCTCTTCCTGCCACCCCTGGGCTAAGAGCAGTGCCATAGCTAGTCATTTTAGTGCCCTGTGCCAAAAAGAACTTTGGCACCCCCATCATAAACAGGGACAGTATTCATCGCAGGCGTGTGGGTAAAAAAAAAGACATGGTCTCATAGGGAAAAGGCGAGGCCACACTATAGTACCCCCAATTCACATTATGCCACACAGTAGTGCCCCTTATATACATTACACTACATACCTGTAGTAGTGTACCTTATACACATTATGTTAAATTGTACTAGTGCCCCTTATACATTACACCACACAGTAGTAATGCCCCTTATACATTATACCACACAGTACAACTCTCCCCCTCCTCCCTTACACATTATGGGCTCTATTTACTACAATCCGCATATTGAATGCGGATTGTAGTGTGATATTACCGAGTGAATTCGCATTGCGAATTCAGGCAATATCACAGGGATTTACTATAAATCCCTTGCAGGGACAGAGCTTGCTCCCATCCGCACTCTAGTCGCTGTATTTTCGGAAAAAATACCGCGACTAAGAGCCCGCGCATGCGCCGACCCACTGTCGCTGCTGCCCCCCACCGGCGCTGAGACCCGGCGCTAAGCCCCGCCCCCGCGATCATGGACCCCCCCGCCCCCCCACGACTGCCCCTCCCTTCATTACACTTACCTGCATCCTCCTGGTCTCCGGTGATCTCCGGGCTTCCCGATCAGGTGATCTCCCATACTGCACTGGGGCCCGATCACCTGATGACCGGGCAGCAGTGCACTGTGGGAGACCAGCTGACCGGAGAGGAGCCATCACCAGAGGCCCGATCACCGGTCCCTGGATTCAGGTAAGTAAAAAATAAATGTTTAATTTTTTTTTTCTTTTTTTTACAGCAATCAGCTTGCAGACTATTTAGACCACATAGCTGATTACTGGTACCGGCTCCCGGCTCTGCTCTCCCTGTTAGAGCAGAGTGGGAGCCCGGTAACCGGGGGAGACCCTGGATAACGCCAGCTCCAGGTGGCGTTATTATCACAGGGCTTCCCCCGGTATTTTTTTACAATTTATTTTTAGTAACTATGGTCGGATCACATTTCCCATTACAATTATGGGAAATGCGATCTGCTTACTAAAAATAAGTGATACTTAGGGGTTGGAGTAGAATTTTACTAATTCTACTCCAATTGCCCTGTAATAACTACAGGTGATACTAAAATAATGTGAAAAGGGTGTGAAAACACCCTTTTTCACTTTATTTTAGCAAAAATAATGTTAATAAATAGAGCCCTATGCCACAGAGCACAAGTCCCCCCTTCCTCCCTTACACATTATGCCACACAGTAACCCCCCCTCCTCCAATACATATTATGCCACGGCACCACCCCACCTGTCCTCCTGCTGGGTGATGCAGCCACGCATTGCGCTTTAAGCAGCGGCCGCCCAGCATCAGCAGAGAGACTAGAGAGAAAATGAGGTGGGTGGCCGGTGTTCCGCCCTCAGGACAGTTAAGCTCTGTGTAGTGGCACTGGCCGCCCCGCACTAGCTACGGCCCTGGCTAAGAGTAATGGGAATTACACCACATTCAGGTGCTGTTCTGTCATATTCGCCACCATTCTCTTTATATGGCCTCATTTTATTTGTGCTCATTGTCTGAGCCACAGGTTACTGTGCTATTGCACTACTTAGTGTCGTGCTATTCTTAATATCCTGCATTTAATTTGCTAGAATCTCTGACCTCAGTCTGTACCTTTATTCTGAAACATTACTGCCAGCTCTGACCATTGCCTGCCCACAGATTACTTTTGTAATTTTGTTTCTGTAATTTATATTTTGTAAGTGCTCTGGTGAAAAGTGGGATACTCAATAGTCTCTGTAGCCAGAGCGAGGTCGTCCCTCACCAGGCTGATCCTAAGTGCTGCACTCTGCACGTCCTGCTGAGGCAGTTACATCTCAGCTCCTTCACCTCTGAGAAAAATTTCATTTAACAGCCATAGAATTGTAGTTTGAGAGCAGGCATAGCTTGCACTTACACAGGCCAAATCGGGACAAGCAAGGCCCCATCACCCATCTGCCCAAGCTCCACCTAGATCCACCCAAATCACTGCCGTATTCTGACCGAAATCCCTTTTGGTGATCGGGCTTTTGGGCTGTCCCACAAAAATCGGGACAGTTGGGAAGTATGCGTACTGCATGCTGGGGCCAAGTACCTTATAATATTTAAGCTTGATGCTGACCATGGACACTATGTTTTTGCTTCACAGAGAAACAGGGCCTAGAGCAGCATGGGCAGGGCCAGCATTACCCAGGGGTTGGTGCAAGTGCTGATTCTGCTTATAAAGTCTGTGGATACTCTCATAGATGCACAGATACGTGCTTTGGCAGAATGTAGTCATTTGACTCAGAATCAGGCCGAGAATGAATGACATCATGTCGCTCACCCAGTGTTTCCAATGCCCGTGTAGTGCCCTCACATTGAGAGCTGGCAGCTCACATGAAGGAGAAGCAGCCAGCAGCTTCTCACTTGTGAAACTGATAGCTGACGCTGTTCCTCCATGTAAGTGTTAAGCCGGGTACATACTAGGCGATGTGTCATCCATTCTGGCAGATCCAATGTCATATTGTCCACATTGGGCAGCTTGTACCCGCTATGTTGCTGACGATGCGATCTCCCACACGTCATCAGCGACAGGGGCTGGCTGGCACCTTTTAGCCTGGGGGGCAAATGCATGCAGGCGGCCCTGGCAGAGGAGTAGCGTGTATGTCCGAAGAATATGCGTGCTACGGCGCCCCCCCCCTCCAGTGTTCCAGGGAGGAGGCGGGTCCATATGGGATTAATGTAAGGTGAAAATAAAGATTAGGGCAGCCCCCTGTCGTAGTGCCCATATGCAGTGCCCCCATGTGCCACAGGAGAGAACACCCTTATGCAGGCCTCCAGTAGTGCCCCCAGTAGTAGTCCCCCCCTTGTAGTGCCCCCAGTAGTAGTAGTCCCCCCATTTGCAGTGCCCCCAGTAGTAGTAGTCCCCCCCTTTGTAGTGCCCCCATTAGTAGTAGTCCCCCCATTTGCAGTGGCCCCAGTAGTAGTAGTCCCCCCCCTTTGTAGTGCCCCCATTAGTAGTAGTCCCCCCCTGTAGTGCCCCCCGTAGTAGTAGTCCCCCCTTGTAGTGTCCCCAGTAGTAGTAGTCCCCCACCCCCCTTGTAGTGCCCCCAGTAGTAGTAGTAGTAGTCCCCTTATAGTGCCCCCAGTAGTAGTAGTCCCCTCCCCCTTGTAGTGCCTCCAGCAGTAGTCCCCACTTGTAGTGCCCCCAGTAGTAGTAGTCCCCCCTTGTAGTGCCCCCAGTAGTTGTAGTTCCCCACCCCCCTTGTAATGCCCACAGTAGTAGTAGTCCCCCCTTTGTAGTGCCCCCAGTAGTGCCAGACACCCCCCCCAGTAGACACACGTAATATAAAAAACAAATAAAAGAAAACACTTACCTGAATCCCCGCTCCCGCCGCTGCCATCTGCTCCTCTGTCTGTCCTCCCGGGCCGGGCCACTCTGCATTATGGGAGAGACGTCATATGACATCATGACGTCTCTCCCATTGCCCACAGGTGGAGCCGGAAGATGGAGCGGCTCCCGCAGTGGGCGCAGCAGCAGCTAATGAGAGTCTGACAGACTCTCATTGGCTGCTGCTTACAACAAACACACAGCTGCCGGAGCCGGCGGCTGTGTGTTTGTCAGTGTAGCGCTGACCGAACTCCGTCCGGTCAGCGCTACACACGCGGTGCAGTCTGTGTCACAGTGACACTGACTGCACCGGCCCGCGGCCCGCATGATACTGCGGCCCGGGGGGCACATGGCACCCTGCCCCCCGGCCCAGCTCGCCACTGATCAGCGACATCGCCCGTCGTATTTGCATGCAGGTCCGACAGGCGATATCGTCAGCCAAATGCAGCATGGCCCCACTGTCGCGCCGACGCTCCCGGCATCGGCAAGTGTGTACGCACTTGCTGATGCTGGCACCCCGGCCGGGACCCGCTGCACGACACATCGGCTGGGTCCACATCGTTTAGTGTGTACCCAGCCTTACACTGAGAGTGTTGTCACTGAGACTGGGGTCATGTCCAGCGGCTCCTGGATAGGGGTGGCTCTCAGCAGGGCCGATGCTAGGTGTCTTCCCCAGTACGGCGCCGCCCCGTAATCCCCTCACCCCTTCCCTCACTGCGACCTCCCTAGAGCATAAAATAATAACAGAAACAGATGGGTGGAGGGCAGGGATCTTCTGCGGCCGGACCCCGGCGCCCCTGTGCGGCCGGACGCATGGAGTGTGCCTGGAGTCGGCCCTGGCTCTCAGGGACCGCTTTACCCATGAAGCCACGCTCCGTGTCACGCGGCCATGCCTCCTTTTCGGGCAGAGTCTGGATTGCCATTTACAAGTTGGGAGTTATGACTTTACTGCAATTACAAAACTATCTTCTCCCAAAGTGCAACATGGGATATGGGATATCTGGGAACATTTTAGAAATAGAAACTCACTGTATAACATAATTAAAATACTCGTGTGAGAATTCTTTCCTACAAAGCTGCACAACCCTGGGTGATTCACATCCTGATTATATGTATCTGAGCTCTCAGACCTGCTGTGGTACAGCTGTGATGTCACCACCATAGGCAAACACAGGGGGGGTTTCCGTCTGCCTGGAAAGCCCCCTCCCCAGCCTACACATGACCACAATAGAAATAGTAATATAATAGAATTTTACTAGCGCTGCATGTTCTTCTCAGTATCATAAATGAAATAAATAGCACCACCTGTGTATCTTTTAACATGTATTTAAGGGATTTTGAAAACATGCACTGTTAGGGATACACTGCTATAGAGCCCAATCTTTACATATATGTCCAGGGCAGTGCTAGGTTCTTCTGCTGCTCCCCCAGACACCCGGACTTGCTCCCATGCCCTGGAATGGTGCCCACATCTAAAATAAAAACATTCAGCTCAGACAGGATGGACCTACTGCCGCAGTTAATGGCTTACTGTGATTGCTGGTCCTGTATATGCTGGAATTATGACACACAATACACTTTGTATGACACATATTAAAGCTGGATAAGTGGTAATTATGCTCTCTTCATGAACTGGCCACACTCACTCTAAAATCACGCATTTGAAAACCCCCCTGTAGAAATCCTGCGTTTGCCACTGACCACTGGACATAGTGACCAATCCGATTTCAGCAAGCCTGGTAAGTGTGTGGTGCTTTTTGGAGGGGAGAATTCTCCCCAGCATGCTGAATAGTGAGGCTGCAAATCACTGAACCACTGACTCTGCAGACTTGCAGGTCTTTGCTGAGGAATGAATGCATATGTAAATGTTACAGTCCTTTTAAACATTAATAATCTGGGTACAGTGTGAATAAAGGATCTGTGAAAACAATAAAATGTCAGTTAGAGTTAGCTTGTCACATTGTGGATATTTGCTATACGCAACTTCATCACCCTTTATTTCTAGCTGGAGACCTTGCCAAGGTGAAAAACACCTTCATTAAGTGTTTCATCAGCTCCCCTCTCCTCACCTGATGCCGATTATATCTCCGCCATCTCCAGGGATGCAGACAAGGTGTTTAGAGTCACAGCAGCACAATATGGACAAAAGGACTTGTGATTAACCCTTTGACTGCTATAATCATCAGTACAGATTTTATCTCATTAATGTGTGAATACATAATTTGTTACAGCATTTACAGTGGCTCTGTCCCCTGCTCCAAGTAGAGCCATGCAGTATGCAGCCTGTTAAGTTGCTAGGAACCAGTTATAGGTCGGGATGCATGACACGTCGCAGTTTGCATGCGATGCATCCCACCATTCATCGCATGCATGCTGGTATCCATGAAGAAAACTGCGAAGGATAGCTCTCTACCTCTCCCAATAAGAGCTGTCCTTTGCAAGAGAGGGACTTCCGGGTTTTTGTAACGTGGGGGTTCTGGAAGAGATCCGATTGGATCCCTCCCAGGTAGGGGTTAAAGTGGGCAGGAACGGGGTGGAACTGAGTTCCGTCACCTCTAATGGTAGGTGGACCTAGTTCCCCCTCTGCCACTTCCCTGAATACTGTAGAAGTCCTACAGATAGAGTACCACTGTCTGGTGGTGGCCGCTTCCCCATCCTCGGTTTCCGGCTCCTCCTCCTCCTCCGCCCGCGGCCTTCCCCTTCCTGTCACTCACTTTGTGGCCCTGCATCCCAGCGGCGTCTTTTGCGGCACAGCGTATGTGACGTCATGCCTTCACTGCTGCTGCATAGTGCACTGAGGAGCCATGAAGAGTAGCAAGGGTCGGGGCAGGCACGAAGGTGAGCTGCTGCTAGTGGGACATGGGGGGGGGATAAGCTGCTGGTGGGAGAGGAGACACGGGGGCAGGGAGCCAGGATTGTGTCTATCAAAAATAATAGCCTATGGCAGTAATAAGGGGCAGGCCCCCTACTATTCATAATAAATAGTCTGGAAGAGGAGCCGTCTTCCTCTTTTCCAGTTCTGGAACCAGGCTGGGCTGAGTATCACAGTTTATAGTGCAATTTATCTTCAACTTATCTGTCCCACGATCTTGTTTCCAGCTGCTGCTTTGCCCCCCTCTACATCTCCGAGTTCCCCCTTTTCCACCCAACCCCCCCCCCCCTGCGTCTGAGCACGGCATCACCTCCTCACCTTTTCAGTTCCCACCGCCCGGCTCCCTCATCGCTCCGCTTACTCGAGCTGCCATACCCCTTGCCACCACAGCCGCTGCTTCTACGGGAGCGGCGCATGCCAACCAGCAGGGTGCGATGCCGCGCCTGCCTCCCCCGTCTGTCTGCACACACCCCCCCACCCAGGCTTCCCCGTTTTCCACTCCAACGGCGGGCCCCGCCTCCAGCATCCCGGCGGCCATTTTAGCCCCAGCCAGCAACAGCAACCTGATAATCATTCACCAGTGTACAAAAAAAAATAAAAATAAACGGTATTAAAACAAAGCATAAATTTAAACAGAAGTCTCATCTGCCAATTAAATGTTTTAAGGTGGCTCATGGAAAAGTAGGAATTGGCACTTGTCATTCCATATTTACTGTAAATATAAGAAAAAAAAACAATAATAATAAAAATTAATTATGAGGTTTTCCCATAACCCCCCCTTGTTAGTCCCCCTCCTTTTGGCACCCAAGCACCCCCCCCCCCCCTGCAGTATGTCTTTGCCTCTGGTTTTCCCCCACCTCATCCCATTTCACATTTGCCCCTGGATTTACCAGCAATTGCAGCCGTCACTACATTCCAGCACTGTTATTCAAACACCCCCCACCCCCTACCCCTGGACCCGCAACCACCGTTTCACCATCCTGATCAGCTGAAAGAGTTTCACACCCCATGCTTCCACCTCACGTGTTATTATTTCAAGTTCTCAGGTTGCCGTCTCGGAGCCTTCCCGGGTTCCACAGGAAGTGTCTTCGGCTGTCCAGGATGATCAGAAGGCGATTCAAGTCATGGTGGGCGCACCGCGCAGTCGGTCATGGCCGAGCTTTCCTCTGACGGATCTGGTGAGCATGTTGTTCTCATTTTCCCTTTTCTTTGCAGAGTATAGCGATTCTTCCAGATACACCGATAGGCCCCTGTATTAGCAGCTAGTATCCCAATTGCGGAGGGGGATGTGGTCCATTGTGCGAACGCAGCTATACTTAGGAGATTAGAAGTCGACATTAAGGCAGCACAGATGACGTAGTGGTTAGCATTCCTGTATCTCAGTGCAGAAGTTGTGGGTTCATTTCCCACCTTGGCCCTAACTGTATGGAGTTTGTATATACTCCCATTTACTCTGGTTTCAGGGAGCGGCTTAGGAAAGGAATCAAGAACAATTGATATACAAATCCTGCGCTCACAAACTTTCAAAAAAGCAGCTCGAATTCAATGTGGTCCCCACCACATACCATATAGCAATACAACACAATCAATATTTAAAGCGCTCCATTTCTCTGAGATATACAAAGAGTCTTAGTGTAATAGATTTTTTTTCTTTCTTCTACTGGCTTCCTTCCTCCAATAGTTCCTCAAATAAAGCAGAAGGATGTTTCGTTGGTAATCAAATATTATTATAGAATATAATTTTTCCACTCCTACTTACATGTAGGTTTCGATTATCCGTCTATTCCCAACATCAAGAGGGCTTCCTATCTTCTTAGTGGATGATATATAGTCCACAAACAGCGATGTGAATAAAACCTCAAAGAAAAGTATACAACAAAACAGCGACCATAGTGTAGTATTCTAACATTTATTTAAATATCACCACACAAAAAAGCAATTAAAAAAATGGCCGCGTACCAAATAGGGCCTTCCAACCAAGGCAAGCATGTACACATAAGACAGCGAAATGAGAAACCTGGGTTCAGATCATCTCCCAGTAGTACTTCTTAAAATGGTATAGTCACCCCACAGTTGCGGTTCCTCCAGTCACACAGACGCGTTTCGGCCTCAAGCCTTTCTCAAAGTGTGCTCATGTTTGCCATTACGGCAGTGCTTAAATCAGGCGAGGGCTTTTTGGACATTTGGGGCTGGTGCCCGTTGTTCATACCTGATTTGGTTAACTTGTATGTATGTATTCACGGTGAGTTTTCCTGAGAAAACCGGCCGGGGAATACATGGATGTGCTGAAGTACATGCAGTTTTCAGGAAGAAGCTGGAGGGTCAAGCAGTGTTTCAGTTCGTATTCAAGGGCGTAGAGTTTTTGGGCTAGAGGTTACTCAGCAGTCCAAAATACCTGTGGTGTTCCATGACAGCCCGGAGACGGCCTTGTTCAGCCCATCCTGGTACCTCAAGTGCCGGGCACGGTAATGGCTATGATTTTCAATAATGCCCAGTGCAACAGGGAGTCGGGCATAAGTACAGGAGTATCTGCATGCGGTGTGATAGCAGCTATCGGCCAGAAATGCAGCCGTTTTGGGGGTGCAGGAGCGGGTCGAGGTGATAACGAAACAAGCACCAAGGGGGTTTTAAATCAGCCACCCCACATATTAATGCAAGCGAACCGCGGGAGTGTTTGATCAATATCCTCCTTTGAAGGAAGCGGCCTGTTTAGGTAGAGGGTTTTTATTTTGGGTTTGCGTTTGCTCTTAACGCACTATATATACGTCGTAACCGAATGGGATCTTGAGTCCATACGCGATCACCCGGAAGTCATTCAATGTAAATTGGTAGCGGAGGTTAGATTTGGGTGCATGTGTTGCCCTTTCTTGTCTTTCCCTTTGAGGGGGTTCTGCATCTCGCCTTTGGGGTTTGTACCTAAGAGGGAGACGGGCAAGTTTAGACTGGTCCAGCATATTTCCTACCCGGAAGGCTGATCTGTCAACGATGCGTTCGATCGTCAATTTGCCGAGCGGATTACAAATTTTTCGAGCAGCCACTGGAGAGGGTACAAAGTTTTGGCAGGCGAGCAACCCAGGCTAAAGTGGATATCAGATCCGTTTTTCGATTAAGGCCACTTTCCCCGGATCTTTCCAGTGTAGGGGATGTACGGTCGCTGAGGCTTATTCTGTGGATAAGTCCATTCCAGCAGGTTGTTCTGTTTACTGTTCCTTTTGCAAGGTGCGTGTGTAACACCCACAACTATTAGAACTAACAATTCCTTTGAGGCTATACAGAAATTCACTGGTCACTGTTGTTCCCTCTGATGGAATGGATATGATTTCTAGTGATTATTTGCACTAATCATCAGTCAATTGGTCATTAACGTGGCTCTTTATTAACACTAAATTTTTGCAAAAGCATAAGACTGGAACAAAGGTACTAATGCTTTAGTAAATACTTAACATACCAATAAACACATATTATTACATCTCACTGTATATCACAAACATCAAATAACTACAATTTTATTATGCAGGAACAACTCCACCTCCGGACTGTGCGTCTGTGGACTTAAAGCAGTTAACTCATGGCATTCAAAACGATTTAACACAATGAATTAATTCCTAACTACTTGTCCCACCATATATCCCAGTACTTTTAATCTACCTTAGCTAAAGTAGTTCATACGTTGCTGGCCAGATATCTCTTTACTGGTGGTGCACGCTTGTCCCGACGTAAATTTTATCCCTTGCTACGTCCTGTCCACTCCTCAAAGCTCTACTGTGCAATGTAGCGACCATCCTATATTACACTTTCTCAAGCTCACAAGAAAGTATTTTGGTAAGAGCAATTAAATCTCAGTTTCCACCTTTTTATACTGGTCCTGTGCAATGCTTGCTAGCTTTAGAACTGTTTTTGGGATTGACACTGCACAGCCGGTTTATTGGCTTACTCTCACGCTGCAGGGTTATAGTCTTTGTAGCAATTTAGGCTTAATCACGGAAATCCTGACTCACTCTAATTCCTCCTCATTAGTGGCAGCTTACTTAAATTGAGTTTATCAGCAGGGGAATAGACCGTCAGAACGGAGCAGGTGACAGTCACAGTATTCAGAGGGTTAATGGGAGCCGGAGGAGGTATTATATCTGTTAGCATTCCCTAGCGGCGGGGTAACGTTAAATGCCCACTAGCGATAGTCTCTTTTTGGGTTCCAGAATGGTCTAGCTGTGCTGGTGATGATAACGGGGAAACTGTTTAGCTTGCTATACCACTAGACGGTAGTTGGTGTTTTTCCTCCACTGAGCGGATACGGGTTAATGTGAGTCTATATTGTGTATTACTACAGACCTTCTCCTGCAGTCCCTTAGGATGGAAAAGGCTGTCACTCAGTCTAGAGATCTCCGCCCCCTTTTGTCCGGGACGGCCCCTCACCACGGGACTCAGCCACAGACGCCGCCCTGGATCTCCTCCTTTCCCAGCCGCTCCGCCTCCCTCCGTCAGTCAAGGCTGTCCGACTCAGTCCCTGTGGCTTCTTCCTGAAGACAGCTCCCTCCGGAGCCGCAATGGATGCCCGCAGTAAGGTAAGTGCGCTTGTAGTCTTCTCCGCACTGCGCCACCAACCGCTCAGGACCCCCAACCGTTACTTGGCACCGCTTTATATATGCCCTCCGTCCGGGTCTCTAGCTCGCGGTGGGTGTTTCACTCGCGGCGGCTCTCCTCCCGCTGGTTCCGTGCGCCTGATTGCTGTTCCGGGCTCGCGGACAAGTGGTCTTCCCTTTACTAGTCCCCACTGCCAGGAGCAGGAGTTCACTGCGGTGGGATAATCTATAGTCTCGGGAAGTATGAGGCAATTCTCTGCATGGAAACATAACATAACTATAACCCCCACTTGGCCCAACATACATGCACAATACAGCTTTAAAAATAGTAAAACATACTATGTTCATTTATACGACTATCTATGGATATCATACTTTAAACATATTACACCTGACCTTTCCCTAAATTCGGGGGGTATCACACGTGCAAGCATGTACACGTCAAGGGGTGTGCCCCATTATTTGGATGACTTATTTGTTAGTGGGGCCAGCCAGCGGTTTAGTTTGCAGGGATTTGCTTTATTCATTACAGGTGCTTTTATAGATTCTAGGCATACCGTTTCTTTCTGCGACAAGACCAAGGGGTCTAGTTACTAAGCAGTGTTAGGAGACAGAATGAAAAGTGATAAGGTGCCAGCCAACCAGCTCCTAACTGCCATCTCACAGGCTGTGTTTGAAAAATGACAGTTCCGAGCTGATTGGCTGGCACCTTATCACTTTTCACCCTGTCTCCTAACACTGCTTAGTAAATAGACCTTCAAGTCCCCTTTTACACGTTTGTACTATATGGGGATAGATATAGACACTTTGCTAGGTTTTTGCCAATTGCCTTTGGTTACAGTTAGTGAATTGGAGACATGGTTGGGGAAGTGTCACTAAAGCAATTTCAATCACTTCTAGGCCTTTTGATTTTTGATTGTAGAGTAATACTCACGGGCAGGACATTTTGTAGTCGTTTGGAACACGTCACAGCCAGGCTTACAAAATCTCCCAATTTCTTCGCTTATCTCAGGACTTATGGGAGGACCTGCGCATTTGTTTGGTAATTTTTCGGGAGTTTCAATGGGGTTAGAATTGGCTACCAGCTCCGGTAAGCAATTACGAATTTCAGTTGTTTCAGGTCGTGTCTAGTTCAGTAGGTTTTCGGGGTGTTTTCAGAGGGAGAATGGTGCGCGGAACCTTGGTCGGATTCATGGAGGCGGCAAGATCTAACTGCCAGTATGCTGTTTTTTTCTGGAGTTGTTTCCAATCATGGTTACAGTCGAGATCTGGGCTACAAACTCAGTGACAGGAGGATGTCCTGACGAGATATTTTTAGGTGTAGTGTCTGCTACCAATATTTATAGGACTCAGTCCCCTTCGGCTTTGCGTTTTTGTTGAGGCATTTTTCACCCCTTTGTGTGTTTGTGCAGGCCCATAGATTTTAGGGCACGTCACTTTCCGGGCTTGGAGATTGGGATAGCATATGTCCTTGTCTCGTTGTCAATGGGATGGTTTTCGGTTTCTGGCCTCCCTTTTTTGCTGATATACATGGCTTTCCCTGTCCTGTTCATATCGGCTGATTGTCGCGCAGGCATTTGAGCAGCTTGTACTGATGTCATTGGTGCCATGTACGCTGAGGATTCAGGCGACGGCTTGTAATGATTCGCAAGGTTTCTTAGCTTACAAGGGCAAGGGAGGTATGCCTTAAATGGCATGAGCGAAGTCGTTCCAAAGTGGTCATGTCAGCAGCTCTATCTAGCATTTTTTATTTCTCAAAGTTTCCTGGTATGTCGGTTACGAACAAATGGTTTTATTAGCCAAAGTAATGAGAGGTTAGGGGTGGTGCACCTCATTCTAGGCGATTTCGCAAAAACCTATTGATATATCAATTTTACAGGGACTGATAGTTGCAGTATCGGGGATCGCATCGGATAATTAAGAGGCACAACTCTTTATCATTTTAGTTAGCTTATTTGGGGACATTTATAATTTGCGGGTTGTTATCAATTAATATGAGTTCGACATCAACTGGTTGTTGTTTGGGAATTAAGAAAAACTACACAGTGCGTTCGCAGATCCCTCGCTCGCACAGCAAAGCCAGCCCAGCAGAGTGAGTGACAGGAGAGGCCGTTTGTGGGTGGTAACAGGGGCAGTCCAGTAAAAATGGGGGAGTGGAGGTGCGAATGCAGGCGTGCCTGAGTGTTTCAACGTCATTTTAGAGGCGTACATAATTAGCAGGCAGCGTCATAGTACACGTCACCAGCCATTTTTTTTACTCTGTTTTCCTCGCAATGCTTGCGGTAGAAAAAAAGCTACCACAAGCACTGCGTTCACATCCGATAGTGGTCGATGTACCAATGTTTTCACAAACTTCCAGGAGATGACGTGGGGCAGTGGGCATCTCTGCATTCGCTAAGGGGACTTTGCATTTTCCAAAAGCGAACGCTCGTACAAGTAAGATGGGCGTGCTTATGCCTTGGCGAGCGATCGCTCCCTGCCACGTCACTTTCAAATATTTGCATACGCACCGAGCGAGCATACGCTCATAACGAACGGGTCTGAATCAGGCCCTAAGTTTTCCATATAACCTGTAATTGTGTCGTATACTGTACAAAAAAACTGATCAGCTTGTTAAAGGGTGTTGGACCTCTGTACCAGCTCACGCACACACTTTCATCGATCCAGTGGGTTTGGCCGTACGTTTAATAGGTTACGGCCCCCAGGCAGCGCACGCTGGTTCCTCCACTGGTTCCTCCACGCCACTCAGACAACTTCTAATCTAAATTTCACTTTACAAGGGTCTTTCACAACTGTTTGATTGCTTTAGAATTGCCACTAGATTAGTAGGCACACATTTTTCAGGATTGGGGCAGCAACCTGCTTGGTTGCTGCAGGTGCTTCCATTGACGCCTTAAAACATTCAGGCCGCTGGTTGTTATCAGCATACAATAATTTAGTTGCGTGGGGATAAGTTGCATAGTTAGCATCGCTTTTTGCGAGTTTGTTGGGAAACCCAGGGGCCTTATGCCTACTGCCGCTTTAGAGTTTGAGGGGCCTTTCAGTTTTGCCCTCACAGAGGTTTTCTGTTTTTCACCTTCAAATGGGTCACCCAACTATTGTTTTCCATCCCTTGACTAGGCTGTTTTTCTATTAATTGTAAAGCCTATCCGGCCGTGATAAATCCCTTTTTGCAGGTTTACAGGAATGCTAACTGTCGGGTGTGGTTCGTGGGACATTCATGTATCTATTGGGCTAATAAGCATCCTTTAGCATTTCAGGCCCCGCAATTGTTAAGTACTAATAAGATTCAGTGGTTTGGTTTTAGGAGCATGCCCTGGGGTGGCCTTTATTAGATGTTTATGGACAGCAGATGCTAATTTTGGGACCCCTGAATGGTTAGTCATACATTTAGGGGTGATGATCTGGGTACTTGCAAATGCATTGAGCTTATACTTGCTATTAGGCAGGACCTGCAAATAGTCTGCTAGAGATGGCCAGCAGTAAGGCTAGTCTGGCGGTAATATTCAGTCCGGACACTAAGGGGTGGGCGTGTTTTATGGCACCTTTGATTGCATTACAAGGGAAGGAGTTTTTATAGGACCGATGAGGTACACCTCAAGGGCGCATGTCTAGAGTGTTCGATTTGAAACTTTGCAGTCTTCTTTGAAGTGCGATGATTTCCTGCTGGGTGGCGGGGCTTGGCTCTTTGGGGGGAAGCAGTGCTCCTAGGTGGCCTATTATAGCATAAGAGTACTTGGGTAGCATTTTCCTTTTGATAGCGGCAAGTTGGTCATTCTCCTTAGGGGGTGGACCGGGCCATCATCTTAGGGAGGGGTCAATCCTATGCCAATTAAGGGAGAATGGTTCTACCTCAGGCCAGTTTGCGCTGGGCGGGGATCCGCCTCTTCTTATTTAGTCAAATATATTTGTCAGGCTGTGGCCTGGGAGCACTGCTTTCTTACTGCCACCATCTTTCTAATTACAATTTGATCAATACATTTTCGCTGTGTCCTCTTTTAATTTCACATAGGTGTCCGTGTGGTTATTTCTAGTTAGTAGTTAAGTGAGTTAATTAGCATAATGTAAAATTCAAATATGGGTGATTTATGAGTTTACAGATTATTATGCCTCATTGTACAACAGTCCTGGCTTCCTCAAACCAACTGATTCATTAATAGCCAAGATTGATACATATCCAAACTAACCTCCCAACACTCAGATTACAGCAATAAGCACTAAGATTGCAGATCAGGAAGTCACTCATGCTATCAAATCAATTAAATCTTCATTAGACCCTTAATCCTGAAGGATTTCCTGTAGTACCTCTCCATTATAATGAACTGTTCTTTTCAAAGCTATATTGCAACTTGCTCCCATTGGTCCAATCAAACACTAATCTAATGGCAGACTGGAAGCCAGGGAGGAGTTTAGTATAAAGGGGTGGGAGGGAGCAGAGAGGCTTAGGTGGCCTAGTAGCAGGGCTGGCTCCAGGGGTTGGAGCACCCTGTGCTCTCTACAGTGCGCCCCAACATCGTGCACAGTGAAAATGGGGTGTGGCATAAGTAGCATAGGCCACTCCCCTATGTGATGTTATTTGGAGGCGTGTCCACATGGCACGCCTCCAAATAACGTCAGGCTGGGGGGGAGCCTCTCTAGCTCAGCCCTCTCCCATCAATGAATGGATGCCATGTGCATGCACGCAGCATCCATTCAGACTCCGGGGTCCAGCACCGCCGCACAGCTGCGGCGGTGGGGGTCCCCAACCTCCTGATTTGACCAGCGGGACATCGCTGAAGTGAAAGACTGAACCAGAGGAAGCTGACACTGCGCATGCGCACAGTGTCAGCTTCCGGAACTGTCCGTGGGCTGCGAAGGAGAGATTGAAAGATCTCTCTCCTTCCCCTAGAGCCCCCATAGGCAATCAGTAGTTTACACCATCTAAAGATGGTGTAAACTACCATTGCTAAACTTCGAAAAGCTTAGCTTTCTGGAGTTTAGTACATAGGGGTCAGATCGTAGTCCCCATTGATAATAATGGGAACTGCGATCTGAAGTGCTAATTAGCACTTTGCAGGAGATTTCTGTGAAACCTCTTGCAATGTGCTATTAGTATATAGGATCGATACATAAAATTATGCAGAAACTGCACTTTCTGCATAAGTTTATGTAAGAAATAGCTTGATATATAGGCCCCTAAGAACAATGATAGTCAAAATAATCCTGATAAACTGTACAATTAACATGGGGTAATAGTGAGTTTCTTAGTCCATATTTGGCCAAAATGTACCTGACTGCCTAAATGTTTCTACTCCCTTTAACTATCCCAACTACTACGTGCCATAAAACAAACTAATAATAAGACATATTATCTCGGTCGCTAAAAGTCACCTAGCAGCCAACTGGAGATCACGTTCCTCGCCATCCTACTGAGACAGTCAGGAAAGTATTTGGCATTCGTACAGCATGGAATATGTGACCGGCATCATTAAAAACTCCGTCTTTTTGTAAGGTACTGTATGAAATATTTGCACTTTTCATTTTTATGACCATTTACCCTTTTAATTAACTAATTACAAACATATGTTCCGCTGCTGAATCACTCAAACGCTTAGCCAATTTAACCCTTGAGTTACTGAACCAAATCTGGATATTTATAGTGCAATACTTCTCTTCCTTTATTTCCTTCCCTCTTCTCACCCTACAACATTCCCTCCTCTTCTTTCCAATCCTCTCTCCTCATACCTTAAAAGAAAAATAAGGGTTTGGACCATATGTTCTGTTAACTTTGAAACCGAACCCCCCTTAGCTGCTATTTAGTGTTTCATTTTTTACTATCCCACCCTTCTATTGGTTGCAGCTAGCACCAACTATCCCCCACCATACTTCCCTACCCTCCCGATTTGGTCGGGAGCCTCCTGAAAATTGGGTGCCGCTCCCGACCTCCCGAGAAGGCAAGCAATCCTCCCGGCTGCCGCACACCCCTCCTATCCCCCCGCAATAACCCCTGCAATCCCCCGCAGCAGGGGGGGGCGGTGACGAGATTCGCGTCATTTTGGCCCCGCCCCCTGCTTCACAATGCCTATATTATCGGGTGTGTGACCTAATTACCATAGGCCATGATGACGTTGCTTGGAGGCATGCCCGCATGGCACGCCTCCAAATAATGTCAGGCTGGGGGTAAGCCCAGCTCTCTATCACTAGCTGGGCTTCCCCCAGCCCTCTCCTGGCACTGAATGGATGCCGCGAGCATGTGGGCAGCATCCTTTCAGCTACTTCGGGGTCCGGCACCACCGCACAGCTGCAGCAGTGGGGGTCCCCAACCTCCTGATTTGACCACCCGCGGACCACTTCGGCCCACGGTTGGAACAGCGGGACAGTACTATCCCACTGAAATCGGGATGTTGGGAGGGATGCGCCCTCTATGGGGTGGCGCCACTGTTCGACCGCACTGGTCGAACACCCTAAGAGCCGGCCCTGCCTCTCAACATTTAATTTTGGACCCCCTGAGCATGAGAACAAAGAGCCCTGCAATAGGACTGTGCTCAGTCTTCTTATAGAGCATGGAGAGACGTGACACATAGCCACTTGGTCGCACTCCAGTTCAACCGATACACAGAGGTCAAGAAATGTCTCCAAAATCTTGAACCTAACTCAAAAATTCAAGAGGTGGTGCTCACTCTCACTATGGTGTGCTGAACCAAAAGGGGCTCTGCTCTCTAACATTGCGGGCACATTCTGAGTGGCAGGCAAAGTGGCTGTAGCTGCGGGCAGTCGCGGGAGCCTGATACTATCTTATACTGATGCGTCTATCCGATCAACCAATGCAGCGGTTTGTGCGCATGTAAGCGGAAACCCGTGTCGCCCATTGGTTTTACACCAGTCACCTCAACCATGATCAATAGTATCTGTACTTGCACCAGCCCCATGGTAGGTACAAGCACTCAGAAACAGGCTTCTCTCCCCTGTACACGAGTCAGAATCACACAGAGCTTTTCATACACCCCCATGACACACACCCAGTCAGGGAGGTTATGTGCGATCACATTGTCACCTCCCAGATGCTGCCCCAAAACGCCCTATTTCATCGAAAGACAGATCCGACCAAGATGCATCTGACTCAATTGAGGACGAATAAACGGTAAGATAAATTAGCATATGCGTATGTGCTGTGTGCAGAAACTCGCCATTTGTGTCCCTGAAGAATCAGAAGACTCAGCCCCTGTCTGCGGTTTTACACAGAAATATCATTTTGTTGCGATTTTCCCCCAGTTAGTTACAGCTATTATTGCTGCTGTTTGCGGCAATGAGATGCTATGTTGGGGCAATTTCATGCTGTGACAGCACATCTGATAAGATTAATGGGCTTTTCAGTCACAAACACCTAAACCATATTAATAATAGTATTAATGGTTTCCTATAGACTCATTCTCACAAATGTGTGAAAAATGTTAACGCTGCATTTGCAGTTTTTAGCACACAACATTGTCTATTTCTCATTCTATAATGCACGCTGATGTTTTATTGGCGACAGTAGATTGTATTGGAGGGAGTAAAATAAGCAGACATTTATGAAAAACACGTTGCCAATGCATCACTAAAACGCGTCTGTCATGCATTTGCTTTCTTGCATTTCAACAGAGCATATTTGTTATTGGGCCACTAAGCTGGGAACACACTTAAAAGACAGAGCGGACGGCTGTCGCGCTGACTGAGATACCTATAAAGTAAGCTTTACACACTTACCAATTGGGCGATCGATATGTGAAACCAGACATCACTTATGGGTGGACATTTAAATTTGCCCGCTCAGTTGTGATGTCAGTGATGGCGGTCCCTGCAGCCAGTGGGCCTGATTCAGAGCTGCTTGCAAAAAGCGAGCGCTCGCTCTGAATCAGGACGGCCGCTTTTTTTTTTTAAACTCGGCCTCCTGGCCACTCGTATAGCTATGGGTGACCACCCACAGCTTTTGCGAGCGGCCAGGTGATGGTTGCGACCATCGGGCTTGCGACGAGACCCTTGTGGTAGGGTCTCGTTCCCGCAAGCCCAAGTGAGCTTCTGGCTCTAAGAGAGCAGGAAGCTCAACTACTGACATCACTTGTGATGTCAGTGGGGCCGCCACCAAACGGCAGGCGTTCCTTCGGGAACGCCTCCGTTTGGCCAGCCACCCGTTTTGGATGCGAGCGCCGGAGCGAGTGCGCACTGCCCGGCCATCGACCCACTTGTGAGCGGGTCTGAATCAGGCCCAGTGTACGGGCGGTCAGCGGGTCGCCTGTACACACAGGCAGATGCTCTGATATATCTGTAACATATAGGGACAATTAGCTGTGCTGCAGGGCTGACCTGATATGCCTGTGAACGACCTACCGATCCGCTACCGATATATCGTTCGTTATTAGAGCGAACAATATATCCTAGTAATGTGCACCCAGCATAAGTCATGCGGTTTATACATGATTAACTGCATAGTGTGCAAACGAAGCACAACATGTACAATCATCAGGGTAAATAGTACAGTACATAACACAGACAGTGCATAGCGTGCATCATCAGGTTTGCTGTTTTCATTTAGCACAGAACCTTGTATAATGTCTGCATTACACAGAGTAACCACAGGCAGCTGTGATACGCCTGACCTCTAGAAGCCTGAAATAGTCTGATAAATCATTACACAGGAGAAGTATAGAGAACCGGAAGGCCTGCACGGAGTGGACTGACTCACTGAGGATTTCAGGACAGCTGTGTGTGTGTAGATCCCTTATAAGGGCATGGCCTCCTTCATATTTTCTAATAATACCCATTAATCTGCAAAATGTATATGATGTTTGACGGCAAAAACTGTGAATTACTATGTGTAACTTCTAAGTACAGGGTGTAAGGCTAGTATCACTGTAATTGTCAATGAAGCAGATTGCATTCAGCGCACATTCTTATGGATTCAGTATTAACTCTTTCCATCCATTTTTTAACCTTAATTATGACAGGCTCCACTTTTTGTTCTATTACTGCACCAATAAACTTAGAAAATGAAAAAAAAATATATATTCACTACTGTAGCTCCCTGATAGTGGCCCTAGCCCCAGATAGCTGATAATCAGCAGTTTCTCTGGGAAGCCGAGTGATTATCAGCTAACTGGGGATACTGGCCAGCAGTGGTAAGTCATCTCATTGCTTTGCCAACAGGTCACTTTGCGCATGTTTAAAGCTGGGCATACACGTACAGATAAACTGCCTGTCAGACCGACAGACATTTTATCTGGCAGCCTGCCAGTCGCAGATGGCATACACTGAGATTTCTCACCGTTTTTTATATACTAAATATATACTAAATATTCTGCACTGTATATATTTGGGCTAGCACTCCACCTACCTGCCCAACGTGATTTAATTGGTATGGGTCCTTGCATTGCAGTACACACATCTAATAGGCCCTATGATAGGTAAGTCCTAGATAAATGAATTAATGTGTCAGTATTAGAGATGTTAGGGACCCCCCTATATAAGGTTCGCCGTGACGTGGCAGCTGGGCAAAACATCTTTGGCCAAACATGTACTAAGAAACCTTACATTTAAAACCATGTTAATTATTGCAGTTTACTATAGATTCTTTGATCATTAGATTTCTTGGTGCTTATAGTGTGCAGCTGCTCTTCCCCCTTCTTTTTTGCGGTAGAACTACAGGTCTCAGCATGGTAGCACCTATTATCATGTTTAATATTAGGATGTAAAGCCCAGTCCCTCCTTTTTCCTGTATATATTGAAAGCAGCTCAAATAAACAAAATGACTTGAATGAGAAAGTATGAGCGCTAAGAAAATAATAATGATATTCTGAAGAGAGAGTGATTTAAATAAATAAAATGAATCAACAACCAAATACTTGTTTCTAGCCCTTTGTAGGGGATTGATTGGGAGTAGGTGGAGAGCGATGTTAAAGTCCGCTTGCAAAAGGAATTGTCCAGGAGGCTGGGTTGGTAATGAAGCTATTTCTCACCCTATTATTCCCTACCTCTAGGAGCTTTTGTTTCTCTTGTAGATCGGAGGTTCACCCTCAGTCAGCCGCGTGTGAGGCAATCGCGGCACCCGTAAGTGACGTCAGACGCCCGGACTGTACTGAGCAAACACGGACAGCTTCAGTGTGATGCTTCTCTTCCTCCCTCCCTTGTGTCTACAACGCATTTCACGCCACTGCGGGCGCTTTGTCAAGGATAAAAATAGTGAAATAAATATATAAAATCTGTATATTGTGAATATATAAAAAATATATATAAAAAAATATATAAAAAATGTAGAAAAATATAAATAGTTTGAAATGATATATTTTATATACATTTTTTATATATATATATATATTTTAGATATTCACAATATACATATTTTATATATTTATTTATTTCACTACAAACTATTTTTTACTAAATTAATTGAAGAGAGAGATTTTTATAATGAATAGAAACTATTCATCCATTACCATGTGCATACCGCCTTTTTGTATGTCACATCCGGCCGGAACTTCCGGTTTTTAACCTATCCTAATAAAGTTACCCTTATATAAGGACTTCAACAAGAAACACCCACTTATCCTTGACAAAGCGCCCGCAGTGGCGTGAAATGCGTTGTAGACACAAGGGAGGGAGGAAGAGAAGCATCACACTGAAGCTGTCCGTGTTTGTTGAGTACAGTCCGGGCGCCTGACGTCACTTCCGGGTTCCGCGATTGCCTCACACGTTGCTGACTTAGGGTGAACCTCCGATCTACAAGAGAAACAAAAGCTCCTAGAGGTAGGGAATAATAGGGTGAGAAATAGCTTCATTACCAACCCAGCCTCCTGGATAATTCCTTTTGCAAGCGGACTTTAACATCGCTCTCCACCTACTCCCAATCAATCCCCTACAAAGGGCTAGAAACAAGTCTTTGGTTGTTGATTCATTTTATTTATTTAAATCACTCTCTCTTCAGAATATCATTATTATTTTTTTAGCACTCATACTTTCTCATTCAAGATTTCTCACAGTGTATCAGCCCGACATTTGCGCTCCGCCCCCGGGGGAGGAGACATTTCCCTGTTTCTTCCTTGAGAAGGAAAACAGGAAATGTCTGTCTGTTGGCCGCAGCTGGGCATACACTGCCTGATGCAGCCGACAGTTTACCTGTTAAATATCGCATCAGACGGGCATGCTGGACAGTCCGGCATGCCAGACTGAGCAATATTTAACTCTCAGTCGCCCGCACACATGCTACAATTATCGGGGTGATCCGCAGATATCGGGTGGATCATCCCGATAATTGTAGCGTGTATGGGCAGCTTAACATGGCCTTACCATTTCCCACATTCACAGTGGACTTGGGCTTCCAGTTCATCTCTCTAGAAAAAAAAAATACATTAAAAATATATAAATGAAAATGTACAGAAAATAGAACACATTATTTTTAAATATATTTGTCTTAGGATAAAATGATGTTTCCATCCTGAGATGGTGATAGCGATAAGAAGAAAGTCAGTGGTACTAGTACCGCTGTCGTATATATTATATAGACTTCCCTATGCTAAGACACAGGGTGTTTCACTCACTATTGGCCCTAAAGTTTTTCTTATAACTTTTAAAGTAATTGACATAATTAGTGAAATGTGACACAGATATACCTTGGTCTATAAGAAACATGAGGAAGTCATGGCCAGCTTGAACGCGTCACTCCATGTTATGGAGGGTTACTTTTAACAAGCATATTGGGAGTCACAGTCTCAATTTCCTGCTGTATAACACATTCATAGGTTTTATTTATAGAGCACAATTACATACCTCACAACATTTGCCAAGTTGGAATCGGGACATGAGCAGATGTTGCCCCCCCATAAGGTGGCATGAAAACGAGTCACATGGGTGTTGCTAGCACTTCTGATGCGCTGGACTACCTCCCCATTCTGTCCCCCTCCTCTCTGAATGCCATACATATCATGACATACAATAGCAGAACAGCAGTGAATGGATTATACAGTAGCTCCCCAATGACCGAAATCACAATAGCTGGGAGCTGGTTAAAAATTCAAATAATATATAATTTAAAATAAACTTTAGGCGTAATAGTGAACTGTCAATGCCTTGCAGAGGCTATGGCGAGGTTGGGTGTGGGTTCATATGTCTGATATAATTATTTTTATTTATATTGTAGAAGCTTTATATTTCTACTTCGATTGCAAGTTAGGTCTTTTTCTTACACTGCGTGGAGAGTTATCCTGAGTAAGCATCTAAGATAATATTTTGTTCCAGTAACATTGTGTACAGTGAGCTACTGTATGGCCCCCACCAAAAATATGCAGATGCTTTGCTGCAGTCCTATAGTAGCAAGGATCAATATACATCACAACAGTTAATGGCTTCTGTAACGGTGGAACTGTGTCCTTAAATGCTCGCGGTACTTTGCAAATAGTTTTTCATGGTATAATCCCTTTATATGTCTAACCTCTAGCGTACTGCCAGCAAGATGACATTTGATTGCTTTTATTTTTCAACAACATCTTATGTAAAATTTATCAACCAAAGAAAATCCTGTTTCCACATGGACACAGTTTAAATATACAAATGGAAATACACATTAGAGAGAAACCACTTCTCTGGGCTGTCTGCTGAAATGAAAGCACAGCCAATATTTTCCAAGCAGGGAACCAATGAAATATTTAAGGTATGAGAGAACCACACTTAGTTAATTCATTTTTTATACGGAACCCTGTAATTTTCTGGTAATTATTGTTTTTAAAGGGTGGCGCGCAGAAATAGATGGGCCAGCTGAATACAAATTGTCTTTTTTAAAGATTGAGGGTTTTGCAAATTCCATAGATTTCAGCAGCAATGTCTGCCAAAGGGAAAAAATGTTGACTTGGTAAAATTAGAAATAGCCATTGAAGCTTTAAATTATAGAGAGACATGAGAGAGGATTCAGTCCATGCGAGTGGCGCTACCCAACCTTGTGGGATACATGCACGGTGTAATTCATATGCTAGCAAAAGATGATATGTTATTTTGAATGTGGATACACGGAATAGCATGTTATGAAGGATGTGGTGGTTACATGTTGTCTGTACCTGCAGTGTTGTCTTCACAAAGCTTAATGTGTGTTAAATGACTAAACGTCACATTTCACCAGTGACTAAGAAATAGATGAGAGGAGAATAAACACGGTTTTTGTGATTCCAGAATAATACAGAACTTTCCGGCAGCTGAGTTACTGAGGTATCACAAATCTGTAACCAGAAGCATAATGTCTGCAGTAGTGGATTAGTCAGTCTTATCCTGGGTCCTGGGCAGCACTCTGGCCATGTACTCCTGCAGCCTTCCGCATTAACGACAACTTTGTACTAGGAAATCTCTCACCATCAGCGTCGTTAACAGGACTCAAATGAGTAAGTATCGAAGCATCCTAAGAACGCTCCAATCGGCTGTACAGGCAGCAGGGTGCCTGTCTGAAGCGTTAAAAAGACGCTCCGGCAGCACTGCGGGGGTGATTCAAGTGGGCGTGAGGTTTAGCGAGGTAAAAAACCTTGCGCACAATTTTGGATTGCCGCGGGTATGCGCACTGCCGACACCTGCGGTATCCAATTTTAATAAAAGTTGTCACGGGGTTGGAGCGTAAAAAAGAATAGAATAAAAAAAATTATCCTTACCTGTCCGGGAGTCTCAGGTGGTCTCAGCGGCTCCCGCTGGCCTCCCCTCCATCTTGTCACTGGGGAGGGGGCTGCTGCTAGGAGTAAGGGTTTGCTGGGAGATGTAGTTTTCCCTGTGCCGGCTACAGGGAGGGTGGGTCACACACGGGGAGGTCACATAGATCGGGGGTCACACACACACACTCTCTCATACACACTTACAAACACTCACATACTCATCCTGCTGCAAAAGACAAGGCTCCCGACGCTAGAGGTATAAGTCACCGCTTCTGAAGGTGAGCAATTAAGGACTAATTAAGCTAATTAGAAACTCCATTTGCTTAATTAGTCCTCAAGGGGGGTTCCGCAGGGGTACCAGAGCAAGTCCCAATGATTTTTCCTAAAAAAAAAAAAAAAATCAGACTTACTCTGGAGGTGTGAAATCACAGCGTCCCATTTTCTGTCATTTAATTGAATAGCAAAATCCTGTGGGTGCGGGAAAAACCCAGCGCCACAGGTGTTTTTTACATTTCCTGCCCGCTATTTGATTCCCCCCTGTGTGGTGGCACCAATTGCACACTCCTAATTACAGACCTGCTTACCATTACACACTCACCCAAGTCATCCTGTTCTTGAATCACAGAGCAAGTCTAGGAATGGGCATCGTTCTCTGATCTCTTCAAAAGATTGATGTCCATGTCCAATATATTGCGATTTTGGATTGATTCTGGAGGCAGGATGTATTGATAGAATCGATCCAAAAATCACAATGTGGAAAGCAGCGATATACTAACCTAGTCCCCGAGAGCTCCCATTCCACTGCTTTTATTTCATTTTGTAACTGTTCTTGCGCGGTTTTACCGCCAGCACTACCCACGCACGCAGCAATATAATAGTGATCTTGGGAAAGAATTATATGATTTTACTGATTGCTTTCTGTATTAACAACAGTCTAACAGCTCACGAGAAAAAAGAAACAGGGAAATGCTATTTGGATGAGGCACTCAAAGGTGGATCACTGCAGTTGAATGTAGGACTTTGAAAGGTTTTAACAATAAAACGTAACTTTTAATGATACATTTAAAACAAAATCTGTAACAATCATTACACAGACGCAAATATTCTGGAAAAGAAAATTCAATCAAAATTGAATTACCACCAGGGCTGGAGCTAGGTTTCTAGATGCCTTAGGCAAAGCTTCCCCATAGCACACATGCTCCTCCAATACCCTACTCCTAGCTGCTCGTACATGCACTTTAAATATTATTAAGTCTATTAACAAGAATGCATATGTGCATGCGTGACCTGACTGCTTGATCACACACGGGCAGTGAATTATAAACCTAGATTTCAGTTACACTTTTGCAGAAAAGTGGTAAAGATTAAATAAAAATGTTTGAAAAAATAGAAAATAAAATGGTAGTCTACTTCATATGTCATTGAAAAGAAAAAACACAATATATAAATAAATTTAACTTCCATGCTATTGCCACCCTAACTATAATTATATCACCAAAATCTTTGTAATTACATCACCTTAAGGAACGGCATCATGTGCACCATCAGGAATGGAACCACGTGCACCATCAGGAACAGCATCATGTGCACCATTAGGAATGGAACCATGTGCACCATCAGGAATGGAACCATGTGCACCATCAGGAACAGCATCATGTGCACCATCAGGAATGGGACCATGTGCACCATTATGAATGGAACCATGTGCACCACCAAGAACAGCATCACGTGAGCGATCAAGAATGGCATAAGACACAAGGGTTCACACAGGAATTAGTGTCTGGAATGGTTAATTGGCTGCTGATTGCTCTGTCAGTCTGTGCAGTATTTGTATGACTGTGCTAGTACTGCTGTACTAATGTCTGCACAGATACAGGGACAAAATTCCCTTTGACCAACTGCAAGGATTATAAGCAATCCTAAATTCGACCTGCAGTAATTCAATCTGCCAGCTCTATCAACAAAGGGCCAGGATCAGTGCTTCTGCTTCTCCAAGCAAGATTTCACCAAGCATCATGATCTCCTCCTTACACATTTATTTATCTGCTGCCTGCATCCACATGATCAGAACTTTTCCAGTAGGATGGCTGGGATGGTCACAATCATTTATGGATGATGCATCCATGGAAAAACAGCATCAGCAGTGGCATCAGGCACCATTACGTATGTACAAATTTGATGAAAAATACTGTATGACAAACTGATGATGATTGTTGGTTTTCACTATATATCGCATCATTTTAGCTACATCATTACAGCTATAGTAGAGAAACAACTGCAGTGTTTTATGCTGGTTTCAATGAATTATCACATTTTGTATATAGAGTTTACGGTACGTCTTATAAAAGGCGTATTGTTTTAGACTACTTACATTTTCTATATCGGGTTAAAATGCATTAGGGAAAACAGGACCTACATTTCCCTCAACCCCACCAGCAGCACCATAAGGGTCCTGACACCTGTAATGTTATCTTTTCCCTGACTAATAGCTGGAAGAAATGATAAAGTAAAGCACAGTATTGGTTGGCTGTTGATGGGCATGATTGGACATCTGTGACAGCCATCAAATATCACCCAATGACTACAGTTCACTAACAAAGCTCTCCAGCTGTCAGCCAGAAGTTATTATTACAGACGTTCAGGTCACAGGCATAGGACCGTCCCTCATAGCTTTGCTGGTGATTAGGAGTGAGGGTCATTGGGGGCATATGGATTTATGTTTCCTTTAGGCTTGCAGCACAGTTCTGATTTGTCTAATATTTGGGGAGGAAGATCAGAGTTCTGTTAAGACTAGCAAGAATGTAACGCATTAAGCTTGATTTATGGCCTGGACCTGGATAGGGTTAAGTGCATGGAATGAATGTTAGGTCCAGTATGTTTACTATATTTGTGTCTTTTAGTAGGGTTTCCAGGTAGTGGTATAAAGATAGGGGTGCCAGCAGCAACACACAGTTTGTAATCCCAATGCTAGGGCTTGGAGATACTTGGGCTGTGCAAGCAGTGCCACTGCAGGGGGCGGCATCGTCGCTGCTCCAAGGCACTTGCATGTGGCTTACAGGGTGCCTAGAACAGCACCCAGCAGACAGTACCGCTACTGCAGGGCCAAGGGACGCTCTGGGCTTGCACCCTGCAGCCTGTTGTGCTCTACTTCCATTAGTTGGCAGCCCCATCCCTATGTGTGATGTCATGATGTCACAGGTTTACTAGGCTGGCTGGCACAGGGTACAATGCCGCCCTGTTATGAAGCTGTGCTTGGGGTTTCCCTCTCTAGGTGGCCATGGATCGTGGCTTGTTTAGCAGTTACAAAAGAGTAGTTTTATATTCGGAGCATTGTGTGTATGAATCATTGCACAGTGGGCCTGATAGTAAGTGATTATGCACACATGGGGCCTGATTCAGCAAGGATTGTAATTGCAAAGCTGCATGCAGGCTATAGATATATGATGTATGCATACAGGCAGCTTTGCAATTGCGATCCTTGCAGATACGGTAATGCAGCAGGTGGCATCACGCCTCCTGTGCATTACTTATCCGAGCTGCATTGTCCAATGCAGCATCGGATAATCTGCGTACCATCGGCCGGCTGCGGTGACCCATGGTGTTCCGCAGCCGGCCGCCACAGGTTAGAGGAAGAGACCAGGAAATCTCCGTCAACCGACAGAGATCCTGGCTTCTTCCCTCCGCCCACAAACGGCAGCAGACTGTCAATCACTGACAGTCTGCTGACAGTCTGCGAGCGAGTTAGCAGGGCCCATTCTGCACACTCGCAGAATGGGTCCTGCGCCTGCGCAGATTCCAAAACATCGGGAATCTGCGTTCAGCAGTGCACTAGTGTACACTGCTGAATCAGGCCCACAGTCTCACTGCGAAGATATGCTAATTATGGCAATCGCAATGCTACACGCAGTCTAACATAAGGACACCCCTTGCCTTACACACATCCGTAATACTTAGCAAGTCTGCTAAACCATCGGTAACATCGAGTACAATCGGAGCCTCACGCACACTTGCACAAGGTCTGACCTTACTCAGGAATTGCTAACCTCATCGCACGCAGTGAAAGCCCAAGCTGCATATGACATCGCAATGGATAATTTATGCACGCCGCTGTAACGTCGTTCAAACGCACTGGCACACCTGTGTTTTGTCGACCACCTCCATCACCTCCCCCAAATGGTACTTCTGGGCAATCACTCTGCGATGGGTCTGTGTAGTCACTGCGATCGCATTCCCGATCGCAGTAGAGTGTTTGCGCACATGCACTGAGATGCATAAGCATGTGCAGAACGCAACAATCGGCCAATTGCACACGTAATCACAATAGTAATCCTTGCTGAATCAGGCCCAGTGTTCTAATGATAGCTCACAGCTAAAAAGCCTTTACCTGTTACTTTCTATGCACAGATGCCTCTGATAGGATTCTGCCCAGGGCCCGGAGGATTTCGTTATATATCGCTGTAAATGAAAGGTAATGATAGCGTGTCTTGTATTGTTTATTAAAGCTACTTTGGTGACCCCAGTTCTATAGCATATAACATGCTGAATAAATTAACAACATGAAAAACAGACCTTGTACACCTCTCATATAATAAATCATCAATCCAATAAATCTATGAAGTAGAATATTTAGCATTCTTGATATGAAAATGTAAAATATTTAATTGTCGACATATTATTCTCACCGGTAGACCTGACTCATCCCAGTCTCTGACCATAGGGTCTCATTCAGACCCGCTCGCAAGCGCCTAGGCGCTTGCAAGCGGGTCGATGTTGAGGCCCTGCGCATGCGCAGCGGCCGCGCTGCGTGTGCGCAAGCCCCAGAGCGAGAGAGAAATTCTCTCGCTCCAGGGCTCACTACAAAAGGGGCGGCTGTCGATGTTGATCGACAGCTCGCACCGTTTTGTAGGCGGGGTGGGGGGGTGGCTGGCCAAACGGAGGTGTTCCCGACGGAACGCCTGCCGTTTGGGAGCAGCCCCACTGACATCACTCGTAATGTCAGTCGTGAGCTTCCGGCTCTAATAGAGCCGAAAGCTCACTGAGGCTTGCGGTAGACGAGACCCTACCACAAGGGTCTCGTCGCAAGCCCCGATGGTCGCCAGGGCCGGATTAAGGCCTGTGGGGGTCCCATGGCAACAAACTTGTGGGGGCCTTATCAATCACATTATTAAAGTGATATATTGGTGAGTTGCGTTTTGGACAACAATACATTGAGGGGAATTCAATTAAGAGCGAATACATTTGCCCAGCCGAATCTGCGCAGCAGCCGCCCACTTTACGGTGGCAGGATCTTGCTCAAAACTGTTCGCTACCCCATAGGGTAGCAAGCACTTTTGAGCGAATCGGGCATTCGGCTGACTTGGCGAAGGGTGCGAGACAGGCTGTTGTTGCCGGCGTTTAAACGCTGTGGCAATGGCAATTCGCACCCTTCGCCTGCAATTGAATTCCCCTCCAATTCTCAGTGGGGTTCATCTAGGAATAAAGACAATCAAACAGCTTAGCCTGTGATTTTATTCCTGGACAAACCCAGCTGAGTGCCGTCCACTACTGACTGCATATTATGACTTAAGGTCCGACACCCGGGTATATTGGAAGGTGGTGTGGGGTGCCGGTCAAACAACGTGATATAGATAGATTTTATATATATATATATATATATATATATATTAGTATATACAGTACTGTACACATATATATATTAGGGGTGAGCGGGTTCGGATTTCTGAAATCCGAACTCCCCCGATCCGAGGCCGATCCGAGTCAGGCTCGACTTTTCCCGCCTGACTCGGATCTGAAATTGAGGCAAAACGTCATCATCCCCCCTTCCGGGTCTCGCGGGTTTTGGATTCTATATAAGGTACCCGCGTCGGTGCCATTTTCTCACTCGGCTGTGGACAGTGAAGAGGGAGGGTGGGAGTTAGGGCTGACTGGGCTGTGTAGTGTAGTGTAGTGCAGTGTAGTGTTGTGCTGTGCTGCGCTGTGCTGCTGTTGTCCATAGAGGCTGTGTCCACTCCTTCAAAGTCCATAGGGGCTGGCTGGACTGTGTTGTGCAGTCAGTTGTCCATAGGGGCTGTGTCCACTCCAAAGTCCTGTGCAGTGTCCCAGTCCTAAAGGGGTGCTGTAGTGTTGTCCAGGGGTTGCTCTGTCCATCAGGGGTGCTCACTCCAAACAAAAAAAATATATATTTTCTGTGTTTGTGAATTGTGTGCACTGTGGCTGCACGTGCATCAACAAAGGAGCAGCGCCAAGCGTGCGCCTGTGTCCCATAAGTAAAGGGCCAGCTGGCTTGTCCGTTAAAGGGTGCTGTAACCCCCAAAGTACACTCCAAACAAAATAAAAAAATATTTTCTGTGTTTGTGAATTGTGTGCGCAGTAGCCACACGTGCATCAACAAAGTAGTGCCAAGCGTGCGCCTGTGTCATAAGTAAAGGGCCGGCTGGCTTGACCGTTAAAGGGTGCTGTAACCCCCAAAGTACACTCCAAACAAAATAAAAAAATATTTTCTGTGTTTGTGAATTGTGTGCGCAGTAGCCGCACGTGCATCAACAAAGTAGTGCCAAGCGTGCGCCTGTGTCATAAGTAAAGGGCCGGCTGGCTTGACCGTTAAAGGGTGCTGTAACCCCCAAAGTACACTCCAAACAAAATAAAAAACTATTTTCTGTGTTTGTGAATTGTGTGCACTGTGGCTGCACGTGTATGAACAAAGGAGCAGCGCCAAGCATGCGCCTGTGTCCCGTAAGTAAAGAGCCGGCTGGCTCATTTCTTAAAGGGTGGTGTAACCCACAAAGTGCACTACTCTCCAGCAAAAATTAAAAAAATATTTTCTGTGTTTGTGTGCACCTTAGCCGCACGTATATATCAAATCAATATAACATAAATGGAGGACCAAACTTTCTCCGATAAAAATAAAATAGGGAAAGATCAAGAACCACTTCCTACTAGTGATGAAGCTGCTGCCACTAGTCATGACATAGACGATAACATGCCATCAACTTCGTCTGCCAAGGCCGATGCCCAATGTCATAGTAGAGGCCACATACAATCCCAAATGACAAAGTTCAGGAAAATTACCTTAAAAAAAACATTTAAATCATCTGAAGAGAAACGTAAACTTGCCAATATGCCATTTATGACACGGAGTGGCAAGGAACGGCTAAGGTCTTTCCCTATGACTAGTGTGTGTCATAGTAGTATGATGAAAAGTAGTAGTATGGCAAAAGCACAGCAAAGAACTGTGCGTTCTAAGAAATCACAAATCCCCAAGGAGAGTCCAAGTGTGGTGGCGGTTGCGATGCCTGACCTTCCCAGCACTGGACGGGAAGAGGTGGCTCTTTCCACCATTTGCACGCCCCTGCAAGTGCTGAAAGGAGCTTGCTGATATGCAAATTGAAGATGTCACTGTTGAAGTACAACAGGATGAGGATACTGGTGTAGCTGGCGCTGAGGAGGAAGTTGGCGAGGAGGATTCTGATGGTGATGTGGTTTGTTTAAATCAGGCTCCGGGGGAGACAGTTGTTGTCCGTGGGATGAAAAAGCCCATCACGGTCATGCCTGGGCAGAAGACCAAACATTCCACCTCTTTGGTCTGGCAATATTTCTATCCAAATCCAAACAACAACTGTCTTGCCATATGTACCATGTGTAAAGGTGAAATAAGTAGGGGTAGGGACGTTAACCACCTAGGATCATCCTCCCTTATACGTCACCTGCAGCGCAGTCATAAAAAGTTACTGTCAAGTTCAGAAACTTTGGGTAAGACTGTAAGCAGTCCAGGGACACCTAAATCCCTTTTTCCTGTTTTATCCAAGGAATCGGTGGATGAGGAGGATGAGGACGACATCTTGCCTCCGTAGAGCCAGTTTGTGCAGGGACACATTAATTGCCAGCTTGTTTTGTGGGGGCCCAAACGAACCAATCATTTCAGCCACAGTCATGTGGCAGACCCTGGCGCTGAAATGATTGGTTTGTTAAAGTGTGCATGTCCTATTTATACAACCATAAGGATGGGTGGGAGGGCCCAAGGACAATTCCATCTTGCACCTCTTTTTTTTCTTTGCAGTATGTACTGTTTGGGGCCTAGTTATTCAAACTGCCATCCTGTCTGCCACTGCAGTGTCACTCCTAGATGGGCCATGTGTTTGTGCCGCCCACTCGTGTCGCTTAGCATAGTCATCCAGCTACCTCGGTGTAACCTTTTGGCCATAAAAACAATATTGTGAGGTGTGAGGTGTTCAGAATAGACTGGAAATGAGTGGAAATGAAGGTTATTGAGGTTAATAATTGAATAGGAGCATAAAAACCCACAAATTCTGTGATTTTAGCTGTTTTTATGCTTTTTTAAAAAAAAATACAGATCCAAAACACAAAACCCAGAACCCAAAACATGGAAGGGTGGTTTTGGCAAAACCAATCCAGATCCAAAATACGAAGAAAGATCCAGATCCAAAACACAAAACACGAAAAGTGGCCGGTGCACACCCCTAATATATATATATATATATATATATATACATATATATATATATATATATATATATATACACACACACACAATATTTACACACATACATATTTATATATATACTGTACACATAGGACCCAGTACCTTCAAATTCAAACAATAACAAGAAAAACCTCTTTTACTGCCTGTCCTACCTGTTCTCTGCACCTCACCGTCTGCACGTTCCTCTCTCCACAGAACAGAAATTAACCTCCATGCTTAAGGGGCCGGGCTAAGGCTGTGCTCTCCCTTCTTCCTCCCGCCTCCTCCTTCCCAGCAGCCTACGTGCCAGCCAGTCACCAAGCGCATGGTGCAGCTACACAAGCCATGGGACAGCTGAGCCATCGCTCAGGAGCCCAGCACTGCTCTGCGGCTGTCAGTGCTGTGCGCTGTCAGTGCTGCGCGCGACTGTGCGCATGCAGCGGTGCAAGATCGGATTGTGTTAGAGATCCGATCTGTGGCGGGGCCCCCGCAGAGGGGGGCTCAGAGGTAATTACCTCCAGCGGCCTCCACCTTAATCCGGCGCTGGTTAGTGTCCATGAAAAGAAACCAAGTTGGAGACAGAGGACAGGATCGCAGACCGCTAAACGCTGTGCATCTTTTTGTTTGTTTTTTACTAGTTGTGGGGGCCCTCTATGTGTGGGGGCCCCGGGATGACCGCCCCTGTCGCCCCTCCTATAATCCGGCCCTGATGGTCGCGATGGTCTTGACCATCACGACCATCAACATGGCCGCTCTCTAAAGCCGTTGGTGGTCACCCACAAACTAGCGAGCGGCCAGGAGGCCGGCTCTGAACATAGAAGCAGCCACACTCATTCAGAGCGAGCTCTGCATGAGGTCCATAGTGTACAAGTGATTGCATCCCTAATTTCACACTGTGTTATTAGAAAAACAGACTGGCATGTATACTGTCTGGGACTTGTTCCATACATGAGAGTTTATAACATTTTTGCGGGTGCTCACATTACTTTCTCCATATGATTGAAAAATGTTATGCAAACATGACTTGGGGCTTCACAAATATTAGTGGTGCTCTCCCACAGAGCTAGTCCCCCCCCTTTCCTTCCCAGGCGAGCTCCCCCCGGGCTACCACCCTTTGCTAAGTTATAGTGACTAGTAGTGTGCTTTTTGTAGAGAAAAGACCACAGACATACTCACTATCACTATATACCTCACTTAATTCCCAATAATAAAAGAAAAGTGCTGATTTGTATTTCTTGCCATCCATCTGGAAGTACAGTACATGGATTGGCCACCTCCACCTACACAGACAGCCTATTATAACAACTGTGAGCTGCCCATCAGACCAGCTGCCTCGGCTATTTCCAGGAAGCTATCTGCACTATTCTCATATGGGCCAAACACAGACGGCAAAGGAGAGCAGCAGAGCGTAATCTGTGTTGCTCTGTACAGGAACCACACATGCTGATGCTGTTAGACCGTGATCTCATCAGTTGGACAGAGTAGAGCAGGAAATAATCAGGAAAGATTAACATTTGGTCATGGTGTTATCTCTAAATAAATGTGTTAATCTCAGCTGACAATCTAAAGTGGTCAAATCTTAGCACAGCGTGAATGAGCACAATGAAGTGGATAGAGCGAGAATTGGCAAATATTGCAAGAATTTACAGACTCATCCAGCAGCAATATAACAGGCATGGCATGTAGTTATGAGACCGGCAGCCACGGTGCTACCGGTCTCAATACCAATAGGGGAATCCCGAGAAGGGACTTAAGATAAGCATCGGAATACTGACACCTATCTTAATCCCGACGACCTAGAAGAATTGATGCTGTTTTGAAGGCAGAGGGTGGTCACACCAAATATTGATTTGATTTAGATATTTCTTCTGTTCATTCTCTTTGCATTTTGTTAATTGATAAAAAATAAACTCTTTTTGAAAGCATTCTTACTTTGCAGCATTTTTCCACACCTGTCTAAAACTTTTGCACAGTACTGTGTATATTTATACAGTGCGCTGTCTTGGAATTATCCTAGACTCCTTCCTCTCCTCCAAACCATACATTCAACACCTCTTGCAGTCCTGACGTTTCCATCTCAAAAATATTTCCAGGATTAGACCCTTCCTTACCCTGGATGCTACTAAAACCCTCATCCACTCACTGGTCCAGATTGGACTACTGTTACCTTCTCCTAGTTGGCCTCCCAGTCTCCCACCTCTCTCCACTACAATCAGTCCTCAATGCTGCTGCTCGGCTCATCTTCCTCTCTAAACGTTCTACAATTGCCTCCCCTCTCCATCAAGCCCTACACTGGCTCCCCTTCCCCTTCAGATGACAATTCAAGGTTCTTACACTCGCCTACAAAGCCCTCACCCAATCCTCTCCCACTTACATCTCTGACCTCATCTCCCGTCACACTCCCGCCCATCCATTTTGCTCAACAAATGTATGCCGTCTCTCCTGCCAACTGATTACTTCCTCACACTCCCGCCTCCAAGATTTTGCCCGAGCCGCTCCCTACCTTTGGAACTCTCTCCCTCTCCCCATCAGACTCTCCACCTCTCTACAAATCTTCAAATGGGCTCTCAAGACCCACTAGTTCATCAAGGCCTTCCAGCTCTCATCCTAACCCATTCATGCTCTTTCCTCCCTATCTACCCTTTCTGTGTCACGCCTGTCTGTCTGTCCCCTAGAATGTAAGCACTCACGAGCAGGGACCACTTCCCTCATGTGATTCTCATTACATTTTCTTCTACTCTTTACTCCCCACAAGGGCACCTAACACTTGGCTGCTAACTCCCTGCTGCTTATTGTGTGTGTTAATTGCTATTGCAGCAATATGCTTAAACCATGTCCTTGTCCTGCACTGTAATGTACTATAAGTTACTCGTTTCTTGTTCACTTATTAGTTTATGTACTGTGTCAGGCACTACAGAACACTTGTGGCGCCATATAAATAACGGATAATAATATATATATATATATATATATATATATATAGAAAAATTTCTCTGTAGCCACAGAAAAAAACCAGCACTCCATAAATATGAAAAAATGTTTCTTTAGTGAAGAATTTCATAATAATATGGACAAATACAAACACATAACTGCTGTGCTAGTATATCCAACAATTTACAGCAATGATATACAGTCAATCAGGCTCCTTTAAGCATCATGGACAAAAAAGCAAAGTTCTCATCATATAATAAAGGTAGTTGCAGTATTCTCATGCATAGTCACCACCAATGAGTAAACTTGCTATGGTCCTGAGTAGTCAGTAGTGTCCAGCAGTAGTATCCGGCCACAGCCGGATACTACTGCTACTGCTGTCTGTATGTCACAGCCCAGGGGCTGTGACATACAGACTCCTTAGAACCACAGCACGTTTGTTCCATGGTGGTGACCATGCACGATTACACTGCCTTTGACACATGACGGGAACCTCGCTGTCTGTTCATAATGCCTCATTGAGCTTTTAGGAGCCTGAATTGACCGGATACTACTGCTGGACACTACTGACTCCTCAGGACCATAGCAAGTTTACTCATTGGTGGTGACTATGCATGAGAATACTGCAACTACCTTTATTATATGATGAGAACTTTGCTTTTTTGTCCATGATGCTTAAAGGAGCCTGATAGACTGTATATCATTGCTGTAAATTGTTGGATATACTAGCACAGCAGTTATGTGTTTGTATTTGTCCATATTATTATGAAATTCTTCACTAAAGAAACATTTTTGCATATTTATGGAGTGCTGGTTTTTTTCTGTGGCTACAGAGAAATTTTTCTATATTGATTGAACTGTGCACCCATTTCTTGGATAATAGGAGTGTGCACACTTGCTTTACAAACTTTATATATATATATATATATATATATATTGTGATAGGATCACTGGTAAAGTGGTCTGTGGCAGGTACATTTGTCCCAGATTCCTGTCTTATGTGTTTTAAACCCCCAGGAGAAAGTCTGCAGTGTAGCAGGCTTGAGTCTCGGCTTTTTGAAAAGCCGGTTTGGGACCTGGGGGTTGTGGGTGAGAGGAGAGGGAGGGCTCCACCCACGGCCACTCCAGGTTTTGGTTCTCGCAGCCTGGTAACAGGCTTGTTACGGTTTCCACCAGAGAGTGGCCAAAATAAGCCTAGTGTGTTGAGGGCTGATTGTCTCACCTGGGAGAGCAGGCAGGGAGTTTGCTCAGAGACACTTGGAAACCTAACTGTGAGTGTTGTGCTGTGCCTTTGTTGCTGGTGAGGGCATTAGGCCCTGCCAGGTTCTGGTAGTGAGGGAACCACCTGTAAAGTTAGAGCTCGGCCAGGGCTAGGTTTTATGTTTATGGTTTCTTTTGTTATTTCTGTTTTGCACAATAAAGACTGGCGCCGACCAGCTTGTACTCGAATCCAGTCTGGCGTACTGTTTCCTGGCTGCTGTGTGTAAGGAAGGAGCCCCCTACCCAGGAGAGGGACCCCCTAATCTGACTGTGTCACAATATGGTGGAGAATGCGGGCAACCACACACACTGAAGTTGCAGTGAGAGGAAAACTTTCCATTTAAAAATTAAAGGGACAGACGCCCAATTTGTGAGTGTGGAAATAACACTGTGTCCTTGGAGTCCCATAGAGGAGGCGTCAGCCAATGCTCAGAAAGGCAAGGTTCAGCTTCCAACCTACACCCCAGGACAAAATGGAGGAAATTGTTAAGGCCTTGCTCCAAGCTACAGCAGCTCAGCAGGAATCTACCAGGGCTCAGCAGGAAGCTACAGCAGCTCAGCAGGAATCTACCAGGGCTCAGCAGGAATCCACCAGGGTGCAACTGTTGGCCTTGGAGACAGCCCAGAGGCAACAGCAGGTCGCCATCGAGGAAACCCGCCAGGCCTTAGCGGAAAACAGCCAGGCCATAAGAGAGGTGGTACAGCACCTGGTCGCCCGGCCCAGAGATGTTACTACTGGTCCTCCCAGCACCACTCACACCGTACGAGCCAGTCACTTCCTCCAAAAGATGACTTCGGGCGATGATGTGGAGGCCTATCTCGCCGCATTTGAAAGAACGGCCGAAAGGGAGAGTTGGCCCAAGGAGCAGTGGGCAAGTCTGGTGGCACCTTTTTTGTCTGGAGAGCCACAAAAGGCCTATTTCGACTTATGCCTGGCTGATGCCAAGGACTATAAAAAACTAAAACAGGAGATCCTAACTCGCTTGGGAGTCACCACCTTTGTTCATGCCCAACGGGTCCACCGCTGGGAGTTCCATAGGGACAAGCCTCCACGTTCACAGATGCATGACCTCGTCCATCTGTCCTCAAAATGGCTACAGCCCGAGACGCTGACGGGACCACAGATCGTGGAAAGGGTCGTGATGGACCGGTACCTGCGATCATTACCTGTGACTCTGCGCAAGTGGGTGAGCCATGCAGACCCTAAGTCCGCGGACCAGTTGGTCGAGCTGGTGGAGAGGTACGTGGCGGCTGAGGAGCTGATGAGTATGTCCCACCGAGCCCCGATGGCGCACCGGCGAACTCCCACAGACACTGGTAAGACTGTTCCAGGGGAGAAGGGTGCTGGGCGGTGGAATGTACCTAAGACTGAGGGTGTAGAACCTGGAGACAGGCCTGCTAGGCCAGGAAGGTTCTTGCCCCGTAAACGACTAGACATTAATATGACTCAGTGTTTCCGATGTGGTGGCTTCGGCCATATTGCCGCTAATTGTTCACTTACAACTGAACCTATGCAATGTGATACTGCTCATGTCTACCGCAGGGGGTCTTTCTTTGCACAGACAGCCTGTACGGCTGACTGGCAGGCTGAGACTGATAAGCACATGTGTGTACTCACTGTAGATGGCAACCGAGTAGAGGCACTGTTAGACTCTGGTAGCTTGGTGACACTTATAAAAGCTGAGCTGATGAACCCCTTGAGGCGTAAGGGGAAAACTGTTGGTGTGACCTGCATACATGGGGATACTCGATATTATGTTACTGCCGATAGTGAGAGAGCACCTGGAACAGGCTCAACAGGCACAGCAGAGGGTATACAACCGCAATGCCCGGTTACGCAGCTTTGCTCCTGGGGACAGAGTGTTAGTGTTGGTTCCCACTGTGGAAAATAAACTTTTGGCTAAATGGTAAGGGCCCTTTGAAATCTTAGAAAGAGTGGGGCAGGTCAATTACAAAGTTTACCAGCCGGGGAAAAGAAAGCCGGAACAGATATACCATATAAATCTGTTAAAGCCCTGGAAAGATAGAACGGTACTGTTGGCCGTCCGAGCCCCTCCAGTAAGTCCAGGGCCCTTAGTTCCCGAAGTGACAGTGGCAAAAACCCTGTCGGCAATTCAACAACAAGAGGTCAAGGAGTTTCTGATTAGAAATAGGGTGCTGTTCTCTGACGTACCTGGGAAAACCTCGGTCATTAAACATGACATCATCACTGACCCAGGGGTTAAAGTTAATCTAAAGCCCTATAGGTTACCAGAAGCACAAAGAGAATCGGTGTCGAAAGAAATTAAAAATATGCTAGAGTTAGGGGTTATTGCAGAATCACATAGTGAATGGTCAAGTCCCATTGTGTTGATTCCAAAGCCCGACGGGAGTGTGCGTTTCTGCAATGACTTCCGAAAGTTGAACAGTGTTTCAAAATTCGATGCCTACCTGATGCCAAGAGTGGATGAACTGATTGAGAGACTAGGGACGGCAAGGTATTTAACCACTCTTGACCTAACCAAAGGGTATTGGCAAGTACCGTTAACCGAGAGCGCCAAACAAAAGACAGCTTTTTCAGCGCCAGAGGGCTTGTTTCAGTACAAGATGTTGCCCTTCGGGCTACATGGGGCACCTGCTACCTTCCAAAGCATGATGGACAGGATTCTAAGGCCCCATAGACGGTATGCAGCTGCTTATCTGGATGACGTGGTCATTCATAGTCCTGATTGGCAGTGTCACTTACCCAGGGTACAAGCAGTTTTGGACTCCATCTATAAGGCAGGTTTGACAGCCAATCCAAAAAAGTGTTGTCTAGGCATGGAGGAAGTAAAATATCTGGGATACACCATTGGCAGAGGCCTGATAAAGCCTCAGCTCAATAAGGTTGATGCCATACAAAACTGGCCACGGCCTCTGAATAAGAAGCAGGTGAGAGCCTTCTTGGGAATTACGGGGTACTACAGGAGGTTTATACCCAACTTTGCCACCATGGCAGTCCCACTGACTGACCTGACCAGAGGCAAACAAAAAGTCATGGTAGAATGGAGTCCTGAGGCAGAGAAAGCTTTTCAGGAGTTGAAAGTAGCGTTGTGTTCCCAACCAGTCCTGATGACTCCTAATTTTGACAGGGAATTCATAGTACAAACCGATGCATCAGAAGTAGGTATAGGAGCGGTCCTGTCCCAGAACAAGGAGGGTGAGGAACACCCTATTTTCTATCTAAGCCGAAAGTTGAATGTACATGAGAGAAACTATGCCACAGTGGAGAAGGAGGCGTTGGCCATAAAGTGGGCATTAGAGGCTCTCAGGTACTACTTGGTCGGAAGAAAGTTCAAATTGATCACTGACCATGCCCCTCTGAAGTGGATGTCTGAAAATAAGGACAGTAATGCGAGAATTACAAGATGGTTCTTGGCGTTACAAACTTTAAAATTTTCAGTGGAATACAGGCCAGGAAGCCAGCTGGCCAATGCAGACGCGTTGTCACGCGTTCATTGTTTGGGGGCTTCAGTTGTTCCGCCCCACAGGTCGAAACAAAGGGGGGAGATATGTGATAGGATCACTGGTAAAGTGGTCTGTGGCAGGTACATTTGTCCCAGATTCCTGTCTTATGTGTTTTAAACCCCCAGGAGAAAGTCTGCAGTGTAGCAGGCTTGAGTCTCTGCTTTTTGAAAAGCCGGTTTGGGACCTGGGGGTTGTGGGTGAGAGGAGAGGGAGGGCTAGACCCACGGCCACTCCAGGTTTTGGTTCTCGCAGCCTGGTAACAGGTTTGTTAGGGTTTCCACCTGAGAGTGGCCAATATAAGCCTAGTGTGTTGAGGGCTGATTGTCTCACCTGGGAGAGCAGGCAGGGAGTTTGCTCAGAGACACTTGGAAACCTAACTGTGAGTGTTGTGCTGTGCCTTTGTTGCTGGTGAGGGCATTAGGCCCTGCCAGGTTCTGGTAGTGAGGGAACCACCTGTAAAGTTAGAGCCCGGCCAGGGCTAGGTTTTATGTTTATGGTTTCTTTTGTTGTTTCTGTTTTGCACAATAAAGACTGGCGCCGACCAGCTTGTACTCGAATCCAGTCTGGCGTACTGTTTCCTGGCTGCTGTGTGTGTAAGGAAGGAGTCCCCTACCCAGGAGAGGGACCCCCTAATCTGACTGTGTCACAATATATATATACAGTCAGGTGCATAAATATTGGGAAATTGACAGAATTTTCATATTTTGGCCTCTATTCACCACCACAATGGCTTTGAAATGAAACAAACAAGATGTGCTTTAACTGCAGACTTTCAGATTTAATTTGAGGGTAATTACATCCAAATCAGGTGAACGGTGTAGGAATTACAACGGTTTCTATATGTGCCTCCCACTTTTTAAGGGGCCAAAAGTATTGGGACAAACTAAATCCTAAACCTAACTTTCACTTTTTAATACTTTTTGTTTCAAATCCTTTGCAGGCAATTACAGACTGAAGTCTGGAAAGCATAGACATCACCAGACGCTGGGTTTCATCCCTGGTGATGCTCTGCCAGGCCTCTACTGCAAATGTCTTCAGTTCCTGCTTGTTCTTGGGGCATTTTCCCTTCAGTTTTGTCTTCATCAATTGAAATGCATGCTCAATCGAATTCAGGTCAGGGGATTGACTTGGCCATTGCATAACATTCCACTTTTTAGCCTTAAAAAACTCTTTGGTTGCTTTTTCAATATGCTTCGGGTTATTGTCCATCTGCACTGTGAAGCGCCATCCAATGAGTTCTGAAGCATTTGACTGAATATGAGCATATAATATTGCCCAAACCACTTCAGAATTAATTCTGCTGCTTTTGTCAGCAGTCACATCATCAATAAATACAAGGGAACCAGTTCCATTGGCAGCCATACATGCCCACGCCATGACACTACCACCACCATGCTTCACTGATGAGGTGGTATGTTTTGGATAATGAGCAGTTCCTTTCCTTCTCCATACTCTTCTCTTCCCATCACTCTGGTACAAATTGATCTTTGTCTCATCTGTCCATAGGATGTTGTTCCAGAACTGTAATGGCTTTTTTAGATGTTGTTTGGCAAACTCTAATCTGGTCTTCCTGTTTTTGTGGCTCACCAATGGTTTACATCTTGTGGTGAACCCTCTATATTCACTCTTGTGAAGTCTTCTCTTGATTATTGACTTTGACACATATACACCTACCTCCTGGAGAGTGTTCTTGATTTGGCCAACTGTTATGAAGGGGTTTTTCTTCACCAGGGAAATAATTCTTCTGTCATCCACCATAGTTGTTTTCCGTGGTCTTCTGGGTCTTTTGGTGTTGCTGAGCTCTCCGGTGTGTTCTTTCTTTTTAAGAATGTTCCAAACAGTTGATTTGGCCACACCTAATGTTTTTGCTATCTCTCTGATGGGTTTGTTTTGATTTTTCAGCCTAATGATGGCTTGCTTCACTGATAGTGACAGCTCTTTGGATCTCATATTGAGAGTCGACAGCAACTGATTCCAAATGCAAATGTCACACCTAGAATCAACTCCAGACCTTTTACCTGCTTAATTGATAATGAAATAACGAGGGAATAGCCCACACCTGTCCATGAAATAGCTTTTGAGTTGATAGTCCCATTACTTTTGGCCCCTTAAAAAGTGGGAGGCACATATAGAAACCGTTGTAATTCCTACACCGTTCACCTGATTTGGATGTAATTACCCTCAAATTAAATCTGAAAGTCTGCAGTTAAAGCACATCTTGTTTGTTTCATTTCAAAGCCATTGTGGTGGTGAATAGAGGCCAAAATATGAAAATTCTGTCAATGTCCCAATATTTATGCACCTGACTGTATATATTATATATATTATTATTATATATGAGAGAGCATACTTACCAAACCCAGCAGGATAAGGACAAGACCAGCACTCACGTCAGTAGATAAAGCAGAGATATTTATTGAAACAGAACAGATACATTCAGTGCCCGACGGCCATTTCAGTTATCACAGTGATTTTCCTCATATATTGTTGATTAATTAATCATAGTTCTGGAACATGTCAGTATTAGGCATTTATGCTTTAAGCAGAACCTGACATGGCTATTTTCTCACTCATCCAGTCCTCATATTATTGCTTGCTGGCATTAGATATCCATACATTTGTTGTAGGTTGCAGTTATAGTTTATGCTCTCTTCATTACTTGTCTCTATGGCTTCCGCAGTTTGTTTATTATGTTCCCCTTGGGACTGCTGGAACTTCTGCGTGTCGGCGCACACAGTGGTATCATCGGTTCTCTGACGGGAGTCGTGGCCAGGCATTCGGAGCACCATAGACATTCCCTTCACCTCGGTTTACCTGAAGTTGGGAGGTATGACTTGACCCATGTGGGCACCTGATGCTGATATCATGGCTACATCATATACTAGACTTAAGGAGCGTACACACTAGACGATATGTTCCCTGAGCGATATTGCCTAGTGTGTCCCCGGCAGGGTGTGTTCAATGTTGTTCATGACATTGAGCACACCCGCTGAACGATATCATTAACGATATTGTTCAGCGCCGTGCTCTCTCCCCCATTCCCCAACATGCAGCAACCTGACGATATCGTCAGGTTGGCCTGCATGTTTACCCAATGAACAATGATGACGAACGACCCGCGGGAACGTGCATCGTCGTTATCATTCATCGTTTTGGTGTTAAAAATGGACGATAAAGTGGACGACTTAATGATAAAGATATCATTATCGTTCAGTCGTCCACTTTAATCGCCCAGTGTGTACGCACGTTTACAGTATGGGAGACCTACACAGTTACCACATAAATAAACGCTGTCGACATTCTGAACCAGTCGATCTTGTGATGTTGACCTGAATGTTGACCTTTTTACTGTCTGTGAACGGATGACTTCAGCTCGACGGCCGATCACAGATTGAGTTTGATCCCCACTGGGTCTTGGGGTATCAGGGATTCCCGCTTACCTTCAGTAACCGCCTGTCACTGACAGTGGGTGTGTAATGATGCTGCCACCACTAAACTCTACCATTGGTGTTTGGAAACGCTTCTTACATACAACCAGGCTGCTACCCCCTGCACCTGGAACCGCTTCTGCTGCGTATGCTTTAATGAGCTGCGGCTGCACCTCCTGATTGGTGAGAGCTGATTCCTCCTGATCCCTCGCAATGGACCAGCCTCTGCATGGTAGCTGACAGAGGGCTTGAGCTTGGAGGCACCTGGCTCAATCCAGAACAGCCGGAGAATGGAATCGTTTCACTAGAGCACGCAGGGGGGGTTTCTGAGTACTCCCCCCTGACCAACCAAATTTTTTTTTCAGAGACGGAGACAGCCTTGTCTCCGTCTCTGGCCATAACCAGGGTGGCCGCACAGAGAGGAGAATTCCCTGAGGGCGTACCCGGCCGCTGCTACAATTTCTATATGCCGGGTGCCCGCTGCGATGTATATCAGCGGCGCACCCGGCTGTCCTTACTGCTGTGAGGGTTGTCTATAGATCCCCTTCCGTAGGTACATCTACGGAAGGGGATCTATCCACAACCCCGCTGTGAGCTCTGCCTCCTCGGCTCCCGCATGGCGCACTAGCCCGAAAGACTTCTCTCCAGTGACTCAGCTGACTCCCATACTGCATAATTACAAGGGGTCCGTCGAGGAGCTGTTTGGCGCAGCGCGGGAAGGCTGAATGGCGAGAGGCATCATGTCAGGTCAGTCTCTTGTTAGTGTTGTCCGGGTAGGTGGTATGTGTGTGATGTATGTATGTGTGTGCGTGATGTATGTGTGTTGTATGTGTGTGTGTCTGACATTGAAGTCCCAGGGAGAAAGGGGGTGAGGGTGTGTGTGATGTGTGTGTGTTGTATGTGTAACATTGAAGTCCCGGGGAGGAAGGGTGGGGGGGGAGGGTGTTTGTGATGTATGTGTGTCAGACATAGGAGTCCCAGGGAAAGGGGGGGGGGCTGTTTCGTGGCACCCTGGTTATATAAAATAAAACTATATCTGCACAGACATTGCCAGTGTCAGTGTGGTCTTGGCCAAGTTGTGCTGTGCATCTGCATCGGGAAAGTCCTGGGAGTGGAGGAGGGTGGGATATAGTAATATTAAATACAGTTTGGTAATATTAATATAAAACACAGTATAGTAATATAAAATACAGTATAGTAATATAAAATACAGATCATTACGACCACCCAGCAGCAGCATGGCAAATAGGGTGTGTGTAAGCATGCTATGTGTATGTATGCTGTGTGTGTGTTTGTAAGTATGTTGTGTATGTGTGGGTGCTGCGTGTGTCTCATACACACACACATATGTATATATATATATATAAAAATGGAAATTTGGAAACCCCACCCTAAAAATCCTGCGTTTGCCCCTGGTGTTTTTCGCAATTCTATTGGTCTCAGGATTCTGATACAGGTGTAAAGGCAAAGATGTTTATTGCTCAATAGTCTTGAAAAAGACCCTTCCCCTCTGCTTCAAGGGGGAACAGCATACAGATGTTACAGCAGTTGATGTTTCACATGCCTATGACTAAAACCAGCTTGGCTTATTTACAATAACACTTTCTAAGTTCTTAGGAAGTTCCACGCAATAGGAGCTTCTTAAACACAAACAAATTGTTTTTCCCAAACTTTCTGGGTATTATACACAGAGACACACCAGAGACCTCTGCACTGCATTTCAATGAAAGTGCTGTAAACTTAGGGTTTGGCCGCTACATCAGGATAATGAACATATCAGTAGGAGGTGAGAATGTCTCAAAAGCCATTTGGTTCTAAATGTTACAGCCTTCTAAAACAAAATGATGTATACATTAATTATAAGTGTATAGGCTGTTACAGTTCCACAACTGCACACAGCACATTAAATATAACATGTTCAAACACATTACATATACACTCGCAGTACGTGGCACCCTGCACCTCAAGGTCCTTTTAAAAATGGTGCTGCGTCATGAGGGTTAATCCCTTCAGTTCTATGGCAGCCATTTTAATCACGTGTGGTCGGCTCCGGGCCCAACACTGTCTATCTTTCATACCAGACCCGGTTGTCATGCCCCTTATGCCTAGCCATCTAACCACTGCTTTACCTCTTTCCAAAAAAAAAAAATCAACATCAGTAATTAACTGCTTTCAATGATAAAATGCTGGGGCTGATTCACTACGGATCGCTATTGCAATCACAGCTGCGATTATTGCTAACGCAATGCCTTCGCAGAGCCAGCAGAGAGATGCCCACTACCACCCACTACCGCTATCTCACATCCATAATGCCTTGCAGTAATGCATATACATCGGTACCATCAATAACATCGGCCCCTCACGCGGAGTTACAGCAGGTCTGACCTTACTCAGAAATTGCTAACCTCGTGGTACACAGGGCCTGATTCAGAGCCGGACGCTATTTGCGCGTTCGCTCATTCCGAAAAAGGGGCCGGCTATTTAAATTGAGCGCTCGCTCTTTGCGGTCTGTTGACGCCTCTATGTCTGAGCGAGCGAACGAAACATGTGCTCGCTATTTTGTAAAGACGCCCCCTGGCCGCTCGCATCATACGTCATCTCCGCTATTTATTTGATTAATCGAGTACATCGAAAGGCATCTGAACTGCTCGCAGTGCTTGTGGTAGGATTTTCCTACAGCAATCATGCGAACAGTTCAGGCTAAGAAACAACCAAGTGACGTGGTCGATGACGCTGCTTTGTTAATTATGCACACCCTTAAAACGCCCGTTTTGACCGTTTGGCACGCCTGCGTTCGGATCACCACTCCCTGTTTTCAAGCACCTTCCCCTGTTACCACCCACAAACGCCTCATCCTGTCACTCAAATTAGCAGGCACTCGCTATTTTGCGAGTGCTCGATTTCCGACCGCAATGACTGGTTGGAGCATGCGCATTACGACCCATACGCATGCGCAGATGTGCGAACATTGCTATGAGTGAACGAGCGGCTGCTTACGAGCGGCTCTGAATCAGGCCCACAGTGAGTACACAAGCTGTGTATGCAATTGTACTGGCTAATTTATGCACACAAAAGCAACGGCGTTCACATGGCGAGGCACGCCGTCACCACCTTCAAACGCTCACTGTCTGTCAATCATTCTGCGATGGTTCTCCATGGTCTGCGTGATTGCAGCGATGCCTTCGCGCACTGCGATGCATACGCTTGCGCAGCACGCAACAATCAGATGTCTGCATACGCTTTAGCAGTTGCCATGCATAATGTTGCGATGTATCCTCTGTCCGATACTCTTAACTTAAAACTCTTTTTTTAAACCCGAACACATCCCTTCATTCCTTTATGCCGTCATTATACCATAAACTACTAATATTTGACCTTCAGTACACAACATGAATATCAACAAACACGGAGATGAAGTTAAAGGTCACATCTTTTATTTATTTAATAAAATGTATTTCCTAAAGACATCGGATGGCCAAGAGCATTGCATTCTCGGCTCTAGCCAAATACAAACACTACAAAATACAGGTGTCAGCCTCTGACACAACCTGAGCTGCGCGGGCCCCATCCCCTTTATTGGCATAGTATTATTGAGGCTCTGGCCACTCCTTTTGGGCAAAGACAACTTTTCCTGCAAAAGGGACGTGTCTTGCACCTACCACTCGCACCCAAATGAACTCTGCAAACAAAGAGGAAGTAAAAAAGCAGATCCAGACCATTAAATAAAAACGTAAGACTCTCTGCTAGCTGACAGCTGATTGGTTGATTAAAAACCAAAGGAGAACCATGCAACCTATAACCTGTACCTGCCATTGCATCTACAACCCACCACATTAATCACGTGTAGCATCAGGCTTATATACAACCTTCAGCTACCATAAACACATTAGAACTTTCCCTTTATATTCCACCACCTCCACCAAATAAGGTTATGTAACACTTCTTCACCTTATCCTTCGTAGCATTTATTTAAAGAAAAGAAAAAGCTCTTTGAAGTAACCCTGTGTAACCGCAAACATGTCACATTATACCCATAACATACATCCCAACTTTCTTGTAGCACAGATCAGGAAGGAGGCATGGTCTTGCAGAAAGAGGTGTGGCCAGTGAGAAATGCCATGTCCACTAGCCGCGCCCCATTTTCATACCGCTGGGGGCATGCCCAGAGCTCTGGCAGCTGCTGATCATGCCCTCAGTCCCTCTATCCAGTGAATAGACGCAGTGCACAGCGGAAGTATATGCGTCCACTTACCTGTTCGGCCACGGTGGCCTACTTACTTCCTTATGCTGATTTGAGAATCTGCCAATGTGTATTAAAAACCCATGTGACTGCGTGTGGAAGCCCATCTTGCCCGCAGCCACAGCCGTCATCATCAGTATCGGTACTTGCACCCAACCCATGCTGGGTGCAAAAACAAAGCAATCAATACAGGTATCCAATTTCCGTCCAGACGCTAGGATGGAGCATGTGAGCCAACATATAATGAACATATAATGTACGTCCATCCGTGACACACCCACAAGATGGAAACATTCTGTGTGTCCACATGCCTAACTACCACCCAGAAACACGGATAGTGTGCTCTGTCAACGGACAGATCATTCCATATGCACTTGCGATCTCCATGTACATGTGCATGTACCTGATCCAGTGCAGATGCCGGTTTCTTCCTTTGGCAGCTACGCAGTATGCTGAAATCCACAAGAGCCATCGGCATTTCCACTTGCATCTACCTCAGGATTAGGCCCTATGTGAGCAGAACATGATCAATTCCAGCTCCCTAATTGGCACTTACAGACTGTTACTATCATTTCTTCACTGACCTACTGCCTGTTTTCTGATTGCTGTTGTCCAGGTCTTGAACCAGATGGCAAAAAAAAAAAAAAAAACATTACAATTATAAACTTCAAGAAACTATTATAACCTGTGTGGTAAATACTGGGTCACTTTTACATCAAATAGCATCTCAAGAGTATTTCCATCCCTACATATTCTGTGCTATTGTGACTGTAGATATCACCACTGTCCTTACAATATGACATTTACCAGCTGAGCCGATAGCCATTAGGCAACCTAAGCTCTACGCCAGTGAGTATTGAAGGACCTGGATTACGGTTTTGTTTTTTCTTTTGACAAATTGCTAGGGGAAAGAGAGGACCCAAACTAGTATGTTGCCTAGGGCCCAATGGGATCTTAGGGCCTGATTCAGTATGGTTTGCAACGATTGCAATAGCAATTACATACGCAGTCTCACTGTGAAGATATGCTAATCCTCTGCCATCGCTATGCAGTCCCAGCACAACAAAAGGGCGCCCAACTTAAACTACTGCATCCGTTTTACTTAGCAAGACTGCGAAACCATCGGTAACATCGAGTACCATCGCGGCCTAACGCACACTTGCACAAGGTCTGACCTTACTCAGGAATTGCTAACCTCGTCACACGCAGTGAGTACACAAGCTACATATGGCATCGCAGTGGATAATTTATGCACGCCCCTGCAGTGACGTTGAAATGCACTGGTACACCTGCGTGCACTGGTACACCTGCGTTTCGCCGACCCCCCCCGCCGTCATCACCCCCAAACGGTACTTCTATTCAATCACTCTGCGCTGGGATTGTGCAGTCCCGATCGCAGTGGAGTGTTCGTGCACGTGCAGTGCGATGCATACACATGCGCAGAAAGCAACAATCGCCCAATTGCGCGTGTAATCGCGGTTGCGATCCTTGCTGAATCAGGCCCTTAATCAGAAAGCTTTGGTATATATGTCAGACATTCCCAATGCCGACATTTATTATGCATAAATGCCTACCCTCCCGATTCGACCGGGAGTCTCCTGAAAATCGGGTGCCTCTCGGCGGCTGCTGACCCCTCCGTCCCCCCCCCCGTCCCCCCGTTGTTCTAGAGAAACCCCCGCAGCGGGGAAGGCCGATGATGCAATTCATGCTGAATCATTTTGGTATAGGCGCCTGTCTCCGCACTTCACAATGCCGGTAATCTCTGCATTGTGTAGCGGGATGGAGCTAAAATGATGCAATCATGTGGCCATGCCCCCACCCACAAATGTCAGGTAAGATGTCTGGCCGCGCCCCCCTATCCCGGCCATGCCCCCCTGCTATGCCAATATGGCTGCTCACTCCCAGCAGGGCAGCCAGAAAGTCGGCAAGCATGTCATTATGTTGACATTGACCATGCTGACATGTTCATAATTTCCACATTGACCAGGTCCACGTCCACATTCAATATAATGACACATGATGTTATGTTGACATTGTTAGAATGCTGACGTGCTGTTTTTCTTGTCATTCTGTCCCTAACCCTAAACCTACCCTTTATGGTAACTGTAACACTAACCCTAACCATAACAGCAACCCTAACCTTAACGGTAACCCTCGCCCTAAGCCTCATGAAAATGTTGACATTTTTCCAATGTAGACGTTCTATCAATATAGACATTTTTCAGGTGTTGACATTTTATGATGTTGACATTTTAACCAATTCAACATGTCCTGCTGCTGTCAACAATGTGAATGTTGACATGGTGAACAAAGGTGTGTTGGGCACGGGTTGCCGGCGCTAAGGATGCCGGCGCTCAAAATCTCGATGTCGAAATCCTGACTAGGTGAGAATGCCGACAAAGGATGGTAAGTATCCAAACCCTACCCCTAAACCTAACCCTTCCCCCTCCGCAACTTAAACCTAACCTCCCCCCGCAGCCTAACTCTAGCTCCCCCCTGCAGCCTAACCTTAGCTCTCCCCCTAGTGCCTAACCACTAACCCTAAACCTAACCCTCCCCCTAACCCAAATACTTAACGTCGGGATGCTGGTGCCGGGATTCTGACTGGTGTTGGGATTCCGGTGCTGACATTCTGAGTGCCAGTATCACGATCACCGGGATGCCAACTACATCACGAACAGAGATATGGTAACTGCGTAACAATCAGACTCTTGTCTGCCAGTGGGAACACCAATAGTCATTATGTTTTTATAATGCTGCTGTGCATCCAAAAGTGCCAACTACTAAAGGATGACTGACCATCAGGCTGACCCATTCCTGTCATGCTCTCTGTACTGGCCACTATTCTTCTCCTGTTCTTTGCTCCCTTTATTCAACCTGTTTCCATTACTTAAATACCTCTGTGACCTCAGCACATACAGCTCAGCTGGAGACAGAGAGCTTCAATTTTATACCAATTTAATAGACACCGCAATTAAAAATACTCAGTTTAGTATAGTGAGACTTTATGTTATACCACTATTACTGTGTTACAGCAAAGTGGGTACAGGATCTTACTTATATCAGTAAAGACAAATCTAATGCGAAGTACATACCTGACAGAGGCTGGCCGACCGCCCCGCAGACCTTGGTGGGCATACACACTTACCAATCCGCCGCTCGATATGTCTGGCCAGACAATATAACTGGGTGGACATTTTAATTTACCTGCCCAGTTACGATGCATTGTCGCTGGTTCCTGCAGCCGGGCATAACGGGTCATTCAGTGGCCCGTTAACACGGGCAGATGTACACAATATATCTGCTGTGCTGCACGGCCGACGCTATATATCTGTGAAGAACGTCGTTCACAGACACTTTGTGTATACACACGTCCAGATGCACTAAACGATATATCATGCAGCGTGTACCCAGCATTAGTCACACATGTACAGTATGGTACAATGTAATTAAATGATTTTCTAAGTGTACATCAGTCAACGTAACTCCATTACCTCTATAACACTGCCGTATATAAGCATTACTTTAGTGGAAATGTATTGTTGACAAGGTTACACACTGTTTTTTTATGGCTAAAGAGCACAAATGTCATTAATGTCAATGACAATAAAAACCTATATTTGAGCAGGCCCTTAGACAGTATAAGCGGATTCCAGGAACCAGTTGTCTGGATAACAACAAGAACATGATTGCACAATACACCATTACACTGTCAATGTAGAAACCAACTTTTAAATATATTTGGGTGATTCCTGCTCCCCTCCCCCCCAATATAACATCCATGTATTGACACAGCTAGTGACAGATGCAGCACAAATATTGGGGACACTTAAGCGCCCACAGAGCTGGCTGCTACAATTGTGAGTTCTTAGGATTTCTCACTTTGCTTTACTTGGTTTAAACCATCTGTACTTCAGGGTGGTGTAGATGTATGCTCCCTGGAGATCCTGTTACCCACCTCTTACACTGATGGTGGGCAGCATAACAGAAAAGTGCACATGCAGATCATACTTACCTGCTCTCTCCAGATGAGTGGCTGGATCTCCCACATTCAGCCCAATTCCTAGGGGAGTGAGCAGATTGGGAGGAGATAAAACGGGAATCGCAGCCCACATGGAGGAGTTGGGCTAAATGCTCTTGCACAGGGCACTAAAATGTCTATGTCTAGCTACAGCACTGGTCACCATCACATCATTCCAATAGGATCACTTCCCCTTTGGGGCATAAGTAATTTGTTTAATTAGTTGCAAGTTAAGTGCACTGGTCAATTATGAACAACAAACATGCTCTTAGTTAGATTACTGTAAGAACTGAAGGTAGCACGTTACACGTGACATGTGAAAGCACCCAAATCGGTCTTTTGTGCACTGAATCAAGCGTGCCCTAGAGATGTGATAAATGTGGATTTAGGGGTCTATTGATTTATTTATTTACCATACGAGACATCTTTGTAGGATTTAGGGCTTCTGCCTATTTACCAAAGCACCCCTCTTGCTTATGGTTATTGCAGACTATAACCTTCACCATAGGCATATCAGGATTCTGTGATCACAGAACAAAGATGCTTTACTATTAAAATGAAGCTTTTTTAATTTATTTTTTCCTTTTCATTAAAAAATAAAACTAATAAGATAATTTATTTAACTGTATCTTGAACTGGAACGAATCCAGTGCACATGCAGAAGTCAGCAAGCTGGCTCTCACATGCGCTGCTAGAAAAGTTACTGGCAAGACAAGCGGTAAGGATACAATTAGCGTAGCCAGACAGTGACGTTGTCGAGCTGATCATCTCTTAGCTGCCCCAGTGTTTGTTTCATTTTATAAATAGTCTGATAGAAGATTTTCTATCACTGTGATGACCCCACAATAGATCATGACATAGTTGTAAAGTTTCATTGTAATGCCACAATAACACTCCTGTTAACAACAACACTATGGGGCCCATTTACGAGTTTTATTATACGAAGGAAGTGATAAAACTTGTTGTGTTTGATAAATGGTTCTCCAGCCAATCAGCTCCCAATATTCATTTTTCAAACAGATGAGCGGATTGGCTGGAGCACCATTATCATACACAATGAGTTTTATAGCAATGAGTTGCGTATGATAAAACTTGTTGATAAGTGAGTCCCTAAGTATATAATTATGCATGACAAGCTCAAACACAAACAGTGGAACATCAAAATGCTGAAGCTGACAGAACTAGAACGAAAGTGCCTTACCCTGAGTTGTAACCCCAAATCCAGTTTTAAGGTTCTCTGATTGTCAGCTATGTAACTAACTGCATCTATTGGAGTGATCAACTCTGCAGTGAATATCATCTGAAGGACGGTAGGACAAATATTACCTATAAATGTCAGCTGCACAGAGAGACGCTAAAGCAGTGTTTTCATTTATCTATGGATATATCCAGATTGTTACAAACAAATGTATAACATCTTATAAGAAATGACCTCTTGGCCTAGGCATAGTCATGTAGACATTGGTGCACTGGAAGCTATATACCACCACACCAACATACAAAGGGCCATTAAGAAGTTTATTCTCCAGACTGTGGGACACTATGTTACGGATGTAGTAACAGAGACACATTTGTTTGTATTTTGCTACTAGCACAATAACAATTAGAGATATTATTGTCTCAATTTGTTTCAATGTGATATGAAGAACTTGGGGCCCCAATTCTATGTCTGTTTTATGCTATTCCTTTATTTTAAGTTGCATTGATTCAATTATTCAATGTCATTTTATTCTGATGCACATTGATAATGTTTATTTATTTGTTTACTAATACTTATGTTCATTAAATTTATTTATTTATTATTCATGGTGACCACATTCCTTAACCTGTAGCAGCGCTCCACATTAGACTAGTTCTTTTTCCCTGTTTTTTTGTGTATGTATAGAGAGTCAGCTCCTCAGTGGTAGCGGCAGCACAGGTGGAGGAGTGTGACGTAATGACAATATAATAAGTCATTTAAGTATAGCGCCTCCTCCTTTGTTTGTTCTTTGAGTCCTAGTATAATGGCACACTGACATTTTTGCTACAAGTACTATGGCAAACTACCATGTTGTGGCCTAGAATAATGGCACACTGACACTTTGGGTTCTAGATTAATGGCAAACTGCTATGTCATGGCCTAGACCCGACACGTTGGTTCCTAGATCAACCAGTGGACCTAAAACCGTGCACACTGCCATCCAGATTAGCTGGAAAAATCTGGATGGCAGTGTGCTCTGACAGAGCGCTCGCTCTGAATCAGGGCCGTCCCTCTTACTGTTTGGAGCGGCCTCCTGGCTGCTCGCATAGCTGTGGGTGACCACCCACAGCTATAGCGAGCGGCCAAAATGATGGTCGCGATGGTCAAGACCATCGCGACCATCGGGCTTGCGATGAGACCCTTGTGGTAGGGTCTCGCTGCCGCAAGTCCTGGAGTGCTTTTGGCACTATCAGAGCCAAAAGCACTCCCACTGACATCACTAGTGATGTCAGTGGGGCTGGCCCCAGATGGTAGGCATTCCCATAGGAACGCCTCCGTCTGGGTAGCCACGCCCCCAGCATGCCCACCAAAGGGGGCATGCTGTCAATCACCATCGACAGCACGCCCCCTTTGGTGCGAGACCCATAATGACGGCTTGGCCGTCATTATTCGGTTCTCGCCCATGCGCACGTTGGAGCCGCCTCCGTCGTGCGCATGCGCACTTGGGCAACATCGACCCGCTTGCGAGCGCTCAGCGCTCGTGAGCGGGTCTGAATCAGGCCCTCAGTGTGGGATCTGTTCATCAGTGTTCTGCTCCATCCATGCATATATATATATATATATATATATAATGATATAAAAACATTGGTAGCTTTGTACGACTCTAGACAGTCAGTCGGGACAAGACCCTGGGGTCTTTACATTAGGTAAAGAGATTAGAAACATCAGCAGCTATTATTTCAGTAAGTCTTGTTCAGACGGTAATGAATCAAATTAAACAAAGCTCATTACTGCTTCTCTTTCATTTTATGCTCTTAGTAATGTCCCCTGGCAGCTTTCATTGGGCCTCTGCTCATCCTCACACACCTAGTAAGGTGGGCACACTTTCCCACAGATGGAGGCGCAGTGGCCAGGTCTGCATCCAGAGCACAGAGGCATTTCTCTCTATTCTCTGCTGACAGATAATCCCACAGAAGCAGCTGACTTCTAGGCACACTGAGGCTAGCAGCTGACTAGCAGAAGGCCTGATCTGCGATAAAATGCAGACTGCAGCACAGACAGCCAGGTCACTCTAAGCATTTCATATCATTAGGTTTTCAGCTGTCAGCCAAATAACATAATTAGGTTCTGTGTCCTTAACTCCTCTTAACTCTTTGTGCTTGGTTCTGAGTTCCAGCAGGGCTAGGAGGGCTACATCCCAGGTAACTTGCAGGGTTTAACACGGGAGTAACCCGTGAAACCCTGCAGTGTGGACGGCGTGCTCCGGGTCACGATGACCTGGAGCGCGCCGCATGCCGGCCGATTGGTCCAGCTTCAGTGGTGCTTGGAGATGATGTCATCTCCAAGCGTCCACTTCAACTCCAGAAAAGCCGGGTCTATGCAGACCCGTCTCCAGTTGTTATCGGTGCCGACTCGGGAATGCCCTGGGTCATCTCCGGCTAAATTCTGGGTCTGATCCGGATTGGAAACCTGTTCCAACTCCGGGTCAGACCCGGAATTTAGGTGTAAAAGTGGTATAACACAGATTCTGTGGCTGGTTGACTTCAAGTCTCCAGTCTTCTGGTTTTAATCAGCCACAGAACCTGTGTAATACACATTTGTCCCGAATTAAAGGGATGATCTGGCTTAAGGCCCCCATACATCAGCAATCAGAAAACCACAACTGAACAATTTGAAGATTTATTGCCCGATGTTAGGATTTCCCAATCTAGCAATCTGCGCCCATACATACAAATCTTTTTCAGTAATTTGCAGATCGATTTCAGCAAACACAGATCTGACAATCTTGAAAGGCCCATCATTTTACTAGTAAAGGCCCCCATACATCAGAGATGGATTGCAGCAACCGTGCAATTTGCAATCGATTGTGTATAAAAATCTGCAATGTATGGGCTTCACAGATCGCAGATTGCAACCAAAAAGTGATTGGAATTGTTAAATCTGATTGTCCAAAATGTTGGATTTCGCAGAACGATTGGGACTGTAGATTGCTAGTGTATGGCCAAGATCAGCAGATTTGCAGACCGTTACCAGTAAAATGATGGGCCTTTCAAGATTGTCCGATCTGTGTATTCTGCAATCGATCTGCAAATCACTGAAAAAGATCTGTAATGTATGGACGCAGATTGCTCGATTGGGAAATCCTAAGATCGGGCAATAAATCTTCAAATTGTTCAATTGTGGTTTTCAGACTGCTGATGTATGGGGGCCTTCACAGTCTGCAAATCTGCTGATCATGGGCCTGATTCAGAGCCGAACGCTCTGACCAGAGCGCTCGCTCTGAATCAGTGCCATCCTCCATGAAAATGGAGCGGCCTCCTGGCCGCTCGCATAGCTGTGGGTGACCACCCACAGCATATGCGAGCGTCCATGATGATGGTCGCGATGGTCTTGACCATCGCGACCATCGGACTTGCGACGGAGACCCTGCGGTAGGGTCTCGCTGCTGTAAGCCCTGGAGTGATTTTGGCTCTATCAGAGCCAAAATCACTCCCACTGACATCACTAGTGATGTCAGTGGGGCCGGCTTCAGATGGTAGGCGTTCCCATGGGAACGCCTCCGTCTGGCAGGCACGCCCACCAAAGGGGGCGTGCTGTCAATCAACATCGACAGCACGCCCCCTTTGGTGCGAGACCCGGAGCGATGGAGAGCCCGTCGCTCGCCGGGTCTCGCACATGCGCACGACGGAGCTCCCTCCGTCATGCTCATGCGCAGTGGGGGAACATCGACCCGCTTGCGAGCGTCCTGCGCTCGCGAGCGGGTCTGAATGACCCCCCATGTACATACACTAGCAATCTATAGCCCCAATCCATATGTGAAATCCAACATGTTGGCAGGGGTGCCGAGAGGGGGGGGGAGCGGGTACAGATTACCCGGGCTTCCTGAGGGGCCCGGCGGGGGCCCGGGTCCGACGCCGCCCCCCCTCCCTCACAGCAGCCCAGCACACAGCGTGTGCTGAGCTGCAGTTGGAGACTGCTCGTGGCTGCAAATTTTTTTTATTTCTTTTTTTATCGGCTAGGGGGCGTGGCCACGCCTCCCGAGATTAGGCCACGCCCCCTATTACCGGGGCCCTGCATGTTGGACAACCTGATTTACCAATTCCAATCACTTTTTGGTTGCAATCTGCGATCTGTTAACCCCATACAGTGTAGATTTTTCTACACAATCATCTGCAAAACACAGAATTTCCACAATCGATTGCTGATGTATGGGTGCCTTTAGTTATTATATGTGCTTTAATAATTTGAGAAAATTACTATTTAACAAGACCCTGTGGTATCAATCACTATGTAATACTGCATATCACAGTAACACACAAGGATGTAATGCAGCTATTTATTAAGTCAGAGGTTCTCAAACTCAGGGCCTGATTCAGAGACAGACGTTAATGCGATCGCAACTGCATTTCCGTACGCAACGCATTTGCAAAAATATGCTAATGTTACCAAAGATCACCCGAGCATAAAGACGCCCATACTGCCTTCTCACCTGCGTGCGACTACGCATACCTACGTAAACATCGGTAACATCGAAGTACATCGGCGGCCATGTTACCCTGTGGCAGGTTTGACCTTCTGCAGGCAAGGAAGCTCTTCATCCACGCAGAGCTGTGTATGCAATTGTAATAGCTAATTTATGCACGCCCTTGTAACGGCGTTTAAACGGACAGGCACGCCTGCGTTTGTGACCACTCCCCATTACCACCCCCAAATGCTGGCAGTCAGTCACTCACTTAGAGAAGGATTCCTCTGTGCATGTGTGATCACAATGGCAAACAATCGCTAGTACTGCGTGAAAATTGCATTAGCGTCTGTCTCTGAATCAGGCCCTCAGTCCTCAGGACCCCACACAGTTCACATTTTGCAGGCCACCCAGCAGGTGCACAGGGGTATTTTACATTACTCCCTGATACATTTTAAAAGTTCCACTGATGGAGCTAATTATTTCACTTGTGACCTGGAAAACATGCACCGTTTGGGGTCCTGAGGACCGAGTTTGAGAACCTGTGCAATAAGCCATGGCTCAGGAAAACCCAGTTCTTCAGTAAGAGTTATCCTCTTAAAAAACAGCTTAACAGGACAGGGATGTCCTCTCTCGCCCCTGTTAGTTGCATTGGCCCTGGAGCCTTTTGCGATAGCTTTTTGCCAACATGAGGGATTTCTATTGGAAAAGTAATGCTGAAGGTGTGTCTCTTTGCGGATGACATGCTCTTGTTTGCGTCAGATCTCCCAAACTCTGGGCCTGATTCAGACCCGGTCACAAGCGCTGAGCGCTCGCAACCGGGACGATGTTTGCCCACTGGGCATGCGCACGACGGAGCGCATGCGGGAGACCTGGCTAGCGACGGGTGCTCCATCGCTCCGGGTCTCGCACCAAAGGGGGTGAGCTGTCGATGGTGATTGACAGCTCGCCCCGTTTGGTAGGCGTGGCCGGGGGTGGCTTCACAAACGGAGGCGTTCCCAAGCGAATGCCTGACGTTTGTGGGCGGCCCCACTGACATCACAAGTGATGTCAGTGGGAGAGCTTCCGGCTCTATTAGAGCCAGAAACTCTCTGGGGCTTGCGGCCACGAGACCCTACCACAAGGGTCTCGTCGCAAGCCCGATGGTCGGGTTGCTGTCCGAAATGTAAATTCTCACGAGCTACTTTTTTCCATAACATGTGGGAATGTGGGAAAGTCAGTGGTGGTATTTCTAAATAAGATATGCGCCTTACACCTTATGAAGGACCCATTAGCTATGTTATGTGCTCATTTTATGAATTGGGACCTGCAGGGTCGGAAGATGGAATTGTTGCCCTTTCTTACAGTGGTGGTAACTGTTGCGAAGAAAGCTATCCTCTGTAATTGGACAGTTTCCACAGCACCATCTCTTCAAGCAGTTAAAATTATTTTACTACAAATACTTTATTTTGACAGATGGGCAACTATACCTGGTGTTGAGAAGGGAGTGGTTCGCTTTTATGCTAAATGGGGTATATATATCAGTGTTCTCCCCAGGCTGTTTTTTGCGGGTGCACCACCCGGCAAGAAACAGCCTATCACCCGGCACTTTGGGAATCTGCAAGTGGGGACAGTATCTGGGAGCTGTATAAAAAGGACCAGATCCTACAGACTTTGCAGCCTTTTCATAATCAGACAACTGGGCCTTTAATAAGAGGAGAATTAATATATAAAATGTTATTTCAAGTTTAAATCATTATAAGGTCAGGGTTTAAAACATTTTATTATTGCGAAGGCCCACACCCAGCTACTTCTTGATGCCAACCGGCTGGAAAAAAATTCTGGGGAGAACACTGTATATCGACTCCCTGGATTCTGACACTAGAACACATATAATGAAACTATTTGAGACTACGAACTGGTCTCTACTTAATAATTTGAAGTGATGTTGTATATTTGTGTCTTTAGATTCTAAATTTACAGGTTAGGAGACATGCTTCCCTTTCTCTTGAGAGGAATAAAGACATTCCCTCCAATGTAGGAGTATTCGATTACTGGAAAGGTCAAGCTGCACCAGGGTTCGTGGGGGTGGGGGGGGGGGTATGTGTTTTTATTTTGTTTTATTTTCTATATATTCTTTTTATGTTTGTTTTCTGTTATTATAGTTCTGATTTAATTATATACTTTATTTCTGTGCCTATGTTTAATAGATGGTTATTTCTGATGAGCTTTATCTTACAATGATGTTTTTGTTTGATGTTGCTCTTGAACTGTGCTTGTTGGTACAGTTTGCAGTTCTGTATAAATATGTATGTGTATTTGTGCAATATATATGTATGTTGGTACATATATACATGTACGTGTACGTGTGTGTATACACAATAAAAATTGTTTTGGGAAAAAAGCAGCCTAACAGTGTAGGGTTAAAGAGATGTGGTCATGTGTGGCATGTCAGGGTATAAGCATAGTGATTTTACCCAGAGAGGATCCAGTGGAACCATGCCATCCGGATTTGGCCATGCCCCCTCAGTACCCGGGCCCCGTGAATGTCTCCACGGCCCTGTCACTGATTTATAAATAGACCCCGCTAATTTTTTTTTTATTATTATTATTTCGTAGTTTAAATGCAACATTTCCAGGTTTCTTGTTTTAGCGTACATGTATGTTTTTGGTTATTTTAGCACACCTTTGGATGTACCAATGGCACTATCTGTACCAGCAGAACCATTGGCTGGACCGAACCAATACAAGCAGCATTCGGCAGTCAGGTCTAGAGCGCATCTTCGGGATTGTGCTATACTTAAGCTGGGTACACACTTGGCCGACGCCGACCTATCTAATTATTAGTAAGTACATATACACTTACCAATTGTTAAGCCAATGTGTATGCGCTGACATTACAACTGGGTGGGCATTTACATTTGCCTGCCCCGTTGAGATGTCAGTCACTGGCGGGCTCCTGCAGCAAGTGTATGGGTTTGCCCGTACACACAGCCAGGCGTGCCAATATATCTGCAAGACATATCGTTAGTACACACCCACTGATGCACTACAAACATATCACCTGTTCAATGGAAAGGGCAATATATCTGCCAGTGTGTACCCAGCTTTACACCTTCATGCTCCTAACTCGCCTGTGCATGCCCTGACGGTAAGTAACTTGCTACAAACATAATCCTAGTGGTGCCAACATAGGTGTCAGGAAATTCATGTTACAATTAGGTCTACTACTTGTTTTGTTTTATTGTGCAAGTGTGGCAATACAAAGCAGATTCCTTTGTGCCTGCAGTTGAAGTTACATCAAACTCTAAACCAGGCTCTTAGTTAATAATGAAACATTTCCAAATAATTATCATTAAAACCTGGGACTGTCTCTGGAAACGTAGGACTGTTGGTAACTCAGGAGCATGCACAGAATGGCTTGGAAGCACTCAGGGCTATTGTACTGCCAGCTCATAATGTTTAATTTATTTCTAGAAATCATAATGCTTAATACATTGCTTTTCCATTACCATTAGACTGAAGAGTACACTGCAGATTAATTCTCAAAGCCCTGGAAATAAACAAACAGCAATGAGCATGGAGTAATGCTGGCCAGACACGTAGGTTTAATGTTTATGTAAAGGTTCAGCTTTCAGAATGCATAAATGGCAAACATAGCAGTAAGAGGAATACCTACTATAGCTCATTGTTTAAGTAGTCATAATTTTATTTAACTCTAGTAAATATTTTTATACATTATACCATACATGCCTACCCTTGCGGGAGGCTCCCGATTTTTCGGATAAACCCCCCGCACCCCCGGAAGGGTAGGCACTTCTCCCGCATGCTGCCCACTTCCTAGTGAAGTGGGCATAATGGGGACAATTTCCGCGGTGATCGTGGGTCTCCGTGCAGGGGGCGGGGCTTAATGACGCGATTCTGCATGATTTGCATCATTTGGTCCAGTCCCCTATTTAAATTTGATCCAATCGCGGCAATTTGCCATGAGGGGGCGGGGCATAATGATGTGAATTATCAGGCTCCGCCCCTGTCTCCACCCTCCTGCTTGTCTTACCCGGGCATCTCCCAGGAACACAAATATAAAGGTAGGCAAGTATGCGATATACATGAAAATATATTTTCCCTTTGTTCTCTAAAGACAAATACATGTTTTATTAAACATGCTGATAGAGAACAGATATCATGTACTGTATGTACTTTGCCTACTTTTGAAAAATGATCTCTCAGAGATTGTGTAAGGAACACTTTGGTGCTGCCATTGGGAAGCATCCCTCTCCAGTCATGGGACACGTCTAGCTCCATCCATGGGCATATTGAGTGCCACCCATGCACGTACCCATGTCGGAACTTGGGCATGAAAGGGCCCACATCGGAAATGCAATGGTAGGAGCCCATTGAAGGGAGACGGCACAAAGCTGAAGAGGTGTGGCCAGCTGATTGAAAAAGTGTGGCTAGCTGATTGAAGGGGTGTGGCCATCTGATTGAAGAGGTGTGGCCAGCTGATTGAAGAGGTGTGGCCAGCCATCAGAGGGGCCTGAAGTAAAGAGAATAATTGCCCAACTCCAGAGCCAAATTAAGAATTAATAAGGGCCTGATTCAGAGCCGTTCGCTATTTGCGGTCGTTCGTTCAAAAACAAGGGGTGGCTATTCAAATGATCCGTTCGCAAATTGCAGTCTGCTCACACCTCTAAGTCTGAACGAGCGAGCAAAACATACGCTCGTTTATTTGTTAAAAACGCCCCCTGGCCGCTCGCACCATACGTCATGTCCGCTATTTATTAGATTAATCGAGTACATCGACCAGCGTATGAACTGCTCGCTATTCTTGTGGTTGGTTTTTGCTACCACAATCTTGCGAGCAGTTCTGGCTTGACGTGGTCAATGACGCTGCTGCTGTATTAATTATGCACACCCATAAAACGCCCGTTTTGACCTTTAAGCACGCCTGCGTTCGGATCTCCACTCCCCATTTTCAAGCACCTTCCCCTGTTACCACCCACATACGCCTCATTCTGTCACTCAAAATAGCAGGCCCTCGCTATATTGCGAGCACATGAATTTCGGCCGCACTGACTGGTTCGCGCATGCGTATAACGATCCGTACGCATGCGCAGATGTGCGAACATCGCTCGGAACGAGCGTACTGCCGCTAGCGAGTGGCTCTGAATGAGGGCCTAAGTTATTGAGTTCAGCAACATGTGGGGCATGTTGAAGGACTATACAAAAAATAGCAACAATAATTCCAATAGTGTGGTATTCTAGCTGTAGTTTATACCCAGATAAGCAATCATTTAAATCCAGTCCCCTTAGAAACTGTGGGTCTCACCTGGAAGTTAAATGAGAAAGGCTGCAGTGACTGATCAAGGGTTTCAGCCAACCTAATATTTGTCCCTAACTGTTCTTGAAGTTAGGACAAGGTCCTGAGTGTGTGAACAAGACAGTCTTGCCTGAGCAAAACCACTTGCCTGGCATGCTCACAATAGATGTCAGGCTGGGCTTTCCCTGACATGGTCACATCTGATGCAAGCAGTCAGAAATGCACACTGATGATAATCTTCCAGCAGCCATCAATCTCAGAGGGATCTCCCGACCCTTCTGCATCCTTGTATCCTTGCCCGGTGTCTCCAGAGCAGCCAATCACTGATCAGGCAGCCCAGAGGCACCCCCACAGGCACCTGCAGAGAGGAGCAGCCGTCGGGAAGATGCAAATCAAGCAGCACTCAGCACCCCAGTGTATACCCGGTGGCTGCAGAGAGGAGCAGACATCTGGGAAATGTAAAGGCGCGATGTTCTGATGTATCAATCATCGATTTTAAAAAATAAAAACTTGTTTTTTTTAATAAACTCATATTGGATAAGCTTTGAATAGAGGTTCTTGACCTAATTCAACCATAAAAAAAGACAATTTCTAAGTGGTTTCTGGAATAAATATTAGCCAGTTAAGGTGAGACAATTATACCCCTTTTACATCAGAATGCCAGATCGCACCCAGGATTTTGTTCACAGGTCCATCCTGGGTTCGACCTGGCTTGGACCCTTTTCAGACTGGCAGCTGGACCCGGCAATAATGCCGGGTTGATGACGTCACTGCCATCGCAAGCTGACCTGGAGCTTGAAGATGAGATCATCTCCAAGCATCGGCTCTTTCTATGGAGTGAACGGGACCTGGGTCACATCGACCCGTGTCGCCCGTTTACACTGCATCATAAGCTGGGTTGAACCAGCGTTCAACCCTTCTTGTGATCAGGGTTGAAATGCCGGGTTATTTCAACCAGGCCCTTTCACACTGCACAGTAACACGGGTTGCTGGGCGTTCAAGTGTGAAAGAGGTATAAGTGACTCAGCAGAATAGATCAACTCACCTGTACATGATTAAAGAACTCTGTAGGAGCTAAGACACCATTTCCCCCCCGATCTACTGCTTACTATTACCCACTGACCAATGGTTGGCCAAACTTCCTGTAGATACCAGGCCCTTTATTTCTGTCTGATTTGACCCCTATTGTGTGCATGTATTTTTGATATAATACAGAGTTGTACACATTTCTGTATGTGGACTGCCACTATCACTACGCTTGTGTTGATACCCTTTATTATCATTGTCCACTTACACCAGCCCTGTCCTTGGTGCAAGAGATCCCTCTAACAACAGGGATCTTCCTACGCACCTAAAAGCCTGCATGGCTCACAATTCTATCTACACACCCTTGGCAAACTGTGCGAACGCCCAGCTACTATCCAGTCAGCACATAAGTGGAGAGACGATTGAGTTGTGTACAATTTAGCATTGGCCATAGAAGCGTACGGTCGGCTCTATAGCATGCACAGTGTGAAAACATGCAAGATACATTTGCAATACTACGTTCAGCACTGCATGAGCCCCAAGCGGTATATGTCATTGGTGAGAATTGAGCTATATTATTGACAGAGTGATATTTGTCTGAGACCTTTATGATATTTGCAGATTTGCTGAAGGAATTAAAAAAAAATAATCTGCATTAATTTGAACAAATAGCAAATAATGAAGGTGATTGATTAAGGAAGTCCCACTCACAAAAAGTTAAAATGTATCATTACTTTTGCCAACTGCACAGGCCAAAGTACAATCCAATACAATGTTACAATGTTAAGAGGACATCCATAAAGAGTCCTTCAGCTTTCATGACGTGATTTTATGTGGAGAATTGAATGCCATCCACTCTCCTAACAAAATGAATGATACGTTGTTTTGTTTTATGGAACAAATGTATCTTGTGAACAGTGGAATCCCCCATCCCCCATGACAGGAGCACTGGAGAAAGACCACAGCTCCTTCCTTACACCCATACACTTACCCAGTTCTAGTTGTGTCTGGTGCTGGAGGGGAAGACTCTGCCTGGCTACAGATGGCGCGTAGACACCACCTGACATGTGTGCGCCGTCAGCCAGTGTGACTGTGACAGGTTGGAACCTTATATACTCTGACTGACTGGGAGGGGTCTGGTCCGGGAGAGAGTCAGACTAGGGATGGAATCGGAAGCCCGGCATCGAATAGTTGCTGGGCTTCCCCTCCACACGAGCCATCAGATGGGCATCGGAAAGCTGCATCTGATGGCTGGCAACCATCAAATTTCCAGTATTAGATCGAAAAAGTACTGCCATCGAATCGGAAACATCGATGGTTGCTAACCATCGGCTTCCGGTGTCCATCCCTAAAGGTGCCCATACATGGTGCGATATAGCAGTTGATCTGACGGATTGGTAAGATATCGCTGCTATATCGTACCGTGTGTGGGAATGATATCGACAAGTGCGCGCTTCCGTGGGGTCGTACGTCGCACCTCCAGATCTTACTGCATGTTCACTTGATCTGGGGATGCAATGTACGATCCCATGCAGCACTATGCGGGTGGGTGAGGGGGGTGCCAGCATATCGGGCGGTCTGCCACCTGATCACTCTGTGTCTGAGGACCGCCCGATATGTCAGCCGTCGGATCGCAAGTCACATAGCAAGCTGCATATTGCACCGTGTATGGGCACCTTTAGCCAGACTCTGACTGGATGGGAGGGGGTTGGGAGGACAGGCTGGGACTGTCATGTCCTGAGAGGGGTGAGGCTAGACTTTCTGTCACTCAGGGCAAAGACTCGGATCAGTGACCCGCCTTGGACAAAGAAGTCACCCTTGGCTATCTTGGATATAGCTATCAATGATGTAAAGACTGAAATGTATATAGGGTGAGGAAAACAAAAATTTTTTAGTCCCATTACATTAATATTCCAGCACCTGCTTCATTTATTATGTGGTATCTACACTTTTCATGGAGACTGCAGACTCAACTATCTCAAAAATCAATGGCTAAGTATTGCTGCCTGTACTACACTATCTCACCCATCACAGAGCATTACAGTGACCAACATATAATGCAGAGAGCATTCCAGTGACTACCATACTATACAGAGCGCATTGCAGTGACCACCATATACTGTAGAGGGCATCAGTGACCACCATGTAATGCAGAGAACATCGCAGTGACTGCCATATATTGCAGGGAGCATTGCAGTGCGCCATATAATGCAGAGGGTGTCGCAGTATCTACCATATAATACAGAAAGTGTCACAGTAATCGCCATATGATACAGACGGTGTCTCAGTGCACGCCATATAATACAGAGAGCGTCACAGTGACTGCCATGTAATGCAGAGTATTGTTGTACCCCACCATACAATAGAGAGACCATCAGTGTCCACCACATAATACAGAGACCATCAGACAGGGACCCAAATATAACACAGATAATGTGAATACACCCCCACACACACACAATATTAATACACCCCCCGCACACACAACATTAATTCGCCAGCCCCACCACACAGTATTAAAACACACACCAACCCCCCCCCCCCTTGACACTTTTCTGTCCAGAAGGAGGATCTGTCTGGCCCCTGCAGAGCTCCAAAGTGTACTGCAACTACAATGCTCTCTGACAGGAAAGGAATACAGAGACAGGCTATCAGAGAGGAAGGGGCAGGAACGTGGATGAGGGGTCAAGGTATTGGGCAGGTACAGGAGGGAGTAGCAGAATGTCTATTCTGGTGTAGATGAGAGTAGGGGGTAGGGATTTGAGGTGAGGGGTTGGAGTTTTTGTCAGGGACAGGTGGGAGTAGCAGAATAGACAGATGGGATAGAGGAGAGGAGGGTGCGGGTACTCGAGTGAGGGGGTGGGTTTTCAGGCAGTGGGTAGCAGAATAGACAGATGGGTTGAGTACAGGGGGGCTTGGGATGAGGGGCAGGGTCTCCGACAGGGAGCGAAGGGAGTACTTGGGCATCAGCAGCTCAGGCACTGGTAGCTGGATAAACAGAGTACTTCCACTAATTAATCAGTTAACCGGCAGTGTTAGCTCCTCCTAGCTGCTCCCCTGTGTTCTGACTAGAGATTTGGCTCAGTTTTGGTTTGGTTACGTTCGGATCTGAAAAATTAATCTTATTGGCTATCCGGCTATCACATGTTTTGGATAGCCAATAAGATAAGTCCGAACTTGCGCTAATTTATTGTAAAACCGAACCACTCGTTCACTGGGCGGTGCTAACGCCCCCCCACACTTGCAGCCTACTAGGCCCCCACCGGGGAATTAGCAGGCCCCCTGCTGGGCCAGTCCGAGCCTGCGTGCACTGTACAGTGACTTTCAAAGTGTTCAGCTCCCTAAAAGGTCATCAGATTTGCACGTGTTACAAATGACACTTACACAGATTGTTCCAGATAGTATTTTCTATTGTGAACCAGTATAATTTCAACTCATAATTCATTATTTGACTGTAATTTAAAAGAAAATAAACATTCACTCCAAACTTACACGGATGAAAGATATATTCCCCAAACAATTATCTTCCAATTGGCCTCCACCTGTGAATCATTTTAAAGGTCAGCTTTTATGGATAAAAGACCCTCTGATTCAAATACCATTGGCAATACTGTGAATCTAAACGAAGCTGTGATAATGAAGACCAAAGAGTATTCTAAGAAAATTAATGATGAAGTTACAGACATTTCAATAAAACATTTTTCACCGTTTTTACTATGAAATGTAAGATATTTAAGTGGGAAGCAGTGACTAGGTCGACAATAATGACATCTTAACAATGGCCCTCATTCAGAGCCGTTCGCTATTTGCGTTCGTTCGTTTAAAAACAAGGGGTGGCTATTCAAATGATCCGTACGCACATTGCAGTCTGTTCACGCCTCTAAGTCTGAACGAGCGAGCAAAACATACGCTCGTTTATTTGTTAAAAACGCCCCCTGGCCGCTCGCATCCTACGTCATGTCCGCTATTTATTAGATTAATCGAGTACATCGACCAGCGTATGAACTGCTCGCTATTCTTGTGGTTGGTGTTTGCTACCACAAATTTGCGAGCAGTTCTGGCTATAAAATAACCCAGTGACGTGAACAATGACGCTGCTGTTTTAAATATACACACCCATAAAACGCCCGTTTTGACCTTTAAGCACGCCTGCGTTCGGATCGCCACTCCCCATTTTCAAGCACCTTCCCCTGTTACCACCCACATACGCCTCATTCTGTCATTCAAAATAGCAGGCACTCGCTATATTGCGTACCAACGATTTTCGTCCGCACTGACTGGTTCGCGCATGCGTACTAAAAACCGTACGCATGCGCAGATGTGCAAACATCGCTCGGAACGAGCGTACTGCCACTAACGAGCGGCTCTGAATGAGGGCCAATGTTAGCAATTATGATATCAACATTGTTAAAATCTTGTCAGGACACATGTGGACATCCTCAGAATGCCGACATGTTCACAATGTCAACATCTGAAATGTCGACATGTGAAATCCAGACAGTCTCAGAAAGTGGACATTACGGTTAGGCTTCGGGGTGGCAGGTTTATAGCTAGGCACTAGACTAGAGGGTTAGGAGTATGGATTAGGGGACTCACCAGAACAACTGCTCCATGAGACGACTCTGCTGGAACTGACAGTCACATGACCAACGGGACCTGGAAAATGGCGCTGGAGCCGCTGCAGACACTGGGAGAAGGTAAAAGAGAGAAATAACACAAATAGAGGGCGCACAAATGCGAAACATATAAAAGTAAGCAAACTTTACCCAAAGAGTAAACACAGGTATATCAGAAATAAATGTAACAAGCATGTAACAATCCTTTCAAACTGGGTCAGTGCTAGACTCACCAATGTGTATGCGTGCGTGAGTTAGCATTGCGATAGCACTGCGATCACTTATGCAGATACAAAGCCATCACAGACTGACAGGGGAGTGGTCAGAGAAACGCAATCGTGCCTGTCCGTTTGAACGCTGTTACTTGGGCGTGCATAAATTAGCCACTGCGACGGCATACGCAGCTTGTGTACTCACTACATGCAACGAGGTTAGCCATTTCTGAGTAAGGTCAGACCTGTTGTAATTGTGTGTGTGAGGGGCCGATGTTACTCAATGTTCCCGATGTATATGCAGGACTGCAAGGTATTATGGATGTGAGATAGCGGTAGTGGGCGCCTCTATGCTTGCTGTGCGATGGCTTTACGATTGCATTCGTTAGCATATTTTCACAGCAGACCTGCGTGTGTAGTCACAGCCGCGATCACAATAGTAATCCGTAGTGAATCAGACCCAGTCTCCATTGCTGGAATCACTCATAGACGTCATGCTTGACTACATCAGAACTATAAAACCTATGCTATGGGTGGGATACATAAAGCATCGCATCCCGCCACTGATCGCATGCATAATGTCATTTAGTAACGCCGTACGCATGAAGATTTAAACCCGGGAGACCTCACACTGCAAAAGGACAACTCCGGGCACAAAGATACATACAACTCTGTATACTTGCAAATATACACACATTTACTTCCATTCCATTCACACAATGCGGAAACACTCGTGGCTGACTTGAGTTCATTTCTGCATCAGCCTCTTTCATATCATTCATCTAAGCCTTACTAGCTAATAGTGACTGATCATGATCAGTCATTACTGTATAGCGCAGTGGTTCCCAAACTTTTTTGAATCACGTCGCCCTAGACTATCAGTATTGTTTTCCCGGCACCCCTAAGCCAAAAGTTTGTTATTGGTAAAATCAGAAAAAAATGTAGTAAAGTGAAGTGAATTGTGCTGACCTGTCATGCTTAGGGTCAGTTATATACTGGAGGACAGGTTTGTACTTCGGTTTGTGCACATATTTACATTACATTGACCATAAATAATTATATTTGGTGCTAGACCACCAACCTGAGGCACCCCTGCAAGTGTCCTGGTGCACCCCAGGGTACCACGACACCCAGTTTGGGAACCTCTGGTATAGCGTTTGATCTTTTTGAACTAGACAGTTCTGTGTAGTTTACATTCTTTCATAAATTTAAAAGCGCAAAATCTCTCCCCAGTATGCCACAAACATGGCTGGATTCTCAGCCATTCCGCAGCTAAGGGGCTGATTCTGGGTCACAAGCAAAGTGGCTGCAGCTGCAGGGTTAGCCTGATTTACTACCTTATGCTAATGCAAGTTATTCTAATGCGGGGTATCGTGCATGTAGAAACGGAAACCCCCGCCGCCCACTGATTTGACGCCGGCAACTGCAATTGTCATTATCAGTATCTGCTCCTCCTTGCTAGGTGCATACAATCAGGGCCGTAACTAGGGTAGTGCGACCAGTGCCATGGCGCAGGGCAGCGGGCGCTGTTAGGGCCTTCCCATTTCTTGTTTATTACCATTCTTACTTGTAGCTTCCTCTTCTTTTATCCCCAGCATCTCCTGGCTGCCCTATCTCTTTCCCATGAGGCCATGACCGTTTTTCAGGTCCCTATTTTATGTCCCTATTTAAAAAATTGGGGGGGGGGCGCCAATGCTCTCTCTGGCACAGGGCACCAAAAAGTCTAGTTACGGCTCTGCAGACAATACATCTGAAACAGGCTTTGCTCCCCCACACGCATGACTCAGAATGACACAGAGCTTTTGATACATGCCCACAACACACCCTCAAGTCAGGGGGGATATTTGCGATCACTTTGCCACCGCCAGTTCACTCCCTAAAATGCCAAAAGTCACGGAAAGACACATCCGACCAACTTACGTCCGACTCAAAATAAGATGGACATGTATGAAAGGTGAGTATATGTAATATCTTTCACATTGGAATTCAATTCATTTTCCAGTAAGATACAGTACAATACATAATAGATTTATGAATTAGGGTTTGACTTGTCCTCTGGCTCCCAACTCCCCCTCTCCCTCTCCCCCTACACCTCTCTTACCCTCCCCTTTGCCTATATTTATATTGTTATTATTAGTGTACACTATCTGCAGGTTTGTTGGATCCCACTGTCTATTCTATTACTAACATTGATAGTTTTTGTATTCTCAAAATTCTAATTTGTTTTTGAACTTCTCATTTTGATATGTTCTCAGTTACAGTGGGGCCTGGTTCAGGTGGGCGAAGTACCAATGTTTGCGCAGTCATGCGATAATTTGCTATTGCACATTCACAAAAAGTCTAGAAAACCCTTATTGCACAGTGGCGAACCAATGTGCGCAACGGTGTGCGCTTTAGCGTACGATATCCCTATGACTTGAGATGGTGTCTGCGATCCATGGGCATTTCAGGGTGGAGACTGGTAGGTGACCTAAAGTGGTTGCAAAAAAAAGAGGTGACATGGGCATTTTATGGGAGTGTCATGGGCCTGTTTCGGATGCAGCTGCGTTCTCTTTTGCAGCACTATAGCCACAGTGGCCATATTGTAAGAAAGTTACAAGGGAGGCTGTGCGCCAGGCAGGGGCTGCTTGGGGAGACGATGTTGTGACCGATGGTGCGGCGATGGTGGAGTGATCGGATCCACCAGTGCAGTTGAGCATTGCTCAGATATGCAAAGTGAGCGTAACAGGGTTAGCATTCATAATTTATCATCTGTGCACAAATAGAGTATTCTCCTGTACCAATGTATACTGCTGGTTAACCGAAAAATAAATAATTATGGAGAAAAGTCAAACACGATATTTGTTGTGGAAGGAGGAAAAATGACCTTATAGCATGACAACTATGCCGCTCAGTAACACGGTTCTGTCACACATCACAGACATGCTGTGATACAGAGGAGGCTGCAGCTGCCAGAGTACGACAGACACTGTCAGTGGGTAGAATGTTCAAACAAAAACCACATTGTGGAAAAGCTTTGCCTGGCGTGACATACCTATATATACATCTGTCATTACAGCACACTGCAATGCTTTCTTTTCACACATACAGGGCCTGATGCAGAGTTGGAAGTAAATTGGGCATACATTGGGCATAAATTGGGCCTGATGCAGAGTTGGAAGTAAATTGGGCGTACATTGGGCCTGATGCAGAGTTGGAAGTAAATTGGGCATACATTGGGCCTGATGCAGAGTTGGAAGTACATTGGGCATACATTGGACCTGAGAGAGAGTTGGAAGTAAATTGGGCGTACATTGGGCCTGATGCAGAGTTGGAAGTAAATTGGGCATACATTGGACCTGAGAGAGAGTTGGAAGTAAATTGGGCGTACATTGGGCCTGATGCAAAGTTGGAAGTAAATTGGGCATACATTGGGCCTGATGGAGAGTTGGAAGTAAATTGGGCATACATTGGGCATACATTGGGCATATAATATGATGCAAAGTTGGAAGTAAATTGGGTGTACATTGGGCCTGATGCAAAGTTGGAAGTAAATTGGGCGTACATTGGGCTTGATGGAGAGTTGGAAGTAAATTGGGCGTACATTGGGCCTGATAGAGAGTTGGAAGTAAATTGGGCGTACATTGGGCCTGATGCAAAGTTGGAAGTAAATTGGGCGTACATTGGGCCTGATGGAGAGTTGGAAGTAAATTGGGCGTACATTGGGCCTGATAGAGAGTTGGAAGTAAATTGGGCGTACATTGGGCTTGATGGAGAGTTGGAAGTAAATTGGGCGTACATTGGGCCTGATAGAGAGTTGGAAGTAAATTGGGCGTACATTGGGCCTGATGCAAAGTTGGAAGTAAATTGGGTGTACATTGGGCCTGATGGAGAGTTGTAAATAAAATGGGCGTACATTGGGCCTGATGGAGAGTTGGAAATAAAATGGGCGTACATTGGGCCTGATGGAGAGTTGGAAATAAAATGGGCGTACATTGGGCCTGATGGAGAGTTGGAAGTAAATTGGGCATACATTGTGTGTACATTTGGCCTGATGGAGAGTTGGAAGTAAAGTGGGCATACATTGGGCATACACTGGGCATGATGGAGAGTTGGAAGTAAATTGGGTGTACATTGGGCCTGATGGAGAGTTGGAAATAAATTGGGCATACATTGGGCGTACACTGGGCATGATGGAGAGTTGGAAGTAACTTGGGCGTACATTGGACCTGATGGAGAGTTGGAAGTAAATTGGGTGTACATTGGGCCTGATGGAGAGTTGAGCGATTATTGGCTGGCTGCGCATACGTCTGAGTCACACTGCGCATGTGTCAAAGTCCATAACCGTAGTTGCAAGCAGAGACTTTTTATTTGCAGAGTGATTGACAGTTAATGGGGAGGTAAATGGGTTGTGCCGCCAAAAACGCAGACGTGTCGCGACCTGCTTCTGCAATCCCATACACACAAAACATACAGTAGCTCTGGCTTCTCAGTTCAAGTAGCCATTCTGCGCCACCATAAAGTCACTCTGGGGCAATTATCGAAGGATCTGCATATGCAGCTGCACATTAGTACGGAGTTGCTTGGATCACCAATGGTGTCTGTGGGCGTCTAAATATAAATTCTGGCATCTGATATTTTCGCATATCCTCACCTATGCAGCAGCAGTGGCGGTGGCATTAGCTTATAACTCAGAATTAGGGACATTTCTTGCCTATATTTGCCCATGTGCAGAGTTGTACCCCATGTGTGATTTTCCCTATGAGAGAACGTTCCATTACAATCCAGTTCCACATCATCAGTTGTATAAGTGCAGATGTGTTTGATATGCGTATTACTCTGCATCGCCTGTATTTGCGTACGCCCATTTCTGGTGTATATGAATGTGAATTTAACTTGATATCTAAATACACTAAGGACCTGACTCAGAGCTGCACGCTATGCCGATGTTCACGTAGTTCAGCGACTATTTGCAAATGCACATGCATGAAACATTCTGAAAACCCCTATGGCTGATGTGTTGCCCTGAGTGTATGCACAAAGGTGCTGTTGTGTCTTCAGGACAGACGGTATCAGAAGTGTGGCGGAAAAGTGATGGGTGTTCCTAGGCAGGGACTGGGAGGTGGCTAGTAGTGCATGCAGTGTATGTGTTATGGACGTGTTATGGGAGTGTCATTGCAATAGGCTATGTTCCCAGACGCGCAGCCGCAGACATAGGAGGCTATAGTCAGACAGAGAAACTGCATCTGCCATAGGACTGGGGCAAGTTTGCATGGTGCTACCAATGGAGGCGTATAAGAACGCACCAATCAGTATTACTGTGGGCACGGCGCTAAATGTGGGCATCTCAGTCCTTGCACAGGATGTACACAAGGGAAGGAGTTTGTAAGCCGTCTGCATAAACTCGCAGGTGGGCGAGCGCCATTAGGCGCTGCTATCTTTGCTTTTGTGCCCAACTCAAAACCAGGCCGTTAGAGATGATTTCCTGACAAATTGTTTTTTATCATTAATACTAATTAATCGTTTCCAATGTGTTTGCCCCAATAGAAATTGAAATAATGGCTACCTCACAGTGCATGGTGACATTTATTGCTGTGCGCATAAGCCTGTTACTATGGGAAGAGCATAGCCTAGTCTAGTGCATGGAAGGTGATGCAGGATTGTGGTGTTCTGGATTGCAGATCAAGATATTTAAATGAGCTAAAATGGGGTGAGTGTGCAAATTGAGGCATTTCTACATTTGTAGAAGACTAGAGAGCCTCCCTTCTAACATCATACCTCCCAACTGTCCCCACAGTCCCGTTTATGCGTTAACACAATGTCCTGCGATGTGGGGAGGAAGTTGGGGGGAGCACACACTGGACACTGCTGGTGAGTAGATGGCATGCGCATCGGGGGGTGTAGCTAGACCACGACCCATTCATGGTAGGCCATGCCTACGGCGCGCAAGTTGTCCCTCTTCCAAAATCTATAATGTTGGGAGGTATGTGACACACAATGGGGTGCCCTGTATGGGCCCGGCAATGCAAGGGAGGTGTAACCATGACTGCCGCAATGACATGACCACACCCCCATTGCATGCACGTCTGACTGTGCATCACTACTACTGGGCTCAGCAACTCCTCCTTCTGTGGCCATGCAACCAAGTATCCACGCCCTGCCAATATCTCAGCGGCCCTGCCCACACTCACAGTAATACACTGCCATATATATCAAAGATCAGGTATTACTCTAAATGGGACACATTATACACACAAATGTCAATAGAGCTCATTTACTAAATTGCCATGAGTTTCAAAATTTTAAAGTATTATCAATCGATCAATACGACATTTGCAATAATTGCTTAACTGGTAATAGACAAATAAAACCTTTGCTGATCGGTTGCTGATTCTGTTAAAATTTTGTACCTAAATGCAATACTAGTTATTGCGTCAACCTACACAGTATACATATTACACATTTTAATAAAACCACTCTTACAATGTATTAGGACTTAAAAGAGGCTCAACAAAGACGTATTAACTTAGGAGAAAAAAATGGAGAAGTTGAGATGAATTGGCTGGCGGTCCGGCTACAGTGATACCTGGCAGAACTTTGAGGCAATGATTTATTTATTTTATTTTTAATAGAATTTCCCTAGGGGTGAGCGGGTTCGGATTTCTGAAATCCGAACCCCCCCGATCCGAGTCCGATCCGAATCAGGCTCGACTTTTCCCGCCTGACTCGGATCTGAAATCGAGGCAAAACGTCATCATCCCGCCTTCCGAGTCTCGCGGGTTTTGGATCCTATATAAGGTACCCGCGTCGGCGCCATTTTCTCACTCGGCTGTGGACAGTGAAGAGGGAGGGTGGGAGTTAGGGCTGTGTAGTGTAGTGTAGTGTAGTGCTGCTGTTGTCCACTACTTCAAAGTCCATAGGGGCTGGCTGGACTGTGTTGTGCAGTCAGTTCTCCATAGGGGCTGTGTCCACTCCAAAGTCCTGTGCAGTGTCCCAGTCCTAAAGGGGTGCTGTAGTGTTGTCCAGGGGGTGCTCTGTCCATCAGGGGTGCTCCCCCCAAGTGCTAAAAAAATAATATATTTTCTGTGTTTGTGAATTGTGTGCGCAGTAGCCGCACGTGCATCAACAAAGTAGTGCCAAGCGTGCGCCTGTGTCATAAGTAAAGGGCCGGCTGGCTTGACCGTTAAGGGTGCTGTAACCCCCGAAAGTACACTCCAGTCCAAACCAAAAAAAAAATTATTTTCTGTGTTTGTGAATTGTGTGCGCAGTAGCCGCACGTGCATGAACAAAGTAGTGCCAAGCGTTCGCCTGTGTCATAAGTAAAGGGCCGGCTGGCTTGACCGTTAAGGGTGCTGTAACCCCCGAAAGTACACTCCAGTCCAAACCAAAAAAAAAATTATTTTCTGTGTTTGTGAATTGTGTGCGCAGTAGCCGCACGTGCATCAACAAAGTAGTGCCAAGTGTGCGCCTGTGTCATAAGTAAAGGGCCGGCTGGCTTGACCGTTAAAGGGTGCTGTAACCCCCGAAAGTACAGTCCAGTCCAAACCAAAAAAAAAATTATTTTCTGTGTTTGTGAATTGTGTGCGCAGTAGCCGCACGTGCATCAACAAAGTAGTGCCAAGCGTGCGCCTGTGTCATAAGTAAAGGGCCGGCTGGCTTGACCGTTAAAGGGTGCTGTAACCCCCAAAGTACACTCCAGTCCAAACCAAAAAAAAAATTATTTTCTGTGTTTGTGAATTGTGTGCGCAGTAGCCGCACGTGCATCAACAAAGTAGTGCCAAGCGTGCGCCTGTGTCATAAGTAAAGGGCCGGCTGGCTAGACCGTTAAAGGGTGCTGTAACCCCCGAAAGTACACTCCAGTCCAAACCAAAAAAAATATATATTTTCTGTGTTTGTGACTTGTGTGCACTGTGGCTGCACGTGCATCAACAAAGGAGCAGCGTCCCATAAGTAAAGAGCCGGCTGGCTCATTTCTTAATGGGTGGTGTAACCCACAAAGTGCACTACTCTCCAGCAAAAATAAAAAAATATTTTCTGTGTTTGTGTGCGCTTTAGCCGCACGTATATATATCAATATAACATAAATGGAGGACCAAACTTTCTCCGATAAAAATAAAATAGGGAAAGATCAAGAACCACTTCCTCCTAGTGCTGTTGCTGCTGCTGGGAGTTGTTCATCATCCCAGAGAGGAAGTAGGAACATCACTACTTTTACTAAACAATTGACCCTCCAACAGTCCCTAGCGATGAGGATGAAGTACGACAGCAGTCATCCTGAAGCAAAACGTATAACTGAGGCCTTGACTGCTATGTTGGTGTTAGACGTGCGTCCGGTATCCAACATTAGTGCAGTGGGATTTAGACAATTGATGGAGGTAGTGTGTCCTCGGTTCCAAATCCCGTCTAGGTTCCACCTGCATCCTCAAAGCAGCAGCGACAAGCGTGCGTCTGTCTGTTAAAGGGTGGTGACACCCTCAAAGTGTGCTACACAAACAATTAAAATATTGTTCTTTTTTTTTCTGTCTTTGTGAATTGTGTGGGCTGTAGCCGCACCTGCATCCTTAAAGCAGCAGCGACAAGCGTGCGTCTGTCTGTTAAAGGGTGGTGACACCCTCACAGTGTGCTACACAAACAATTAAAATATTGTTCTTTTTTTTTCGGTCTTTGTGAAATGTGTGGGCTGTAGCCGCACCTGCATCCTTAAAGCAGCAGCGACAAGCGTGCGTCTGTCTGTTAAAGGGTGGTGTAACTCTCAAAGTGCTCCAAAAAATAAAAAACTATTTTTTTAATGTGTTTGTGACTTGTGTGCGATGTAGCCGCACTTTGCATCCTCAAAGCAGCAGCGACAAGCGTGCGTCTGTCTGTTAAAGGGTGGTGACACCCTCAAAGTGTGCTACACAAACAATTAAAATATTGTTCTTTTTTCTGTCTTTGTGAATTGTGTGGGCTGTAGCCGCACCTGCATCCTTAAAGCAGCAGCGACAAGCGTGCGTCTGTCTGTTAAAGGGTGGTGACACCCTCAAAGTGTGCTACACAAACAATTAAAATATTGTTCTTTTTTTTTTGGTCTTTGTGAAATGTGTGGGCTGTAGCCGCACCTGCATCCTTAAAGCAGCAGCGACAAGCGTGCGTCTGTCTGTTAAAGGGTGGTGACACCCTCAAAGTGTGCTACACAAACAATAAAAATATTCTTCTTCTTTTTTTTGTCTATGTGAATTGTGTGGGCTGTAGCCGCACCTGCATCCTTAAAGCAGCAGCGACAAGCGTGCGTCTGTCTGTTAAAGGGTGGTGACACCCTCAAAGTGTTCTACACAAACAATTAAAATATTGTTCTTTTTTTTTCGGTCTTTGTGAAATGTGTGGGCTGTAGCCGCACCTGCATCCTTAAAGCAGCAGCGACAAGCGTGCGTCTGTCTGTTAAAGGGTGGTGTAACTCTCAAAGTGCTCCAAAAAATAAAAAACAATTTTTTTAATGTGTTTGTGACTTGTGTGCGATGTAGCCGCACTTGCATCCTCAAAGCAGCAGCGACAAGCGTGCGTCTGTCTGTTAAAGGGTGGTGACACCCTCAAAGTGTGCTACACAAACAATAAAAATATTCTTCTTCTTTTTTCTATCTTTGTGAATTGTGTGGGCTGTAGCCGCACCTGCATCCTTAAAGCAGCAGCGACAAGCGTGCGTCTGTCTGTTAAAGGGTGGTGACACCCTCAAAGTGTGCTACACAAACAATTAAAATATTGTTCTTTTTTTTTCGGTCTTTGTGAAATGTGTGGGCTGTAGCCGCACCTGCATCCTTAAAGCAGCAGCGACAAGCGTGCGTCTGTCTGTTAAAGGGTGGTGACACCCTCAAAGTGTGCTACACAAACAATTAAAATATTGTTCTTTTTTTTCGGTCTTTGTGAAATGTGTGGGCTGTAGCCGCACCTGCATCCTTAAAGCAGCAGCGACAAGCGTGCGTCTGTCTGTTAAAGGGTGGTGACACCCTCAAAGTGTGCTACACAAACAATAAAAATATTCTTCTTCTTTTTTCTGTCTTTGTGAATTGTGTGGGCTGTAGCCGCACTTGCATCCTCAAAGCAGCAGCGACAAGCGTGCGTCTGTCTGTTAAAGGGTGGTGTAACCCTCAAAGTGTGCTCCACAAACAATAAAAATATTCTTTTTTTTTTTCTGTCTTTGTGAATTGTGTGGGCTGTAGCCGCACTTGAATCCTCAAAGCAGCAGCGACAAGCGTGCGTCTGTCTGTTAAAGGATTACATCGGTGACAGCATCCAAGTAGGCATGTCAGACAGTCCGTACCTGTACTGGCAGGAAAAAGAAGCAATTTGGAGGTCCCTGTACAAACTGGCTCTATTTTACCTGAGTTGCCCCCCCTCCAGTGTGTACTCCGAAAGAGTGTTTAGTGCAGCCGGGAACCTTGTCAGCGAAAGGCGTAGGAGGTTGCTTCCACAAAATGTGGAGAAGATGATGTTCATAAAATGAATTATCAACTCTTCCAGGGAGACCAGCCTCCAGAACGTACAGAGGGACCTGTGGTTCCAGCAGGGACAAATTAATACTCTGTAAGGATGAGGATGTACACACTGAAGAGGGTGAGGAATCGGTGGAGGAGGATGAGGATGACATCTTGCCTCCGTAGAGCCAGTTTGTGCAGGGACAGATAAATTGCCAGCTTGTTTTGTGGGGGCCCAAACGAACCAATCATTTCAGCCACAGTTGTGTGGCAGACCCTGGCGCTGAAATGATTGGTTTGTTAAAGTGTGCATGTCCTGTTTATACAACATAAGGGTGGGTGGGAGGGCCCAAGGACAATTCCATCTTGCACCTCTTTTTTTTCTTTGCATTATGTACAGTTTGGGGCCTAGTTTTTCAATGCCATCCTGTCTGCCACTGCAGTTTCACGCCTAGATGGGTCACGTGTTTGTGCCGCCCACTCGTGTCGCTTAGCATAGTCATCCAGCTACCTCGGTGCAACCTTTTGGACATAAAAACACTATTGTGAGGTGTGAGGTATTCAGAATAGACTGGAAATGAGTGGAAATTAAGGTTATTGAGGTTAATAATAGCATAGGAGCAGAAAAACCTACAAATTCTGTGATTTTAGCTGTTTTTATGCTTTTTTTCAAAAAAATACAGATCCAAAACACAAAACCCAGAACCCAAAACACGGAAGGGTGGTTTTGGCAAAACCAATCCAGATCCAAAACACGAAGAAAGATCCAGATCCAAAACCAAAACACAAAACACGAAAAGTGGCCGGTGCACACCCCTAAATTTCCCACAATCCCACGAATGGTCATGCAGAGCGTTTGCACTTCCCATATCAGGAGGTGAGTGCGCACCTTGTTATGCGCAAGATGCATGGAAAAAGCGCATCTACGAGAAGTGAAATGTCCTTTATGTCAGCATATTCTGCAGTAAGAGTTTCACTTTGGATATTTCACTTTACATCCTTAAAGGCTAATCCTGGTCATGGAAATGATGGGTACATGCATTCAGCACTGTATTTATGTGCTCTACAGTGTCTATGGGGGAGATTTAGCTTCTAACAGTCAGTTCACAGGCTATATTAGGAGCTGATTGGTACTTTATCTCTTTCCAAGCTTTATCCACACCCCCTTATGTCTTCTATACTGTATGTCTTCTATATGTCGGCTTATGAAACTTTGTGGTTGGAAAGCATTAATCAGACATCTGTAGAGAGGTTTCCTTTTGCTGTGCACCACAACAGCTGCAGTGTGTACATTCTGCTATGGGGAAGACGCTGGTTCCGAATGTCACATGATATCTCTTATAGCACTCTCCAGTTGTTGCTTTATAACACCCTGAGGCCAGTCACTAAAAAAAAAATTAGTCAAGTATTTGCCTGTCAGAGAGAATAAAGAGAAATCAGTAAATCTAACACAATCTCTACTGTGTTTAATATAGCATCCAACAAACCAGAGGTTCTGGGTGTGAATAGTTTTGCAAAACACTTATTTTATTTATGGATTATGGACAACTAAATGAATAACTTTTAGATTTTTCCTTTTTTATATATACATTTCAGAAGGGCTGTAACTAGGGGTGTGCAAGAGGTGTCGGACGTATAGCGCTGAGGGGGGCACCGCCGCTCACCCCTGTATTTGGATAGCAGAGTGCCTGGAACCAGGGCCATATGAAGGGTCTCCGCACAGGGTGGAATCCAGCATATTCACTGGCCGCCACAATTTGCCCGGCCTGGAAGTGTGTGTGGAGAGACCTGCACAGCTGATCGCAGTACAGGAGTTGCACTATCCAGCGATGGAGAAGCTCGTCCCAGAACCCACCTCCTGACGGTAGTGGTATGTGCTCAGTGGGAGGAAAAGGGGGGGGTGTCAGCGCCAGTGCGGTGCAGGGTCACTTTATTAGGTGCACCTTTGTATTACTAGGTAGGATACTTCTTTGCCACCAGAACAGCCTGCATTTTTGTGGCATACATTCAACAAGCATTCCTTATCGATACTGGTCTACGTTGACATGATAGCAGCACATTGTATGCCTGCACATTCATGCTGTGAGTCTCCCATCCCACCGTATCCCAAAGGTGCACTAGTGGACTGAGATCTGATTGAGTCCATCTCTGTGGGGGCCATTGGAGTACACTGAACTTATTGTCATGTCTGTGCTTGAGGTGACATGGAGCATTGTTATACTGAAAGTCGCCATTATTGAATGGCTAGACCATGGCCATAAAGTTATGCACATTGCCACCATATTTAAACAATGCTTATTTGGTATTAGGAGGCCCATTGTATGCGAAGAAAACTTTACCTCACACTGTTACACCACTACAATCACTCTGAGCTATTGACACAAGGAAGGATGGATGCATGTTGCTTATGCCAAATTCTGACCCTACCATCTTCATGTCATAGGCCAAATTGACCAACCTACAACTGTTACATTTTGGTGAGTCTCTGCCCACTGTAGCCTCAATTTCCTTGTTGTTTGCGGACAGGAGTAGATCCTGATGTGCTCTTCTGCTGCTGTAGCTCAACCACTTCTAGTTTGGACATGCTGTGCTTTCAGAGATGCTCTCCTGCATACCACTGGTGTAAGCCAGGGTTATCTGAGTTACTGGCGCCTTCCTGGCAATGCTCCTTTGATCTCTCTTATCAACAAGATGTTTTCACCCACAGAACTGCTGGTCATTTGGAGCCTGACGCAGAGGTGCACCTATGCTGATGCCACACGCAGACGGCCATTTTTTACCGTCTGCACGCGTCCAAGTTTCACCAGACATAGGTCCCAAAGTTTACTGCCAAAAGCAGCATGATAAATTTGGGCACTGACAGAGATAATTACAGTGGGCGTTTCTGGGTGGTAAGAGGGGGGTGGCTAACCAGAACTGAACATGTCACGGTCAGCGACTTTGGCTTTTGCAGTGACACTCACACCAACAGCTATATTTAGACAGTGAGTCTGCACCTCCATAGGGCTGGTGCAATGTCCGATGATGCGACCAATATTGCGACTGATAAGTCCGATTGTGCGTTTTTATATGCACAGCTGTGGATTAGTGCAGCAGCCTGTGGGCGTCTATGTACAAAGTCCATAAAACCAGGGCATTAGCATAAAGACACAGGACCTGATTCAGACCCGCTCGCAAGTGCTTAGCGATCGCAAGCGGGTCGATGGCCGGGCAGTGCGCACGCGCGGCGTGCACGAGCCCCGGAGCGAGCGAGAAATCACTCGCTCCAATGCTCGCATCCAAAAGGGGCGGCTGTCGATGTAGGCGGGTCGGGGGGGTGGCTGGCCAAACGGAGGCGTTCCCGAAGTAACGCCTGCCGTTCGGGGGCAGCCCTACTGACATCACGAGTGAGTGTCAGTAGTGAGCTTCCAGCTCTATTAGAGCCGGAAGCTCACTGGGGCTTGCGGAAGACGAGACCCTACCACAAGGGTCTCGTCGCAAGCCTGATGGATGCGAACATCGCGACCATCACCTGGCTGCTCGCAAAAGCTGTGGGTGGTCACCCACAGCTTAGCGAGCGGCCAGGAGGCCGGCTCCCACAAAAAAAAAAAGCCGCCCTGATTCAGAGCGAGCGGCAAAAGACGCAGTCAGCTGCGGCAAAAGACGCAGTCGTGGCTGCAATAGCGTGCACTTCTGAATCAGGCCCTTTACGTTTTATTGTTTCCCACTCAGTAACATCCACAGACTGTTCTGCAGTTTCTAAGATATTCAAATCAGCAAGTCTGACATCAACAATCATTCCACGCTCAAAGACACTTAAGCTGAGTACACACTGTACAATATATTGTACACATCGTATAGTGTGTATGCCCAATCCATCATTCCTGGACGTCGTTCATTGATTGTCCCATATCTATGCCCAATCTGTCGTTCCTGGCCATCGTTCATCGCATTGTCTCATGTCCTGTGCTGCACGTCAGATGGGACGATGCAATGAATAATGTGATGCACATCCACCCGCGCACGCAGGGGGGGTTTCTGAGTACCCAGAAACCCCCCCTGATGGACCAAATTTAATTTTTTTAGAGACGGAGACAGCACTGTCTCCGTCTCTGCACTGATTGCGGCTGCGACGGAGCTGCCGCGGATCTACAGCTACAGACAGAGAGCTCTGGTTGGCAGAGCTCTCTCCCAAGTATACAGCAACAGCGGGCGTCGGGCAGTTAGCGTGTGTCCGTCAGTCCCTGCTGTGCTGTGATTGGCTGGCTGTGAGGGGGCGTGTTGGTGCGATGGCAGTAGGAGGTGGGGCAGCCGCTTGTCTCCCGGTGTATATCGTCATGCTGTGTGGGTGGTCAGGTTCCGTGAAGGCCACAGTTCTCAACGCTGTGGTCATCATTCTGGCGCAGCTACTCTGGGCCTAGCTCAAGTCCTATGTCTTCAGGAGGACATCGCCGGGAAGGAGCTGCTACGCATGCCGAGCAGCAGCAACTCCGCTCACATGGGCTCCAGCGGTGACCCACCTCCTCTCTCCTCAGCCCTCGGTAACTATACTGATGTTTATATGTCTGTGTGTGTGTATGTATGCTATACATAAGTATGCGTGTGTGTGTATATATGCTGTGTGCATGTATGAATGTATGCTGTGTGTAAGTATGTATATATGTAGGTATCTTGTGTGTAAGTATACTTGTGCGTGTATGTATGAATGTATTTATGCATGTATGCTGTGTGTAAGTATGCCTATGTGTGCGTGTCTGTGTGTACGCTGTTCATGAGTATGCTAAGTTGCATGTGTATGAATGCTGTGTATATATATATATATATATATATTTTGTTTTTTTTTGTCTCTTTAAGCCAGCACTCCACAACAAACGCATTGTAATGGCCCTGGTGCCATCTGTAGTATAAAATACTCAATGTATATGCAGCAAAACACAGCGGCACTTACGGATCTTGTAATAAAGAATGACGCCAACCAGATAAAAGTCTAAGCGACTGAAACGTTGAGCGAACGTGCCCTTGGTTGGCGTCATTCTTTATTACAAGACCCGTGAGTGCCGCTGTGTTTTGCTGCATATATATATCATCACCTCTGTAGTAACACATTGCCCCCATCACCTCTGTAGAAACACATTGCCCCATCACCTCTGTAGTAACACATTGCCCCACCGCCTCTGTAGTAACACATTGTCCCATCCCCTCTTCAGTAGTACATTGCCCCCATCATCTCTGTAGAAACACATTGTCCCCATCACCGTTTTAGTAACACATTGCCACCATCACCTCTGTAGTAACATATTGCCCCCATCAACTCTGTAGTAACACATTGCCCTATCTCCTCTGTAGTAACACATTGCCCCCATCATCGCCCCCCATCACCGCTACTCCCGCACTTTCCCCCTGCAGCCAGGGTCGGGCTCGCCTGTCGGGCACTGTGCAGCTGCTTGCTGGGCAGTCTTCTGAGGCTGTTGTCTGACCCAGTGGTGGTGGCTGCAGGCGGCAGGCTCCATCTGTGTGCATTAGCAGCACAACTGATTCAATTTTCCCTAATCAGCGATTATGTCACAGTGGGGGAGAAGTCAGGCTGCTATAGGCGAGCCCTGCACAAGCACAGAGGAGTCAGGTTCGTCACTGCAATGCTCTCTGTATAATATAGTGGTCACTGCAATGCTCTCTGCATCATATGGCAGTCACTGTGACGCTCCCTGCATTATATGTTGGGCACTGCGACAATCATTGCATTACATGACAGGCACTGCGACACTGCATTATATGGTGGGCACTGTGACAATCTGCATTATATGGTGGGAACTGCAACACTCTCTGCATTATATGGCAAGTACTGCAATGCTCTCTGCATTATTTGGTGGGCACAGATGTCTTCCTATTAGATGGCGGAGATCGTAATGCTCTCTGTATTTTACGATGGCCACTGTGATGTTCTCTGTATTATATGGTGGTCGCTGTGATGCTCTTTGCATTATATGGTGGCCACTGTGATGTTTGCTGTAGTATATGGTGCTCACTGTGAATTTCTCTGCATTATATGGGATCACTGCTACGTTCTCTACATTATATGGTGGTCACTAAAATGCTCTCTGTATTGTCTGGCAGTCACTAAATTGCTTTCCATATTGTCTGCTGGTAATAAATATGGAATTAGTGATCTTTACACTACTGCGAATGCGTAATTTTCTGAGATTTCACTCTGCATATGCAAATTAGCAGTCCAAAGTCGCATGGATCTACATCCATGGCTGAACGCGATCTATAACAGGTAAGCGGGAAATGGGCTGTAATTGGAAGGGGAGTACTGAGTTGCGTGTTACAATGTATTTTTATTGGGATGTCATGGGCATGTTGTTTGTTTTATGAAATTGCAGAGACAGCAGAAGGGGGGATGGGGCACCAACATCTATCTTGCATCCAGGCGACTGGGCTGAAGTTATGCCACTGACACCGCAGTAGTATTTCTGCCCTGGTCTCCTTGTATTTATTCTGCTGCCTGCGGGCATAGGACATGGCCATGTGGACAGATTTGTGTACCAGAGCTTTAGGTGTTTTATTTCTCTGTTTTATATTCCTTTCTTTAACAATCAATGCTTCCTACATGAGAAAACCCGGCTAGTGGAGATATGCCTGAAATGCATACGGCTGTATCACCCGTACTTCTGTCTGCTTAGTTCCAGTGCATGCACTGTGCGAATACACACAAATAAATGTTCAACTTGCATCAGGGCTATTCACTGCCTTCTCTTGGTCTGTGTCACTCTGCACTACTGCATGGCCTCGTGTCGGTGGAGCCACACCCCCTAGTGTATGACATTTTGGGGGCGTGACCACATGTCACGTTCCCATTCTTGTCGTGCTGAGAGCTTGCACAGCACTACAGAAGCGGTTGGGCAGCCCCCAGCCTCTACCGGCTTGGTGCCACTATCCCAGGGGGTAACACTAAAATAGCAGGGCAACTCACGCACCCCACTAATGACGTCACTGGGGCCGACCACTGACTTCAGAAGCACAAAGTGATGGTGCAAACCTGATATCTATGTATTTCAATATTTCCAATTAGCAGGATCGTAGAAGTTAGGCCAACTTCGGCTTATTCCCATGCTCACACCACGGCCTGGACCTATACCATCATTCTGCACCTTCCCATTACTGACCCTCCTTACTAATAAACATGCAAAATCAATGTAACATTGTGCACAGTAAGAAATGAGACATACTAGCTGCAGCTTGGTTAAGTACCATCCATCACTATCACTGGCACAGGAGCAAAAGCCACAACAAACACCTCGCTGTGCATCCAGCCAATATCCCCTCCTGCACCCAACCAAATGCTGTTTTAAAAAATATGCTGCTCCTTATTATTATGTAAAGCAGGGCTGAGTGTGGAGATTTAGCATTTTGTATTGTACATTTTCATGCCTCCAAAATAGATATTAAACTATGTTCATCAACAAACAATTGACTTTTCTTTCCCAGTCAGCCTATGACTACACAATATAAAAATAGTAACAGCTACAGCAGTCGTTTGTACAATTTAACCCCCACACACATATTCTGTCCTGAGTGCAAAGGTCACTGGGGAAATTGGACAGGTCACAGTGACAGTGGACAGGTCAAAGGGCGTTTTGTTTTTAAATCTGGAGCCCACGGTCTGCTGAAATCGTCTCTATCCATATATCCATTCCTATATTTATATCTCCACAGTATTAGCTCTTGCCTGTTTGGGGATGAAGGTTAGGATATTTTGCTGCTCCTGACAGCAGGGCAGCCTCATTTCTGCTGCATTATCATTGTTAGCAAAGCATGTTTCTTGGTAGTAAGGCTGTAGCTATAAATATGGTGCTTATACAGAATGTATTTCCTAGAAGTCATGTCAAATAAAATATAAATACAGTATGTAACAGTATCATATTATATATGCGATTTACATACATGATATTGATATAAACAATAATAGTAATGTTTTATAAACATAAAAATGTACAAATGCATAAAGCTACTCCTGATGTCACCTTACTATTGACTTATATCCCTTTTACACCAAAGTTCCGGGTCTGACCTGGAACACGTTTCCAACCCGGATCAGACCTGGGACAGAGCCCTGTTCAGCACCATTCACACCGGAGCCGGGTCAGCTTTGACTCGGCTCTCCTGCACAGGTGAGCAGTGCTTCTTACCCTCCATCCCCCTCCGCGACCCCCTTACCGCACCCCGAAGCGGTCCAGAGGCACGAAGGGCGGGTGGGGTGCGCTGATCCCTTCTGGTCGGCTCGGCAGTAGATGCTTGAAGATGATGTCATCTCCAAGCGCCACTGAAGCCAGTTAATGGGGTTGACCCGTGTCGCGCCGTGTACACTGCAGGGTGACACGGGAATAACCCGTGCTCAACCCTGCAATCCAGCCGGGTCGGATCCCCGGGTCACTGGACCCGGGTTGATCCGTTTACATCGACGAAAATCCCGGGTTGATGCGCATTCAGGGGATTTTTAAGTCGGTGTAAAAGGGGTATTATTTGAAAAATACATGAAGTGCGAATTAGGGGAAAATTGGAAATGTTTAAATTACTGGAAGTTGGACATTTTCTTCCAAAACAGACATGATACCTACCGTCAATTCTTTCTAAGGTAGGAGGAGACAAAATAAGCCCCACACCCTATTTCACTCAAATTCCACCCCTGATGTACCCTGACATAGTGGTTCCCTAGAGTATCAGGATGTATTCCATGGCACCCTTAGGCCAAAATTTTCTTATTGAGAAATTCAGAGAAAAAAACATTATATAAAGTTAATTGTGCTTACCATACCGGTCACCCTTAGGGTCAGTTATGGGGTGGTGGACAGTGTCTCACTTCTGTTTGTCCACATATTTTATAATTGGCAGCCGCCAGCACTGGTTTTGCCTATCACATAGACCATAATTACTTTGATTTGGCCCTTGACCACCAACTCGTGGCACCACTGCAAATGCCCAAAGAAACCCCAGGATCCCACCCAGTATTGGAACCACTGCACTAACACACCTACTTTCCAACCAATCATGCCCACTTTGGCGAAGTTCTGCCCTTTTGGAGTAGCTTGAATCTGGGTAATTTGGAGTTATGCACATGTTCATGATAGATACAGTAGACACATGGGAAAATGTCTCCACTACAGAAAATTATAACGATATTGTAAGTCACTAGGAGTATAATTATCAATCTCTCCTTTAACTCTGCGCTAAAACATATTCAGTACTAATGTAGCTGTTGCCCGCGGCTTCCCCCACGTTAAAAATCGCTTTTGTTAGACACTTTACACATAGAGCTGTATGCCCCACAATTTCTGATGGCAGCCCTGAACACAGCCATCGATTCCTGACCCAGGTGTTACCAGCACATCAGCACACCTCGAGTACCCTTGCCGGTGAGTTTAGCTGCCGGTGCAGGGTACATACACGGATCTCCCTGCCACTGATATGTGCTGCATATACACTGCAAGTAGCACTCTTTCTATACCTTCAGTCGGTGAGCTACACTGCGGGCTGCAGGCTTGTGCACGGCTGTGCTTATGCACAAATCCTGCTGCAGTGCAGCATCACCAGTGCACTCCTACATCTAGAGCTGGTGAGTTATACGGCATAATTCTTGTGTATCATCACTGCAGCCATTGTATTCACACTGTATTTGGTCTTGGCACCTGGATAACAGTGGTATAAAGGAATTAATATCCCTTCATCATCATACGGGACAAATCAGATTCGTCATGGCCCTTCCTCATGAAGCCATGTCCCTTTTTCGGGCGCACGTAATTTGTCTCTATTTAAAAAATATTGTGGGGGGGGGCGCCTATGCTCTTTCTGGCCATGGGTACCAAAAATTCTAGTTACGGCTCTGGTTGTATGAGCCCAGCATCATTTACCACTCCTCTCTCTTGTTATATATTTTACATAAACAGCTGATACTATTTTATAAAGGGGATTGTATATATATATATATATATATATATATACCTTACAACTTTGACTGGATGCGGGACATTGCACGATCCAAAGGGCTGGAAAGGGGGTGGGGGCCTAGAGGAAGGGGCGGAGCCTATCAACACCTCTTGTTCACGTCGCTGTGGGGGGGCGTGCCCAGCACACTCCGAGATGCTGGGCTGCCCCCAGGCTCCCCTACACGAAGAATAGATGTTGTGTGCATGCACATGGAATCTATTCTCCCGCTGCAACGTTTAGGGGGGAAGTTGGAGGGAGCAACAGTGTGTTACACTGCAGCCCATGGGTGGGACAGTCCCAGAAAAACGAGACAGCTGGGAGGTATGTCTATATATATATATATATATCACACAAAAACAAAAATGATGCCCTTTTCTTGCGCTATATTCTAATGCAGCACCTCACAGCAGACTCCCTGTTAGTGGGAACCGAATATTAATACAAATATAAAGGATACCAGAGGGTGCAACACCTTCCAAAACAAAGTGTCAATCACAAAAAAAATTCCAATTAAACAAAATAATTTTTAATAAAATGTCCAAAAACAATATTGCACTTCAATGTCCATAAACAAACTAGATTGAGAGATCCACCTGTATGGATAAGGAGTTCAGTCCGTAATGTGGATAATTTTTCTATAACGAATGACAGTCTTGTTGCTTTTTAAGGAATGGCACTCTCATAGCCTTCACTTCTCCATAGAAACCACACTCTCGTAGCCTTCACTTCTCCATAGAAACCGCACTCTCGTAGCCTTCACTTCTCCATAGAAACCGCACTCTCGTAGCCTTCACTTCTCCATAGAAACCGCACTCTCGTAGCCTTCACTTCTCCATAGAAACCGCAATCTTGTAGCCTTCACTTTTCCATAGAAACTGCACTCTCGTAGCCTTCACTATTCCATAGAAACCGCACTCTCGTAGCCTTCACTTCTCCATAGAAACCACACTCTCGTAGCCTTCACTTCTCCATAGAAACCGCACTCTCGTAGCCTTCACTTTTCCATAGAAACCGCACTCTCGTAGCCTTCACTTCTCCATAGAAACCGCACTCTCGTAGCCTTCACTTCTCCATAGAAACCGCACTCTCATAGCCTTCACTTCTCCATAGAAACTGCACTCTCGTAGCCTCCACTTCTATAAGTAGTTTGGTCTTATTGGCAGATCTTTAGAATACAATGGATGATACCATCAAAACCAATATCCAACGTGTTTCATCCGTTAGGACTATCAAGGGAGGATCAGAACGAATTTCAGATGGATAAATCTCAGGAAAAATGTCCTATATATCCTAAATAGGGATAAATCACAACTTCAGATGGTTCTGTAAAGAATTCATTGAATTTAATCACAGGAAACAAATCACCCACTGTGTGAGACTGCTGTCTGCTTCCAACTGCAAAGTCTATATATATATATATATATATATATATATATATAATATATATATATATATATATATATATATATGTCTTAATAAACGGCTCTCCCCAAATTGCAGCTTATGCAAAGGTGACCGTTACTAGATAAATGCACAGCACAGTAATATGAACGGCACTCAATCTCTCATCACATATACCGGCACATAGTGCCCGATTCAGACCTGCTCGCTAGGCTGTGTTCACACGCAGACAGACGATTTTTTGCAATCTGCGCATGTGTGTGCATCGCAGTGGGCGTGCGCGAACTAGTCCAGGCGATCGGGAAGCGTTCACTCGTTGCGCATAGACTGCTCGCTAGCCAGAGTGACAATGCAAGCCGTTTGTGGGTGGTGACAGGGGATGGTCCATGAAAACAAGGGAGTGGTAGTGCCAACGCAGGTGTGCCTGAGCGTCTCAACGCCATTTCAGAGGCATGCATAATTAAGACGCAGCGTCATAGCACACGTCACATGGTTGAAAATCACACTGCTTGCAGTAGGGTATGGTCAGCCACAAGTGCTGCGATCGCTTCCACATTCGATGTTACCGATGGTTGCATACACTTCCTGGACATGATGTGGTAAAGTGGGCGTCTTAGGACAGGCTAGTGTGCGTCTGCATACACAAAGCAATCGCACGCTAAGACCTAGTGGGCGTGCTATTGCCTTGCCGTGCGATCGTGTATTTCCTTACTTTCGCTGCATGCGAACGCATCTAGCGAGTGGATCTGAATTGAGACCATAGTCCAATAGCCTCTGCAACGTTTCGAGGTTTAATACCTCGTCTTTAATCTGTATACACATTTTTCTACAAATAAACACATATACACCCACACACACAAGCAAGCATAATCAATAGAAATCAGGAGGTGATGGATAGTGGATGAAATTATTTTTGTCTGGACAATAGGAATACCAGCGGGGACTTCGCAGGGTCAATGTGTTTAGGCAAGCGCTGTCCCTGAAAGGATATTTGCTTAATAGCTGGGAAAGGTACAGTAAGTAAAAGTATATAATAATTGCATTAATATTGGCTGAAGATATTCAAGCCTATATCGTGATTATTGCTAAATAGGTCCCTAGGTTAGATATGAAATAGATGATACATTTATATAGGCTATATAAATGAGAAATATTGATAGAGTAACAGATAAACAGAGATAAAACAGATATAGACATACTGATAAAAAGTCACAATAGTAAAATAACAAATTTTATATATATATATATATATATATATATATATATATATATATATGTATATATATATATATATGTATAGATATATATATATATATAGATATATATAGATATAGATATATATAGATATATATAGATAGATAGATAGATAGATAGATAGATAGATAGATAGATAGATAGATAGATAGATAGATAGATATATAGATAGATATGTTAAAGTTATTCAATTACCCTTGGTCCTGAGGGCATCGCTTGTCGGGTTGTGGTTTGACTCTCTGATTTGGTACTGTACATGGTAACACCACCAATCTAAGAAACCTATGACTGTGGAATTTACAACCTTATACATAGAGGAGGAGGACCTGAACATTTTCAGCAATATATAGGTGACTCCAGTGGTTGGATACTGGATGGCTATTGGGATGTGATTGCTACAGTATAAACCAAAATGCACACCCATCATCACACAGCCTTCTCTTGTCACCCAATCAGCATCTCTGTAACATAACAGCGGGACCGTGACTGTGACGGCGCCCCTGGCTGGCTGAGTCCCTCAATGTGCTTCGTGCAGTCCTTGTTGGACGCTCCAGTCTCTGCACAGGGGGAGCAGCTCGGAGAGGCAGCAGCATCAGTATCAGCCAGCGCAGGGAGAGCATCGCACGGTACAGGAGCAGCTGCATCACCGCGCACGGGACAGATCAGGCTGCTGCCGCCATATAACACTGATACAGCACCGGCTCTGTCAGGCGCTCTGGCATACTGTACCTTACAGTAAGGGTCACACTGCACAGCAGGATGGGGGAACAGCTCGTACACTGACTCCTGCTTCCTGGCCAGGTAACGGGATCATGTAGAGATAAGCGGCGCAGAGGAGCCACAGATGACCAAGGGGATATTTAGAAGAGCTGCAACATTGCTGTTATACTGGTGGTGGCTGGCATTGTGTGAGAGCAGCTGTGCTGTGTGCTCTAGGAATCAGCTACAACATAAATACAGACAGGACTACACCCCATCCTCGGAAGCATCTGGGATAAGCATCCTCCCTGGGCTCCTCATTGCAGTTGCCTGATCCCAGTGTCACTGGCTCACTGCTCCTGCTGCCTGATCCCAGTGCAGTGTCACTGCTCCTGCTGCCTGATCCCAGTGCAGTGTCACTGCTCCATCCTGATCCCAGTGCAGTGTCACTGCTCCATCCTGATCCCAGTGTAGTAAGTGTCACTGCTCCATCCTGATCCCAGTGCAGTGTCAGAGTCTGCTGTGCTGGACTGTGTGTTATACTGCTAGCCCACTATCTCAGTGTAAACGCCTCCACATCTTGGACATGTCCTGTCTCCACCACTTTGCCTTCTTTATATCCTGGGGCTCCTTTGTGCCCCTAATGTCACATGAATGCACAGCACCACGCATCCCCCAGCTGGTTTGCTAGCTGGTGCCTCAGCTATTCACAGTGAGGTGCATCCAACGATCTAGGACAGACTCTGAGGTTTTTTTCCCTGCTGGACTGTGCATGTTGCTAATTTTGCCTCTTGTTACATCTTCCTGACTCCCACAACTTTATCTCTTGGCTTCCCTTACGCATTCCATACAGTGAGAACATGGAGTGGCGGTGTGGGTACTCATGGTGGCATCTTGGAGTTGTCCTCTTTGTGAATTGGGTAGCTGGAGAGACGGGGAATAAAGCAAAGAGCTGTGAAACGGTGAAACAGGTGTATGGTGCCAAGGGCTTCAGTCTAAGTGGGGTCCCCCAGTCAGAGATATCAGGTGAGTGCCACTCACATATGTTGTGGTTTGTATGTTTATACCAAGCAGTTATGGTCATTACATATGTTTGGAAACTGATAAGATCTTTTACTGTACTGTATAGTTATTATTATTATTAATATTATTATAGTATAGTTGCTATATACTGTCCCCATACAACAAGGAACGAATATTTTAACCTCACCAGCTGCAATACAGTCTTGGGTCTTAGTTTACAGTAGCAAAATGTATTCAGGTAAGTGTACGTGTATGCCTTCCGGGTAATGCCCCTGTCATTGTTCATAAGAAGTTTACTGATACGTGTTTTTACTGATAAGTGTCCCAGCTGTCAGGTAGGTTAGGGTTGGTGTCCTTCTGGCATTTCGTAGAAGTGCCCTGTCAGTGGAACTATTTTACTGTCTCAGTCCGTCTCCAGTGGTTTGGGGTAATTCCTTTAGTCAGTGGCCTCATTATAATGTCATTTTCCATAGTGTAAGGATAATGAGAAATGGGAAAATAATGTTTCTGAGTGCTCTTATTTTCAGTGTGTTCTAGTCCAGTTCTCCTCCAGTAACCGTATGTGCTACAGAGACAATTTATAGCATTAACTGTACTGTCCATAGCTTGAGTTCTGAAGCGAGTTCCTTATTGGCATATGCCAAATTTAGACTTACTTTAGTCTATAAGTGCTGATTATGTTTTCAATCACACAGTTGCCCATCTTAATCATGCTCTTGTTGCAAGTTTAAATCCCAGTCTAAAAACTAAAGTAAATTCCATGTGTGCAGTCTGACATGTAAATGCCAATGTAACATTTTGTACACCAGCCTGATACCTCACGTGTGTTCTCGTGGGGCATCTCATCTGTTTACCCAGCCTGACATCTTAGGTGAGTTCTCGAAGGTCATCTCACCTATGTTACCAGGCTGACATCTCAGGTGATTTCTCACAGGGCATTTTACCTATGTATCCCAGGTGAGATCTCGCAGGTAATCTCCCCTCTATATCCAGACTGACATCTCAGGTGAGCTCTCATAGGGCAACTCACTTATGTATCCAGACTGACATCTCAGGTGAGCTCTCATAGGGCATCTCACTATGTACCAATACTGACTTCTTAGGTGAGTTCTTGTAGGGCAACTCACCTATGCACCCAGCCTGACATCTCAGGTGAGTTCTTGTAGGGCATCTCACCTACTGTATGTACCCAGCCTGACATCTCAGGTGAGTTCTTGTAGGGCATCTCACCTATGCACCTAGCCTGACATCTCAGGTGAGTTCTTGTAGGGCATCTCACCTATGTATCCAGCCTGACATCTTAGGTGATTTTTCGTAGGGCACCTCACTTGTGTACCCAGCCTGACCTCTCAGGTGAGTTGTCAGTCTGTGCCCCACTGTGTCATTGAAGGTGTGTTTTCTGGCAAGGTTTCAGCTGTGTACCAAGTCTGACAGCTTGATTGAGTTTTACACTAAGACTCCAGGTGTGTGCATTAGTCTAATGTATGAGTTGAATCCTGTTAGGACATGTCAAACGTATACCTGAGTCTGATCTCAGGTCAATGACACATCTTAAATTAAAGCAATAGTAATGTGATATGTATATGTTTTTTGAGCACGGAAGAAAAAAAGACGAAAGACACTAGCAGATATTTTCTCATGGTGATTATAGACATAATTTATCTGTCAGTGTCCACTAGGGCATAAAAATGAAACATATGGAAACTTAACTAAAGTGTTAAGTGTTTTTATTGCACATTGTTTTGCCTTAGTGTGTGTTACTAAACAGTGTTAAATGGCTTTCTATACAGTGTTATAGGCTAAAGGACAGAATTATACAGTAGTTATTTAGTTTTACTAGACTGATTAATGACAACATGTTTATAGGTCTGAAGACTCACCAGAGTCCAGTGCTAGGCGGAAGGACCAGTGTCTATTTTCTACACAAATGTAGCAGGCGGACTGGGCCCGGTTCAGAGTATGACTGAACATCCCCAAGCACGTGTACCAACACGTCAAATAACGACCGATATGAGTTGGTTGGATTATTATCAGGCATTGCAGATCATTTTTGGGCACACATGCTGTTATATTGGGCCAGCTGCATAACAGCAGGGGTAATAAATTGTCTCCTGGCAGAGGGCTGATTACCTATAAAAGGCTAGAGAGAATTTCATCATGCACATTGCAAACCACAGGCTATAGATATCTGTCAACTGGACAATATTACAGTTTTGGTAGCCACAAAAAAAGACTGTGATGTCCAATAATAATAATAGGTCATGATCATAGATTTGGCCCAAAGATGAGCACTATTGGCAGGTGTGTGTGTGTGTGTGTGTGTGTGTGTGTACGTCTTCAGATCGCGCTAGTAGTCCCCCATTTAGTCCGGAATGGATCAAGCTTGGGCTCAGGACGGCCAGACCGTATGCTATTTGGCTGGCATGTCTGATCCAGTTGCTCAGCACTGAACCGTGTGGTATATCTATTGCCAGCATTAATGTATTTGTTCACATATGTATTTCTGATTGTAGACCATATTATTAAATTAACATAACATATTCCAGACCACAATCAGTACCACTCTGGCTTTCAGGATGTCCATATCAGCAGAACAGATAGAAATACATGGTATGTCTCATTTTCATAGATATATCACAGGGTAATAACAGATAGACCTCCAATTACTTAGTGAGTAAATTGTATGATATGGGAGAGTCCAGTACTGTTTACATGTACAGTACTAAAGCATAGAGAGAAATAGGTTGCAGATTGTTACAATAAGATACTGTCACACAAACAAGGCAGCCCAGGATTGATTTGTGATTTTTTTTTATTTTTGAAAAATAGCTTTGGGGAAAGAACAGCGTTGAAACAAGCTAATACATCTGTAATCGAGGAAGTCATCAAGGGGATGAGATTTCCCCCTTAGGTTATCAGAGAAGTGAGTGGCGGAGAGTGGAATGTGTGAATCATTGCTGCAGAGTGCCCGGGGTATGAGAAGAAGATGTTAGGACTATTGGGAATAAAGAACCAAAGATCACACGAATGGACAAAGGAGAAAGCTTAGTCCCATTCAATGACTTGGCAAAAGTTAAACTTTGATATATAGGCGTCTTCCCACCACTGTCTGTCTAGTTTATAGTAGTGAGTGAGGGGCTCATGTAGCATTGGACGCAGATGCAATTTGCCTCTTTTTTAATCTGCAGAATACTATTTTGTTTACTGCGCATGAGCAATAATACGGTACTGGCATGTTCACGCAAAATCCATCCTATGCGGACCACAAGACAGGCTCATATGCGCCTGTATGGAGGCGGATCACCGGTTGCTCTCCATAAATTATGATGATGGCGATCACCATCCGCTTCTGTTTCGCTGAATGCATCTCAATCCCATTTATGCTAATACTATAGTACTGTTCTTACTTCAATCTGTTCCTATTATTACAGTGATAGCAGCAATGTAGCATGTTTTCATTTCATCTTTTAAAGGGAAGACAAAGCATGTGCGCATTGATTTGTACTTAATAAGAGCATTCATTTTGTCTTTGAGTTGTAATCTAATTTAATTTAGACTTTATTCGTTATTAATAACACTGCCCGTCATGTACTGTAGTCTGTATGAAGTGTATTTGTTTTAGCATTTTCTACTATCATTGGTGTAAGCCAGGCACATAAATTACTACTCACTGCTGGAGTAATGCAGGAGCCTATGTTACCCTTGCAGAGCTGCATGCATCTTGCATAAACGGGCAGCTCCGCAAGCTATGCAGATACACTTTATTCTAAGGCACATTTTACCGTTGCGATTTAGATACAAATTCCGTCCAACACATGAACCTCTGAAACTTTAATAACTATTCGGGATTAGTTTAAGTACTGATGTAAGTGACATGCTGCTGGCTGGAGAGAACTTCTGTACATTGACAACCATCCAGGTCTATTTATTAAGTGGAGAAAAGTCATATCTCTAAAAGAAACACAGGAGTCAGGATGTTGATAGCAGACGATACTGACATGAAAAAATGTATTTATTTTTTTCAAAGTGAGTGAATCTTAGCATCACTCAACAGCTATGATGAATTTTCTATCACTGTGATAAGAGGTGATAGAAAACAAGCACTATCACTGCTGAATTGTGAATAAATGATGTTTCCTGAGCCATTTTTGTTGCAATTATAATATTGTAACATACTGTTACTATGGATCTAGTGTGCCGCGAGCTGTACCCAAGTGTGCCGCGATGATCCAATCCCAAGTTCCCAAGTGTGCTGCTGCAATCATTATTACCGCGATATCGGACTTGAACAGCGCTGGGATTTACCAGGCGCCCAGATGCGGCGCGACCCACAACCTATGACTCATAGGTCACGCATGTCACGTCGCCTTACCACCCGCCAGCGCTGCTCCAGCTCCAATGCTCCGTCACATAGAAAGACGGGCACTCTGACACTCCCTCTGCATAAACTCCTGCCGCTGAAGGAAGGAGAGAACAGAGCTCCATCAAAGTAGGGGCCAGTGCATTTTTATTTATTTTATAACTGTGGGGGACAATGTGGGTGTAATTGCTATGGGGGCCAAAGTGTTTGTTTTATTACTGTGAGGACCAATGTGTGTGATTACTATACTGTGGGGGACAACATGTGTGTAATGTCTGTACTGTGGGGGCCAACGTGAGTGTAATTACTATGGGGGACAATTACAGTAAGGGACAATTCTTTATTACTGTAGGGGCCAATTTTTGCTGTAGGGGCAGCAATGTATGTGTTTGTTTTTCTGTGGGGGCCAATGTCTGCTTTTTTTCTGAGGGGCCAATATGTGGGTATTTTTTTCCCGTCGGGGCCAATGTGTGTGTTTTTCCCATGGGGGACAATGTATGACTTTTTTTCCCTGGGGAGGACTGATGGTGTGCCCCAGCAATTTTAAAATCTTGTTCGTTGTGCCGCGAGTTAAAAAAGCTTGAAAATCACTGCTGTGGATGATAGTCAGATGCTGACCATTAACAGATCCGTAAGCCAATAAAGACTAATTCACATCCACCTGCTGCTGTTACATATAGCAGCTTTATTTTTAAATATGAATTGGGAGATGTTTGTAAATATGAGACAAACAGTATTTAGTGCATAACGGTTAAAGTGCACCTGTGGTCTATACACAATGGACTCAATCATTTTACAGCCTATCATTTCACAAGATAACAATGACATCACTGAGGCATTTTGGGTTTTGGTGATATCTCTAGTTCAGGGGTGAGGAACCTTTTTTCTGCTAAGGGCCATTTTGATATATATAACATTATTCGTGGGCCCGGTACAGGACACGCCCCCCCTCCGTGTGACGTCACATGAGGGAGGGGTCACAATCGCCGGTGATTACAAAGGATGCTCCGGGGAGTTGTAAGGGCAGCAGTGCGACCCTCTGCATAGATTCTGACTATAGGGTGCCATTCTAGGCACCCTGCTAGCCAGATGAGGCTAGAGAAAAAAGCTCAGAGGGCCAAATAATTCCGCGGGCCTTATACGGCCCCCGGGCCTGAGGTTCCCCATCCCTGCTCTAGTTCCTAGTGAAGTGATATCCTGCATCCTACAATCTGAAAAATCTTTTGCATTAACAAAATGACTGCTTCAACATGCCACCATTATGTATTAACACTGCTATCTGAACGATGCAAATGTGCATAACACCCAGGGCAAATAAAATATGTATTTACTGTCATTGTCTAACTTGCATCTAACATATGAAAGCTAGTCGCTGATTGGTTGCCTGGGCAAATGTTTTACTGTGATGTGCAGTGAATGTAAGCAGCGGTATCACTGACATTTTGGCAATGTGGGTAATAGAACATACAGCTTAATTTACAAAGTGCACTGGAGGCGCGCTAGAAACAGAAAATACTTTGTTTTGCATCAGTGTGGCCAGACGGTGCGCTCAGCGCATTGCAGGGAACACTGGAAGCATACTACATACAGTAAAGACTTTGTTTTGCATCAGTTTGGCAGATGGTGTGCGCTCAGCGCTTTACAGGGAACACTGGAGGCGCACTACATACAGTAAAGATTTTGTTTGCATCAGTGTGGCCAGACGGTGCGCTCAGCGCATTGCAGGGAACACTGGAAGCATACTACATACAGAAAAGACTTTGTTTTGCATCAGTGTGGCCAGACGGTGCGCTCAGCGCATTGCAGGGAACACTGGAAGCATACTATATACAGTAAAGACTTTGTTTTGCATCAGTGTGGCCAGATGGTATGCTAAGCGCATTGCACGGAAAACTGGAGGCGCACTGTATACAGAAAAGACTTTGTTTTGCATCAGTGCAGCAAGATGGTGTGTGCTCAGCGCTTTACAGGAAATACTGGAGGCGCACTATATACAGAAAAGACTTTGTTTGCATCAGTTTGGCAGATGGTGTGCGCTCAGCGCTTTACAGGGAACACTGGAGGCGCACTACATACAGTAAAGATTTTGTTTGCATCAGTGCGGCCAGATGGTGCGCTTAGCGCATTGCAGGGAACACTGGAGGCGCACTACGTACAGTAAAGACTTTGTTTGACTCAGTGTGGCTAGATGGTGCACTCAGCGCATTGCAGGGAACACTGGAGGCGCACTACAAACAGTAAAGACTTTGCATCAGTGCGGCCAGATGGTGCGCTCAGCACACTGCAGGGAACACTGGAGGCGCACTACAAACAGTAAAGACTTTGTTTGAATCAGTGTGGCCAGATGGTGCGCTCAGCACATTGCAGGGAACACTGGAGGCGCACTACATACAGTAAAGACTTTGTTTGAATCAGTACATTGCAGGGAACACTGGAGGCGCACTGTATACAGAAAAGACTTTGTTTTGCATCAGTGCGGCCAGATGGTGTGTGCTCAGCGCTTTACAGAAAATACTGGAGGCGCACTACATACAGAAAAGACTTAGTTTTGCATCAGTGTGACCAGACGGTGCGCTCAGCGCATTGCAGGGAACACTGGAAGCATACTGCATACAGTAAAGACTTTGTTTTGCATCAGTGTGGCCAGATGGTACGCTAAGCGCATTGCACGGAAAACTGGAGGCGCACTGTATACAGAATAGACTTTGTTTTGCATCAGTGCGGCCAGATGGTGTGTGCTCAGCGCTTTACAGGAAATACTGGAGTCGCACTATATACAGAAAAGACTTAGTTTTGCATCAGTGTGGCCAGACGGTGCGCTCAGCGCATTGCAGGGAACACTGGAAGCATACTACATACAGTAAAGACTTTGTTTTGCATCAGTGTGGCCAGATGGTACGCTAAGCGCATTGCACGGAAAACTGGAGGCGCACTGTATACAGAAAAGACTTTGTTTTGCATCAGTGCGGCCAGATGGTGTGTGCTCAGCGCTTTACAGGAAATACTGGAGGCGCACTATATACTTTACTGTTTGCATCAGTTTGGCAGATGGTGTGCGCTCAGCGCTTTACAGGGAACACTGGAGGCGCACTACATACAGTAAAGATTTTGTTTGCATCAGTGCGGCCAGATGGTGCGCTTAGCGCATTGCAGGGAACACTGGAGGCGCACTACGTACAGTAAAGACTTTGTTTGACTCAGTGTGGCTAGATGGTGCACTCAGCGCATTGCAGGGAACACTGGAGGCGCACTACATACAGTAAAGACTTTGCATCAGTGCGGCCAGATGGTGCGCTCAGCACATTGCAGGGAACACTGGAGGCGCACTACAAACAGTAAAGACTTTGTTTGAATCAGTGTGGCCAGATGGTGCGCTCAGCACATTGCAGGGAACACTGGAGGCGCACTACAAACAGTAAAGACTTTGTTTGAATCAGTGTGTCCAGATGGTGTGCTCAGTACATTGCAGGGAACACTGGAGGCGCACTACAAACAGTAAAGAATCAGTGCGGCATCAGTGCGGCCAGATGGTGCGCGCAGCACATTGCAGGGAACACTGGAGGCGCACTACAAACAGTAAAGACTTTGTTTTGTATCAGTGTGGCCAGATGGTGTGTGCTCAGCGCTTTACAGGAAATACTGGAGGCGCACTACATACAGAAAAGACTTTGTTTTGCATCAGTGTGGCCAGATGGTGCGCTCAGCGCATTGCAGGGAACACTGGAAGCATACTACATACAGAAAAGACTTTGTTTTGCATCAGTGTGGCCAGACGGTGCGCTCAGCGCATTGCAGGGAACACTGGAAGCATACTATATACAGTAAAGACTTTGTTTTGCATCAGTGTGGCCAGATGGTATGCTAAGCGCATTGCACGGAAAACTGGAGGCGCACTGTATACAGAAAAGACTTTGTTTTGCATCAGTGCAGCAAGATGGTGTGTGCTCAGCGCTTTACAGGAAATACTGGAGGCGCACTATATACAGAAAAGACTTTGTTTGCATCAGTTTGGCAGATGGTGTGCGCTCAGCGCTTTACAGGGAACACTGGAGGCGCACTACATACAGTAAAGATTTTGTTTGCATCAGTGCGGCCAGATGGTGCGCTTAGCGCATTGCAGGGAACACTGGAGGCGCACTACGTACAGTAAAGACTTTGTTTGACTCAGTGTGGCTAGATGGTGCACTCAGCGCATTGCAGGGAACACTGGAGGCGCACTACAAACAGTAAAGACTTTGCATCAGTGCGGCCAGATGGTGCGCTCAGCACACTGCAGGGAACACTGGAGGCGCACTACAAACAGTAAAGACTTTGTTTGAATCAGTATGGCCAGATGGTGCGCTCAGCACATTGCAGGGAACACTGGAGGCGCACTACATACAGTAAAGACTTTGTTTGAATCAGTGTGGCCAGATGGTGTGCTCAGTACATTGCAGGGAACACTGGAGGCGCACTGTATACAGAAAAGACTTTGTTTTGCATCAGTGCGGCCAGATGGTGTGTGCTCAGCGCTTTACAGGAAATACTGGAGGTGCACTACATACAGAAAAGACTTTGTTTTGCATCAGTGTGGCCAGACGGTGCGCTCAGCGCATTGCAGGGAACACTGGAAGCATACTACATACAGTAAAGACTTTGTTTTGCATCAGTGTGGCCAGATGGTACGCTAAGCGCATTGCACGGAAAACTGGAGGCGCACTGTATACAGAAAAGACTTTGTTTTGCATCAGTGCGGCCAGATGGTGTGTGCTCAGCGCTTTACAGGAAATACTGGAGGCGCACTATATACAGAAAAGACTTTGTTTGCATCAGTTTGGCAGATGGTGTGCGCTCAGCGCTTTACAGGGAACACTGGAGGCGCACTACATACAGTAAAGATTTTGTTTGCATCAGTGCGGCCAGATGGTGCGCTTAGCGCATTGCAGGGAACACTGGAGGCGCACTACATACAGTAAAGACTTTGCATCAGTGCGGCCAGATGGTGCGCTCAGCACATTGCAGGGAACACTGGAGGCGCACTACAAACAGTAAAGACTTTGTTTGAATCAGTGTGGCCAGATGGTGCGCTCAGCACATTGCAGGGAACACTGGAGGCGCACTACAAACAGTAAAGACTTTGTTTGAATCAGTGTGGCCAGATGGTGTGCTCAGTACATTGCAGGGAACACTGGAGGCGCACTACAAACAGTAAAGACTTTGCATCAGTGCGGCCAGATGGTGCGCTCAGCACATTGCAGGGAACACTGGAGGCGCACTACATACAGTAAAGACTTTGTTTGAATCAGTGTGGCCAGATGGTGCGCTCAGCACATTGCAGGGAACACTGGAGGCGCACTACAAACAGTAAAGACTTTGGCCCTCATTCAGAGCCGTACGCTCTGAGCAGAGCGCACGCTCTGAATGAGGGCCGGCCTCCATGAAAATGGAGCGTCCTCCTGGACGCTCGTATAGCTGTGGGTCACCACCCACAGGCTATACGAGCGTGCAGTTTGATGGCCGTGATGGTCTTGACCATCGCGACCATCGAAACTGCGAGCCGGAGCCTGCGGTTGAGGTTTTCAACCGCAAGCTCTGGAGTGATTTTGGCTCTATCAGAGCCAAAATCACTCCCACTGACATCACTAGTGATGTCAGTGGGCCGGCTTCTGATGGGAGGCGTTCCCGTGGGAACGCCCCCGTCAGGGAGGCACGCCCCGGCACGCCTACCAAAGGGGGCGTGCTGTCAACCAACATCGACAGCACGCCCCCTTTGATCAGACACAACGAGCGAAGGACTTTCCTTCGCTCGTCGCGTCTGGCGCATGCGCACGACGGAGCTCCCTCCGTCGTGCGCATGCTCAGTCCAGAACATCGACCCACTTGCGAGCGGACAGCCGCTCGCGAGTGGGTCTGAATCAGGCCCTTTGTTTGCATTAGTGCGGACAGATGGTGCGCTCAGCACATTGCAGGGAACACTGGAGGCGCACTACAAACAGTAAAGACTTTGTTTGAATCAGTGTGGCCAGATGGTGTGCTCAGCACATTGCAGGGAACACTGGAGGCGCACTACATACAGTAAAGATTTTGTTTGCATCAGTGTGGCCAGATGGTGCGCTTAGCGCACTGCAGGGAACACTGGAGGCGCACTACGTACAGTAAAGACTTTGTTTGACTCAGTGTGGCTTGATGCAGGGCCAGATTAACAATGGGGCGGATGGAGCTACAGCTCCAGGCCTCCACATAAAAATAGACCCATTGTCATGACAACATGATGTTGACTGGCCGTCTGCTCTCCACACGGTCAGCCATAAATCACAAGTAGTAAAATTATATTTCTATTTACCTCACAAAATGAAGGATTTTTTTTCTTTTATATATTGGAGGGAGACATTGGAGCTGAGAGTATAGGGGTGTACACGCCCACATGGCACTGGCCACACCCACACAGCACTGGTCACACCTCCTCTGCTTCTCATAATAGGCCCTTTGGTCATTTTCAGCTCCAGGCCCATGTGGCCCTCAATCCGGCCCTGGCTAGATGGTGCGCTCAGCGCATTGCAGGGAACACTGGAGGCGCACTACATACAGTAAAGATTTTGTTTGCATCAGTGTGGCCAGATGGTGCGCTTAGCGCATTGCAGGAAACACTGGAGGCGCACTACGTACAGTAAAGACTTTGTTTGACTCAGTGTGACTAGGTGGTGCGCTCAGCGCATTGCAGGGAACACTGGAGGCGCACTACAAACAGTAAAGACTTTGTTTGAATCAGTGTGGCCAGATGGTGTGCTCAGTGCATTGCTGGGAACACTGGAGGCGCACTACAAACAGTAAAGACTTTGCATCAGTGCGGCCAGATGGTGTGCTCAGTGCATTGCAGGGAACACTGGAGGCGCACTACAAACTGTAAAGACTTTGCATCAGTGCGGCCAGATGGTGCGCTCAGCACATTGCAGGGAACACTGGAGGCGCACTACATACAGTAAAGACTTTGTTTGCATCAGTGCGGCCAGATGGTGCGCTCAGCACATTGCAGGGAACACTGGAGGCGCACTACAAACTGTAAAGACTTTGCATCAGTGCGGCCAGATGGTGCGCTCAGCACATTGCAGGGAACACTGGAGGCGCACTACATACAGTAAAGACTTTGTTTGCATCAGTGCGGCCAGATGGTGCGCTCAGCACATTGCAGGGAACACTGGAGGCGCACTACATACAGTAAAGACTTTGTTTGAATCAGTGTGGCCAGATGGTGCGCTCAGCACATTGCAGGGAACACTGGAGGCGCACTACAAACAGTAAAGACTTTGTTTGAATCAGTGTGGCCAGATGGTGCGCTTAGCACATTGCAGGGAACACTGGAGGCGCACTACATACAGTACAGACTTTGTTTGCATCAGTGTGGCTAGATGGAACGCTAAGCGCATTGCAGGGAGCGCGCCTACTCTGGGTTTTTGGGAAACTACGGGATGGTGAACAAATTTCAGGGGGTGCGCTGTGCAAAAAATATTTTAAAGTCCAACCTCCTACTACTTTCTAACTACCATAAACTTTCTCTTTTTTTTTAAATTTATCATTGGGAGACATCCGGACTGTGGTAGTACTACTGCATGTAGCACTTTTGTGTGTGAAGTTTTTTACATTAGGCAAACTGTGTCTAGTTATCAGCCTCTCTGCCTAAGTGCAACTGGACGGTGCGAAAGGCGTCCCATTAAAAGTGAGAAGGTCCCTTAATTTCCAATCATCTCCAATCATCTCACAGTGAAATAGTGGTCACTTGTACTTAGGGGGTGCCTGGCCAAACTTGTGGGACTTTGGTTGTGCTTTTGGCAGAACAGGGCCACAGACAGACCTGGGTATTTTTTGTCTGATAATTGTAAAATAAAATCTTGTCTAGGCACAAATACCATCCAGTACCATTAGCCCATGCACTTTGGTGGAAACCTAGGCACCGCCGTATATTGAGGCTCATTGTTTCACAAAATAGGTTTCTGCGCTGCACTTTGGCCCAATTTGCGCTTTGTTTTGAAATAAAAAATTATAATGTTTCATGTTTAGGCCTAAGAACATAATTTTGATTACAATCAGTGACAATAAAAATAATGTTACTTATTTTTTAATTGTCAGCATTATCTGCATCTTCTGTTTTATACATGGCAAACATAACTGGTGAATTATAAAGAGTGTTATAATTCTGAAACAGGGTTGGTGGAAGAAACACTCCTTAGACACAGTCTGAGGTTAAAATGAGTCAAGTAGCATGGGTAAACATCGGTCACAGATGCTGCTTCCATGTTTAGGGAGCCAAGTTTTTGTTTCAGTCTAACCACAGCCTGAATAAACATCACCCACTTCTAAATCAAAACTCAGTTCTGTTTTAAATACCGTACAGATGAAAACTGGAGCAAATAATAAATGATAAAAAGACCTCTATTACAATGGTATCTGCTTAGCTGAGAACATTAATATTTAGCTTCTGTTTCATGCTATTTGTACAGTAAAAATGCAGATAACCCTGAACAGGCAACTAAATGTACAGTTCAGTCCGTCAAATCTAGAAGCCAGACAGATCTCTTGAGGTGCGTACACACTAGACGATGTGCTCACGATGCGATATCGTGAGCGATTTCCCTTGAACTCTCCCCGGCACTAAAGGTCACGATATGGTGCTAAAAAGTGTCCAATCTGACCAATGCTCTATCGTCTGTCCTTAACGATTTCAAGTGCGTCTTGTACAAGGTTGCCAGATCTTGCCTGCTGTAGGCAAGATCTAAAGATACAATGTACGACCTGCAGGTACACGCATCGGCATCGGGCCTAGCATGGGGTTAGTGCATGAGCAAATGCTAATAATGACAGCGTAAAAAATCAATGGGCGCCTCTGCTTTCTGTCTGCAGTTGCACGGACCACCCTATGAATTCATGAATAGCATAAGTTAGTAAATCTGGGTTCCACGGCTGCCCGCAACTACATCCACTTTGAGTGTAACTCAGAATCATCTCCAGGGTTAGTGTATTAGACATTTTGGGGTCTATATGCACTTCCATGTTCTGGTGCGGGAAGGACCTGTAATGAGCCCACTTTCATTACTTACAGAGATTATTTGTGATCTTCTGCTTTAGCGGTTTACATTCCCCACCATTAGTAATCCCCTCATACTATTTAGTGCCCCAATAATCTGGCAGCCAGGAGGGTCCCTTATTCTGGCACCCACACTGTAAAATGAAATGATAGAATTGTGAGCCCCAAAAACAATCAGTTCCACCGCTCCTGCCAAAGCTCTTTGGAATGAAGCAGCAACTGTTCGGTGACAAGAGGCACATTATTCTGCATTATTTCCTGCAGAGCGCGCTGCTTGTTTATGTGGATGGCGGCACTAATTGCGGAGAGAGATACTGGAGAACCCCCTATTAATGAATAACTTGGATGCATATAAATAAATGATAATCAGGCAGCAGAATAGTTAGGCACACCGTTGTCAGCGCTTTTGCCTTTTTAGATGGATACTAAAAATCTGGTGTATGCCCCGATTAGGTGGTAACTGTCTGTCTTGTCTGCCATCCATTGCTATTCTTTTTCTCCTGCTAATCCCTTCGACTATACGTCCTATTGAGTTTCCACCCTGCATTGTTACTTTGCGCCTCTGCTTGCTGATACAATGGTCTTTGTTTCCAATGCCATTAATCTTTACACTGCTGAAGGGGGAATAGACCAGTATTAGTGTCTCTCTATGAAATACCTGGACTAGAACACACTAGTAGTGAATGTCTAAAGAAGAAAAGAAACATCATATATTATGTATAATGTAAAATAATAGGATACCACCTTTTGCTAATTGTAATACTGGGGGGAACAGTACTAGCGCAGTGGAAAACAAGGTGAAAGGTATATATTTAGTGTATGTGTGATATATACTACTATAAGAATTATGACAAATAATAATTATTGTGCAAAGACCATTCTGATGATCTCAGTGCAATGCAAAACCCCAAACATGGTGAGCTCAATGCAGAATCTATTTTGAGGACAACAATTCCGATGACCCCAGTAGATTTCATAGCATATTCTGGTAGGGATGCAGTCAGGAAGCCAACAGTCGAAATGCCGACTGCCGGCTTCCTGACTGTCTAATCCCGGCAGAGGTCTAATGACAGGCGTCGAAATCCCGATGCCTGTCATTTTACCTACATCGGGAGCCCGACGCCCGGCATACCGATCAAAGGTAAGCTGGGTGGCGGGCACGGACAGCCGCGAGGGGGGGAGGGTTAGGTTAGGGGAATGGGGTTGGCACCCCACAAGAGATTTAGGTTTAGGCTGCGGGGAATGGGGGTGGTTTAGGCACTTACAGGGGGGTTAGGCACTTGGTGGGAAGGTTTGGGTTAGGCACCCCTAAGGGAGGGTTAGGGTTAGGTTAGTAAATAGATAAAATACTTACCTGTCGGGCTCTACACTGCCGATCTTCCAGCGTCCGGATTAGAACCGATACTGATCCCATTCTGGTGATTCCCCCTTCCTCCATTAAAATACAGGGCATATTCTCGTACCTTATGAACCACCCTCTTACTCCCTTTACAATACAGGGCTTACTCTGGTACAATGCAGGGCATACTCTGGTACATTGCAGGGCATACAGTAGTCTGGTACAATGCAGGGCATACAGTACTCTGGTACAATGCAGAGCTCACTCTGGTACAATGCAGGGTATACTCTGGTACAATACAGGGCTTACTCTGTAATGATACTGCCTTAGAACCTCTATACACTCCTTCCTATACCTTCTAATATCCTGCCTATACCTTCTAAGGATGGCGCTAATTTGCGTACGCAGTCATACAGTAAATAAAGACTTCAGACCTGGAATCTGTGGTTCCAAAGCACAAGTATTATTCAAGTAAAAGTACAGTCAGTTACACGCTATTGATCCATACACAATTAGGCGCAAAGGAATTATACAGACCCAAGTACAGTATACATACGCAGCGCTTCCGGAGCAGATGTTAGGCATCAGCAAGAAACCCCCCCGTCATTCAGCACGAAGACTAAGACCCAGTGTTGGAGCACACATATTTATACCCCCCAGAAATAGACAACACAATAGAGAAGTTTGTTGCTGATGCCGTTGGTTCCCAAGGGGGATGCATCTGTTACAGAGCATTTAACAGGCTGATTCAAATAGACCCAACCCAGCCTCTAACAACTGGGGGTCTCTGGATTCCCACCTCATGCAACATCCTAACAGTTGTTCATATAATATACATTTTGTTACTTGAAGTCTCTGCGGTCCGTAAGTTGAGAATGCATGATGCGATCTCCACGCTGATGATACCGGAATACTGTGGAAAGAATACACATCAGTACAATACCAAACATGGCTTACTTAGCATGTATAAAACCTTAGTTACCAAATAATCTTTATTTCACAGCATTTATACTAAATGAACAAACTTAAATCTTATACCTTAAAGCTTATGGAACCTTGTATGTGGATATGTAATGTGTGAGTATGCGGGTTTGATATAAAGACGATAGTTAACTTGGAGCAGGTGCATGCGCATAAAGCTAATAAACAGCGTTTTCATATAGGATCTTATGCATTCGCTAATATGCGACTAGTTAACAGCGCAATTGTCTGTATTAATGTGTATATGAGGAATGGTGAAAGATGCAATCGCATGATGCTAATAGTAATATTGCCACATGTACTAAAGTGTGAGTTTATCTAAAATGGTGCTTGGGCGGCCATTCGCAAAATGGCGTCTTGCGATCTCATTTCCAAGATGGTGTCTTGCGGCCAGTCGCAAGATGGTGTTGCTGCGATTCAATTTTAAACTGATCTTGTCTCAGCCAATAATCCAGCTTCGACAGTCCACCTTTTGATAGCGAACAACATGCTTTCACAATCTGATTTTAAAATATAATTCAGGCTTACATTTATATACTATTTAGTGTTATTATTGGGTGGCACAAGGTGGTTCTTAATACATCAATAATGTGTCTCTGGGTGGGGACATAAAACTACTGTTATACGCACACCGCAGATCTTGGAAGATCATGTGAAAAGTGTGGGGATGCACCAGTCTTATAAAGGCAGTCTTGAAGGGGAATTGAGACTTTACATTATCTGAGGTGTTTTTAAAAATAACATTTCAATAATACATTCTATTCACGTGTAAATATAATACATTAAATGATGTATTTCCTAGTTCAGGGTTGTAATGCAGTTCTATATTTACCTCGGTATTCATATTGTCATTACTGACCACCATCATAGTTTCGTTCTTGCATTTTACTCTATTTTTACATTTTCTACACTTCAACACAATAGGAACACACCGGACACATATGCCAATTATTATGATGACAATCAGTATAAGGATCAAGAATTTGCCTATGCTGGCGATCACTTCCTGAACCCATTCCCCTAGACCTGAGAACCATTTCACTGGCTTCAGCCATGAAACCCATCCTATCTTTTCCCCTACATCAGCCACTGAAGCGTTATGGTTCTTACGAAACACCCATTTTAGCTGCAGAATTTCATCCATCTTCCGGTCTATCACCTCCTTGGGGTCGCTGGTATCATTGGTGACATAGGTGCAACATTTTACTCCAATTGGGTGGCCAATGTTACGCAATACCCTCCAGTAACAGCAGTTGAATATTTTAACACTAGCCTGTGTTGCACCAGTTCTTTCTTGTATGCTTGCAATTCTCTCCCTGTATACCTGAATGTGTCATCGTACATCTCGGTGATATTATCTATCAATTTCGCAAGTTCCTGAATATACCTAAAATTTAATGTACCCCGAGCAATCCTGGTGGGATCCAGTGCAACTAAAACTTGAAAGCCAGTTGTCTCACTAATTAACTGAGTGGCTTTATGCACGTCACCAGGTATCATATTTCTTTTGCCTCTGTGTTCATATTGTGTGTGAAGATATGGTGATGGTGTGTTCTTATGTATACCAAGCATTTCAACATGTGAGAGGGTCATAACTTCTGGGACTACTCTTCCCAGGTACCACAAACCTTCGGACTCGGGGAGAGCCACTTATACGCTTTTCTTCCACATATAAAATATACATTATCAGGGAGAACATAAGGGATGGTATGCATCATTATCATTAAGCACATTTATCTTGCAAACAATCCTATTTCTGGGTTTTCCATCTGGTTCATGCAAGTCTCTGGCTGTATTATTTTAGCACAATAACCATCTGGCACCTTACCAATAATTTCTTTGGTGGAGCTCAATGTATACCGATACCTAAAATGTTTCCCACCAGATTTAATTGAGCGTAACAGATCATGGTTTATGGACTCATTATCAGCTCTTTGTGAGAAGGTCATCGTCTGATTATTCCCCGTCACTTCCCAACTCCCGGGTTTATTGGGGTTGGTTATGTTTAAACACAAAGTGATCTATCTACTTGGAATTGATAGAGTTTGAAATGAGGTAGTTTGGATGAGAGGAATTTCCATCCAATGTTTTCCCTTTTTGTAATTCTAAAATTTCCGTGACCATGCTATGATAATCCTCTAAAGGATACCCACCCCAGTACGGGTTATATTTAGGTTGGCACCGTTGGATACAGTTCTCATCAACTAGGGACCCACAAAGCTCACAAATACAGGAGTCTTCAGACGTTAAACCTCCACACCGTCCCCGAGTATCCGGAATGACAGCTCTCTTAACAATAACAGTACTAAGATTGGTCAGACACTCCCCTGATTGGCCTTGCATTCCTCCTGACTCCACTCCATCAGCACTGCCATCAGCTCCCATTTCCTCAATCTGTCTCCCATCACAGAAACTGGATATTCCCGAACCAACCAGGATGGTGAACACTCTAAAAGAGAATATGAAAATGAACACAGCAGGCCCGTCCATTGTCACAACAAGACCTGCAAATTTCTCTTAGTTCAGGTATCTCACTACGACCTTTTCAATCCTCCCGGAACAAGCTCACGAGCGACAGGTCCACGCTATCAGCCTTGTCTCCGACTTGTTTCTCCACCGGTTGATTGACCTTTTTGCAGTGAGTGGAATGGACCCAGGTATCTCTCTCAGCCACCTTCAAAGATGTAGTACTTGTCAGCAGCACCTGGTACGGACCTTCCCACCGATCAGTCAAACAACCTGAACGCAAGAAATTTCTGATCATAACATATTCTCCTGGTTCAACATCATGACAGTTAGTTTCAGGCATATCATGGGACAACAATTTCAGTTTCTGCTGCTGTTGCTTTAACTGCTTACTCATTGATATAAGATACTTTACAGTTACCTCGTTGTTACCCTTCAAGTCTTCCTGTGGACTTATAATCAAATGAGGTTGTCTACCGAACAGTATTTCAAATGGGGACAGATTTAGAGGGGGTCTAGGAGTGGTCCTTATGCTATGTAGGACCAAAGGTAACGCTTCTGGCCATCCTAGTCCAGTATCTGCCATAATTTTACTTAACTTACTTTTAATAGTCCCGTTCATCCTCTCTACCTTGGCACTGGCTTGCGGTCAGTAGGGGGTATGAAGTTGGCTATTAATACCCATCAGCTTACACATATTTTGAAAAACATCACCTGTGAAATGAGTACCCCTGTCACTCTCGATGATTTTAGGGATACCGTACCTGCATACGAATTCCTGAACTATTTTCTTGGCAGTAAATGCAGCAGTATTAGTGGCCGCTGGGTAGGCCTCAACCCAATTAGAAAATACATCAGTGCTCACTAATACATACTTAAGATTCCTGCAGGGTGGTAATTGGATTAAATCAATTTGTATCACCTGGAAAGGTCCATCGGTCAGTGGAATGTGGGACGGTTCGGTAGGGATCGCTTTCCCTATGTTCTTCCTCAAGCTGGTCAGACAGGACATTGCTATCTTTTCTGCTTGTGAAGAAAAACCTTGTGCACACCAGTATGCTCTCACCAACTTGCACATACCTTGTTTTCCCAGATGAGTCAGACCGTGTGCTGCCTCAGCCAGGTTGGGGTAATATGCCTTGGGGGCTACTGGTTTACCTTGTCCGTCCCTCCCTCCAGAGCCCGGAGGACTCTTGCCCACATCCCTTGAACTTCCAAATAGATTTTTCCTGAATTGAACACAAATTTTGCATCTCAATTAATTTCAGCATATCAATTGTTTGGAAAGACATAATTTTTTCAGTTGGAGAAAACATTTTTAACCCTGCTGCCCATTTTGCAGCTTCATCGGCTCTGTTGTTGCCCAGTGACACCGGATCATCCTCACATGTATGGGCTTTACATTTAATTACTGCCACCGCTTTGGGCAGTTGGATTGCTTCTAAAAGATGTTTTATGTGTTGGGAATGTGCAACTGGTGTGCCTGCTGCTGTCATAAAATTCTCAGACGCCATAGAGCCCCAAAATCGTGCACCACCCCGAACGCGTACCTCGAGTCAGTGTAAATGTTAGCAGATTTGCTTGCTGCCAGTTCACACGCTCTAGTTAGTGCTACTAACTCTGCCACCTGGGCTGAGTGAGGAGGACCAAGAGGTTTAGCTTCTATGATGTCTGTGTCATTTACAACAGCATAACCTGTACATAATTCACCTGTGTCTGTTTGTCTATGACAACTCCCATCCGTATAAAAAGTCACATCCACATTCTCTAAAGGTGTGTCATGTATGTCAGGTCTAGCAGTAAAGGTCTGATTTAGATATTTCATACAATTAGCGTTCCCGCTAGGCTGTTTTAGCGGGGCGCGGCACCCTGCCCTCCTTCTGGAGGGCAAAAAGCACCCTACATATTCGGGTATTCCCAATGCAGGAGCTTTTGTCAGACTATCCTTAAGATTAAGGAAAGCCTGCTCTGATTCCTCTGTGTGTATGACACAATCGGGCTTTGAGGAAGAGACTAATTCCTGTAAAGGCAAGGCCAAAATAGAAAAACCTGGGATCCACATTCTACAGTATCCACGCATTCCCAAGAAGGTACGAATTTGCTGTTGATTCTGCGGCAGTGTCATGTTCTGTATGGCCTGGATTATATCATTTGTAAGATGTCGTAACCCCTGGGTTAGGCAGTGTCCCAAATATTTTACTCTGGATTGGCACGGCTGTAGTTTGTCCTTAGCCACCTTCTGTCCTGTATGCGAGAGATGAAGTAACAAAAGTTTAGTATCATTCAAACATGACATAAACGAGTCAGAACATAGCAATAAATCGTCTACATATTGAATTAGAACAGATCCATTGACAGGTTGAAAAGATTGTAAACAGTCGTGCAATGCCTGGGAGAAGATACTGGGGCTGTCTATGAAACCTTGGGGTAACCGTGTCCATGTATATTGTACACTTCTGTATGTAAATGCGAATAGACACTGACAGTCAGGGTGGAGAGGCACAGAGAAGAAAGCACCACAGAGGTCAATGACAGTGAAATGGGTTGCATTTGGTGGGATCTGCATCATAATGACAGCTGGATTTGGCACTACAGGGAATTGGCTCTCTACCACCTTATTAACACCTCTAATGTCTTGTACCAGCCTATAACCCCTCCCACCACTCTTCTTCACTGGAAAGATGGGACTGTTGGCTACACTAGCTGTACGAACTTAAAGTCCCTGCTGCAATAATCGCTCAATTATGGGAAAAGCCCCTAACTCTACCTCCTGTTTTAGTGGGTACTGGGGAATTTTTGGAGCTTGCCTACCGCTTTTTAAATTTACCATTACAGGGCTTAAGTTTGCCATTAATCCAGTGTCCTGTCCATCCTTAGTCCAAAGAGAATCTGGAATTTGGGACAACATTTCATCTACCTGAGATGGATTTTCATTTAAACTTGTAGAGTGATACATTATCCTTTAGGGCGTGTCCAACATATCCCGCACCTCGTGTGCAACTCTCTCTGGGATATCTAAAAATACACCATCAGGGGTGCAATATATTACACATCCCATTTTACATAACAGATCTCTACCCAGCAGGTTAGTAGGAGTCGCAGCAGCCAGAAGGAAAGAATGCCTGGTATGCAACGGCCCAATAGTAACCTCTGTGGACTTTGTTAAAGCATAATGTTCCACTTTACCTGTTACACCCATTGTTGGTACTGTCTCGTTGGTCACCTGTAAATTAACGGGAGATTTTATCACTGACCTGGTCGCCCCTGTGTCTACAAGAAAAGGATATTCAGTACCAGCTACATCAACCATCATGACCGGTTCTTCCCTAGTACTTCCCGTTAACCTGACTATCTGTAGACTACAGGTATGACCTGACCCCTAGCATTGGCTACCATTCTCCAATAAACCATTTACGGCCACAATTGGAGCTGGTGCCTGCTGGACATTTGCTGGTCTCTGTGCATATCCCTTATGGGGATATCCTGGTCTTCCCTGGTTTGGGGTTCCTACTCTTTTTACTGTACAGTTTCTACTTAAGTGTCCTGTTTGTTTACAATGAAAACATGTTCGTGGATTGGGTGAAGACATGTGTTGTTGTGAGGTTTGAGCAGAGTGTAAAGGTGGTGGGTATGGGTAAGGATAGGGAGGGTAAGGGTATTGTGGGGGATATGAAGTTTGTGAGTAGTATGGGACCTGTGGTTGTATTGGGTTAGTTGAATAGAGCTGTGTTTGTTGTTGCGTGGGGTTAGTGAGGGCATATAGCTGTTCAGATGTAAGTGTGTGTGCAGGTGCGAGTGTGTCTGTTGGCTGTGATGTTACCATCATTCCCTCCAGAGCTTGGATACTGACTGCCATTAGTTTTTTGCTCTGGGCCTCTCTCTTCTTGGAGATGTTTTTATCATGTTCTATGGCAGATTCTATGAGGGTATCTATTGTGAGTCCCCTCCAGCCAGGCTGTGAGGTCTGAACCCGAGTCTTTAAATTCTCTTTCAGACCGTCCATGAGTACCGTGACTATCATTCCCCTGTGGTGAGTGCTATCTTTAATATCTTCTATCCCAGTGTACTGGGTGATAGCCTGCAGAGCCCGGTAATCTTCTGCAGATTCACTCTCCTTTTGCTTCATGGTGAAAATTTTGTTCCAGTTAACTGCTACTGGAAAATGTATACCCAATTGAGTTACAATGCGGGAAATGTTACCTTGGTTTACTTGGTCTGTTAAGGGAACGTCACCATCCAATACACAATCTGTGATAAATGTTGTCACATCGGTATTGCGTGGTAGACAGGCCCTTAACACCACACGCCAATCTTTATTAGTTGGCTCATGTGAACTACCCAAATTTCTCTAAAATCTTTGACATTTGGCTAGTTCCTTTTTGGGATCGGGGAAATCATTTATGATGGAATTTAGTTCTGCTCTTGTCCAAGGACAATGCATTACCACTTCCCTCGTGGGCACTACACCGTTCGCATCTGCATTTCCATTCGGAACAGTTATCGTCCGAATGGGATGCAGACCGGTAGCGCTGCTACCTTTGACCTTGTTACCTGGCTGGGGGTTTAATCTGTTGCTGCTACGTATGGTATTAACATCTTCCCCTACGGGTGCAGAGGGTGTTAACATCTCCCTTGCTGTTACCGATGGAGATGGAGGCACCACTTGTGATTGTGGTGATGCAGCATCTATCATTTGCACAGCATGGGAAATGGCAGACATTACAATAGGTTCATCATCCACATCATGAACATTTTCTTTATGGTTGCTTAAGAGAGGGTACAAATTGCTTGTTACATTTTTATGGGTATTTTTGGTAACTGTACTTGCACCTCCATCCACATAAGGTGGGGGAGGTGAGCGTGAACTGCTGGCAATACTCTCCACAACACTACCTTTCTGCACTTGCGTTCCATTTTGCGTCCCGTCCGCATTGCAATTTAGCATCGCGGATGTATTCTCTGGCAATGCGCTCACAACGCTAGTTTGCGTCGCTTGCGCATTTTTAAGCCACGCATCCCCTTCATGCTGCCACAACTTTAAACATTCATAATATTTGACCTTTTTCTCTCTGGAGCGCATCAGACTGATGTGATCCCAGACATTATCTAGTACATTTTTATCAAAACTACCAGTTCTGGGAAACGGTCTAACACTCTTCATCGTCATTTTAAACCATATATCACAATACCTTATTGCATAAGTACTGTACTTAGTATGCATAATACGACAGGCCGATCCAATCGGCGCTTCCATTAGCAGCACATCATTGTCTAACATCTCTACCGTTTGTGCGGCTCCCATTCTGAGACAAATCCTATGATTTTCAATAAAGATTTAAACTGGTGAAAGACAATCAAGATACTTTCACTTACCTGTGGACGATTTAAATCGGCAGCGCCCACACACCTGGATAAGATTTGACAAAGGCAACTTCCACACCCGGATAAGATTTAGTAAGGCAACTTCCACACCTATGGAAGTTTATGTCGGCTACTTCCATGCACCTCTCTACAACAAAGACAACATGTACACCTGCTACTGTATATAGAACGGTAAAGCTGCTTACCGAGCGACTAGCACTTAGCCCTTAAAGGTCATACGGTACCTCTAACTGTAGGGAACAAGTTACCCCTACCAACAAATACTCACTGTTACACACTTTTTCCTGCGCAGAAAAATACACGTTAACCCAGATATTGATAGCAATTGAAAAATGTAAACCTCAACGGCTTTGTTTAAACACGTGGCAGCACAACCGGAAGTACGTATACGCTATTGTGCGACCAGTCAACTTTTTAGCTGCGTACGCAAAAGTGTGTCTTTGCTGTGCGCAAAACTGCGACTCAGCCGCGTACTCAATACTGCGGCACCCCTTTAAAGTTAGGTTCTATCAACAAAGGAAAACAAACTTTTTCCTCTCTTGTCCCTGGATTCTAGTCAGCGTCCTTGGCTCACACGAAAACGGATAGCGATCTTTCAGCACAAAGCGGTTGCAGGTAAACCCTGCATGTGGCCACTCCACCCTTTGCTGAAATATCGATAACCGTATGTGCCGTGTGAGTAGGTAAGTGACTTCACTACGAGCCTCCAACTAACGATACTGCCTTAGAACGCTATACACTCCTTCCTATACCTTCTAATATCCTGCCTATACCTTCTAATATCCTGCCTATACCTTCTAAGGATGACGCTAATTTGCGTACGCAGTCATACAGTAAATAAAGACTTCAGACCTGGAATCTGTGGTTCCAAAGCACATGTATTATTGAAGTAAAAGTACAGTCAGTTACACGCTATTGATCCATACACAATTAGGCGCAAAGGAATTATACAGACCCAAGTACAGTATACATACACAGCGCTTCCGGAGCAGATGTTAGGCATCAGCAAGAAACCCCTCGTCAATCAGCATTCAGCACGAAGACTAAGACCCAGTGTTGGAGCACACATATTTATACCCCCCAGAAATAGACAACACAATAGAGAAGTTTGTTACTGATGCCATTGGTTCCCAAGGGGGATGCATCTGTTACAGAGTATTTAACAGGCTGATTCAAATAGACCCAACCCAGCCTCTAACAACTGGGGGTCTCTGGATTCCCGCCTCATGCAACATCCTAACAGTTGTTCATATAATATACATTTTGTTACTTGAAGTCTCTGCGGTCCATAAGTTGAGAATGCATGATGCGATCTCCACACCGATGATACCGGAATACTGTGGAAAGAGTATGCAGCAGTACAAAACCAAACACGGCTTACTTAGCATGTATAAAACCTTAGTTACCAAATACGGTAATCTTTATTTCACAGCATTTATACTAAATGAACAAACTTAAATCTTATACCTTAAAGCTTATGGAACCTTGTATGTGGATATGTAATGTGTGAGTATGCGGGGTTTGATATAAAGACGCTAGTTAACTTGGAGCAGATGCGTGCGCATAAAACTAATAAACTGCGTTTTCATATAGGATCTTATGCATTCGCAAATATGCGACTATTTAACAGCGCAATTGTGTGTATTAATGTGTATATGAGGAATGGTGAAAGATGCAATCGCATGATGCTAATAGTAATATTGCCACATGTACTAAAGTGTGAGTTTATCTAAAATGGCGCTTGGGCGGCCATTCGCAAAATGGCGTCTTGCGATCTCATTTCCAAGATGGCGTCTTGCGGCTAGTCGCAAGATGGTGTCGCTGCGATTCAATTTTAAACTGATCTTGTCTCAGCCAATAATCCAGCTTCGACATCTGGTACAATGCAGAGCATACTCTGGTACAATGCAGGGCATACTCTGGCACAATGCAGGGCCTACTCTGGCACAATGCAGAGCATACTCTGGTACAATGCAGAGCATACTCTGGTACAATGCAGGGCCTACTCTGGTACAATGCAGGGCATACTCTGGTACAATGCATTGCTTACTCTGGTACAATGCAGAGCATACTCTGGTACAATGCAGGGCATACTCTGGTACAATGCAGGGCCTACTCTGGTACAATGCAGGGCATACTCTGGTACAATACAGGCTTACTCTGGTACAATGCAGGTCTTACTCTGGTACAATACAGGGCATACTCTGGTACAATGCAGGGCTTACTCTGGTTCAATGCATTGCTTACTCTGGTGAACCCCACTCCCCACACTCTTTACAATTCAGGGTGTGTTCTGGTAAAATGAAGTGATTTCTCTGTTAACCCCCCTCCATCGTGCTATGTGACCCCTTCCCCAGAACAATGGAGAGCTTACCTTTGGTACAGTGCAGAGCTTACTTCCCTCATCTCTGCAGTACATAGAAGAATTGTATCGATGACCCCCCACATACAATGCAGACCTTGTCCTGGGGATACCCTCCCCACCAGCACAATTCAGAGCATATCCTGGTCTCCTCCTTTCTATAAGATGCAGTGCTTATTCTGGTGACCTTTGCCAGTATAATGCAGACCATATTCTGGTGACCCTTCCCCTGTGTTACAGTACAGGGCTTACTCTAGTGACCCCACCCACCATGCTATGTGACCCCTCCCCCAGAACAATGGAGAGCTTTCTTTGGTGGCTACCCCATTCCCACAGTACAATGCAGAGCTTTTTCTGGAAACCCTCTCTGTACAGTGCAGAGCTTACTTCCCTCACACTGCAATACAATGAAGAGCTTTATTGGTCACCCCCCACATATAGTGCAGACCTTGTTATCTTGGTGATACTCCCCAATTGAGAGCATATTCTGGTCACCTTCTCTCTCTGGTGGAGATGTACTAAGCCTTGGTGAGAGATAAAGTGGAGAGAGGGAGAGAGAGAGTACCAACCAATCAGCTCTAACTGTCATTTTTCAAACACAGCCTGTAAAATAACAGTTAGAAGATGATTGGCTGTCACTTTATCTCTCTCCACTATATGTATGTCCCCCAAAATCTCCTTTTTAGTAATCTCAGGAGAGCTCCTCGCTGGCGACCCATGCACATATTATTTTCCTTAATAGTACTCATCACCTAAACACAGTAGATGCTGCCATTTTGTGAGCTGAACCAATATTTGACAAATTGTACTTATTTACTAACATTACTAAGGCATGATATGTAACTAGTTCCTAGTGAACTGATGGGATGAATACGGGATGTAGTTTATATGCCAGCGGACAGGATGCCGGTAGTCAAAATACTGATGCCGGAATTCCGGCACCCGGCAACATGCAGACGCCGATTTCCCAAAAGGGATCAGGATACTGGCGTCGGCATCACGACCGCTGGAATCCCGAACTAAGGATTTCGGTAAGTATCAGCGTGTTAGCCAGAGATGGGGGGGTTAGGTATAGGGACCCCCGTGGGTAAATTAGGGTTAGGCACCCCCAGGGGAGGGTTAGAGTTAGACTATGGAGAGGGTGTAGGTGACATGTACACCACACCTCCCAATTGTCCAGCTTTGGTTGGGACCAGGGATGTGAATACAGGAGGCCATGAAAAGAAGTTGCCTCCGGGTTCCTGAAGGGGCAGTTTGACCTTCTCCATTGCTGTAGGTTCTGCTTTCTGCGCAGCATAAGTAGGGAGCATAGATGTGCATGTGCCGTGGTCCTCCTTCTCCCAGTGCCCCCACCCTGGAGTCGGGTCTCCAGGGATTGACCTCCAGGAAGGAACCGCACCATTGTACATAAACGGGGCAGGACAGAGGCTAGAGTGCATGGCCCCTCTCTCTTAATTCTTCCCCCTCACGAATGTGGGACCTGCTCCCTCTGCTGTTGCTGTGGGAGCAGCAAATAACAAGAACGGAAAGCCCTGATCAGCTACAGGTAGTATTTGTGTGCTAGCGTGTTGGTATTAAATGTGGGTTTGGGGGAGTGCGTGTGAGCGCTGCTGGGACTGGATGGTGTTGGTAGAGAATGCGAGCGGAGGGGGGCGCTAACAACTATCTCGCCTCTAGGCTCCTGGTATGAACTTACGCCCCTGGTAGGGACAGTGTAAATTAGAGAGGCCTGTCCTGCCATACCGTGAAATAAGCGAGTGGGTGTCCCATCAATGCTCCTCATACCTACGGCAGCACTGAAGGTGTTTTTGAAGTTGGGGTAAAACTGTTGGGCATTGGTGCCTGATTCATTACGGATTGCTATTGCGATCGCAGCTGCGATTACGCACGCAGTCCCAATGTGAAAATATGCTAATTATTGCAAATAATGCTGTCGCAGCCTAACATAAGGACACCCACATCCCCTTACTCATATCCGTAATACTTTGCAAGTCTGTGAAATCATCAGTAACTCGAGTACCATCGTAGCCTCACGCACACTTGCACAAGGTCTGATCTTACTCAGGCATTGCTAACCTCATCGCACGCAGTGAAAGCCCAAGCTGCGTATGGCATCATAGAGGCTATTTTATGCACGCCCCTGCAACGGCGTTCAAACGCACTGACACGCCTGCATTTAGCTGACCCCCCGTCCCCGTCACCACCCCCAACGGTCACTTCCTGTCAATCACTGTAATGGGTCTGCATAGTCACAGTCCGATCACAGTGAGACCTTCTCGCACTGCGATGCGCCTGCAACAATCGGCTGACTGAGTGCGTAATTGCAGTTGCGATCGGTAATGACTCAGGCTCTTGGTCCAGAACCACTGGGACATACCCCCGAATGATATGTAAGGCACTTAGACATTTTTAATTAGTATAATTTGGACAATAATGACGTGATTTTTCGGGTGATATCAGAATAATGGGTTAAATAATTTGGGACAGGTATATGTAGTATTAATGGGATAGGTGTTTTTAAGCTGGGAGTTACAGGTATTTTTTGACAAGTTTTTCAAGGTGGCCTGAAATGATACAAAAATCACCTTACAGGCATTTTTGTGCAGCTCAAAATCATCTACAGCCTTTAAATTGCTAAGAAAAAAACATTTGCTGTCTATAAACTTTATTTCTGTTAGTAAAAAAAGCAAAAAAATCAGTAATTTGACTTCTTTTAAGAGCCCCAAATACTTTGCTTATGGCCAGTAATAGCCTTTTATACAGTTATCCAATGTAGTTGCTACTTTTTTTATGGTTCCAGGGTGATTTCCCCACACTTAATGCAGGTATTACCAGCCATTTAAGCATTTTAGAATTGAATAGTGCGACTAGCTGGAGCACACATATGCACGGTGTACCGCGCGATCAGCGCATTAAATTCAGCTACAGTAAACAAAGTTTTCATTGTGGTTAATTGAATTCACTCCTTTGTATATAGGGCCTGATTCAGACCCGGTCTCAAGGCAGCGTTCGCATCGCAGCTATGCAAATCCCGCGATCGCTAGCAAGACATTAGCACGCCGACTATGTTTTACCGCGCAATCGCGGTATGAAACTAGACGCCCACCAGCCTGACACAAGATGCCCACTTTCCCTTAGTAACACACGTCATCTCCAGGAAGTGTATTAAACAATCTGTAACATCGGCTGACATCGGACCCATACGCACCACTTGTGGCTGACCATACCCTACCGCAAGCACAGCGAGTGCTGCTGTGTGTAAATCAGCCATGTGACATGTATGCTGACAATGTGTCTTACTTATGCACACCCCTGAAATGGCGTTCCAACGCACAGACACGCCGGCGTTCGCACCACCACACCCCTGTTACCATCGACCACCCCCTGTCACCACCCACAAACGGCTCATCCTGTCACTCATGCTTGCAGAGCGTCTGTGTACAGGCTGCAAACACTTCCCGATCACATGGACTGGTTAGCGCACGCGCACTGCGTCTTGTACTGCGTCAGATTGCAAACATCAGCAGGCTGCGTGCGAACGCAGCCTTGCGACCGGGTCTGAATCAGGCCCATAGTCCCACTTGTCCCCTTTATGAAAAAATATGTAGTATATTATGATGGTAAATTACTGTGAAATTACATGATGACCAGTATGTTAGTTCTATGCCATTTTTGTAAGGGCCTCATTGTCTGCTTCCCACAAAGAAGTCTTATCTATTGGCAGGCATTCTAATTGCTGCTTGGTTCTTGGTCTGAGCAAGTGAAATCTTGCTATGTAGACGTGTCAAAAATCCGTCAGATTTCTGGTCACAAAACATCATCAAGATCTGAGGGTCTGGCCGCAAGATGTGCAAAGTCTGATTTTAACTATTAGGCTACCATAGAACTATACTGTCTGCACGTGGGTGATATTTTTTACATTAGCGTTGTGCATAGGCATCGCAGTGAATTGCTGGATTTGAAAACATATAAAAATGGCCGGGGTCCTATGTGTGGACGTACCCACTGGAGCAGTCGTTCGATTTCCCTTGAGCCCAGAACAAACAATATTGAGCGTTCACACACTGCAATTTTGTGAACGACCAAACGATGTAACGTATAGTTTGGTCCCTAGCGATTTATCGTTGCTCCTGTAAACACTAGAACAACCGTCATTAAGATGAAGGCATGAAGTTGACTTCAAATCAGTCCGACATATTGTTTGTCATCCGATTTGCTGTACACACTGCACGATAATCGCAGAATTGCTAGCGATATCGCTAGGTTTGATGTGCAGCATGGGCGACCATCGACAGTCGCTAGCGACCAGGGGGACCGTGCAATCATGTGTACACACTGAGCGATTTAGGCAGTATGTTGTTACGGAACGGCATATTGGCCCGACATCGTTCCAGTGTGTAACCAGCTTAAGTATGTCCTCTCCTTGTCTGTGTTGGCTTTATACAGGTGCTCTGGTTTCCTCGAATTCTCCAAAGTACAGGTAAAGTAAACTGGGCTTATCTGTCATCCTTAGGTTCAGTTATGTGGTGGTGGACAGGTTTGCACTTTTACATTACATTGAACAAAAATAATTTTATTTTGTGATGGACCACCAGCCTGAGGCACCCCTGCAAGTGTCCCAAGGCACCCCAGGGTGTCACGACGCACAGTTTGGGAACCACTGGGCTAGTGCATGGAAACTGTGGTTCGTGGTGTCATGCAGCGGGGAGCAGAGCTGTAATGACACCTTTGCACAACAAACAGGAATGTTCCCGCTATCTGGTAGGGTACCGGACTCTCCTGGGAGTCTGGACTAACCACAAAATTTGGGTGTCTTCTGGAATAGGCTAATATTATTACCCTCTCTATGATTAGGAGAAAGCAGAGAAATGCCCTGTACCGCAAAACAGGGCATTTCGCTGCTTCATGAATAGACCCTAAAAAAATATTTTGTAATACTGGAGTTTGACAGCATAAAAGAATCTACAGGTCCATGTAGTCCATACTTGCCTACTTTGTGGTGCTCTGCTCCTGCGATAGCAAGGCCCCACCCACTTTACTAATGAAATCTGCAAGGGCAGCCTACCCTCCCGGGAGTTCTGGGGATTTCCTCACAATTTGGGAGTCTCTTTGACATTCTGGGAGAACTGTGTATACAGTCTTTTTTTTATTTGTGGGGGCAGTCTGTTAATTATATGTCTATACAACAGTAATATGTTTGTCCCATGCATTATTGATTTCTTTTACTGTGTCAGTCCCCACTACAATTGATAGGAAACTTCTTTGGATCTATAACTCTCTCTATAAAAGTATTACTTCCTTACGTGTTAGGTTTTAGTTTTTCCCTTAGAGTTAATCATCTTAAATGTAAGGTGGATTCGCAAACATTTTTGTCTCTCTTTAGGAGGGATGTCTCTAAGGACTGGTAAGTGGAACGTGACAAGAGAGCAACACAATAAATAGCATACCTCACAAAATGAAGGGGGATATGTACTAAGCCTTGGAGAGAGAGAAAGTGGACGGAGATAAAGTGCCAACCAATCAGCTCCTAACTGTCACTTTACAGGCTCTGTTTGAAAAATAACAGGAGCTGATTGGTTGGTACTTTATCTCTCTCATTCAAAATTGGGATCAAATACACTTCTAATCTGATTCAACCAAACACTACCTGATGCACCTAGAGACGCACACTTTTCGGTGATTCACATCCCAGTTACCTGTTAGGCTCGTGCCTTTTAAAGTCTCTTTCAACTTTTGTCCCAGTTTTTATGTGTGTGCTGGTTGTGTATGTCGCTATTCTGTACTAGAAACAAGGACCTGGGATATGCCAAGTTACCACAACCCTTCCCCCAATATACCTACCCTGGGCTGGGGAGGGCACTGCAGGGTTCTCCTGGTCTTGGTCTGTGCCATCTCTATGGCTGTGGTGGGAGCCGTTGGTGAGGAAGTGACAGTTCTCTGTTGATTATTATATATTGTAGATGCTATGTTCATTTTTAGGTTTTTGTGGTGATTATTGGGAACAAAATACAACTGTACTATGATTATTCCGGAGTTTATGGCCTACTGGGAGCTGTACTGTCATTTGTCAGCCTGCAGAGAAATGCGTTTGACCTGTGTTGATGTTTCTGTCTAGCAGTAATATTATGTGCTTGTCTCATAAGGGGCTAAAACATAAGATATCGGAAATACAGCAGCTGCTTCATCAGAATCCATATCCTGTAACAATACAAATGATGCATATATTTTATTTTTAGTTCTTTCCAAATATAGAATGAAGAGTAACTTTTGGCCGTATAGGGGTAGCTTAGATTTGAACTATTGTTTTCCTTTAAGTAAAATATAAATGTGGAGCATATGGACATGGTTTGATTATTATATTTACCCTTTAAAGTGGAAGAAAAAAAATGAGGTGGATTTCTCTGGAGATTCTGGGAGTGATTACAGGAGAATAGATGGCGTTTTATGAATAATATATGGTCACATGGAATGTGTGCAACAGAGGTCACTAATGATCTCAGAAAGTGACTGAGAATTATACATTGAGACAATCGCCCTGATTCAGAGGAGGAGGCTAATGCAGCTGCGTCTGTGTCTCTTACCGCAATGAGACTGCGGCTTTATGCTACTGCCAGGCTTCATATAGAGACGCTCGCCGGCTGCGGCATGAAACCGCAGCTTGGGGTATTACGGGGAGTATTTATTAAAGACTGGAGAGAGAACATTGTGAGAGATAAAGCACTAACCAATCAGCTTCTAACTTACATTTTACAAGCTGTGTTTGAAAAATTACACTTAGGAGCTGATTGCTTAATACTTTTTCTCTCACAATTTTATCTCTCATCAAGCTTTAGTACATAGGCCCCTATGACGCACCATCCGACATTGCACCAGCCCTTTGGAGGCGCAGAATGTCCGTCTGAATAAAATAAGTGCAACTGCGGAAAATGACGCAGTCGCTGACCTCGACACGCACGCGCCATGCCTGTGCCTAGCAAGCCTCCCCCCTGTTACCACTCCGGAATGCCCACTGAAATTGCCTCTCTCTGCGTTCAGATTGGTGCTGCGTCCCCCAGCGGTAACCATCGGTACACAACCGCGGTTCTACTCGGATGTATGCGCCGACTGAAAAAAAATCATCTGCTTGTGTCCGCCATCGACACCACTGAATCAGGCCCAACATGCAGCATTTTAGACTTAAATGTAGTTTGTGCTTTCCTCTTTCTCCTTGAGAGGTTTGCATACCTGTGAGATGTATGTTTGGACAGACAGTCAGATATTATCTGAGGAATGTTGACAGGTTTTGGCCAACACATATATTGCTAGAATGTAAACGTCCTAAGATACTTTACCTTGCCTCTTTCCGGTAAGCCTTTCCGGTGTGTGTTGTGTCCCTTTTATGTGATGTAGTGAGGTATAAACAGTGCACCAACATCTATATGTGGGGGTAAATCTATGTAACAAAACAATACTTGGGAGAATCATGGATATTAATTAGAACTAGTATCTGTTTGTTTTTTTTGCTATACATTACTGTCTGGAAACTTATAAAGCCAAAGCAAGCCATGTTGCATTATTTATTCTGTCACAGGATGCAGTATTCACCCTCGGGGACATCTGCTTCATGAGCCACTAACTCATCAATGATTCTGAACTTAAAGAGCAACCTACAGACACCTACAGTATATTATTATTAAATACCATTTCTGTATATAGTGCCAGCCTATTCCATAGCACTGAATAGTGGGTCCTAAACCCATTTGCAAACCATGAGGCAGGACATAGAACTGTTCAAAGAAAAAACAAAAAAACAAAACATTTAGATGTTATTCTGCAGGGGTTTCTTACATTTGGGCAGCATCACTGGAAATCTGTTAGGACTATGAAAGTGCCTTAGGTTGAGCTAGGTTTATGGTTAGGATTCATGTTGGGGGTTGTAGGTGTTAGAGATGAACACTTGCGGATATTCCTATATAAGAGTTGTATTTTGTTAGGATTATATAGGGTTAGACGTACTGTAAGGGGTACATGTACTAAGGTGAGAGTTTTTAGAAGTGGAGATGTTGCCCATAGCAACCAATCAGATTCTACTTAACATTTTATTAGCTTCTAGAGGATAAGAGCTAGAATCTGATTGGTTGCTATGGGCAACATCTCCACTTCTAAAAACTCTCATTTTAGTAAATATACCTCTAAGGGCGGTATTCAATTGTTTCTCCTGATGGGTGCGATCAGCTGCTGGCGCACCAGTTCAGCATGCAGCCCCAGAAGTTTGCAAGCTGAAATGGGCGAAAAGTGACATATTCAGGTGCCCATACATAACTTTTCGCGATTACCCCCAGCACTTTGGTCGGGGGTAGCTGTTTTACACGGCTAAACCCGACCACTTTGGGCACGATCAGTGCGAAAAGCAGCAACAGCCGTCACTTTAGACGGGAGATCGGGCGCGCTATAACAATTGAATACCGCCCTTAGACTGAATTGAAGTTCTGCATTAGTATTGTTTTTTTCTACTAGGATTACCTTAGTGAAATAACTCCTAGGGAGGAGATTGAATTTGCCACAAAGTTCCACTGTGCACATATCACATATTACTCCAGCTATTACTCCAGCAGGACGTGAGCAAAACAAGCAGTGGTAGTTACTTGTAGTAAGAGCGCGCTAGGGGCTTTATTCAGAGGTGGACACAAGTGGTGTCTTCTGTAGCAGGGGATCTGGGAAGGTGTGCAAATGCTGGAGGTGCCGTCTTTAGTAATGAGTTGCATGCTGTCGGCTTCTCAGATCCACTAGATGCATTCCGAAGACTCAGTATCGGATCACCATCCGCAATATCGCACGGACCATCGGACATCTGAATAACCAATGCACACTACTACTAAGCTGCCAAGGCCAGTGTATCTGCTTCGGAAGACACAGCACTGGCTTCGTCATGCCCCATAAATAGGGGTGACATGACCCAGTTTTCTACCCTTCCCTGCCCCCAAGTGCTGCAGACTTTCAATCAACCGATGTCTGCAGCCGCACTGCGTCCAACAATGCAGGGCCAGGTCTGCACATGGGCAGTGCAGCTCCTGTGCATGCGCAGATCTAAAAACATCGGGCAATTGCGACAGAATCTATTTAGCGTCCTACTCTGAATCTGTCCCAAGGTTCATATTTTAGGCCTGATTCCAAGTCGGATGAAGGTCTCAATGCGGCTGCATTCTGAATGTGAATGTATTACGCAGGGGAATGTATGTGCACATCCTAATGCTTCCGCACTGCCCCACTTTCCCGAAAGCCAGAGTAGCTGTCATTATTTTCATCGGAACTTACACCTACCCCATGCTAGGTGCTGGACATCTGTCAAACTTTGGCCTCCAGAATGTATACACAAGGCTCAGAATAGTGAGTAACTCTGGATACATGCCTAAGACATGCCCTGACACACACACAAGACAGTTACGTTTGCATTGTTTCCGCCCAGTTGCCACCCAGAAGGAATCAGTATGATTTACCGCCGGCTGACAGCGGAAGCCCGGCAGGGTTGAAGATCCTGAACGTAAAAAGGTAAGTATTAACTAACCCTATTCTACTCCCTAACCATAACCCTCCTTTAGGGGTGTCTATCCCTAACTTCCCCCCCAAGTGTCTAATGCGGCCCATACACGGTAAAAATTTTTACACTATGTGCACGATTTCGATCGATCACAACGATCAATTGTGCACATCATGTGTGGTTTGGCATGCTGTACAACGGCGATGCGCGTCCCTACCGTCGTACATCGGCATCGTAGATCTTATGGAAAAACCATAAGATCTGCGAACCGTCATGCTGTTGAATAGGTAACCGAAGCATATTGTAAGATGCATCGTTTACCATTCACAGCAGCATGCGATGCATCGGGCTGAATTTGAAAACATACCGAGGTGTTGTACGTTTTCAAATCGTCCCGTGTATGGCCGGTATAACCCTAACCGCCCTCTAAGTGACTAAACCTAACCCCCCCTTCCCTGCAGCCTAATCCTAAATCTCCGGGGGGGTACCTCCCCCCTGGGAGCCCCTAACCTAACCCCCCCATCGCGGCTGTCCTTCGATCGGTAAGCTGGGTGTCGGGCTCCGGGCGTAGGTCTAATGACAGGCATCAGGATTTCGACACCTGTCGTTAGTACCTTGCCGGGATTAGACAGTCGGGAAGCCGGAGGTCGGGATTATGTCTGTCGGCTTCCCAACTGCTGCCCACCCAGAAACGCCCATCTCCCTAGCTTCCGCAGAGAATCGGCTGTGATCTGTGCGAATTTTAATTCAGTTTATGCTTGCAAAGATGCGAATGCAACTGCGATCCTTGCTGAATCAGGCCCTCGGTCTTCAGTGATCTACAGTATTTATAGATCATTTGTCTTCTATTTATTGCTTATCAATGAGTGGAGTCAAACTTTATTCCATCTTCGTTTTTAACCACTGATATCTTGTTTAGAGCTTCAGTGCAGTACTGTACAGTGACATTGCTTCTCCTGTGTGTTGTGTGACTTCTCACCAGCCAACTGTAGCATCCCAAATGACTTCTGCGTAACCACGAATTAGGCAATGTGCGGCACGCCAGCTTCTGTGGAACTACATATCCCAGCATATCCTAATAGCAAAACTGGTGGGGCATGCTGGGATGTGTAATTGTACAGCAGCTGGAGTGCCACAACTTGCCAACCCTTTTCCATTGTAGCAGTCTTGCCAATGTGTCTTTTACACCACCCCGTACCCACATAATGTATGTGTGCGGTCACCTGTGTTCCTCTTGCATGGCACAGTAGCGTACAGCAGCAAAGAATATACAATACTAAGAGCAATACTGTAATGGTGAATACTGGTGTTTCCCTTCTGTATGTTCGTTAACTCCCTTCCATTATTATAATTAATTTGCATTTGCCACCATGGAATCACATTTATCTGACCGTGAGTACGGAGACACAATACCGGAACACCGATTGTAAGGGCAGACGATCGTTTTCATCGGTACGGTAATTGTAGTGTATACTCTTGAAATCAGATGTTCTCGGAAATGTTTTTTAGCTCCAAAAATTGTCTAGTCGCTGGCGTCGTTTGGCAAATCTGTCTGGTGTGTACCTAGCATGAGTCTAGTGATTGGTTGATGTCACTTTAGAAATGCTTCTTGGATTGCATGACGTCCAGTGTGAACTTGTCTTGTGCTGCTAATAGGTACTGACTTAGTGAATCAGCTTTCTCTTATTAGTGCTATTGTTGCCCGTCATCTACAGTACTTTAAGCTTGTAGGTAGCATAAGTAATCATTGTGCTTCCATAGGAATATATCAGCAATCAGTTGGACACGGTAAGTCTGGAATGGTCACATTTTGCAGATGCTCTGCTAATACACCTGGGCGTACGCCTCTAGTTGGTCTTGACACTTTGAGGCCACTGGCTGTTCACGTGTGACCTGCCTGCAGGCCGCAGTGCTGGTTTCTTTCACTCCTGTTTCAAACACTTTAATGACAATTATTCTGTATTTTGAGCACCGTCTGGGAGGCTTTCTTGAAGAATGAAGCGATGAAAGACTAGCAGAATGGCTTTTGATGTCTTCCAGTGTGAGCTAATGTTATCTGCATAGCAGGGAGCTGCAGACTGGTGGATGAGGTCATGGAAATCAATTTGAAATGCAATTTGTGATAGAATAGGAAAGCCAAGGGCTGAGTTATGGGTCATATTTATGGATCTCAGGAGCAGCTAATTATTAGGCGTTCTATAATTCCACAGTGCTTTCTGTAATGAAATGGAGAGCTAAGTGTTCCATCTATAAATATGAGGGACAAGCAAACAAAAAGCTTGCACTCTGAGAAATGCACGAGAGGGAATTTCATAGAAAAGGTCTTTAAATTTAGTGGCCTGTAATTTGGTGCCAAGCTGCAGAGAAGTCTTCAAGCTGGAAGTCTTCAACATATCACTTGAAAAGTGTATAGAATATTCATATTATTATGTAGCTAATCGATTAAGCTGTCACTTGGTGCCCTAGTGATTAACTCTGAGGTCCATATCATAATGCATTTTGAGTGGAGCGCGGGGGCCGGACAGAGTAGTTTCATAACTCCAGAGTCCTTTGCGCTGGCCAGAGCAGAGAAGGGCTATTAATTAATGGAATGCACAGGCCTCTCTGTGGGGGAAATGTATCAAACCTTGGAGAGAGATAAAGTTGGGCGAGATAAAGTACCAACCAATCAGCTTCTATAATTTTACAGGTCGTGTTTGAAAAATAGGGCAGGTAGAAGCTGATTGGTTGGTTCTTTATCTCTCTGCAAGTCTTGATACATCTCAGACCTTATAATTGTCTATATGCTGCGCCTACAACACAGTAGCTGGGAATATTGAATACAGTATATACCTGCTCTGGGCATTACAGATGTGTCCTTACATATCTTTGCTGCAGTCGCGGTAAAGAGCCTGTCTCGCGTGCCAGGTCCCCTGAGACTCTGCTACCATCTGTTTTGTGTCTTTTTTTACCGAAAATGCATCTAAGTCGCAATACGACTAGTACACACAAGTAGACTGTACTATTCAATTGATATGTGACACATGTATATTTGTGTCTCTGAATCTGTATACGAAGTGCTACCATGGCTTCGATTCAATTGTTAAATAACGTTTCTCCGTTGTCTAGAAATTCTAACGGTTTCATCTCTAGAATTTCTAGACAACGGAGAAACGCGTTTAGGAATTTGAACTATCCATACCTGCTACTTTGCCTTTTAAACAGCTGATGGGAAAGACCTGCTGATTACTGCACCCGTGAGACACAGAGTTCTGGACAGTATAGAGACCACGCCGCAAGTGGAGCTGTCATTATTTACCGGGCCAGCAAAATATTGGCAACACAGCTCCATTCACCACAGCTGGGCTGATGCTGTGAGCAAGCCAGGTGACTCGATCAGTGATAAGTGGAACTCTAAGCCATCTCCCAGCAGTCACTTCGGATTTGTACTCTTTAATGCTATCACTGAGCCGCTTGAGTGAGCGATCAATGACTTACTATTAATTCAAAAGAAAAACCTTTATCTCCGGAATACTGGATTCCCATAATATCTTTCCTGTATCTGGATCAATGACAAATGGGATTACAATCTAACTAGTAAGGAGTGGGTTCTACACACTCCTTTCGAAATATATGTCTTTTCCTGTCTAAAATTGGACTTTTTTATTGACTATCATCCTATTCGGCATCTAGCTGGGTTACTTTTTATTATTGATATATGTTTTACTGGCCATTTCTATAATGATTTATGTTGCCTTATGATTGAGTGTTATTAAAATTTTTATTTTATATCTTACCAAAGAGATTTACTTTTATTTATTAGCGCTCTCTCTAGTTCATGTTTATCTAAATATACCTGTCCAGCTAACAAGTGGGCATTATCTGGGCTCTACATATACCTGTCCAGCTAACAAGTGGGCATTATCTGAGCTCTACATATACCTGTCCAGCTAACAAGTGGGCATTATCTGAGCTCTACATATACCTGTCCAGCTAACAAGTGGGCATTATCTGGGCTCTACATATACCTGTCCAGCTAGCAAGTGGGCATTATCTGGGCTCTACATATACCTGTCCAGCTAACAAGTGGGCATTATCTGAGCTCTACATATACCTGTCCAGCTAACAAGTGGGCATTATCTGAGCTCTAAATATACCTGTCCAGCTAACAAGTGGGCATTATCTGGGCTCTAAATATACCTGTCCAGCTAGCAAGTGGGCATTATCTGGGCTCTAAATATACCTGTCCAGCTAACAAGTGGGCATTATCTGGGCTCTAAATATACCTGTCCAGCTAACAAGTGGGCATTATCTGAGCTCTAAATATACCTGTCCAGCTAACAAGTGGGCATTATCTGGGCTCTACATATACCTGTCCAGCTAGCAAGTGGGCATTATCTGGGCTCTACATATACCTGTCCAGCTAACAAGTGGGCATTATCTGAGCTCTACATATACCTGTCCAGCTAACAAGTGGGCATTATCTGAGCTCTAAATATACCTGTCCAGCTAACAAGTGGGCATTATCTGGGCTCTAAATATACCTGTCCAGCTAACAAGTGGGCATTATCTGAGCTCTACATATACCTGTCCAGCTAACAAGTGGGCATTATCTGAGCTCTAAATATACCTGTCCAGCTAGCAAGTGGGCATTATCTGGGCTCTAAATATACCTGTCCAGCTAACAAGTGGGCATTATCTGAGCTCTACATATACCTGTCCAGCTAACAAGTGGGCATTATCTGGGCTCTAAATATACCTGTCCAGCTAACAAGTGGGCATTATCTGAGCTCTAAATATACCTGTCCAGCTAACAAGTGGGCATTATCTGGGCTCTACATATACCTGTCCAGCTAACAAGTGGGCATTATCTGGGCTCTAAATATACCTGTCCAGCTAACAAGTGGGCATTATCTGAGCTCTACATATACCTGTCCAGCTAACAAGTGGGCATTATCTGGGCTCTACATATACCTGTCCAGCTAGCAAGTGGGCATTATCTGGGCTCTAAATATACCTGTCCAGCTAACAAGTGGGCATTATCTGAGCTCTACATATACCTGTCCAGCTAACAAGTGGGCATTATCTGGGCTCTAAATATACCTGTCCAGCTAACAAGCATTATCTGGGCTCTAAATATACCTGTCCAGCTAACAAGTGGGCATTATCTGGGCTCTAAATATACCTGTCCAGCTAACAAGTGGGCATTATCTGGGCTCTAAATATACCTGTCCAGCTAACAAGCATTATCTGGGCTCTAAATATACCTGTCCAGCTAACAAGTGGGCATTATCTGGGCTCTAAATATACCTGTCCAGCTAACAAGTGGGCATTATCTGGGCTCTAAATATACCTGTCCAGCTAACAAGTGGGCATTATCTGAGCTCTAAATATACCTGTCCAGCTAACAAGTGGGCATTATCTGAGCTCTACATATACCTGTCCAGCTAACAAGTGGGCATTATCTGGGCTCTAAATATACCTGTCCAGCTAACAAGTGGGCATTATCTGAGCTCTACATATACCTGTCCAGCTAACAAGTGGGCATTATCTGGGCTCTAAATATACCTGTCCAGCTAACAAGCATTATCTGGGCTCTAAATATACCTGTCCAGCTAACAAGTGGGCATTATCTGGGCTCTAAATATACCTGTCCAGCTAACAAGTGGGCATTATCTGGGCTCTAAATATACCTGTCCAGCTAACAAGTGGGCATTATCTGAGCTCTAAATATACCTGTCCAGCTAACAAGTGGGCATTATCTGGGCTCTACATATACCTGTCCAGCTAGCAAGTGGGCATTATCTGTGCTGTAAAAATATCGTTCAGCCAGCAAGTGGAGCAGTACCTGTCAGAATTTCGACATTTCAATATTGTGAAGGCCCCCACCCAACTACCTCTTGATGCCACCCGGCTGGCAACATTTTCTGGGGAGAATACTGCCTATTATGTTGTTTATTATATTATTACTATTATTATTATTATTATTATATTATTATTATTATTATTATATTATTATTATTATTATATTATTATTATTATTATTATTATTATTATTATATTTCAGCAATAGTAATAGTGACACTACAATAATCACTGCACCTGTGCAATTCCTATAATGTTGCTTTGCACTGTTGGAAGAAACCTTATTTAAGCATGGAATTGTTACACAAAATGTAAATCTCTAATTTATCACAATCACTTTTGTTTCCTCTTTACACCTTGTAGCATTAGCCCATTGTGCCTTCATTTACACTTTTTTTTTGTTTCAAATCTAAAATATTCCCTTTTTCTCTCATGTATAATTTCCCTATATGTACATATTTCTATTAGACCCCCTGAGCTCTGCATTACTTATAAGCCCATCCCTGGTACGTAATTCTTTGTGTGCTATTCGCATTGTCTTGTCTCCAAAGCCTCCTCTGTGCCCTGACGTGGAGCTGAGAGGAGCGGGAGGACATTCCATCTGTGCAAAACACGTTGCTGCTCGTTCTAACACAAATAGCTTGGCAAAAAAGAGCATTACAAAGATTTCTCAAGGCTGTCAGTGCTGTTCCAGTTCCTTTTGCATACCCATCAATCTCTCCCATACACTGCTTAACCCTCTAGTTTCCAAGAAAGCTACAGTAGAAGGACAGAGCGCCAAACATACATATTCATTTGTTCCTCTGCACAATGGCCTGCATAAGGCGTTTTCGGGAGACATGTATTAACTTTTTTTGTTACATCAAAGCTGCCTGTCTAAACAATTTCTCTTTAGTATGGCTTTTATTTATTTTTTATCTTTTCAATCTATTTTGCTGTCAGTTTTTAGAGAGCAATTCAAAAAGAAAGATGTCTTTCAGTACCGTGGCTTTTCAGCTTTTTCAAACAACAAGTCCCAGCATGGCCTGTTAGCCTCTGTTCTTGTATACCAGGTTTAAGCAATCTGTGCTTGTCCGGCTTTGGTGGAACTACAAGTCGCTGTTCCTCCAGACCAACTTGCCTTATGTCTGTGGTAGAGCTACCAGTCAGTCCTGCCGTGAACTTTGCTGAGACTTTTCAGTGCTTTGCTGGCATTTGTAGTTCAGCTTGAGACACAGATTGCCTAGCGGTATTGTCACGAGGGAGCACTTGAATGCTGTGCTTTCTCAGCTAGCATTTTTACGAGTTTAATTGCTACCAAGGTCACAGGTTGCAAGTGATATCAAATAGCTGACAAATTGTTGCACGCAGCATCTGCTGTGACTACGATAGCAACTGAACTCTTTTTGCTGGAAAAGCGCAGTGTTTAACACTCCCGTGCGACATCGCCCTTATCCTGATTTAGAGAAATGACAGAGTGATTTCTACTGTATACTGTATTTGTTTTTCTTTTTTGGTTTGGCTAGTTTTAAGTAACATGTTCTTATTTTTTACCAACCATCCTCACCCATATATCACCAAACTCCCAAAGGCTCCGAGCTGTATCAGCACACGAAATTGAAGTTCTCTGAACCTTTCCTTTGAAGAACACAAGTTTCTACAATAGCTTTTGAGGGCAGTTGCACGATATGAAAAGCCTATTAAAAATTAATTACCCACTGCACTTACATGAATGTGATCAAGCCTCAACAACATAATGTTGTACCCTTCCTCCATGATGTCATGCTAGCGCTTCTGTCTGCCAACATAATGGCATTAATTACTATGCGGGGACTTTCAAACACGTTATCACGTTGGGCGACTGAATTGGTGGCAGAAAACAATGGGGGGTGGATTCGACTTCACACTCCATTGCTGGAAGCTCTTTTCCCAGGCTAAAGACCCCCACCATTCAGAGACGGGCATTGAGTTATTCATGTCTAAATAGACTTTTCATATAGTGGAAATGGTCCTTAAGAGACACCGAGCTGCAATATAACAGCGATGGTTGTAAAGTATGGGTATGGGGTGGGAGGCTCACCGGCCACGTCTGACCTGGGATCATCCCAGTACAGTTATTACAGATGCCAACAAGGGGAATGAACTACTGAAAATTATATACTGTAGTGTCCTAGGTCCCGTGAGAAAACATCTCAAGTTCTGTTATTTTTTCCAGGTAATTGCAAAGCATTTACCTTTTCCCACTGGACACCCAGCTCTCTAGCCGTCTAGAAAGTGAAATGGTTAGGTTATCCAGTGAATTAGAGGAATGAAGTGTACTTCAGACAACAAGATTAGTTAGAAGAACAAGAGGTCAGCAGACAAGTTGAGACTGAATAGCAGGGAAGAGAGTAGAAATGACACATTATTACTGCTAGTTAGAAGCGCTCTTAATGCAAAACTAAAGTGAGCAATTTTGAACATGCCGGTTGCTGCTGAACCTGCTGTCATTGTACACAGTGATTACCCTGTCTGTGATTATTTCAGTCATTTAGCAGAAGAGCGGTCCCCTCAATGTTATCACTCACCTGCCCACATCAGTCTGATGCACCTTGGATGATCGGAGACAGAAGGACACACTTGTGTACAGTAGCACAGGCATATTCGGAGTTCCAAGCATTAACATAATGTTATACAGTAACTTAACAATAGGAACACAGCATGGACTATGCTACATGTAGAATGTATAGACTGCAGGCTTGGGAGAGGGGTCCTCTTACCTCTCTGTTTCCCGTCCTGTTTCATTACTATGTTTTCTAATTGTAAAGCACAATAGAATATGCTGGAACTGTATAAAGCAATGTTAATAAATAAATAATAAAATGATTGCAGATGTGTCCTCATACCGCTATCCTTTTTACACCATGGGTAGCACTTTTTCCCGAATGTTGCGTCTTAATCACTGATGGTGCCTGTACTTTCTGCTGTTCCTGGGATTAGTATTTTTTGTTACAAATTAATTTGTATAACAAGGCAGCATAACAGTGACTCGTGCCATGCATCGTGCTTCATTTGATTCTTCATGTGAATTCCTTTGTGACAAAAAATACTAATCCTAAGAATAGTAGTTAGTAAACCTAGGTCCTGATTCAAAGATGGACACAAATGCAGCTGCGATCGCAGCCGCTTTCATAGTAGCAGTTGCAGAAATATGCAAGTGCTAATCCCAGCCTTCCCTTTGTGCTCCACCGCACGGTGGACTGTACGAGCAGTGAGATGTCGACTTTCAGCCTCATTGGTCTGTGCAGTTGCGATGGAGATTGTAAACACTACTACAGCATCAACGCAACATGGGTCCCACCATTGACATTTGCCAGAGCCTAGGGTATACTCTAGCTACTCTCCTCAAATCCAACTAAACATGGCCTCTGATGCTGTGGATTTGCATTTAGGAACGCATAAGCCTTACCAGACACGCCCGTGACACTCCAATAACACACCCATAAAACGGCCTCTTTTTGCGGTCACTTTAGGTCACCTCCTAGTCTACACCCTGATGCACCCAGGGATCACAAAACCCCTTCTCAAGTATTAGCGATGGCAGTAGCAAAATATTGTTCAACTAACATACAAAATTCTGGAAAAAGTATGAAATCTGGGTACAAAAGCCAAAGGACAGAGGTCTTACGTACTTTGGGCCTGATTCAGAGCCGGACGCTATTTGCGCTCGCTCGTTCAGAAAAAGGGGCCGGATATTTAAATAGAGCGCTCGCTCTTTGCGGTCTGTTGACGCCTCTATGTCTGAACGAGCGAACGAAATATGCGCTCGCTATTTTTTTTAAAACGCCCCCTGGCCGCTCGCATCCTACGTCATCTCCGCTATTTATTAGATTAATCGAGTACATCGAAAGGCGTATGAACTGCTCGCAGTGCTTGTGGTAGGATTTTCCTACCGCAATCATGTTAACGCCTCTAGGTCTGAATGAGCGAACAAAACATACGGTCGTTTTTTGGAAAACGACGCCCCCTGGCCGCTCGCATCCCACGTCATGTCCGCTATTTATTAGATTAATCGAGTACATCGACCAGCGTATGAACTGCTCGCTATTCTTGTGGTTGGTTTTTCCTACCGCAATCATGCGATTGCGTTCTGACTATAAAATAACCCAGTGACGTGGTCAATGACGCTGCTGTATTAATTATGCACACCCATAAAACGCCCGTTTTGACCTTTAAGCACGCCTGCGTTCGGATCTCCACTCCCCGTTTTCAAGCACCTTCCCCTGTTACCACCCACATACGCCTCCTCATGTCACTCAAAATAGCAGGCATTCGCTATTTAGCGAACAAACGACTTTCGGCCTCACTGACTGGTTCGCGCATGCGTATTACGATCTATACGCATGCGCAGTTGTGCAAACATCGCTCGGAACGAACGAGCGGCCGCTTACGAGCGGCTCTGAATCAGGCCCTTAATTCGCTAATAGTGTACTAACGTACTAAGGGGTAAATTTACTTTTTTGCAAATCAGGAATTTAGTATCCTTAAAGTTGGGTGATTTGGTAATTTTTTGGGGTTGAAATCTGGTGAGATAATGCCGCAGATGTGGCCATTTTTTCCAATAAAAATGAATTCACCATCGGCTCAAATCGGCTCAAAATTTTCATTAATTTCTGCCTAAATTGGGAATTTACCATTATTAGTTTTGCTATATTCGGCCGTTTTACAGCCAAATCGGGGAGTCAGTAGAAGTTTCAAATTGCACCACCTCCTGATCTGCGAGTTGCCAGCAAACATACACAAATCAGTGTGATTTTTGTAGGTTTACTAATGTTTAGTGTGTTTTTAGGGTTCATTTATATGAAAAAATTTACGTGGGGTCCCCCCCCCAAAAGCCTAACCAGCCCCGGACTGGTAAGCCAGCCCTGGGTCCGAAAATTACGGGGAACAAAACAAGTAAGGTTCCCCCCGTCATTTAGGAACCAGCACCTGGCTGCAGGGCCAGTGCTGGTTTTAAATATAGTGGGAAAAAAATGCGTAGGGGTCCCCTTATATTTAAAACCAGCACTGGACCCAAACCGACCGCTGTGTAATGCCACAGCCAGGAGACCCTATTACTGGGTCTCCAGGGCCAAAACATTCTCACCACAAGCCGGTCAGGCCAAGCCGGGGATCTTAGGGGAGGTGGGGACCCCCCGAAAAAATGGGTCCCCCCTCTACCAAAACCCCAGGTTTGGTCTGAAGCCAGGGCTCTTCCCCGCACCCATGGAGTGGTGGGTACGGGGGTAATAAAGTGTTAAATAGTTTTAAACTATTGTATTTTACAGTAGAACTACAGGTGCCAGCATGCCTGCCCTTAGGAACTTGTGGAACTACAAGTGCCAGCAGGCGGCCAGCACTCGTACCCCCACTGTAAAATAAATAGTTAAAAAAAGACAAAACACACACACTTTAGACAGTACAAGTTTATTACACACATACCTCAACCACACATACTCCGTAGCATCCAAGGTCTTGGCAAAACAACAAACCGACTTACCCGAACCATGTCGAACATGTGTAAGTATATGCTGTTACATATACTTACACCTCGCGAAATGACAGATGACCAAAATCATCTGTTATTTCTCACGGGCCGCTAGCCAATCACCGGCCGCTCATTGGCTGGTTCCACGTGGGTTCCAGCCAATGAACAGCCGCTACCTGTAAAGCGGGCGCTGATTGATGGCCGTGGTATATTATTCTCACCTCATTAGCCTCGTTACCTGATCTGCCCATGCTGTGGCTACTTCCTGGCAGGTCTTTCACATTCTCCAGGACTCCATTCCACCTTCCATATTAGGACTGCCCAGCTGTTGGGAGGCATGCAATAATGAACACTTAATATACTGGGGAATAATTGTCAGCTGTTACATTTTTAATAACCTGAGGATGAACGGAGGGGACTAGTGATGAGCTCGAACTGTGATGTGGATTAGGGCGAATCTCAGATGGTTCCAGTTGTTGTCATCCATGTTAAGGCAATCTCTTATTATGTCTTGAAAGATCACTTTCTTGTGGTACGTACAGTTAAGGCAGCTGTGTTGTGGCAAAGTATAACTTTCCTTAGAAAGCAAATGACAAATAGGGAAGAGTATATGATGCTGAGACTGGTTATACATTATACTACATATGATGTTTCTCAGGCACATTCTGTTATTACACAACAAAGGGACATATATTTGTAAGGCTGATTCACATACTGTGTGACAGTCACTTCACAATTATCATTATATCTTTGGAATATTAAAGTATACAGAAGCAGCAGAGCAGCTAAGTTCCTGGTCTTCTTTGTGCTTTAGTCGGGATGTATATGCCATATAGGCTAATTAAGCATTTAGTACATTTATTGCTACATTAACCACTACCTATGTCTCCCAGTGTATGTTGTGTTTGGTGCATTAATGGCTACTTTAGGGCAAGGTCACTCGCACTGATATAGGCCACACATGCTACGGTATAACTGCCAACATTTAGCAATTGCCTGCACACTGCATTGTTAGTAACCCACAAATGGTTCATACTATCAGGCCCTTATCATGCATGTTTATTGTTGGTGGAAGGCTGGTAGTATTGGTCCCCTGTGATCTTCATTGTAGGAGTAATTAGACACTAAGCTGTGTTGTGGCAAAGTATTACTTTTCTTAAGAAGCAAATTAGAAATAGGGAAAAGTGTATGATTCTGTTTATACAGTATACATATGATGTAGTTTCTCAGATGCATTCTGCTATTACACGATAAGAAGACATTTTATGTATCTCATATATATATATATATATATATATATATATATATATATATAATAAAGTCCCTGGTTTAGTTGTCTGCCTATTCGTTCAGGCTAATCTCTTAAACCACTGGACAGATTTTGATGGGGATCTCACTATTCCATGCAGCATTGGCTGAGGAAGGTTTAGATGTATGAACCATTCATCTATGACAAAAGGGAGCCAAGCGGTGACAATGCAAATGAAGCAAAGTCACAGAAAAAAATCTTACACTAAGTTGCTGTATTGGAGCTGGCCAGGGTGCTGAAACAGCAAGAGACAGAGGGCCTGATTCAGCAAGGGAAGCATGTGAGAGATCGCACGCACTCGGCCGCTGCGTGTATATGCTAATCAATGCATACACACAGCATACGCAGCACAAGGATGCAGACGCCAAGCAATACATAGTGCCGCCCATTTCCCTTTACTCAATGCTCAATCAGTACACAGGATAGCGCAAACATCGGTAACATCGAGAACCATCGGACCAAGACACACAATAGAGGATGACCTGACTTGGCGCAGGATTTTGGGTACTTCCTGTGTGCATCGAGTCTGGCTGCTTATGCCGCCGCAGTGCCTTAATTATGCATGCCCCTATAATGGTGTCCCAATTCACAGACACGCCTGCGTTTGCCTAACCCCCCCCCCCCGTCACCAACCACAAACGGTACTACCTGTTAATCAATCTCGGAAGGGTCTGCATACACACTGCGCGTACTCTGCATACACTTACCCGATTGCACTGGCTAGTTAGCAGTGCAATGCATGTGCAATGGGAAAACATCGGCTGAGTACCTGCGTTCTCTCCCTTACTGAATAAGGCCCAGTGAGAGCTAGAGATAGCTATATGTCCTGTTGCTTAGCAGCAGTATAGAGAGGGAAGGGAGTTGGGGACTGAACAGGGTCACTTCTGAGGCAGACAGAGTGAGAGACGGCCTTCAATTAATCCATGAAGATGTCCTGATGTAGACACAGGGGATGTAGTTAATAGACTGGCGGACTACATGCCGCCAGTCTATATCCCGACAACCAAAGCCCAACGGGGGACTTAAGATAGGTGTGGAAATACTGACGCCTATCTTAATCCCGACACTGGAATACAGAAGGGCGCCGGACCGATCGAGGTAAGTCCGGGTGTCTTAGGACTTAGCTGGGGGGGGTTAGGTTTAGGGACTCCCAGGGGGACTTAGGGTTAGTGGTTAGGGTTAGGCATACCGGGAGGGTTAAGTTTAGGGTGCGGTAAGGGGGTGTTGGGTTAGGCACCCACGGGGGGAGGTTAGGGCTAGTCACGAAGGGGTTATGTTAGGCACCACTAAGGGAAGGTTAGGGAGGGGAGAGGGGTAAGGATAGGGTACTTAGCTGCCCTGTCGGGATCTTCTCCCTTCAGGCTGCCGGTGTCGGGATATTCAGCCGCCGAGACTTCATACCCATTCCAGACACAGAAGCCAGGAAGGACCAGGGGAAGCATAGCTATCAGGAATTTAAAAAAAACATCGGAACACCATCAGTTGATTTCCATTAGATGGTGGCAAACAACGGACCACCACAATCAAATGGTAAAAAACACTACCATCGGAACAAAAATATTAATGGTTAGTAACCATCGGATTTTGATGTCCATCCCTACGCTGAACCAATAGATGTATTCTGGCCACCACTCCTTCACCATGAAGTGCTCCCTCTCCAACGTGATGTTCCCGCTCAACCACACGCCCTTGGTGAACAAGAGTCAGCGCTGTTCTCGTACAGGGGCACCACGGTGAGGAAACTCAACAGGAAGCCCAGGAAATACAGGGTACATTGTGCAAAGAGGACATCGCTCATCACCATGTTCGGCAGCTGTTGAGGGGTGCGCATGGTGGCTGCAGAAATATGCACAGGTACCCCAGCCCCAGGGACATGCTGCTGATAATGCTTACGATAGCTGCAATAAACATCTCTCATCCATGATCCTCCTGCTCTTCCCAGTGACCGGGCCCCAGCCAGCTGCAGGGCAGCAGCAGTGGGGACTGTGGTGACACTGGTGATATGCAGGGTAGTAGTGAGGAGCAGGGAGTAGTGGTGAGATGCAGGGGATTGTGGTGACATGGTGTAGGTTGTCATGAGATGCAGGGGGTTTTGGCGAGATTAAATTGCTCCCGTGTGAAGGCGGAGCGGGTCGCTAGTCTAATAATAAGAATAGGTACCTCAGACACCAGGATGGCTTTGGTTGCTTAGAGTGGGTACCATGAATGTCTCCTGGGACACTGATAGTTACTTTCTCACAATTTTACATAGTAGAATTTGCCGTGGTGTATTTGATCTAGACAAGATCTTTTTTTTTCATGCTTTGCACAATAGATATCCATCCCCTGACCGTGCTAGCATACTATCCATTTCTACCCTTTATCTCCTCTCTGTTAAGATAGGGTTCCATCTTCATTACACTATTCCCCAACAAGCACTTGATTTTGGGACTTATTAAGCATTTTGCTGCTGCACCTTTGCTGATTTGATATTTCAAGACCGTGTCTGTATAATGCATGGTGGCATTTACACCCACCGCGATAAGACAGTACTCCTGCTACTCCATTTCTTGGGCTTCATTACGCTTTTGTTTTTAGCAGCCTACTATAGCCAGTAGCATCAGCAGAGTACTCACAGTGATCAGTCTCCTATCACTCACCGATGTTGGTGATTATGCAGTGGCGTAGTGGGCAGTTAAATCCTTTTTGGTAAACGCTGCTTCCTGCAGGGTCCACATGATCATAGTTGCTTGTCCTAAACGCAACCTCTAGTGATCGTTTGACTGGGAAATGTTCACACCATATACCAGGCATTTTTTTTTGCATTAAAAAATGTGGAAACTGCCAAGAGTAGAATATAATACAGGCAGCCCTCTCTGCTGAAAGGCTATACTCATCAGACCGCTCCCAATCTAATTTGCAGGCCTGGAGAACACACTGGAGAGAACATAACATTTTCCTTACACAAACAGCTAAAGGTGAAAGCATTTTTTCCGCAAGCAATCTCTTTTTGATCCGGGAAGAGCACAAGCAGCTACTCTTCTTGGCCATGGGAAAAACTGCTCCCCAGCTTTCACCTCCATGAAATCATCCCTTGGGATGTTGCTCTCCTCTCTGAGCGAGGTTAATCTGGCCTTAGCGTTACATTACCAGTCCCTATACTCCACCTGACCTCCAGATCACAGCTTGAAGCTGAAATATAGCTCTCCAAAACAAATTCCTTATTTATGTGAAGAGCAGCAGGAAATGTTGAACAAAGCATTAGCATTAACAGAAATAATTCTGCTATCACATTCACCATCTCAAAAAAAGTCCCAGGAACCCTAAGGCTTGCCGATGGCATTCTTCAACAATTATATTGAGTGCTGAGACCCCACCTATTGCACCTGCTCTGCCTGCTCAGTCAGTCATTTGTAAATACAGTAGCTGGTTCCATCTTTCTGTGGGGAGGTCCTCACAAATGTCCTTCCAAAGTCAGGCGAAGAACAATGGCACTTCTCACCGTGGACACTTCTCATAATGCCAAACGTCTAGCTACCAGATTACATTTAGATAAGCCTCAATGATCTATGAATACCTAATGATTTTTACACCCAAATGTCGCTATTTAGTGATGTAAGTCGCACAAGAAATAATTCCTTTCCAGACTTTGAGTGTGGTTCCAAAGCACAAAAAGTTATTATTCACATAAAAGCATTTAGTTACACGCTGTGATCTAAGTACAATTAGCGCAAAAGATTATACATAAACAAGGTACAGTCGATAAATACGCAAGCGCACTGGTCACAGTTACAGTCATCAATCCTGAGGTCTGTGGTCATCCATGAGAATGGCTACTAATTGGGACCAGGACACAGGCTATATACCCTAACAGATCATGATAACAACAATGTAGACAGACAAACATAATTCCATTGGTTCTTGCTCTTGGTCTTTGTAGTACGCTGTAGTTCATAGGACAGTTCACTAGGGGTATGTCCCAATTCTCCAGATTACATTGTCTTTCTTTAATTGATTTAAACTAGATAGAGACACTACATTACAATATATACATTCTAACCAATAATTTCCTATATTCCATAACATCGAACGCAAGATGCGACTCCCTCGCTGATAGATTCGGATATCTGGAAATAAACAGTATGTCAGTTTAGTACCAAACATGCCATGTCTATCATGTTGTATACCATTAATATCAAATCTATACATTTTACATCATAATTAATAACTTTAATATAAACCATAATGTGCAGGAACCTTTTATGAGTGCGTGTATATTTATGGTTATATGTAAGTATGCGTTGTGTGTCTACATGCAATGTAAAAAGGTGTGCTGTATGTGTTTCTATTTACAATAGCAACTGTATATATGTGTGCACGCATTGTGGATACACATGCGATTGTTTAAGTGTATATATATATATATATATATATATATATTAATAGCTATATATAGATATATAGATATATATGTATATATATACAGCTTCAAACAGTCACTGGCTACTATCAATATTACTTCTGTCTGAGCTAAAAAATGTCAGACAATGGAGTTTGTCCTGTTAATAGATGGATCAAGCTTTGGCAAACAGTTTGATCATTTTAACAAAAGGCTTTCCTATGTTTATCCAGAATACAACTGTTAGTTCTACTTAACCACATCAGCATTGGACACAAGGCCTACAATTGTTAACGATAGTTAAACATCTGACCATTGTTTCCAAATCCATATTCATAACACTCCTTCTGAGCATATCAGTGTCTGTGTTATACTTCAATTGTCACAGACACACTGTATCTGTATGCGGAGCAAACACTCACAGTATCTTCGTGTATTCTTAATTATTTGTCACAAACATGTCCACAAGACTCGTCTGTCATCACTGAAAATATGAAGTCTTTAAAAATATATTTATATATTTGTATTCGTGCGCATTTATTATATAAAGACTTTAACAGTGTGTAGTAACACGGCAGATGTACACAACGCTAAAATAGCGTCGTGCACAATGATATTATACTGACTACGCCAGATGGCACTAAATACGTTCTTCGAGCAGGTGCTGGGAGTATGGATGCGATAATGCCGATGAATCTGAAAGTGATTGAAACCAAGGACATTACACATTATATGGTATTTCTGACATGGCATTGTGCTTGTGTAAGACCAGCACCCTTTACATTCTGAAGGTCTATTTATCACATGTTATTTGCCGTCCAGAGGTGGGGCTGCAGCACAGTCCAGAATTCAAATAGGAGAGCCACACCAACTGCCAGTGAGTCCCAGCCAGCGACGTTTGGCAGCGTTTGAGACGGCAGTTGGTGTGGATCCCTTACTTGAAGTTTGGACTGTGCTGCAGCCCCGCCACTGTGCCCGCCACACATTGGGAAATGCCGCTGCTCTTTTTCAGCAAACTCCGAAAACTGATGATGAATAGGCCCTAAAACAAAAATCTCGAGTGGACTAAATGAAAATGTACAGATTTGCAGGTAACAGAAATGTTAGATTTCAGCAGTACATTCATTTCTCCAGTGTATATAATATAAACAGTAGGGACTTACCTCAGGTGTCTGGGAGAGATTATTTTCTCGCTCCTGACGGGATGGTAGGTTTCAGGGGGGGGGGCTGAATTCAGACAGAACAGCTGGGCTAGAGAGAGGGAGGTGTCAGGTTTAGGGAAAATAAGACATGGGTCTAATAGGTAGTGGTTCCTATAGGCAGGGCGAACGATGCTGGGCAAGATGGACGACCTAATAGGCGAACTTTGTTAGACTAGTGATAGGGATCACCAAGGAGAAATTATTAGTTTCTGCAAGTTGTCTGCCTTAACCATGGAAACATCAGGGACAAAAATGATGGGACCCTTAACCCAATATTTAGTTGCACAAGCTTTAGAGGCAGTCACTGAAATCAAGCGATTTCTGTTAACATCAGGGGTGTCGGAACGATTTTATGTTGGGGGCGGCAACATAAAATCATTCCAGTGCCGGCCCCTCCCTCTCTACTCCTCCCTCCGTCTTGCCAGAGTGGCAGCCTTGGACTGTCAGTGGCTGTGCTTTATAGCAATAGGCTACACAGCCCCTGTTCCGCACAGAGGATGAGGAGGTGTAATGTGTGGTGTTTTAATTTAAAGACCGCGGATTACACCTCCTCCTCCATGCAGTGCAGGGGCTGTGCAGCCTATTGCTATAAAGCACAGCCCTAACTGTCAACAGCCGCCACTCCTTACAAATGTTTGGGGGGGCGAACCGCCCCCTTGCACCCTCCCCATTCCGACGCCCATGGTCAACATATAGTTTGTCCCACTCTTCCTGGGCAAACTACTCTAGCAGGTTTGATGGGTGCCTTCTCCAGAATGCATGTTTTAGCTCTTTCCATAGATACAGTAGGATTCAGATCAGGGCCCATAGAAGACCACTTCAGAATAGTCCGATTGTTCTTATCAGGGGCGTATCTATAATGGGTGCAGGGTGTGCGGGGAACACGGGCCCCTGGGTCCAGGGGGGCCCCGCACCGCACACCCTGCACCCATAATATTACTTACCTCTCCGGAGTCCCACGTCTGCGCGGAGGTCTGGAGCTGTCTTCCCTATAGACTCTGGGCACACTCTAGTGCCCAGAGTCTATAACGCCGGCGCTGGCCGCGCACAGCTCAGTGCGCTGCCAGCTGCCAGGCGGAGAGGAGGGGGCCCGTATGGGAGACAGCACACGGGCCCCCTCCTCTCTAGAAACACCCCTGGTTCTTATCCATTCTTGGTTGCTTATAGCTGTGTGTTTTGGGTCTCATTATCCTGTTGGAGGACTGAGACAGAGCTTTCTGACACTGGCCACTATGTTTCACTCCAGAATGCCTTGATAGTCTTCAGATTTTGTTGTGCCTTGCATAGATTCAAAGCACCCCATGCCAGATGCAGCAAAGTAGCCCCAAAAGTAGATATGGAGTTTTCTTTTTTTTGACAGCTTCATTTTTTCATCTGTGAACATAGAGCTGATATGACTTACACAAAGCTACAGTTCTGACTCATCTGTCCAAAGGACATTCTGCCAGAAGCATTGTGGCTTGTCTACAGTATATGCATTTTAGCGAACTCCAGTCTGCCTTTTTTATGTTGTTTTTTTTTTCAAAAGTGGATTCATCCAAGGTTTTCTTCCATGGAGCCCATTGTCGCTCAAAATGCGTTGGACTGTGCGGCCAGACACTGACGTACATAGTCCTTGCAGTTCAGCTCAGGGCTCGACAAAACCCATGGCAACCAGATTTGCACTACTGGGGGCACTAAAGGTGGAGAGCACTACTGGGTACTACAAGGGCGATTACTACTGGGGGCACAACAAGGGGGGGACTACTACTGGGGGAACTACAAGGGGGGATTACTGCTGGGGGAACTACAAGGGGGGGACTACTACTGGGGGCACTACAAGGGGGGGACTACTACTGGGGGCACTACAAGGGGGAGAGCACTACTGGGGGCACTACAAGGGGGGGATTACTACTGGGGGCACTACATAGGGGGGCCACTACTGGGGGCACTATATATGGGGACCACTACTGGGGGCACTGCATAGGGGGTGTGGCCGCTACTGGGGGCACTGCATAGGGGGGGTGGCCATTACTGGGGCACTGTATAAGGGGGGGTGTTACTAGGGCACTATATAGGGGGCGCAACTAAGGACAATGCATAGTGGGGACTACTACTGGGGGCACTGCATAGGGGGACTACTACTGGGGGCACTGCAGAGGGGGTACTACTACTGGTGGCACTGCAGAGGGGGGACTACTACTGGGGGCACTGCATAGGGGGGCCCACTACTGGGGGCACTGCATAGGGGTGCCCAAAGCATATTCTTGCATCTGGGCCCACCACTCTCTAGTTCACCCACTGCCGGCGGTGGCTTTGTTTGCCCGGGGTTTTTTGGCTGCGGAGGGGTGGTCTTTCTGGGGGTTGGTTGCCTGGAGATGCTGGTTAGCTGCTCAATAATGTGGCTGTGGGAGGATGGTTTACCTGGGGTACCCCGTTAGTGGTGTGGCCATGGGGGTTGGTTGCCTGGGGCGTAGGTGCTCAGTAATGCTGCCCTGGGGGAAGGGGGGGGGTCTGGCTCCTACACTTTCATCCTGGCTCCTAGGTTTTAGAAAAATTTGTCAAGCCCTGGTTCAGCTTGTGTCTCTTTGGAAGTTTTCTTGGCTGTTTTTCTACAATTCTCACTTTTCTTCCTGCGGCCTCCTCCAGGGAGGTTGGCTACCATGGACTTTAAACTTCTCAATTATATTCGCAACTATAGTCACAGAAACATCCAGCTACCTTGAGATGGTCTTACTGCCTTTATCTATGGGGCACCAACAAATCTGTCCAGACCATTTTAGAATATATTTGGAGAATAAGCAATAATTGATCACTTTTCACAATGTCTTTGCTTTATTCTATGACATACTATACCAAGGCTTACAGGTATACATGAGACAATAGCGTTTAATGTCATCACTTTTCAGTAGGAATGAAGCAATGTTTCAATGAGCTGTAAGGCCACCAGCAAATTTGTCCATGTCGGTACATTGTATGAAAAGTTTGACGGAGGTGGATGAACAGCAGAATACACTGTCCCTGAGAAGGTTTAAATCCAGCTGCAGCTTTGTAATTTGTGGCTTTTTTGCTATCATGAAACTTAGTCATAAGGATGCTTTCTTCAGCCATAGTCACTGGATCATGTTTGTATAAAGTATGGGTGTGCCGAACATGTCTAAATACAAAAGGTCAAGTCTTGTCCAGATGTTCAGTGTGGTGCAGATGTCTGGTTGTGATTCCATTTTCATTGTAGATCTACTTCCTGTCACATGATTGTCTGTGTTCTAAGTTATATAACTATACTGTCTGATATAACCTGTATTACACATCATTTGTTATAGCTTCTCTTTATATTTTAATGTCCCTTTACAGACATGTGACTTTCACATTTATTATATTTAAACAAAAATAAATTTTACTTATACTCTTCTGTCATTTTATGAAAAGAATATTTTTACAGACCGTTAACAAATAATAAAGACAAGTAAAAAAAAAAGAAAAAGGCAATGAATTATGGCCCTCATTCAGACCCACTCGCAAGCGGGCGCACGTACGTTAGGCGTACGTACAAAAATATTTAAATTCAATGGCTCGCTCGTATTTTCGTTCGCATCTAAAATTCCTCCCTAAACTCTGACGACCCCTCCTCTAACTAACGAGCGTACGAAATAGCGAGCGTACATCCCCGAAATGGCTTGAAAGGAACGCACGCACAAGTATAAACAGGAAGTGGCCTTGTCAGATGTCGATTACCTGCTCCTTTATTCTGCCTACCTCCATCAATCGTATCATGCCAATCAATGTATCAATTAGCTTAATTGTTTGTTTTTTTTCAACACAATGCAAGAAACTTTACTCTTGTCCGTGTTTGTGTTTACCCGCAGAATACGTACGGATGAAACATTCGCTTTTATTGTTCAAAAAACATGTGAACCACAATTAAACAATTGTTCTATTGCTGTGGATCCCCGCATATTTCCCTGGGTTCATTTCTTTATTTAAATTTGCTTACGCATGTCACTGCATCAAGCCTATCATAACTCTCCAGAGATTTCTGGCCCTGTCGAACACATGACTCATACACTAACCAATAAAATTGCTCCTGTTAATTTCCAAAATACATTAGCCAATCAGAAAATTTTTACACACTTTATCAAAAATGATTTTTAAGAAAAACACCATTGCCATCATGAGAGCCTCCGCATTCACCAGGCGCGAGCTGCTGGTGCTTACGGAGGTCATGGATCGCCGGATCACCAGCCAGCCTCCACCCATCAGCAACCGGCAGAAGCGCTCCGCGTATGCGGAGGCACGGTCCCACCTGCGGTCCTTCGGCTCACGCCGCAACATCGGGCAGCTGGAGCGCAGGTGGTCCGACCTGCAACGGCGAACGCCCCGCTTGCTGGCATGCTTTCGCATGCAGATACTGGAAAGTAATGTATTGTGGTTTTCATGTTTGTGTTTGTGGGGCAAACTGCGTGTGCATGTTTTCCTGTCTGTCCTATTTATTATTTGTACTCATATCTGCGTGTGCATGTTTTCCTGTCTGTCCTATTTATTATTTGTACTCATATCTGCGTGTGCATGTTTTCCTGTCTGTCCTATTTATTATTTGTACTCATATCTGCGTGTGCATGTTTTCCCTCTATTTCTGATTTATTCATTCTACTCCTATTTGGCTTATTTTTTGGTTTTTTTTTTTTTTTTAGTTTTGGTCCCCGGATTTGTCCATAAACTAACCGCAATTTCTTTGACATATTTTAGGGGGACAGCCAAGACTCCGCCGTCCCCGTCCGTCCAGACGGCGTTCCCGGCCACTATCCCCAACCCCCAGCCAACACTCCACCCCAAATCTTTCCCCTATTCCCCACTCCTCCCCATCCTTCCCAGACCCTCTCCCGGAAATGTCGGGCCTCCTTCCCCTCCGTCCCACTTCCCCCTATCCTCCACCCACCCCTCTTCCAATTACCCCCTCCCCGGAGTCCATCATAACTCCTCCCCATTCTTTGGGGAATGACGGATCCTCCGAGGAGGATCATGGAGGCATTTCCGGAGCTCCCGTTTTGGCTCCCGGTATGTATTTTTTTTGTTTTTTTTTAAAGCACAAACTGTTTGTATGTAATCATGTGTCGTGCCTTTCTTCGTGTTTTTGTGGCTTGACTTTTGGTGATTTTGCAGTTTGCCTTTACCTCTTCCTGGTGATTTCAGCATACACATATCACACCTGTGGGAATTTGTACATAGGCCTTGTATTTTTGGCAGCACCCCCTTTTTTTTTTTTTTTTTTAGGTTTAGGAGTGATTTCGTTGTGTTTTTGTTTTTTTAATGTGGATTCCCTATTGTTGTATTAACCCACACACTTTTCTCACCCACAGAGGAACAGAGGCGTCGGCAAGAGGTGGCGGATTGTGTTGGCCAGATGCGCCAACATGTAATTGGCATTCTTGTGGCCCTCGACCGGCTGTCTGGCCTCCTTCGCCAGTAGTTTTTTTATTTTTGTTCACTTTTCAAAATAAATTTTTTCAGACAAATATACGTTCTGGCTCATTTTTTAAATCCAAAACCAAGATAGTTTAGCATGACATAAGTAGACTGTTCCTGCAAGGATTTCCCTTTTTTAAAAGTTAGATTGTGTTTTGTCTTTGTATGTCAAACAGACACAAGAAACACATAACAGTAACAATGTCATTTCCCTTTTTGGGTGTAGTGTCAATTACATATTTCTACATTTTACAGGTTCCTAGTTGGTGCGCAAGCTGCTTAGGCCAATCTTACAAATCCCAAGATTGGGCCAGGCTTCCTTTTGGTGTGGGTTGGGAAGCTGAAAACATATTTCAGTTTAGCTCAACTGGCGTCAGTACTGGATTACCCCTTAGTCAAATGTAACTTGTGTTAACCTGGTTACACTTGCTGTTAACGTCCCAAAAAAGGAAGACCATTTCACTCTCCAAACATTTATTCACAACATAACAGAGAAAACAAAGTGGTCACTCCCAAAAAAAGAACACAGTGATAAATTCAAATACAACACATACCAAGAAATAATTAAATAAAAACAAAAAATCAAGAACTGGTTGACGAAGGACCATGCCAACATGATTCCACAAACATGGCGTTGCGATATGGGTTCCAGAATATATGCCCAAAAGGACCAGATCCAGGTTTGGTAAGGGTAGCATCAAGTAGTGAGCGTTGGAGTGCCAAAGATTATGTGAACAAACAGAAGATGGTGAGAAAAAAAACACAAAATTAGATGTTCGCAAACAAACACAAACACATTAGGTATAAACACTGTAGTTTTGTTACAGCTTACCTAAAAAATCTGGCCACCACATCATCGCGTATGGCCCCCCCACATACTGACCTCCGACCAACCTCGGGGGGGCCATCCTCAGGTAAGGCATCCTCTGGCTGCATTGGGACACCACTCCTTATGGCAATGTTGTGAAATATCCCACACAGGACCACAATTTTAGACACCATATCCGGCACATACATGAGCTCGCCACCAGAGCGGTGGAGGCATCTGAATCGGCCTTTTAAAAGGCCGATACAGCGCTCCACCACTTGCCTGGTGGCTGTAAGTGCGGAATTATACACACTTTGTGGCCCTGGTGTGGGAGCCAAATAAGGAGTGAGCAGCCAGGACATGCAAGGGTATCCACTGTCTCCTGTGAAAAAAAATAGACAACATCAGGAACACTGTGTATCAAGCTTAACATTGTTATGTACTAAAGGTCTCCACTTACCCAGAAGCCACGCATCACCAGCTTGTAGGTTGGTTAATTTCTGCCATATCCCTGATTGCCGGATGACGAAGGAGTCATGAGCACTTCCTGGTAATTTAGCATTCAGGGACAGGATCTGGAGGGAGGCATCACATACCACCATTACATTCAGGGAGTGATAGTGTTTACGGTTTCTAAATATTGCCTCCAGCCGTGCTGGAGGCTGAAGTGGTATGTGAGTACCATCCACAACCCCTATGATGTGTGGGAAGCCAGCTATTTGGTAAAAATTGGCCTTGGCCACACTAAGGGCACCCATATCCAAAGGCATTTTAATAAAATGATGGAGGTGCTTGAAAAGTGTCTCCATCACTGCCCTCAGGATCCGGGAAAAGGAGGATTGGGAGATGCCCGCCACTATTCCCACCGTTGTTTGAAACGATCCTGAGGCACAGAAATGTAACACCGCCATAAATTGCGTCAGTGGTGGTATTGCTGTTGGACTGTCAATTTGCCGCTCAAGATCACTTTCTATTAATGAGAGAGTGTCTATGATGATTTTGGGAGGTAGACGGTAGCGTCTTAAAACCTCATCATCGGGCATTCCAAAAAGGGTGACACGTGTTCGAAATATCTGGGGCCTTGCATGCCTACGATGCCTACGCCTGGGACGAGTTTGAGGTTGGTCGTCTTCCGGGAGCAGGGCCAGAACAATTCGCCCCAGATCTACCTGAAATTCAAAGTTTACAATGTAAGGCTTTTGAGCCACCCCAAAAGTAACATAAAACAACTTAGCTTTATGATACCATCCATAGCTGCTTACATGCCGGGGTATTGTCATGATACGTATAAACTGTAAAAAAGCCAAAAATGAGACATCAAAAATTTAGAGGGTGATTTTATGTTTGTCAAATTGGTGCAAGCCAACACATAAAATAGGCGGAACACACATTTGGGCATCGATGAAAACGACATTGCACACCGTACGTCAAATAGGGGTCAAATGGACCCCAAAAATGGAAAAGGGAAAAGCAAAACTGGTTTACATGATGAATAAGCCTCGAAAAATGCGTTAATTAGTTCGCAAATGCAAGTCACTACACCAACAGTCAAAAATGCGTTAATTAGTTCGCAAATGCAAGTCACTACACCAACAGTCAAAAATGCGTTAATTAGTTCGCAAATGCAAGTCACTACACCAACAGTCAAAAATGCGTTAATTAGTTCGCAAATGCAAGTCACTACACCAACAGTCAAAAATGCGTTAATTAGTTCGCAAATGCAAGTCACTACACCAACAGCCTAAAATGCGTTAATTAGTTCACAAATGCAAGTCACTACACCAACAGTCAAAAATGCGTTAATTAGTTCGCAAATGCAAGTCACTACACCAACAGTCAAAAATGCGTTAATTAGTTCGCAAATGCAAGTCACTACACCAACAGCCTAAAATGCGTTAATTAGTTCGCAAATGCAAGTCACTACACCAACAGTCAAAAATGCGTTAATTAGTTCGCAAATGCAAGAAAAATAATGGACTTACCAAAATCGAATATATAAGATTTCCCTCAAAAAGGTCTTTGGGTCCGAAAGCCAAAACAAACTAAAATAGATGAAATTAGTGTTAAAAAAAAAATATCAAACAAAAAACCAGAAGTAGACACCAATTGGCCACAAATTAGACTGCACAAAACTTACCAAATCAGGAAACGATGGCAAAAAATAAACCCAAAAAATGCGAACGGAAAACCAAAACAACTGTAGCAAACCAAAAAAAATACAAACACCGCCAAATCCTCCAACCGCAAACAACCAAATCCAACCAACTTAACCGCCAACAATCCAACAGCGCAACCTCGACTCCACACACACCAAGCCATAAATAGTGTTTATTTTCCCGCACAAATTAAGTATGAATCATAGGGACGCACAATCAATGATGCGGCCGCAAACTAAGGACGCATGTATAAATACGTCACAAAATCACATTTAATTTCTGGTTGATTTCATTCTGGAAGCAGAGACATGGCTTCAGACCAGGGAAACAATGGCCAAAATTCCGGCGGTAAGGCCTTCATGCATTTTGTCTCAATGATTCTTTTAAAACATAATATTGTGCAAGTTGTGAAGTGGCTAAATCTGCATATTTACCCAAATAGGTGAGGAGGATGACATGGAAGAGACTGCTGGCCCCAGTCAACCCGCCAAAGCTGCCAAAAAAAAAAGGCAGCCACATTTCACAAGCAAGGAGATGGAGGTTTTGATCCAGAAGTGCGTTGACATCCTGCCCCAGGCAGCCAGGAATATGAGCCAAAGCCAGAAGTGGAGAATGTGGGAGGAGGTCGCCGTTGCTGTCAATAGGGTGGGTGATTATGTCCGTCTAGCCCGGGATGTCAAACGGCGGTAAGTAAACACTTTCCCATCCTATAAACAAACCCCATTGTAAAAAAAAGGATAATGGTTCCAATTTCATTCCACAGATGGGCAGACTTCAAATATCGTCTCAAGCAAAAACTTGCCGACAGGGCTAGGCATGCAAGGGGGACAGGTGGGGGTCCCACCCCTGTGTCATTGGAGTTGACAGACTTAGAAGAGCTGGCACAGGGGTGTGTGCAGGCTGTGGAGGTGTTTGGCGTGTCCAACATGGATACGGACATGCCAGACTTTGCGGCTCCTCATGTTGGCCAAGGTAAGTCCTGTGATGTCACCAACTCTGAAATGCTATTGTGCCAATATGCAGATTCTAATGTGAGTCTTTTCGCATTTTTCCTAACAGAGACAGAGGCGGATGAGTCTGCTCCAGAGGGGAGCCTTGGCCGCAGAATTTCTGCTGGCTCTGCAGGGGAGGAACCAGTACATCCGGCTGAGGACCCTGCAGAAGCCAGTCCAGGGCGTGCCCCCTCGCAGGCAGTGGGCCTCCTCACAGAACTCAATTTTAAATCGGATTTCCATACGGAGATTCTGCAGAGGATGGACGCCAGTCTGATACGGGTGGCTGAGGCCCTGGAGCAAAATGCTGCGGCCAACGTGACCATTGCTCAGGCCCTGGCGGAAAATACCAGGGCCAACATCCGCATCGCCGATGCCCTGGAGCAGCTCGTTCGCCAGCACATGGTGGAGCCGACCTCCCTTCCTGCCGGAACATCCGGATCCTCCACCTCTGGCACAACATCAGCCAATCCTCCAAATGTGCCTAGCCCTGTGCCTAGTCCAGAGGCCACAACATCTGCCTCTGGACAGGCCAGCCCGATGGCATCCCGGACCCGGTCTGGCGCCCACCCTCACCCAGCCAAACGGGCGAGAAAACGGTGACAGCAATGGCGACTTTTCCCACACTCCTTCTGTGCTTGGCTCATATTCCTTTCTGGTCAAAACTTCCCTCTCCTTTCTTGTGAAATGTTTTTAATTTTGGTATTTACGTTTATGTTACCAGTTATGGCTTTTTTTTTTTTTTAAACAAATATCTTTGCCACAAAAAAAAGGCAACAAAATATTAGGCCAATTTGTTTGTGTTTAAACAATAAATTTAAAACAAAAAACTGACATTGTATTGTGACATTATTGTACAAATGGGTTACATTTAATCCTGGCCCTAAAGGCAAAAACTGACCCTCTTAAAAAAAAAAAAAGGCCTCTTTAAGGAACGTTTAAAAAATCACATAGCGATGCAAATTCCACAGTAAACCAAAAAAAAGGGGAGCTAATTAAAACATGATGACATTATTGTTACAATAGGCCATAACCAACAAATTGTGGCCAAAATAAAACACCAAAAATGTACGCTAATTGATTGTGTAATCATGACATTAGCAGCTCTGATTTCCACCTGCGTACGCTTTTGTGCTATCCCAATAAACTGCTTTCCAAACACATACCAAGCCGGTTTTCAATCCAACACTAATTACTTTACTGACCAGCCGCGATTAATCGCAGCACCATCGTTGAGTCCCGGGACGGAGGAGAAGGCCATCGCCAATGTGGTCGAGTAATCCTGACCCTAAGCTGTGCGAGCATTTTGAAGGGAAAGCGGATGTTCCAGTGACGTATGAGACGGTCCGAACACATTTGACGTTCGCATCTGCTAATGTATGTACGCCCCAAAAACGCCTCGCCACGCCTGCGTTTTTTCATCTCCACCCCCGTCAACACCCAAAAACGCCCTGTTCTGTCAATCACATTTGAGATGTCACTTCCTGCACGCTATTTTAGGAACGAGAGAAAAAAAGCTTGCAATCTGCCGTACGCACATGCGCAGTGTAACACCGACGCATGCGCGGTTAGTCAACATCGGAACGCAACGAGCGTACTGTTGTTAACGTGCGGCTCTGAATGAGGGCCTATATGTTTAAGGAGGGAAACTTGTAGATATGTTTGATAAATGTTTTCTCACCAGTTTTAAAGGTTGAATCAATGTATATTTTTACACTTCTTTGCCTTGTTGTCTAGTACTGTTTTGTAACTGAAAATATCCCCACTGTTCGTGCGATGCTATTTGGCTGTAATACATGCATCATTGAGGGTTTTTTGGGAGGGATGAATAATATAGTTTAACTTCAGTGCTAATGTTACACCAGTGTGAGATGACTGTCTGCCAGGAGACATGGCTTAGGGTGAATCGGTGAGCCATCTTTTCTCTCTACTTCACCACGGCTAACAATGATTGTTTGATTAATTACAGTATACAAAACAGACAACAACAGTATTGTTAGGTGGTGCTTTAGGGCTGCACGGTTCCCATGTCAATCTGCCTCAGTTTGGTCTGTATCTATGCTTTTCTCCTGCCTCAGATGCAGAGTAATAAACTGTCCAATTTAAAGATTCTACAAGTGCCATGCACACTCCCAATAGCACATATTATATATGGCATGGCAGGAAGCCAAACTGCAGCTTCTAATACTCTTTCCTAGACAGGTTTAATTAGCCCGTGCTTCTCTAGTTTTTTTTTTTTCTTATAAACTACAATTCCCAGACTGCTCTTCCAATCTTCAGAGCTATATAGTATGTATTCTGTCCAAGTTAATTTCAACTTCATTATTTCTATTCTTGGTATTATCAGATCTACACTATGGGCCTGATTCAGACCCGCTCGTACGCGGCCGATGTTATGCAATTGCGCATGCGTATGCATCGCAGTGTGCGTGCCCGACCTAGTTTGAGCGATCGGGAAGCGCTAGCTCGCCCAGCAAAGACAGCCCTGTGGAGTGAGTGACAGGAGAGGCCGTTTGTGGATGGTAACAGGGGCAGGCCAGTAGTAACGGGGGAGTGGAGTCGCGAACGCAGGCGTGCCTAAGTGTTTCGACACCGTTTCAGAGGCGTGCATAATTAACAGGCAGCGTCATGGTACACGTCACCTCGCTGGATTATACACTGAAGTGCTCGCAGTGCTTGCGGTAGGGTACAGTCAACCGCAAGCAGTGCAGTCAGATCCAATGGAACCCGATGTACCGATGGATGTATGTACTTCCTGGAGATGACTTTCGCTGGTGGTCGTCTATAAACACAAAGTGATCGCTCGCCAAGACATAGTTGCCGTGCGATCGCTTAGCTGAATTTCCATACGCAGGGAGCGAGCGGCCGCATCTAGCGAGAGGGTCTGAATCAGGCCCAATATCTTGATGCAGTCGTATAATAATGACCTTTTACTCAGGTAGGTCATATATACAAGTGTCACATATCACATTAATCAGTACAGTCTCCTGGTGCGTTCTAGTCGCATCACATTGCGACTAGGCAAAAAAAAAGACGCCCGTATTATCGTAAAAAAAAAGACGTAGAAAAGACGCCCGGCGCTAGCAGAGTCTCAGGGGACCTTCCGCGACTGCAGCATTAGCCTTTACACTAATGCTGCCTCCGCTTTGTAAAGAACTGAGACGCCCGCTTGTGGCTCCATAAGCCAGTGCATTTCCATCCGGCATATTATTAGACGCACCATCGGTCGCACCATTGACACTTGTACCAGGCCTACGGCAGATGCAGCGTCTCCTGTGTGAGTGGCTGTGCATCTTTAAATGGAGCCTCTTTCAGCAGCTCACCCACAGCGCACCCATGTCAGCTTCACCGTCCCCATGTTACCTCTGAGGAACGCCCAATACAAGTCTCAGACCATGCGTCAGATTCAGCACTGCATCTCTGTGCGCAGACCATTGGGATACATGCTCTGTGCGACTCAGACGCATTAACGGACTTACAACATTGTGAGCGCCATCAACACTGAGTCCACCTCTGAACCAGGCCCATAATGTTTCACAGGTTCTCCACTGTTTTGTTTTGGGACAAACAGTAACAGTAATGGGTAGGAAGAGTGACGGGCGTTTCTGGGTGGTGACTGAGAGGCGGCTAGAAGTGAAGGCAATACAAGTCTGCCTCATAGGTGTGCTGCAGGAGTTTCACGTCAGTGACAGCGGCTGCGTTCCGAGACGCACAGCTGCAGCCATAGGAGGCCAGAGATAGACAGCGATACTGTACGTGTACTCTTGCAAGTGTCGATGGGGGGAGCGAAGGTTGCCTCTATCACAGGCGGCATTACAGTGTGCAGGGACTCGGAAAGTGGCACATTCAGACGGGGGCTTGTACACCAGGGGAAGGGCTGATATGTGTGTACTCATAGCCGCAACTACAGCAACAGCTGCAATCGCAGCTCCGTCCAACTCTGAATCAGGCCCTATGGGAACTTGCACCAGCTCTAAATCAGCTGCAGTTTGTTCGTGTGAGTATGACTTCCTATGTGAGCGGTTCAGCACTTATTTGTACGCAGCTTCTTTCAGCAACACACCTGGACAAGCCTGCAACTCTATAGCAACAAAATCAGACACATGCGCAGAAGTAAGAACACTAACATGGATATCGGCATAGCGTGCAGCTCTGAATCAGGCCCGTAATCATCCCGAATTAACTCCCGGATTTCATCAAGTTTCTCTATAATACCTCTTTTCCACCAAAAACCTGGGTCCGACCTAGGTTTTCAGACATGGTTCCAACCCAGGTCAGACACCATTTACACAGCACCATCAATCTGGGTTATTCTCAGGTCAGCCCCGTTCACACTGAACCTGGGTCTGCCCTACTAAACTTGTGATGTCATAAAAAGTGGGAGGTGACTGCTCCACAACCACCAATCAGCTCATTTTAGGCATGACCCAGGTCGGATAACCCGGGTTGTGCCGATTACACTGCACCATTACCCAGGTCCACCCTGGGTCCAACCCTGGTAGCTACCTGGGTTGGATTGCCGGGTCACTTGACCCTGGTTATTTTTTAGGGACCCTTTTACACTGAGCTGCGACCTGGGTAGACCCAGCAATAACCCAAGTTTTTGCTTTGGTGTAAAAGGGGTATTATACCTCTTTTCCACCAAAAACCCAGGTCCGACCTGGGTTTTTGGACATGGTTCCAACCCTGGTCAGACCCAGGTCAGACCCATTTACACTGCACCTTTGATCTGGGTTACTCCCAGGTCAGCCCTGTTCACACTGAACTCAGGTCTGCCCTGCTAAACCTGTGAGGTCATAAAAAGTGGGAGGTGAATGCTCCACAACCACCAATCCGCTCATTTTAGGCATGATCCAGGTCAGATAACCCGGGTTGCACCGTTTACACTGCACCATTACCTGGGTCCATCCTGGGTCCAACCCTGGTAGCTACCTGGGTTGGATTGCAGGGTCACTTGACCCAGGTTATTTTTCAGGGACCCTTTTACACTGAGCTGCGACCTGGGTAGACCCGGCAAAAACCCAGGTTTTTGCTCTGGTGTAAAAGGGGTATAAGAGGCATAAGACCAAGGGGGAGATGTATGAGGGGGTGATAGCTGTAACATCGGTAATTGCACATGTTATGTGCTGCTGTTACCACTTCCCTGCTTGTAGTAATGCAGGGAGGTGATTAGAATGACGGGCGCTATACCTAGGTAGGTAGGGCGCCGATCTGGTGTGGCAATGTATGAATTGTTGTTGCCGCACCACACAGCAATTTGCCGGACAGGGGAATTAACACTCTCCCTCTTCGACAAAGCAAATTATAAACATGAGGGCGGTATCTGGACCTGCTTCACCATGACAATGGACGAAATAGGTCCTGGCAATTACTGATCGTTAGTTGCCCGGTCATTCATCTGCCCCCGAATTCCCAGGCGTCTACTTGACCAGAGAATTCTCACAACTCTTTTCTGCAGCTGCTCAGTGCAGTAATAAGCAGTCTGCAGAAATGGGTCACACAATATATCTCATGGCTCAGCAGGGTGGCTGCAGCTACAATGACCATTACCTAAAGCTTTTGAAAATGAAAAGTGTCAGGTGTTCCCCTATAGCAGCCAGTCAGATACTAGCTATAATTTCTCTATTGAATTCTAATAAATAATACACATAATCTGAATGGTTGTTGCTATGGACTACACCTATACATGCTGCTTTAGAAGTTTTAGTAAGTCTACCCCCATCTCTCCAGTGGTTAGTACATTGTCAGTGAGGCTGCCTATTTTGGTAAATGGAACTCAGGGGGTCATTCAGACCAAATCGCGAGCGCAGGACGCTCGCAAGCGTGTCGATGGTGCCGAATTGCACATGCGCACCACGGAGGGAGCTCCGTCGTGCGCATTCGCGAGACCCGAATAACGATGGCCAAGCCGTCGTTATGGCTCTCGCACCAAAGGGGGCGTGCTGTCAATGGTTAGTGACAACACGCCCCCTTTGGTGGGAGTGCCGGGGGCGTGGCTGCCAGACGGAGGCGTTCCCATGGGAACGCCTATCGTCTGAGTCCGGCCTCACTGACATCAGTAGTGATGTCAGTGGGAGTGATTTTGGCTCTGATAGAGCCAAAATCACTCCAGGGCTTGCGGTCACCGAGACCCTACCGCAGGGTCTCGTCGCAAGTACGATGGTCGCGATGGTCTTGACCATCGCGACCATCATCATGGACGGTCGCTATAGCTGTGGGTGGTAACCCACAGCTATGCGAGCGTCCATGAGGCCGCTCTAAGTTGAGGGAGGAGGGCTCTGATTCAGAGCGAGCACTCTGGTCAGAGCGTCCGGCTCTGAATCAGGCCCTCAATGTCTAGAAAATAATTGATGAACAATAGATCATTTCTGAGGTAGCTCCGTTCTTTACTACACTTGTAGTTGGATCACAGCAATATTAGGACTAATTATTCTATTACTAAGATATAAGATATTTAAATATAAAAACAGAAGACACAAGACAGAGACACCATTGAGAAATATTTTATTGTCACCAAATTTTCTATATAATGTCATTCAATGTGAACACAAATATTTAGCTGTTTGCTGTTAAACATATGTAATACAAATATTCAATGTTATTTTGTGATATAACCAAAGTTATATTGTATTTACTAGTGCACCATTTACTGATAGACTTCTTTGAATGATCATTTTGACTATATATATATATATATATATATATATATATATACACAAAAAACAGAGTTGCAGATGCACTATGCGATCATTACTGTATACATATAAATTTTTAATATAGAATTTCAGAGGTAGTTTGCATATCAATGGCCACTGATACGGGCCTGCCCACCAGCGTCAAGGTCACCTCATTGAGCAGGTCCCTAACACTCTGGGGTTCACATCTGGGACGCAGAGCACCCCAAAAGTCAGCTCAGCCAAAGACCTCCCCAGGGCATCACTCGAAAAAAAGGGTGACAGTGAAGTGTTAAAGTATCAGGTGTGTAAAGTAATTAACAAGTGTTATAATAATGATAGGGGTAGAATGTGTGTGAAAAAATACATAAATAATAAACAAACATGAAGGTGATATACAAAGTGACTATATGTATTAAATGGTGATGCCCTGGAGAGCTCCAGCCAAAACAGCTCAGGGGGCCCCACACCCAAACGCTCACCCCAAATAAACTGATACTAACAATATAAATAGGACTTACTTGTAATTATGCCTGTTGCCTTGTGCAGTCAAATGCTAGGTCCCTGCTTAAAAACATATGAGGGTTTTTTTTTTTCGAGTGATGCCCTGGGGAGGTCTTTGGCTGAGCTGACTTTTGGGGTGCTCTGCGTCCCAGATGTGAACCCCAGAGTGTTAGGGACCTGCTCAATGAGGTGACCTTGACGCTGGTGGGCAGGCCCGTATCAGTGGCCATTGATATGCAAACTACCTCTGAAATTCTATATTAAAAATTTATATGTATACAGTAATGATTGCATAGTGCATCTGCAACTCTGTTTTTTGTATATGCCACTTTGAAATCTCAGCATGATAGCACCTTTCATTACTATTAGGGTGTGCAGTCTAGAGCCCCTCCTTATATATATATATATATTCACACAGTCAGGTGCATAAATATTGGGACATTGACAGAATTTTCATATTTTGGCCTCTATTCACCACCACCAGCCTATCTCTCTGATGGGTTTGTTTTGATTTTTCAGCCTAATGATGGCTTGCTTCACTGATAGTGACAGCTCTTTGGATCTCATATTGAGAGTCGACAGCAACTGATTCCAAATGCAAATGTCACTCCTAGAATCAACTCCAGACCTTTTACCTGCTTAATTGATAATGAAATAATGAGGGAATAGCCCACACCTGTCCATGAAATAGCTTTTGAGTTGATAGTCCCATTACTTTTGGCCTCTTAAAAAGTGGGAGGCACATATAGAAACCGTTGCAATTCCTACACCGTTCACCTGATTTAGATGTAATTACCCTCAAATGAAATCTGAAAGTCTGCAGTTAAAGCACATCTTGTTTGTTCCATTTCAAAGCCATTGTGGTGGTGAATAGAGGCCAAAATATGAGAATTCTGTCAATGTCCCAATATTTATGCACCTGACTGTATATAAACAATTGGCTTTGATCCATGGCACTCAAACATTTGCGGTGCCAATTAAATAAAAAAATCATACAAACTCAGCACCTCACAAATATATTCCAAACTACTTTAAATTCCAGGGAATGTTCCAAAGTGCCCTACTGTATGTGGCTGTAAGTGTTTGGTATTTTTCTTGCTTTGCATAGAGTAAGAATATTGTAGTCTCTCATATAAATAACCACTTGTAATGGATCGCTCTCTGTGATTGCACATGCATGCTTAATTACAGATAGCAGTGTCTTCTTAATTGATTGATGAGCTATTAAAAGCAGTTCTGTTTTCTGTTTATGTTGATAGACTCAAAACAATTGTCTCTGCTCTGTTCACCTCCCCTTAGGGACTTTGCCTTATTAACAGCTTGCGCACCCTTGGAAATATGCCCAGGCAGGTAACGGTGACACCGTATTGCATGTTGTGTATTATATGTATATAATGAATTGTGGGCCTGATTCAGAGATGGATGCAATGTAGATCTCGGACGCAGTAGAGCGATTTTTTACAACTACGAAAGCGTTAGAGCTATACCGATGGACTAGCGACAGTGGACTCAGTGAGGATTTCTTCGCAAAGTGAGTGATAGGTAGTCAACGTTTGGGGTAGGTAATGGGGTGATTAGAAAAACACAATCGTATTGGAACCATTTTCTGGGCGTGTTCTAGTGAGCCTCTGCAAATTCATTCTGGCGTCTTAGGAGAGCCACTCTGTCTAAGGCCGGCTACACACTTGGCCGTTATCGGCATGTCAAATCGTGCATATCGGCTAGTGTGTACGCACTATTGCGCGCTTCACGGTCAACTGGAAGATATCGCATGCGATTAGGTGCCAATCGTGTAGTGTGTATGGCCAACCAGTCGACCAGATGATATGTCGGTTCGATTTGGCCAATTTTGCCATCATATGTTGCCAGTGATTGTTGTAGTATACGGGAGCAGCAATAAATCGTATACGTTCAAACGATACAATATATCGTTCGGCCGTATGCGATATTGGACAGTGTGTATGCTCAATATTGTATGTTCTGGCCTCAAGGGAAATTGAATGTAAAATCGGTCCAATTACAAGTCGGTCAGGTGTGTACCCGCCCTAAAACAACATAAACTCATACATCTGTTCGATGTGCAACCAATGTTTTATAGAATGTATTACATAAATGACAACTAAAAGCTGATTGGTTGATATGAGCAACACCTTTACTTGTCCTCTTTAGAAGGTTTGATAAATCTCCGCCTTAGTATTATAATACATAATCCCGCTCTATGAAATATCAGTTTAGATGTGGCAGCTCTCTGTAAGGAAATGGAACACATTAAATATTTAGTTACATCTGTACTTCTATCTAAATTAAATACTTCACTAATGTGTCCCTTCCCCTAGCTGGCAGGGAGCTGCTACATGTAGCCATTTTTCTTGGGGTTCTCCTGCTTCTGTAGCACAGAACCATTAAATAAATAAAATTAAATGGCGGTTGAAGGGGGTGTGCGTGAGCTGGACGACCAATCACATTCATCCCCAGCCCCCAGGATTTACTATGGAAAAACGACTGCGCCATTGATACATTTTCATGCACTGTAGTGAGTTTACATTCTTTTTTACATTCCATTTCACTAAATGCAAACAAATATACTATAAATAGCTCAGTAATGCTACAGCTGGTGTATATGTGTATATGAATATTATAAATACTGTACATGCTCTATGTCTGTGCATCCTGCTGTTCCACTGCAATAATGGCCTTTGTGCTCACCGGATAGACTGTCCTATAATAATCAATCACTTCAATGTTCCTCTGGAATTATGGATGTTCCTAACTGCGGCGGGGAGGGATCTATATTGCAGATTCACTAAACCTCCTGCTGGGAAACAACTTTTACCAAAAAAAAATAAAAAATACTCTCAAAACGCATTTTGTTTATTTGACGTGTCCACAAAAAAGTAAATGTACATAATATAAAGAAACAACAAGTACCATTCGTTACTAATATAATAACTAGCTGTAAATCATTGGTGGTTTGGTACTTTATGGTCCAGAGAAAATTTGCACCATTAGTGGAACAAGGACGTGTCCTTGTCTAAGACCCTAATGAGGCACTAATGTGCTTTCTAATGACATCTTTCCAGTGTCATTGGGGAGCAGTCGGTTGTGACGGTGGTTTGGACACTCTCTGTGAGCTCAGCAGCTTCCTTGTTGGATCTTTCCGTATTTCCCCTTTTTATTGTAGACAGTGAGGAAAAACATTACAGATATAAATGATGCAGTCCTGTCAGTTCTGCGGCTACAAGCTGTGTGTCTAAAGAAAGAAGACTTAGCTTCCTTTCAATCAATTCTGCTTCGTAAAGCGTTAATTATTTACAGATAAGCATACGAATGCGGCACGACAGACAAGATTATTTGGTTCTTTATATATTAGCTTCATTTGCAGCATGTTAACAAAGTTGCAAGTGGTTACAATTGAAAATGGGGCAACATGGTGGCACATTGGTTAGCATTACCGCGTGACAGCACTGGGGTCATGGGTTCAATTCCACTCGGGAACCTATATACCCACCACAATCCAAGGGCAGGAATTGATAAATATTCTTTGTGAATTACTGCGTAATATTTAACCTCTATAGCGATATATATATATATATATATACAGTGTATATATAGTTATTAAATAATACATAGTTAATGCAGGTGTCAGTATGTGAATTTAGAACCAATATTATTAAATTTTTTAAAAAAGCCTCAACTATTTTCTCCATGAACCAATGCAGTAATTACTATACAGGTTGCATTTGTCTTTGTAATATGGTAACAATAAAAAGATACAACCTAGCATTGACTACTGCTTATGGAGAATGATGTATTCCAGGTGGATTGTGGCATTGTCTCCCAGCAGAGATAGTAGTCATTATTATAGAGAATTACATCATTGTGAGAGACATTATGCTGGCTATAAAGCCTTGGCATGGATTAAGCCGGTACTCAGACGTAAGCACAGGCAGGATAATGACAGGTGTGGCGGGGGGCTACGTACCTCACCTGCTGCAAGTCTGAGCTTTAAGAAATCATTTTCCTTGAGACTCTGACCTCACATTTCATTAGGATTTAATAAACTTCTCATGTAATGATATTGTGCTGAGTTCCTGTGCAGCGGGATGACGGAAGACATGATTTTCTACTGGATCAAAGGGCAGTATGAACTGTCTCAGAGATAATTGTCCTTGATAATTTGTTAGAGACAGAAGCTGCTGTGGATTTTATTCTATAAATTGACAAAGAAATATTGTAATGTCAGGAAAAAAAAGAAATGTCTAGTGATGACAAACTGTCCAAGGGGAAATTAAAATCAACACATCTTTGCGGGTGGATTTAATTAAACAGAGAGAGAGAGAGAGCATGTGCTTTTAATAACCAGTACTTTAACACTTAAGGTGCTTGCACACAGTACGATTAAAATGCACAATATGAACGATAATCGATCATATCGTTATCGTTGATATCGTGCATTTCTCGGTGCCTCCAACCCACCAACGACCTGCGATGCGCGGGTACGTATGGACGGTAACAATATCGTCCATCGCCAGTGCATGCAGGCCAACCTGGTCGATATCGACCAGATTACTATAGGGACCCGCGATCGTTGATCGCGGGTCGTTGGTCATCTATTGGTGGGTTGGTGGTGTGCTGGATGATCTATCGATTATCCAGCAGTCCCGGGAGATCATTCAACGATATCGTTATCGTTGACGATTGTCCCGTGTGTATGCACCATTACCTACAAGGGAGCCCTTGCTTGTGCGTAGGCAGGATAAAATGGGGTCATTCAGTCAGTGGAAAAATGTGAAAACACTGAGCAGTTTTTAATGCACAATTCATCCCTTTTTCTTTACCTGTGTATGTGTGTGTGCGTGTGTGTATATGTATGTATGTGTATGTTTATATATGTGTATGTGTACAGTATGTGTGTGTGTATATGTATGTATGTATGTGTGTATAAATGTGTATGTGTACAGTATGTGTATATGTATGTGTAGACGGTCAGCAACCAGGCTGCTGATTTTTAGTCAGGGAAATGCACTCGTCAGCAAAAGTAGAAATGTCACCTGATAGTACTGTGTCACTTACCAGCCCCTTAGTTCCTTCAGCCTTTGTCCTCCTAAAATACTACTTATTGTAGCTTCATCAATGGTCTAAATAAGTCATGACAGTAAAGGAACAGCCTTTGTTTTGAGTGCGACAACTTTGTATTTTGCTATTTTATTTACAATGGCTTATGTGTGTATATGATATTCACATACTTGGCACAAAATGTCTCCCATTACAGTCAGTGCTTGGCTCTGATTACCACCTTTAAAGAATATGTGTAAACAGTTGTCCAATTTTGCATTCGTCAGCAGAACTAAACGCATTGATGCTCCGGTCATGCTTTCTGTTCATGTCCGACCATCTCTACCCAACAGGAGGGACATTTCCTCCTCACAGTCTGAGCCATTTTTCCTTCATCTCTGAATGCATCCATGTAAAACTGGAATAAAACATTTTTATTTCTTCCGTGGTAAATAAAGGGAGCACATATTTGTAGTATATGGAGTATTGTAGTATATGAAGTGTGGTACAGGATATTATTGCTGTATAAAGTCACTTAGCATGACAGAAATATCATTCAGCTACTGTAATTGAAACCTGGTAAAAATGAAAGGTCATAAGAGCAGCTAACACAAAGCTGAGTGCAAAGTGTCTAATAGCGTTGTTAGGCTATGAGGCACTGCCAGAGGTGGCCCGGCAAGCTGATATATGGATTACCAGCGTATAGAAGCGTGCTTGTCGCTTTCTTACAAAAAAAGAAAAATACAAACAAAACACATCCATTGGCTACAAGGCTGTCACTATGGGCCTGATTCAGAGATGGATGCAAATCCTGGTGCGGCTACTTCTTTGTACGCAGCGGTTGCAAATGTCGCCTATGGGATTTGTGTTGAGACGCCCACTAGCTGCATCTCAAATCCGCCGGTTGCATACAATGACGCGCCATTGGTCGCACATAGGTTGCACCATTGAACTTATGGGTGCTCAGAATGTTCGTCTGAAGTAAGACGCCGGGGCCAGTGAAGCTGCGTGCAGGGACGCAAAAGCCCCCTCTCCCCCCCTTTACATCCCGCAAACGGTCCCTGACAGTCAATCAATCTGCATCCAAATCCTCACAGAGACCGCTGTCTAAGCCCTCGGGGAACATGCCATGTGACTCTGACGCACCTCTGATTCAGGCCCTATAATATATTTCTACTGGCCCCAAGTGCAGGTTTATTAATGTAGCAGCCTCAGAAATGTGTAACTGGCCATGTAGTAACCATAACTAAATGCACTGTTTTGGGGTAATATAGGTCTGTAGTTCCCCTTTTACACCAGAGCTAAAACCCGGGTTATTGCAGGGTCAACCCGGGTTGCTACTACAGTAGGTGTAAAAAGGGCCAGGGATGACCAGGCAATCCAACACAGGTAACTTGCAAGGTTTTACATGGGAACAACCCGTGAAACCCTGTAGTGTAAACGGGAACCCCGAGTCATTCAACCTGGGTCCCATTTACAGCATGGGGACTTCCGGGTTTCTTGGCGCTTGGGGATGATGTCATCTCCAAGCGCCGGGAGAAGTGTTCCACTGCACCTGTGTGCAGTGTGAACGGCGCTGGTTCGGGACTAATCCGGATCGGCGCCGCAGTAGAAAAGGTCTGTCCTGGGTCTGACCAGTTTTGAACTGTGGCCCTGATTCAGAGCCGGACGCTCTGACAGAGCGCTCGCTCTGAATCAGGGCCGTCCCTCCTACCTTTTGGAGCGGCGTCCTGGCCGCTCGCATAGCTGTGGGTGACCACAGCTATAGCGAGCGGCCAAAATGATGGTCGCGATGGTCAAGACCATCGCGACCATCGGGCTTGCGATGAGACCCTGTGGTAGGGTCTCGCTGCCGCAAGCCCTGGAGTGCTTTTGGCTCTATCAGAGCCAAAAGCACTCCCATTGACATCACTAGTGATGTCAGTGGGGCCGGCCCCAGACGGTAGGTGTTCCCATGGGAACGCCTCAGTCTGGGCAGCCACGCCCCCGGCGAGCCCACCTAAGGGGGCGTGCTTTCAATCAACATCGACAGGACGCCTCCTTTGGTGCGAGACCCATAACGACGGCTTGGCCGTCGTTATTCGGGTCTCACGCATGCGCACGACGGAGCCGCCTCCGTCAAGCGCATGCGCACTTGGGCAACATCGACCTGCTTGCGAGCGCCCAGCGCTCGCGAGCGGGTCTGAATCAGGCCCTGTGTTCCAAATCTCGGGTCAGACCCAGGATTTAGGTGTAAGAGATGTATAGGACAGAAAAAAACACAAGTGGTCAAAAGAGAGGGTCTGCCGCTGCATAAAAGAACAAGACACATGGTATTACCTTATACACAGAACACCGGTTATTGTTTATATACATACACATTACACACACACAAGAAATGATCTGTAACTTCTCTAAAAATCTTGCACCATTGTCTCTCATAGAAACCCCAGTCAGGGCTTACATTAGAATAGCCATGTGCAGGCTGTAACTGCTGTATAGCTGCCACCCATTGGGTGACATTATTGGGGGATAACAAGCCGTACACACAGCTGCCGGTGTGACAGGCAACATTTTATTTACAATCTATACTTACAAACCAGCCTTATGTCTAGGGCTGTACTATCCACTGGGCAGCACAGGAATTACATTGTCAGTTTTAATCATTTTGATCATTTAACTTTTTCCTATTTACTCGTTACTGATTGTTTGGGGTTTGTTTTCTTTTTCTCTTTGTTACTAGTAAGAGTAAATTGAGCAAGGTAGCATCAGTTTTATATATGGCCCTTGTTACAGGCTGCATTACCATTGGTGAAACACAGTGACACAGAGGGATGTAGTCAGGAAACCGGCGGTCGAAACGCCGACCGCCGGCTTCCCGACAGTGAAAGCCCGGCAAGGGACTAATGATAGGCGTCTAAATACCGACGCCTATCAGCCCCACGCTGAAATCCCAACGCCTGGCATACCGAACTTAGGTGAGCCGGGCATCAGGAGCTGTTAGCCGAGGGTGGGTGGGGGGTGGTTAGACTTAGGGACTCCCGGGGGGACATAGGGTTAAGCACCCCGCCGGGAGGGTTAGGGTTATGCTAGAGGAAGGAGGGGTTAGCGTCAGGCACCCTTAGGGGGAGGTTATGGTTCGGCACCCCCACCCAGTGAGGGGAGGTAAGGTTTAGGCACCACTAAGGGAGGGTTAGGGGGGGGAGAGGGGTAGGGTTAATACTTACCCTGTCGGGATCTCCATCTGCCGGCCTAGCGGCATAGGTATTTCATCCGCCGGGCTTAGGTCCGGCGGTATAACATACCAATTCCCTCTGATTAAACAAGATTTAATCAGAGAGTGGGGTGTTTTATGTCAGTGGTATACCTGTTAGGAAACACATTAACAGCAACACTAACATAATTGAAAAATGTGCACACCGTACACAATGACAGATAAGAAACATTGAGCCTGACTCAGAGTTACACGCTATTACTGAGGATGTGCGACAATATGCTAATGGCGCGGCGTCTGGGACTTGTACTGAGGCGCTCACCATAGTCATCGCAGTTGTCCGCAACCGCGTAAACATACCCAACATCGGATCAGATCCTGCATACACTGACTCCCCGAGTGAGGCTATGGTCACTCAGAATGGCCGCGTCAACAGAGACCGTGGAGCCATGTTTCCTGCATATGGGATCGCAGACACAGCCGGAAACACCACCCAAAACGCAATCTTCTCTACAACCGTAATCGCAGTTCAGTCGTCACGCGTGCGCATTGTGGCTGTGAAACATGTGCAGATCAATAATTGCTGAATTGCGTGAACATCCTATTAGCGTACAACTGTGAATCTGGCCATTATACATACTATATGTACAGTATATACATTACATATGATTATATAGGGTAGTCACTTATTCAGTTGATGTAAATTGCAGAGCACAATAGCTACCATGGGGCTGTGACTGTAGTATTGCCACACAGGTATTTGCACTAATTTAGTACATTAATAGGAAAATAAAAGGACAGAGGGGCCTGATCAGCAGCAATCGAAATTGCAATTACGTACGCAGATTGATCGATTGTTAAACACCTCGCATGCGTATGCACTGCACGTGCGCTGTGATCGCATTGCGATTACGGACTCACTGAGGAATCCATCGTTGAGTGAGTGACAGGCTGTGAGAGTTTGGGGGCGGTGATGGGGGAGTGGTTGGAGTAACGTAGGTGCGTCTGTCCGTCTGAACGCTGTTTCCTGGGCGTGCATAAATTAGTCACTGCGATTGCATACGCAACTTGAGTACTCACTGCGAGCGACGAGACTTGCAGTTTCTGCAACTGGTCAGACCTGCCATCATTGTGCGTGACGGACCGACGTGCGTCGATGGTACCGATGTATACGCAGGACTGCGAGGTAGTACAGATGTGAGAAAGCAGCAGTGGGCGTCTCTGTGCCAGATGAGCTATGGTGGGCATTAGCTTACATTCGTAGCTGCATTACGTACGAATTTGCAGCTGCATACGCAATAGCGATAATTGCTGAATCAGGCCCTGAGTACATTTATCATGGTGGGGTCAGTAGTTCTCAACATAGGTAGCACCAAACTGTCTGCAACCCATGGACTTTTCTCATTGTCTGACAGGACAGCTAGTTCCTGACTGGAGATATACCCAAGAAAGAGGGTATATATTTACCAGATCTCTTCACCGGTGAAGAGATCTGGTAATTATATACCCTCTTTCTTGGATTGGACTATACCTGTACACTGTGAACATCTGAGGGCTCCTAGTCTGCATATGGAATTCACGTGCTAATAGGATTATCCCTCTACCGATGCAGAGATCTGGTAATTATATTTCTCAAGATGAGATTGAGAATTTATATAACCATCTCCATTTGAAATATGAAATTTATGTAGAAATGTCTTTTATATATGATATATACACTGCTCAAAAAAATACAGGGAACACTTAAACAACACAATGTAACTCCAAGTCATTCACACTTCTGTGAAATCAAACTGTCCACTTAAGCTGGCCACACATCTAAAGATTATCTGTCCAGCCATCCAACTAGTTGATTGGTTGCAATGAAAATCTGGTAAGGTATGAAAGCAAATGACAATCTGCAATTTGCTCCCAAATGCCGGAAAATGGACAAATACTGTTGTTTGAACAAATTGTTTAGATCAAACATTTAACAAACTTGTGTGACGACCATTTTCATCTGTTTTCTGGCATTTAGAAGCAAATTGCTGATCATCATTTACTCCTATACGTTACCAGATTTTCATTCCAACCAATCAACTAGTTGGCTGGTTGGACAGATAATCTTTAGATGTGTGGCCAGCTTTAGGAAGCAACATTGATTGACAATCAATTTCACATGCTGTTGTGCAAATGGAATAGACAACAGATGGAAATTATAGGCAATTAGCAAGACACCCCCAATAAAGGAGTGGTTCTGCAGGTGGTGACCACAGACCACTTCTCAGTTCCTATGCTTATGGCTGATGTTTTGGTCACTTTTGAATGCTGGCAGTGCTTTCACTCTAGTGGTAGCATGAGACGGAGTTGCACAAGTGGCTCAGGTAGTGCAACTCATCCAGGATGGCACATCAATGGGAGCTGTGGCAAGAAGGTTTGCTGTGTCTGTCAGCGTAGTGTCCAGAGCATGGAGGCGCTACCAAGAGACATCAGGAGATGTGGAGGAGGCCGTAGGAGGGCAACAACCCAGCAGCAGGACCGCTACCTCCGCCTTTGTGCAAGGAGGAACAGGAGGAGCACTGCCAGAGCCCTGCAAAATGACCTCCAGCAGGCCACAAATGTGCATGTTTCTGCTCAAACAGTCAGAAACAGACTCCATGAGGGTGGTATGAGGGCCCGACGTCCACAGGTGGGGGTTGTGCTTACAGCCCAACACTGTGCAGGACGTTTGGCATTTGCCAGCGAACACCAAGATTGGCAAATTCGCCACTGGCGCCCTGTGCTCTTCAAAGATGAAAGCAGGTTCACACTGAGCACATGTGACAGACATGACAGAGTCTGGAGATGTCAAGGAGAACGTTCTGCTGCCTGCAACATCCTCCAGCATGACCGGTTTGGCAGTGGGTCAGTAATGGTGTGGAGTGGCATTTCTTTGGGGGGCCGCACAGCCCTCCATGTGCTCGCTAGAGGTAGCCTGACTGCCATTAGGTACCGAGATGAGATCCTCAGACTCCTTGTGAGACCATATGCTGGTGCGGTTGGCCCTGGGTTCCTCCTAATGCAAGACAATGCTAGACCTCATGTGGCTTGAGTGTGTGAGCAGTTCCTGCAAGACGAAGGCATTGATGCTATGGACTGGCCCGCCCGTTCCCCAGACCTGAATCTAATTGAGCACATCTGGGATGTCATGTCTCGCTCCATCCACCAACACCACATTGCACCACAGACTGTCCAGGAGTTGGCAGATGCTTTAGTCCAGGTCTGGGAGGAGATCCCTCAGGAGTCCATCCGCCACCTCATCAGGAGCATGCCCAGGCGTTGTATGGAGGTCATACAGGCACGTGGAGGCCATACTACTGAGCCTCAGTTTGACTTGTTTTGAGGACATTACATCAAAGTTGGAGCAGCCTGGAGTGTGTTTATCCACTTTAATTTTGAGTGTGGCTCCAAAATCAGACCTCCATGGGTTAATAAATTTGATTTCCAATGATAATTTTTGTGTGATTCTGTTGTCAGCACATTCAACTATGGAAAGAACAAAGTATTTAATAAGAATATTTCATTCATTCAGATCTAGGATGTGTTATTTTCGTCTTCCCTTTATTTTTTTGAGCAGTAAATATATATATATATATATATATATATATATATATTTAAAAAAAACAATTTACTGATGGGGCGCTTCTTATTGTAACAATTATAACATACAATACACTCCCTCTTAAGATGTATATCTTCTATTTTCTTTAAGAAGACAATTTCACTGTATGTTCCAAATAGGAATATTATTTTTTTTATTTATTTTTTTTTATTCCATCTACATATTTTATTTGGAATGGGTATGTAATACCGGCAGTCGGGATGCCTCCTGTCAAAATACTGACAGCGGCATCCTGATGGTCGGTATCCAGACAGGGGTCAGGTAAGTATACAAACCCTCCCCCTACTAACCCACCCAACCCCACCCCGCACCCTAACCCTCCCCGTTAGTGCCTAAACCTAACCCTCCCCCTTAGTGCCTAACCCCCCCTAGGGGTGCCTAACCCTAACCTCCCCCCCAAAACCTAACCCTGCTATGCTGCCTAAACCTAACACTCCCCCCCCCGCGCGGCTAACAGCTAAGACGCCCTGGCTTCCCTCGTTCGGAATGGCGTCTCTGTAGATTCTGGCATAGGGATTGAGATAGTATCAGTATTTCGACGCCTATCTTAAGTTCCGTGTCAGGCTTGCACCGTCGCGATTTAGACCGGCGGCATCCTGTCTGCTAACAACATGCCATTTTATTTACGTATCTGTACATATATATCTATTGTAGCGCTACTACCTTACTAATGTGTTTTTGTATATAAGGGTCTGACTACCCCTATTTTTAGTAGCTGCTCGGTCAAATAGATCATCTCAGCGCCTGTACCTTATTTGGTCTCCACAATTTGCATGTAGACATGTAATCATGCCTATGTCATGTCTTGCAGGCGAGCACCTAAGGATCTGCCCACAAGGTTACACCTGCTGCACGTCGGAGATGGAGGAAAGCTTTGCCAACATCAGCAAAATGGAGTTTGAAAGCTCACTGAGAGAGGCCAGTCTGTCTGTACAGGGGCTGCTCCTAGCACAGAACAGGAACTTTGACAGTAAGAACCCTTTATATGTGGAAATATAGTGCTCTATCACCCAGCTGGGAAAGGAACACAACTATAAATGGAACATGTGTACCCCTAACCTACTCACTCAGTCTTAGTTGACCTTTAAACCACTGTACTGTAGGTAAACATGGATGAATTTCCTGGTAAAAAAAAGAGTTCAGTCAGCTGCATTAAAGAACAACTAACATAAACAGTATTCTACACATGCTAAAGAACATATAAAACACATTCTTATTCCTATCCGTCCTAATAGTTTAATTCTCCTTCTGGTGATCATTTAGTAATATTGGACATGTCAAGTTTAGTCACTAGAGGGACATTCAGTTGCAGGCAATGTCTGTAAAGTGTAGCCGGTACACTGTGGGAATGGCAACATTTCACCACTACAAACGTTGACCATTTTCCCCGCCCCCACTATAGGAGCACATGCTGATTGACGATGTTGGGGTACCGTATTCTACCGCTACATGCACAGCTGAACACCATGGTGAACTGAATACGGGCCTAGGTATCCTATGACTGTCATATGCAGAAGCACATAACAATGCAGTAATCACCATACATCACTATCACTATACATACTCATCATTACACCATGTATATTATAGTATTATTAACCTGAGTGCACAATGTATTCCTGTCATAGAAAATCTTGAAGCACTTGTCAGATGTGCAGAATCTAGTCACAGCAAGTCAAGATAGAGATCGTGGTGTAATATCTGTGAAATGTCAGCATGAGTTGCAGGAATTAATTTTAGTACATCTGCTACATAACACTGTGTATGTATAACACCTTTGTCCTGCCTCAGGGTACTTCCAAGACCTGTTGAATAAATCAGAGCAGATCCTTCTGGACACATTTCCCAGCCTGTATGGGGAGCTTTACAGCCAAAATGAAGGGAAGATATTCAGAGACTTGTACTTGGAGCTGCGTCTGTATTACCGCGGCTCTGCAGTTAATTTAGAGGAGACTTTAACAGAGTTCTGGACCCAGTTGCTGGAGCGAGTGTTCAAGACCCAGAACTCTCAGTTCACGTTTTCATACGAGTATTTAGAGTGCTTGGCGAAGCAGTACGGCCAGCTGAAGCCATTCGGGGACATTCCGCGTGAAATGAAGCTGAAATGCACCAGGGCATTTATAGCTGCCAGATCCTTTGTACAAGAACTTGGAGCCGCTGCTGACATTGTCAAGAAAGTCACTCAGGTAGGTGAGCGTGACGTCTAACACTCTCAGAGACTATCATCTTTTCCGAGTCCCAATAGTCCAACAGGAGGTGCATTTACCACCAGATAAATCAGCCATGTGTAGGGAAGATAATTTAGTATCTTGGTATAAGTAGTATGAAAATCAATGGTCTGTGATGACAAGTTAATCATTTTTATGGCATGTATAACCCATTTTTTGTTACACACCAATGGCTTCTGAATTTCAAGCTTCATGTACCACTCTCAGGGCCTTATGTAATTGCCTGCAAGAATCAGGGCCGGATTAAGGGCCTGGGGCTGAGAAAGATCAAGGACATATTGTGGGAAGTGGAGGAGGTGTGGCCAGTGCTGTTAGGGTGTGGCCAGTGCTATGTGGGTGTGGCCTCCCCTACATTAGCAGCCCCAATATCTCCCTGAATACGTAAAAATAGAATAATTGCTTAATTTTGTGAGGAAACTTGAGATACAATTTTTATTCTGATTTATGGCCGACATGTGGGTGGCTGGCAATCATACTGTCATGATGATGGGATTATTTTTATGTGGAGGCCAGGAGCTGTTGTCCCATCCACCCCATTGTTAATCTGGCCCTGGTGAGATGCAGGCACGGACGGGATTCCGCCAAGTCTGCCTGTGTTTTTAAAGCAGCAATAATTTAAAAGGCAAAACCAGGCTGGTTCTCCTTTTAAATTATTGCCCCTTTAAAAATATGAGCAGACTTGCTGAAATCTTGCCCATGCCTGCATCTCTCAGGCTATTACATACGGCCCTTACTGTCTGTGCCATTACATTGCTTATGCCATTAGGTTTTGCCTAAATCAATAGATACCGTAGTCCTTATATGTCTGTTTGTTCTCCATGTACTTTTGCAGCATGACCTCATTTTACTTGACACTGTCACAGGATACCATGACACAGCTTATGTAAGCAATGTACCAGGGCCGTAAGGAGGGTGGTGCAGCCGGTGCCATCGCACATGGCGGGATCCGCCATGCTCACCTGCCATTGCAACCCTCCTGTCTCCAGCTCCTGCGCTGTGTGGCGAGAGACATCATGACGTCATGTCTCCCACAGCGCTGTTCAAGGAGTTGTGGACCTGTACAGCTGCTCAAAGCGTCCTCAGGATTCTCCTGTCAGTCCTGTAGGTACCGGAGGACGGCGGCTCTGCCCACCCACCCCTGAGGCGCAACTTTATAATGGTATGCATTCAGGGGCAGAGGTGGTAGCAGCGGCAGCACAGGGCTCATTTCCACTCTGTTACGGGGCTGCAATGTCCTATAATATCTCCTAAGTACAAGGGCCCTATCCCAAAAATCAAGAATAGGATCTGAACAATTATATTAGTATTGATTATAAAATATTAAAAGACCAAATGCACTAATAATCTATATACTATACTATTCACGGAGAATCCTTATCCAAGGAAAGGGCCAACTATAATACCAGCACTACTATAAATGCCCAGTGATAATGTATCACACAGTATTGTAGCCCTTAGTGCATATGCACTCTATTAGTATTTATTGTTGGATAAAGCATTAATTATAATGGAATGTAGTCGGTCGGCTTATATGTAGGATTATCTAGTGAAACATATGGACAAAACTAATTTTTGTGAATTTGTGTTAAAATACCAGTTCACCGAACAGCTGTACTGATGCATCATCACTTGCAGCCAAGGAAGGAGCGGCTCGGGAGTATGCTGTTATACTGCTGTACATGGGAAATCCTCTAGCATTATCTGTTCCATTCACTAGAAGAAAAGTCCTTTTGAAAACATTTGGAATATCATTAGTATATTATTGGCATAATATCTCCTTACCAGTACACAAATGCAGGTTGATATGAAATGCTGGGTGATACCACTGTACTCAGCACTGATTTACAGCCCTGGTCATGATGAACTATTGCCATTATTACAGTGACGCTCCAAGCTCACATACAATCTGCACTAATAGAATATTGATGTATACTGGTCACTGAGCGCACTGCTGTAACCTGCTGTTATGAAGGGTATAGAGTGTAAGGTGATTCTCGGCTACACCGTCCAATAACTGCTGCTGAATCTTGTGTCTTGGCACAAAGTTATTCTGTAATCAGGGATAAAAGATAACATGAGCCGCACTGAGCAGTTAATGAGGAGTCTTGTCACTGTGCAGTCTCCTCAGCACTACAAGTCAGTCTAATTCAATGTGGTGATTCTGCCGGTTATTAAATTAAACTAAATTGATAGTCACAAGCTTTCTGTCCATGAAGGAGATAGCGTTCTGTGGCCATCTGCTGGCTGAATAATGCAGTGATCTTAAAAATCTTGTATATGGGTGCAGGATAAAGGTCAACTATCATTTAATTGTAGAACTAATAGATTATACTTTTTTGTTTGGTCAGTATTTAATATCATAAATTGACAAATTTACAAATCCTACGTTTTAAAAATAAAATAAATTCATATAGTCACAGCACGTATGTTTTTAGTAAGGGTCACTATACGGCAGTGATTCCCAACCTCGGTTTTCAAGTCCTGGTTTTAGTGATATCCATGGTTAAGCATGGATAGTTTAGTCAAAATAATAGGTACTTATTATGTCTGCTGTGCTCAAATATGGTTATCCTTAAAACCTGGACTGTTAGTGTGCCCTGAGGACCGAGGCTGGGAACCCCAGCCATATGGTATGGTTGCAGATGTTAGATAAAGCAGACACCAGCAGCTGCATAGTTAGAAATATAAAGCCAGATATGAGATATGCTGATATGCTATATATATATATATATATATATATATATATATATATATATATATATATATATATATATATAGAACCCATTTGAATCCGGCACTCATAATAAAAATGTATACTTGCCCAGGCGCCCTCTACGCACACAATCTGAATCCAAATCTGTGTCGCTACACTTTGGATACTATATTTATATATATAGTGATATTATAGATGCATCCTCAATACGCTATGCAGTAAGTGACCCGTGCAACTCTGCTAGCTTTGGGGTGTCACATATCTAGTCTCCTGGTGCCTCCTGGTCGCATCACATTGCTACTTAGACACATTTTTGTTAAAAAAGAAAAAAACGCCCAGCGTTAGCAGAGTCTCACGGGACCAGTCACGCCGAGAGGGGCTGTTTAGCACGACTGCAGCAAAGACTAATGAGTACACATCTGTAAATAATGACCAATTCAAATATATTATGTGCATTATATTTAATTATCTGCAGCATATGTGATGTTGACAACTTAAATTAATGACAGTGCATTTCATTTCTGCAGGTCCCTATGAGCAAAGAATGCACCCGGGAAGTCATGAAGCTCATGTATTGTCCGCTCTGCCGTGGTCACGCCAACGTAAAGCTATGTGACAATTACTGCTGGAACGTCTTACGCGGGTGTCTGGCTAATCAGGCCGACTTAGACTCTGAGTGGAGAAATCTGATCGGTAAGAACAGTGCTCAGAGCATAGGAGGAGCTCAGCAAGAATCTGCATTTGTCAGTCTGTCAATGAAATAGAAAATCAGCCTAAATTTGACCCGATAATTATTTATTATGCGGCATTAGCTATCACTTTGCTTTTAGTTTCTGTGGACCGCCGCGATATTGCAAATGTGCGGTCAGCTGGGGAGTCCTACGGATCCCTCTCCTGATACTTTTTGCGAAGTGTAGCCAATAGACTACAATGGCTAATGCCATCTTCAGGGAGCTTGGCAAATTCGTCCAGAATGCAGCCCTCATAGGTTTCTGTTAGGGCTGCTTTTTCGGTTGAAAATGGGGGGGAAGGGGGATGGACAGACAGCAGATATCAGTCCATTAGGGCTGAAACTTTTAACTGAACAGTCACCGCATGTCTCCCGATTGTTTGTTTGAAAGACCCATGACTGCCACCGCATAAACTGTATATATGTGTGTGTAAATCAGATGTTGTGGTTTGTTGAAGCAGACTAAGGGCCTGATTCATTAACGATCGCAACTGCGATTACGCACGCAATCGGACGATTGTTGCGTACTACGCATGCGTATGCTTCGCAGTGCGCGAGCAGATCGTAGTGACTACGCAGACCTATTGTACAGTAATTGACAGGAATTGCCGTTTGTGGGTGGTGACGGGGAGAGTTGATCGGTGAAACGCATGCGTGCCAGTGCGTTTGAACGCCGTTTCTGGGGCTTGCAGAAATTATCCAGTGATGCCGTACACAGGCTGAGGCCTGGTAGTGTGCGTGGAAGTTAGCAATTCCTGAGTAAGGTCAGGGCCTGTGCAAGTGTGTGTGAGGCTGCGATAGTACTCGATTGTACCAATGGTTTTGCTGTCTTGCTAAACATTACGGATGCGTGTAAGGTAAAGTGGGCGTCCTTGTATAGTGCTGCGACGGCATAGCGATCACAATGGATTAGCAGTGAGACTGCGTGCATAATCGCTGTTGCAATCGGTAGTGAATCAGGCCCTAAGACCTGTGAGTGTCACTGCATATATATATATATATATATATATATATAATATATGTTTGTGTGTGTAAATCAGATGTAGTTTGTTGAACCAGACTAAACACATAAGTGAGCATTTTGAAGTGTGACATGTGTACAAGCTGATATGGGTGTTGGACGGCATGGTATAGTGCAGAGAGTATGTTTCTGTGATTAGATGCCAGATTCTCCGCTGACCCAGCCTGTTCATGCCCCGGCCTGGCTAATTAACAGCCTTTACTTTGCAGCACAGCAGATATCCTATTCAGTAACAGAATACAGGAACTCAGCCCCACATCCAGCCTGGTTAATGTAGTCATACCTGGCTTCATTTTGCTGCTGTGTGCAGTGCACATTAAATGTCATGATCCACAGTTTCACTCCTATTATTATTCTTATCCTTAGGCTACACGAGCGATTTTCACTTGCATGTGACAGAATCATGCGCAAATCCATCTAAAAACGACACAGGGCCCTCTGTGGGGCACCGACATGTGTGGCAGTCTTCTGCGGCTGTTGGAAGTAAACGCAGCCAGCTGATTGCGTGACATACTGACCTCCGGTCACATGCCAGCGTCCACGGATCAAATGTGTAGCTTAGCCCTTGGTATTGCTGCATCAGCTACGGATCAATTCATTGCATACACTGATGATATGTCAGGTCGTTGGTGCTCAGGAATAAAAATTGTGTTATATTGCTTAATTAGAATAGTACGGAAACATATTCTGTGTTTTTCAGAATCTTTCAGAATTTTTTTTCAGGAAAATTCATGATTAAACTGACTGTTTGCTGTAAATAGGACCTCTCAGCATATACATGTATGTCAGTGCAGGATGCCGAGCAGGGAAAGTCTGCACATAAAGTCTGGGAAATGAGGAAAAAGATACAATAATGAGCTCACCAGAAAACAGAGCAGAAAAAAGCCAGCGTTTTATATATATATATATATAGAGCTAATGTTTATCTCTCTGTATCCCTCCGTCAGAGTCCTTACTGCTGGTGGCAGGCAAGTTTAATGGAGCTTCCGGTGTGGAGAACATTGTGGGAACAGTCCACTTAAAGATCTCTGAGGCCATCAGCCATGTGCAAGCAAACAAGGAGGTTATCACAAACAAGGTCAGCGCTATATTCCATGCTAGCATGTGACACACACAAGTATTTCAGTATTGCATATAGCAATTGTTTGGTGACTGAAGCCTTGGGGATGTACTGTACGTCCTAGCCTGCGAGTTGCAAGCAGCCACAATATGTCGCGATTCAATATAAAGCTGCAATTTTGTGAAAGACAAAAATCTAACGGCTAAATCGCCAACATCTCGCGGCTACCTGCAACTCACATGCTGTTACATATACCTATTGGATGTAAAAGATAGCCCCTCTTCCCCCCCAGAAGATAAAGTGGTTGGAGGCATGCTGTTAGACACATGGTAAGCGGCTTTGGAGCTCTGCAGGGTGGAATCTTCCAGGTAAAAGTGAAGAGCTGGCCAGAGGCAGCCGGGCACGGTTTGTGCAGGGGATGTACGCAGCAGCGGGTTTGCCAAAGTAAAGGTTTAGAAACACGTACGAGGCAAGTACACAGGAAATAGAGACACCATGGCAATATGTGAACATAGAAATGTACGGTCACACACACACAAGAGAAAGGCACACCTTTACTTGTATATTTTGGCTTTGATTGACTCCCGAATCTATATACAAAATATTCAGCTGCATACTGGATCAACTGATACATCCCTAAATGTACCCTATATATCCAATGAGTTGTTATGTATATATGTCATTTATTATACTGTTTATAGTTATTATTTTGTATCCTAGTAGTCAAGCATACTTTGCGTTTCTGGAACTAGCACCATACTGGCTACAAATGATCAATGATCGATATAAAGTGGCGTTAATCATACCTGGAGTAATATTGCCTCGTCAGGATTTTCCCCCTTCTACTGCAATATACTGTGCAGACGCAGGACATAATGCTGTAATAAATCTGTATGTTTATTATAAAGCCATAGCTACATACATAAGGATATATACAGCTTTATAATAACCACTACAAATCATTGGAACACGAATGCTGATTCTCCCTGCGGAACACGTATTAACACCAGGGCACAGCACAAATAGTGCGAACAGATGTTTTCTATATAATGTGTTTCTCTTCCCTGCGTTACATTTATACACACATTGCATTGCTCATTTACATTTCTTGCTTTTTTTCTGTTTAAAGGGCTCCCACGCCAATTCCGTGCCAGGCGTATACCAGATATAGGCACGTTTATTTAAAAGCTAAGGGTCATCAATTTTGTAATTGAACATTTTTGGGGGTTCGTGCTCTGCCAATTAACAGGTACCAGGGTCATATTTAATCATAACAAGCAAATGATTGCTAGAAATATTATACAACCCAAATGACCAGCATTCTATACACACTGGAGCAAATTCTGAGTCGCAGGTAAATAGCAGTAGTTATGTGCAGCCGCGTAAGCCTGATTTACTACCTTATTCTAATGCAATAATCCGTAGGGCTAATGCGAGGGTTCACGCGTCCGCTGCCCATTGATTTACCACCAGGCACCTCAACCGTCACTAAAATCTGCACTTACACCAGCCCCACGCAAGGTGCAAGAGATCCGCCAGAACCAGCTTCCCTTCCCCTAGTCTTCGGGGGTAGTGCTGGAGAGGTTGGTCGCTGAGTCATCTAACTTCACCACTATTGTCTGCATTTGCTGCCTGTTATACTGGACCAGACATCATAATATGACATTTTATTTTTCTGCAGGTTTTTAAAACTTGTGGAAACCCCAAAAAGGGCAACAAGGGCTCCAAGCCGGAGGAGAAGAAAAGAAAAGGAAAGGCAGTTCCGGAAGATAAAGCCACCATTCCCAGTATGGACAACCTGGTGAGTGTTCCGTCTGTGGTGAAATGTATTGTGACGCCCACCGGCGGCTTCACGGATCCAAGCAAATGCGTACAAATACCCAGCCGCCATCACAGAACATTGGATAATCGGCCACCTGAGCAGCCCTGTGGTCACGCAGAATGGCTGCCTGAGCTGAGACATCTTTCAAAACTTTGCAGCGAATTGAATGTGCCGCATAGGGGGCAGTAAGGTCCGAGTGTTCAGAAGCTGAGCGATTCCAATGATCTCAGCTGCAGATTTAAAGCAGCAATAATTTAACTGTCAAAACTAGCCTGGAGTGATTTGAGGTTGGAAACGGCATAAAAGTCTTTATATTTTTTGCTTTTGTACTTACAATGGGCCTTCGTATAATACACATCTTCTCTGTATGCGTGTTTAAGACATTTTTTTATTTTCTGTTTACACACTTTGAACAAGTGGTCAGCCAGACACTGACCCTGCAATTGGGGAGTAATTGTCTGTATAAATGTGCTCTTTCATACTAACTTTAATCTGACAGAAATCTTGGATGCCATAATACTATGGGGCCAATTAAATTACCAGCACCTCTGCCGGATGTGTGCGGAGATGCGAGCAAAAATGTGCGGTCAGCGGCAGCTTGCTTGTAATTGAATCTGTCCCTATGTTTCTGTTTGTTAACAAATTTTTAAGTTGATTTAAATTTGACTTTTCCCAAGAAGATGATCACGTTTTTTTACGTTTTCTTTTTACAGACCTCAGATGTAAAAGGAATGCTAAATGACATCCAGGATTATTGGGTAACCCTGCCAAATATATTCTGCAATGAAAAGGCTATTGCTGGTCCGGGCAATGAAGACAAGTGTTGGAATGGGATGTCCCGGGCAAGGTAAGATTACTAGCATGATATTATTCAGTGTCGGCTATTGCGTTATGCTGGGGAGATCAAACCTTAGAAGCCGATTGTTGGTACTTTATCTCACTCTAACTGTCATTTTACAGGCTGTGTTTGAAAAATGACAGAAGCTGATTGGTTGGTACTTTAGCTCTCTCCAAGGTTTGATACATATCCCTCTTAGGGGTCTAGTTACTAAGCAGTGTAAAGGGGGTTATCCACTAGACGATAAAGTTGAACGATTGAACGATAATGATAAAATTGTTCGATAATCGTTTGAACATCGTTTGAAAATTTGGTCTTTTAGACATCTATCATCGTTCAAACATGTTTGCAGATGATTGATTGTGCCTGCATTGAACGACATATCGTTCAGTGTGGGCACCCTGCAGTGTAGTGAACAACTGAAATGATATCGTTATAGTTCAGTCTTTTCACTGTTGGGTAGTGGATACCCTCCTTTAGGAGTGAAAAGTGATAAGAAAGTAATAAGGTGCCAGCCAATCAGCTCCCAACTATCATTTTTCAAACACAGCCTGTGAGATGTCAGTTGGGAGCTGATTGGCTGGCACCTTATCACTTTCTTATCACTTTTCACTCTGTCTCCTAACACTGCTTAGTAAATAGACCCCTTAACAATCTCTTAACCGTCACAGACAGCGCAACATCCCCAGTAATGTGACTAGAATACAAATGAATGTAGAATTGTTTATCTTTAGGTATATGCCTGAGCGTATGGGCAGCGGTCTCGCCAACCAAATAAATAATCCGGAGATTGATGTGGATATTACAAAGCCTGATATTACCATCCGACAGCAGATCATGCAGCTGAAGATCATGACCAACCGTCTCCGCAATGCCTACAATGGAAATGACGTGGACTTCCAAGACACAAGTAAGTGGACAATGCAGAATTTGTTACTCCTAAACTAATACGTAAAATAAGGATCTGTTCATGTTCTCCACCTCAAATCAACATCTTGGGGTAAATTTACTAAAGTGAGAGTTTTTAGAGTGGAGATGTTGCCCATAGCATCCAATCAGATTCTACTTAACATTTAACTAGCACCTTCTCGGAGATATTAGCTAGAAACTGATTGTTTGCTATGGGCAACAACTCCACTTCTAAAATCTCTCACTTTAGTAAATATACTTCTTTGTGTTGGTATTTTTCATTCTTCTTGTTATCTGAAAGGATGAGATTAATTAAGGGCGATTTTCACACACTTTTGAAAAATCTAAAGCTAGCTACACACTGGAGCGCGGACATTCGTTCCGACCATCGCTAGCAACCGTGGGAGTGTGCAAACATGCGTACACACTGAGCGATGTAGGAGATATGTCGTTATGAAACGGCATATCGGCCTGACATCGCTCCAGTGTGTACCTAGCATATCGGCCTGACATCGCTCCAGTGTGTACTTAGCATATCGGCCTGACATCGCTCCAGTGTGTACCTAGCATATCGGCCTGACATCGCTCCAGTGTGTACCTAGCCTAACATTTAGGACCTGGTTCAGAGTCGTACTTCAGAGTGGAGAGATAAGTTCGCAATGCGCTTTGGTGATGCCTCTGATTTTGACTTACTTACATGTATATTTAGTGTACTCGTTTTAGGCATTTTTGTGCAATATATGGAATAACTCCTATTGTAAAGTACCATTGTTGCAGTCTCACAATTATGGCACATGGAGACTTAGGTTGATAACTAAAAAAAACAAGTTGTAAAGTATTTAGCAATCACTTGGACATGTAGGCTGGTTTACATTTATAAAGATAGCCACATACAGGCATCCCGTAGCTGGGCGCCAAATCATCATCATTTTCAGTAATCAAGTGGCTGCCAAATCATAAGAGATCCAAACATTTAATCTCTCCCAGGTTTAGCGGCCAGATAACATCTGGTATTCACTTGGGTCTGTTACTGGGTCCGAAGATGACTGCACATCGGCTGGTAGTGCCCATTTTCCACTGTGCCCAGTAGTGATCCTGTCAATCTCTATAGACCACACATAGGGGCCCATTTATTAATGAGTTTTATTATACGCAATTACTTTTAAAACTCGTTGCGTATGATAATGGTGCCCCAGCCAATCAGCTCCTAACTGTCGGGATGGGTTTGGAGGACCAGCAGTCAGGATGCCGGTTGTCAAAATACAGACAGTGGCATCCCGATGGTCAGAATCCTGACAGGGGCTTAGTAAGTATTCTAACCCTCCCCCTTAACCCTCTAACCCTCCCTTCCTGCATACTAACCATCCCCCCCCCCACACACACACACCATAACCCCCGTTAGTGCCTAAACCTAACCGTCAACCCTTAGCGCCTAACCCTAACCTTCCCCACCCGGTGGTGCCTAAACCTAACACCCCCTGTCCACAGCCTAACCCTCCCCTCATGGCTAACAGCTAACCCGGCCCACTATACTTACGTTCGGGATGCCGACACCGGTGTTGTGGCAGCGGGTCGCGTGCGGCGGTCATCTAGCTACATCCCTAACTGTCATTTGTTTGAAATATTACAGTTGGGAGCTGATTGGCTTCAGCACCAGTTATCATACGCAATGGGTTTTAAAACTCGTTGCGTATAATAAAACTCGTTCATAAATGAGGCCCACAATGTGTTATTGAGCCAAATGTCTGATATTAGATGAGATATTGCAGTATATGGCCAGTTTGTATTAAGCTCCCGTGTTGTATTTTTGCAGGTGATGATATCAGTGGTTCGGGGAGCGGAGATGGCTGTACCGATACTGCGTGCGGCAAAACAAAAGTATCCAGAGAATCCACTGTAGTACACACACAAACACATGTAGTTCACAATCCAAAAGCAGCGGAAGTGCCGGGGAACAGCGCTAACGTATACTTCTGGAACCTTCTGCTACTTCTCGCAGCTTTGCTTGTCGCACATTGTGCCAGGTGGTAACTTGTATGAATGGTGATATAACAGGAATGCAGTTTACTTTGCCCCATAAATAAACTTGACGTTCTTCTACATACGGGAATAGATGAGAATGGAAAGGGAGAGAGTGCTGGAGATTAGGCCACTATAACACTGTGCTCTTCTGCAGGCTCAGCCTGTCTCCATACCTGTACATTGTTTTTGTAATTGCGTGTATTTTATTTTCTGATACAGATATAACATATCTGGCTGATCTTTTCTCTTTGGTTGATAGGACAAACTTGTTGCAAGTGACATAACGTCTCACTAATATTGTGTCTCTTTTCTAAGATTAAAAATAAACTTTAAAAAAATGTAAAATGTAAAATATTTATTAGTGCAATATACATATACAACTGACAAACAGAGAGAAGCAATGTATGCAGTTTTCTTTGTTTCTATATAAAGTATGTTTTTCTTTATGTTCGTCACTGGGAGTTTTCTTTGGTCAGAGGCAAAATAGGATCTACACAAATTGTGATCACCCGTCAACCATTATCTAGGAAACTTAGGGCCTGATTCAGACCCACTCGCGAGCGGCTGTCCGCTCGCAAGTGGGTCGATGTTCTGCACTGAGCATGCGCACGACAGAGGGAGCTCCATCGTGCGCATGCGCCAGACGCGACGAGCGAAGGAAAGTCCTTCGCTCGTTGTGTCTGATCAAAGGGGGCGTGCTGTCAATCAACATCGACAGCCCCTTTGGTGGGCGTGCCTCCCTGACGGGGGCGTTCCTAAGGGAACGCCTACCGTCAGAAGCCGGCCCACTGACATCACTAGTGATGTCAGTGGGAGTGATTTTGGCTCTGATAGAGCCAAAATCACTCCGGGCCTTGCGGTTGAAAACCTCAACCGCAGGCTCCGGCTCGCAGTTTCGATGGTCGCGATGGTCAAGACCATCGCGGCCATCAAACTGCATGCTCGTATAGGCTGTGGGTGGTGACCCACAGCTATACGAGCGTCCAGGAGGACGCTCCATAGTTATGGAGGACGGCCCTCATTCAGAGCGTGCGCTCTGCTCAGAGCGTACGGCTCTGAATGAGGGCCTTAATTCAGTAGTTTGATGCTGTTATACTAGAACAGGGGCAGACAACCTTTTGTTATCAGGGTGCCGGCAAAAATGTGCTAAAGCTCAGTTTGTCTACAAGCCGGAGTTCTACGTTTATATTATGATTGGTTAATAATAATGGGATGAACATATGGAGAGTTACTAATTATATTTTTTCAAACACAGCCTGTAAAATGACAGAAGCTGATTGGTTAGAGCAGTGATTCCCAACCTCGGTCCTCAAGGCACACATATACCCCTTTTACACCGGAGCTAAAACCCGGGTTTTTGAAGGGTTAACCCGGGCAGCTCCCTGGTGTAAAAGGGGAGAGAGTTGGATCGCCGGGTCGAGTGACCCGGCAATCCAACCCAGGTAACTAGCAGGGTTTAACATGGGCGTAGCCCGTGAAACCCTGCTGTGAGAACAGCGCACTCCGGGTCACGATGACCTGGAGTGCGCTGCTAGCCGGCCGATTGGTCCAGCTTCAGAGGCACTTGGAGATGACTTCATCTCCAAGCGACCACTTTCTGCAGACCCGACTGCGGTGTGAGCAGCGCTGACTCGAGAATATCCCGAGTCTGCGCCGGCTAAATTCCGGGTCTGATCCGGATAGGAACATTGTTCCAACTCCGGGTCAGACCCGGAATTTAGGTGGAAAAGGGGTATAACAGTCCTGGTTTTAGTGATATCCATGCTTGTACACAGATGGTTAAATCAATATACTGAGGTACTAATTAAGTCACTAGTGCTCAAGTATGGCTATCCCTAAAACCTGGACTGTTAGTGTGCCTTGAGGACCGTGGTTGGGAACCCCTGGGTTAGAGCTTTGGAGCTGATTCAGACCGGCTCGCTAGGATGCGTTCGCTCGTAGCTCACTGATTTTCGCTATCTGCGCATGCATCGTAATTTGCATGCGCGAACCAGTGCGAGAGATCGGGAAGTGTTCACTCGCTGCGCATAGACAGCCCAGCAGAGTGAGTGACAGGAGAAGCCATTTGTGGATGGTCACAGGGGCTGCCCATTAAAAACGGGGGAGTGGAGGTGCGAATGAGGGCGTGCCTGAGCGTCTTAACGCCATTTCAGAGGCGTGCATAATTAACAGGCAGCGTCATTGTACACGTCACCTGGTTGTATGTCACACTGGTGATCGCAGTGCTTGCGGCAGGGTATAGTCAACCTCAAGCACTGTGATTGCATCCGATGGTCCTCGATGTACCGATGGTTTCATGCACTTCCAGGAGATGACGTGCGCAAGTGGGCGTCTTATAACAGGCTGGTGGCCGTCTGCATACACAAAGTGATCACACGCCAAGACATAGTGGGCGTGGTTATGCCTTGTCGCGCGATCGCCTGCCTTGCTGGGTGTGTGCCGGATTTGCATACGCTGGGTGCGAGTGAACACATCTAGCGAGCGGGTCTGATTGAGCTCCTTTATCTCTTGCCACTTTATCTCTCTCCAAGCTTTGATAAATCTCCCCTTAGATGTATTGGTATTGTTGCTGTCTGTAGCTGAGTAAATAAACAAATTGCTCTTTTAATTATAAAATATTGAGGCCTATATTTAAGTCTGGAACTTTCATATTAGACCTAACTGGTAAATCTTCTGAACCTTTCCGTATGCCAATTACAGCAGTTCGGCTTCCTGCGTCTGGCATGTGAGTTGGGGGCTGCTGAGGTCTGTACTAAAGGCCTGATTCAGAGCGCTCGCTCTGAATCAGGGCCCTCCCTCTCTTTTTTTAGAGCGGCCTGGCCGCTCGTATAGCTGTGGGTGACCACCCACAGCTATAGCGAGCGGCCAAAAAGATGGTCGCGATGGTCAAGACCATCGGGCTTGTGACGAGACCCTTGTGGTAGGGTCTCGTCTGCCGCAAGCCCTGGAGTGCTTTTGGCTCTATCAGAGCCAAAAGCACTCCCACTGACATAATTTGTGATGTCAGTGGGGTCGGCCCCAGACGGTAGGCGTTCCCATGGGAACGCCTCCGTCTGGGCAGCAACGCCCCCAGCACGCCCACCAAAGGGGGCGTGCTGTCACTCAACATCGCCAGCATGCCCCCTTTGTAGCGAGACCCATAGCGACGGCTTGCCTGTCGCTATGCGGGTCCTGCGCATGCGCACAACGGAGCTGGCTCCCTCGTGCGCATGCGCTCTGGGCCAACATCGACCCGATTGCGAGCACTCAACGCTCGCGAGCGAGTCTGAATCAGGCCCTAAATGTGTATAAATACAGAGAGAGAAAAATGTTTTTTTTAATGGAAAGAAAATGGCAAATTTATGCTGTATGAGATTAGTTGTTTAAATGAGGGGAATATTGTTATAAGGATGATCTGGCATTAGAGATCAGCAAACAAAACGGAAAATAATATATACAGGAATTTCTCGGCTCAGGGGCTAACACATAAATTCACTTGAACATTTGAGATTTTTTATGTGGTTTGCTAACAATTTAACCACTCACATCACAGATTCCCACTATCTATATGGAAAGACAAATGTATGCACTTCACCAAAGCTAGTACTTACATGTTCAGGTTATTCATGTACTTTTCTTTGAGCAGTACATAAGTTGTCATATTACTCTGCACTCCCCAATAAAGAACAGCAATATTATATGTGTATTTAGGTCCTGATTCAGGGTGCACTGCTGAACGCAGATTCCCGACCCATGCTGCACATGTGATGTACGGGTCCTACGTTTTTGCACACAGAGTGGCAACAGACTGTCAATGAATGACAGTCTGTTGCCGTTTGTGGGCGGGGAGGGGGCGTGTCGCCACCGTTGGGGGGGGGGGAAGAGGTCAGGATCTCTGTAGGCTGATGGAGATTTCCTGGCCTCTTTCTCTCATCTGCGATGGCCGGCTTACTTTATCTCATAGGTCACTTAGCCGACCGATGTTCTTGCGGATTATCCGATGCTGCGTTGTACAAGGCAGCTCGGATAAGTAATGCACAGGAGGTGTGATGCCTCCTGCTGCATTACCATAATTGCAAAGCTGCTTCCCTCCTAAGCTGAATCAGGCCCTTAATACGTATTTGTTATGGCTTGGGTCCAGTGAAGGGATGGCAACTTTTGAGGCAAACACAAGGACGTGACCCTGGCTCTTTTACCAGTATACAGACGTGTCCTCATATGCCTGTCCTATATGGGCCATATGGCGTCAGACACCTGCCGTGATTCCTGTGCCGTGCAGTTTTTCCTCAATTTTCTACTTTCTCCTCAGTTTTGTGTCTTAGTTTGCATTAAGTGTACTAAGGGCCTGATTCAGTAAGGATCGCAACTGCTAAAGCGTACGCAGACGGCCGATTGTTTCTCACTGTGCATGCGTATGCATCGCAGTGCGCGTGCGTGAAAGTCCCACTGCGATCACAGACACTACTCGGAGTGATTGACAGGAAGTGATCTTTGGGGGTGTCAGGAAAACGCAAGCGTGCCATTGCAGGGGTGTGCATAAATAAGCCAATGCGATGCCGTGCGCAGCCTGAGCTCCCACTGTGTGCGACGAGGTTAGCAATTCCTGAGAAAGGTCTGACCTTGAGCAAGTGTACGTGAGGCTCCGATGGTATTCGATGTTACCGATGGTTTTGCTAAGTATTATGGATGTGTGTAATGGGAAGTGGGTGTCCTTATTTTAGGCTACGACGGCATTGTGATTGCAGTGGATTAGCATATTTTCGCAGTGGGTCTGCGTGTGTAATCGCAGCTGCGATCGCAACAGTGATCCGCAATGAATAAGGCCCTAAGTGAATGCTTACCAATCATTTGTCTGCTAGCTGATACATTTTTGTTAAGTGGCGGCGATAGTTTTCTTATCTCTGTGACAATAAAATCACAAAGACCTATTTGCACAGATTGTTAATAGCAACTTTATGTGGGGATGATAGATGACCTGTTTGAGGAATGATGTGCTCTAGACTAGGAGCTTATGCAGAGCTGGAGAAAGATGGCCGTATATATGTCAAAAGATTTTTCTGCACATAAGCTGAGCTTTATGCATCTCTAGATGTGACACCTACTAGTAGTCATCATCAGCGAGTACTTACACCTGGTCTGTACTAGGTGCAAAAGATACCGTTGTACATGCTCCTACTTGCTGGAACGGCGTTTGCATGTACACACCCCATTCTACCTCTCCGGATGTAAGAGTGGATACGTCCAGAATGTGTTCTTACATTTGTGTTGTGCTTATTATCTAAGCATGCACAGAGCATTTCACGCAACATACGCTAAGCAAACTGGCGTAAGTGCAATTCTGCATCAGGCCCTAGATGGATAATGGCAGGCTGGACCGAGGATGGCGTTACTTGTATAGGGATTACCACCATAATGCTTAATAAAAGATACCTCCCAATTGTCTAGATTTTTGCTCCCCACGAAAGGGGAAAAATGCTGAATGTGGGTGGATCGGGCATGACCCCTTATGAAGGTATCAGGCGGCCAGGTAATGATTGTGTCCTATACAGCATTTACGATCACAGCATTTGTTCAATCGGTGTCCAATAAGACAATGCGGTTATGGTGACCGATGTGGCCACATAGGGCCTGATTCAGTATGGATCGCAATTTTGATCGCAGCTGTGAAATCGTACACGATGCAGCTGCGAAAGTATGCTAGAGCCTGCCATAGCTCAGCCAACATAGAGACGCCCTCTTTTGTTTTCTCACATCCATAATACCTCGCAGTCCTGCGTATATATCGGTACAATCGAAGCACATCGGCCCCTTACGTACAATTACAGCAGGTCTGACCAGTCGCAGAAATTGCAAGCCTCATCGCATGCAGTGAGTACAGAAGCTGCGTATGCAGTCGCAGTGCCTAATTTATGCACGTCCATGTAACGGCATACAAACGGACAAGCACGCCTGCGTTTCTCCTACCACTCCCCCGTCACCACCCCCAAACGCTCATGGCCTGTCACTCACTGGGATGTACTCGTGTGTGCGTGTGTAATCGCAGTGCAATTGCAGCGTACGCGCAGTGCTGAAGACTCGGCCAATCTGCATACGTAGTTGCAATTGCGAACGCTGCTGAATCAGGCCCATAGGCAGCTATCATTACTGCCTGGTCATTAGCAGGCTCCCGTACAGAGTAGCCTGCTCATGGCTTCCTGATCCTCCACCTTCTGCACTGGGAAGACAGAAAGAAATGACATAACTTTGATCATGGTTAAGTGTATACCAGTTTTTTTATACCTTTTATTATAAATAAATTATTGCTTTTATTTTTTGGGAATAAAAATACCCAGTGTCTGAACTACTGCTATTTCTGTGGGTGCACAGGGAAGCCTGTAGCTGCTGCATACCTGCAACAACGGTAGTTCTACTGCTTGTGATCTATTAAAGTCACAAAGCCAGCGCTGTGAATCCAATCAGGGCTTCAAAGAGCAGGGGCCTCAGGAGGGGTTGGGTATGGGTTGCCGGAAGTCGGGAATCCTGACGCCGGGATCCCGACAGAGGTAACATACCGACACTTGTTAGTCAGTATGCTAACCCTCCCACTCTCCCTACCCTAACCCTCCCTTTTTAGTGCCTAACTCTAACCTCCCTCAGCCCTGTTTTTGCATGCAAGGGCATAACTAGAACTTTGTGGCCCACATAGCAAGATCTTAAAAGGCCCCCCCCAGAGGTAAAAAAATCATATACGTTTGCCCCCACACAGAGCCCATTCATGTTATGCCACACAGAGCCCATTCAGGTTATGCCACACAGTAGTACCCCTTACACACATTTTCCCATGCAGTAATAGTGCCCCTTATACATTACACCACACAGTAATGCCCTTTACACTACACAGTAATGCCTTACACATTATACCACACAGTAATGCCTTTTACAAATTATGCCAGATAGTAGTAGTGCCCCATATAACACATTCCACACAATAGTAGTGCCCTTTACACATTATGCCACACAGTAATGCCCCTTATAACATTATGCCACATAGAAATGCCCCTTACACATTATGCCCCCCAAGCAACTCACCTCCCTGTGTCCCTCCCGCAGGTTCTCGCCCATCAGCAGCCAGCAGGTGTGGATTTGGTGCCCGGCCACCAGCTGATTACAGCTGGCGCAGTGGCAGCCAATTTGAATCTGGCGCAATATGAATCTGGTGTCAGTCACAAGCCAATCGGAGCTCGCGGACTGGCAGCCAATCATGAGCTGCCATTGCTGCCAGTCTGCCAGCTGATTGCCTTATGACCAGCGGTGCTGTCTCTCCATGTCTGTCTGCTGTTGCATCAGCTGGCAGGCCGGCACCAACAACACTGCTGACACCAGGGCCCCCCTTGTGTGCATCACTGGGTGCAGGGGGAGCAGCGGGTTACAGAGGCAGCTGGGGCACCATAGCCGCACCCCTTGCACCTATGGTAGTTACGTCACTGTTTGCATGCATGTTAGCAAGCAGTGGGGTCCTTTTCAGCCTCTATGGAATGGGGTTATAGGCGAGGACAATGTAAACAAAGACTGCAGCTGTACTTTAGGGTCTAGCCTTCAACCCAGGCAACGCGGGGTATCCCAGCTAGTATCAAATAAATAAGTAAACCTTATCAAGTAAATAAGTAAACCTTGACAAATAAATAATGCCCCCACAGAAAATAAATGATGGCAAAGTTGTATGTATGTAATTTCATATTGAGAGCGGTCTGTCAGTTCTATCTGTTTTTCGTTTCTTTCCCATATGTATTAGCTTCCTTACATTGGATTATGGGCCTGATTCAGAGCTGCTCGCTCTGAATCAGGGCCCTCCTCCATGAAAATGGAGCGGCCTCCTGGCCGCTCGTATAGCTGTGGTTGACCACCCACAGCATATGCGAGCAGCCAAAAAGATAGTCGCGATGGTCTTGACCATTGCGACCATCGGACTTGCGACGGAGACCCTGCGGTAGGGTCTCCCTGCCACAAGATAGATCCAAAATCACTCCCACTGACATCACTAGTGATGTCAGTGGGGCCGGCTTCAGACGGTAGGCGTTGCCATGGAAACGCCTCCGTCTGGCAGGCACGCCCATGAAAGGGGGCGTGCTGTCAATCATCATCGACAGCACGCCCCCTTTGGTGCGAGACCCGGAGCGATGGACAGCCCGTCGTTCCCCGGGTCTCGCGCATGCGCACGACGGAGCTCCCTCCGTCGTGCGCATGCGCAGTGGGGAACATCGACCCACTTGCGAGCGTACTGACGCTCACGAGCGGGTCTGAATGACCCCCATGTCAGAACAAAATAAGATAAGTATTATGGGCACATTTTTATTTTATTATTATGAAGGCCATTATTAATGTATTTTACAGTGAAGGCAATATTTAATTTCTAAGAGAGGGCAATCATGTTTAATTTATCAGGGAACCAACACTTAATTTAGTTGTACAAGCTCCAACATTTATATGGGTTGGCTATGAAATCCCGGATACCCGAACAATCAGAATCCCGTCGGCTAAGGTAAGTAAGCTAACCCTACCCTTCTCTCCCCCAACCCTGACCCTTCTTTAGGGGTGCCTAATCCTAAGTCCCCCCGGGGGTGCCTAACCCCAAGTCCCCCCCAGGGGTGCCTAAACCTAATGCCCCCATCCCGCACCCTAAACCTAACCCTCCAGGGGGGCCTGGACTTAGGCCCTCATTCAGAGCCGTACGCTCTGAGCAGAGCGCACGCTCTGAATGAGGGCCGTCCTCCATAATTATGGAGCGTCCTCCTGGACGCTCGTATAGCTGTGGGTCACCACCCACAGCCTATACGAGCGTGCAGGTTGATGGCCGCGATGGTCTTGACCATCGCGACCATTGCCACTGCGAGCCGGAGCCTGCGGTTCAGTTTCTCAACCGCAAGGCCCGGAGTGATTTTGGCTCTATCAGAGCCAAAATCACTTCCACTGACATCACTAGTGATGTCAGTGGGCCGGCTTCTGACGGTAGGCGTTCCCTTGGGAACGCCCCCGGCAGGGAGGCACGCCCCCGGCACGCCCACCAAAGGGGGCGTGCTGTCAATCAACATCGACAGCACGCCCCCTTTGATCAGACACAATGAGCGAAGGAAAGTCCTTCGCTCGTCGCGTCTGGCGCATTCGCACAACGGAGCTCCCGCCGTCGTGCGCATGCGCAGTGCACACCATCGACCCACTTGCGAGCGGACAGCCGCTTGCGAGTGGGTCTGAATCAGGCCCTTAGATGCCTATCTTTAGTCCTAAATCAGGATTTCGATGCCGGGATTCCATCAGATGGCTTCCCAGGCGTCTGTATTCTGACTAAATCTCATTTAAACATTTATTGTCATCCATGTGGGAAGGAAATCTATGCAGTGCACCAACGATTCCCACTGATGCCATCACCTGCCCATGTCCTAAAGCAGCAGTTTGAGCACAGCTGTTAGATGCACGCAGCTCCCATTCACATTCAGAGCAGTCAGGATAGTGTCTGATGGATGCAGTGTGCACCACTGTAGTGTCTGATGGAGGCAGTGTGCACCACTGTAGTGTCTGATGGATGCAGTGTGCACGTTTGTAGTGTCTGATGGAGGCAGCGTGCACCTCTGTAGTGTCTGATGGAGGCAGCGTGCACCTCTGTAGTGTCTGATGGAGGCAGCATGCACCTCTGTAGTGTCTGATGGAGGCAGCATGCACCTCTGTAGTGTCTGATGGATGCAGCGTGCACCTCTGTAGTGTCTGATGGAGGCAGTGTGCACCTCTGTAGTGTCTGATGGATGCAGCGTGCACCTCTGTAGTGTCTGATGGATGCACCTCTGTAGTATCTGATGGAAGCACTGTGCATCTCTGTACGGTCTGATGGAGGCAGTGTGCACCTCTGTAGTGTCTGATGGAGGCAGTGTGCACCTCTGTAGTGTCTGATGGAGGCACCTCTGTAGTATCTGATGGAAGCACTGTGCATCTCTGTACGGTCTGATGGAGGCAGTGTGCACCTCTGTAGTGTCTGATGGAGGCAGTGTGCACCTCTGTAGTGTCTGATGGAGGCAGTGTGCACCTCTGTAGTGTCTGATGGATGCAGCGTGCACCTCTGCAGTGTCTGATGGAGGCACCATGTATTTGTGCAGTCTGATGGAGGCAGTGTGCACCTCTGCAGTGTCTAATGGATGCAATGTGCACCTCTGTAGTGTCTGATGGATGCAGCGTGCACTTCTGTAGTGTCTGATGGAGGCACCATGTATCTGTAGTGTCTGATGGAGGCAGTGTGCACCTCTGTAGTGTCTGATGGAGACAGTGTGCACCTCTGTAGTGTCTGATGGATGCAGCGTGCACCTCTGCAGTGTCTGATGGAGGCACCATGTATTTATGCAGTCTGATGGAGACAGTGTGCACCTCTGTAGTGTCTGATGGAGGCAGTGTGCACCTCTGTAGTGTCTGATGGGTGCAGTGTGCACCTCTGTATTGTCTGATGGAAGCAGTGTACAATGTAATCACTCATACTGTGAATTCATTCATTAATTTTGGTGTTATACAATACACTCAGAGGCAGATTTAGACCTTAAGGGGTCCTAGGCAAGATACCGGTTTGAGGCCCCCTTCCCTCAAACATCACAGTAGGTTTCGCAAGAGCAAGATACACACATCATATTATACACACACAAACATATATAATTAGAATGGACTATATTAGTAAAGGCAGGTTATATTAGTGCAGGGGTTCTATGTGCGATAGATATCATAGTAAAGACCACCAAATACATACACCAAAATATACAGTAACGATATATACATGTCATAACTAATCAAAGGACAATGACAGAAAATGACAAAAAAAGGAAAAAAAAGAATCATAAATGAGACCACCAACAATAGCTAGAGAAAATAGCTCAACGATAATGCTTTGTTGAGACCATGTGGCGATACTGTATTCAGACGATTGATCCAAAAACACTCCTTTTGGAGTAGCAATTTTTTACAGTCACCACCTCTCCTGAGAGGAGGTATATGATCAATGGGCAAGAAGCTAAATTCTCTTAAGGTATGTTTGCAGAGGGCAAAATGTTTAGCCACAGGTAGTGTATTTGAGTCCACTATATGCATCGCCTTTTTAATCGATGAGCGATGCAGTGCAATCCTTTCCTTTAGTTGTCTAATCGTCTTGCCCACATACAACAACTGACACAGGCATTTGATGATAAATATAACATACTGGCTATCACAGTTCAGATGATATTTAATTTTGTATTTGATGTTGTTGGCTGGATTTACAAAATGTGTGCCCACACATAAAAATTGGCAGTTCACACATCCATGACACTTTGATGCACCATTCTTGGATCGTTGCCATATATTTGATTTGGCACTGCCAATGTCAGGCTTAGCTATAATATCTTTGATGTTACTGCTTCTCCTGCAGCAAATTAGCGACTTCTTGCAAATCTGGCCAATTGTGTCATCTGATTGATTAATATGCCAGTGTTTAAGAATGCTGTCGCAGATATGCTTAGATGCAATAGAATAAGTAGATGTGAAAACCATATGATTCATATGGGTATCAACATTTTTGCCAGCCAATGCTTGATCCTGTGTCATAGCCAGACATTGCATTATTGCATCTTCAATTTCCTGTACAGGATAGACTCTATCAATAAATCTATTGCCTATATCAGGTAAGGTATCAGGTACCTCAATTTCATCAGAGGTGATACACACAATCCTCAGCAGCTGTGACAGAGGTAAACACCGCTTAAGCAATGCCGGATGGAAGGTGTCTGCCAACAGCAGAGTGTTTTAATCAGTCGCTTTCCTGTAAAGTTTGCCGGAAAGCGTATCGCCAAGCTTGTACACACAAACATCCAAATAATTGATGGTGGTCTCACTAAATGATACTGTAAATCTGAGAGTGGTTTCCAGCACATTGAGGTAATCAATGAATTCAATAAGGAGTCCCTCTCCCCCAGTCCAGATCATAAACAGGTCGTCTATATAACGTACGTAAAAATATACATATTGCAAAAACTTGGGGTGAGCCATAAGGTGTTGTTTCTCGTACATATAAATAAATTTACATATGACGGGGCCATGTTAGACCCCATTGCAGTACACCGTAATTGTAAAAAAAAAGTTCTCAAAATTAAAATTATTCTTGCGTAATACAATTTCAATTAGTAAAAGCAAAAATTCTACATTAGGACCTTTATAATGTGGACTGGAGGAGATGAGACTCCTGATAGCATCCAAACCATCACAATGGTTGATATTTGTGATAGGCTAGAAATGTCTAGTCGCAAGTAGATAGCAATCAGGGAGTGGTCCAAGTTTCTAAAGCTTCTGAATAAAGTCATAGGTGTCTTTCAAATAATAACTAGTATTCTGTACAACTGGCTGCAGCCAAAAATCTATGTATTGTGCAACTGACTGCCATAAAGAGCCACAGGAAGATATAATAGGCTTCCTGGGAGGCTTGAACAATGTTTTGTGCACCTTCGGCAATACATAGATTAATAGAACTCTAGGATGAGTTGAGTCAAAAAATACGAGGTTTGGTCAATCCAGCTCTTAGAGATACCAAGTTATAGCTCTACATCAATCTCTTTTTTATAACTAGGTAGGATGATAAATCAGGGTTTTATAACATTCCATGTCTGAAAGTTGTCTCATAATCTCAGACACATAGTCCACCTTATCCAATCCAATGTTTAGAGTAGACTGCTAGGCCGTTTAGGTTATTAGAGTGTTTCGTTTCTGAAGTGTTTAGTTCTAAAGTGTATTGAGCATTTAAAATTAATATCAACATTATACCGGCTTTCTTGTTAACTGTGAAGTGACGATGCCATCTTTCATCCCACAGGTAAACTGATTACTGACTACTTCCATCAGATGCAACTGATCTATATTTTTATAGCATAGCAGCAATTACATTGCATAGGTAAACTGAAAACTGATTACTTCCATCAGATGCAACTGATCTATGTTTTTATAGCATAGCAGCAATTACATTGCATAGGTAAATTGACAATATTAGTTGCTGTAAGTTGTTTTAAACTTGTACAATGTTTATAAATTAAAGGGAATTAGAGTGGTATACTGACCTCACTATGCACAGATTTGATTAGCACCTTTTGCTGTGGGTGGAGGGCTGTTTGTAAGGGGGAGGGGGTAAATCAGGATGCACACGTTTGTAGTGTTATATATTAAACATAGAATTTGACGGCAGATAAGAACCACTTGGCCTATCTAGTCTGCCCCATTTTTAAACATATTGCTACCTCAACCCTTATTGATCCTTACTTCTTCTGAAGGATATCCATATGTCTATCCCATGCATGTTTAAATTGCTCTACTGTCTTAGCCTCTACCACCTCTGAGTAGGCTGCTAGGCCGTCGAGGCCATTTAGGCTGTTAGAGCATTTAGTTTCTGAAGTGTATTGAGCATTTAAAATGAATATCAGCGTTCTACCAAAGGAAAACATATGGAGCCAACACTTACACAGATGGACTACACTCAAGCAACACAGTGAGTCAACAAAATATCTCCAGCAGTCTACATAACCTGCACACTGATCACCCTGGTTTGGACACTGCAAATCTTTTCTCAGCAGCAGCTACTTGCATTTGAAATTTCAGTTTCTGAGAAACATCTGAATGCACATCCCAAACAATGTCATTTTGCTTTTTATACACTAGATTGCCCTGTCTGAATTTACTTCCTGCTAGTTTATTTACTACTCTTCATTTTACTTTTATTCCTCCAACACTCTTTACCTATAGTACTCTCTTCCATTACTTCACCAATGTATTATACTGCCTAATTATCTGCCTCCCCTCTAAATACCTGCATCCTCTGCTGTGTTTTCCTGCCCTACTCCTATTTGCTCATCCTTTGCTCTCGCCTTACTACCTCCACCCTGAGTCAGCCACCATGCCTCCTTGCCCCTGCCCCATACCAACCATCTCCACCGGCTCACACCTTCCTCGTAAATCTAATCCACCTCCCCTCCCTCACCTACAACCCAGCCAATCTCATCCACATATCCCCCGTCCCCTCCCATTCTCCTGTACCCTCTGGAATACCAGATCCATCTGCAATAAACTGCCCACTATCCACAACCTCTTTATTTCCCACTCTCTAAATCTCGCCATCACCAAAATCTGGCTCTCCTCCTCTGACAATTCCCCTTCTGCCATCTCTTATTGGGGCCTCTCCTTCACCCACTCTGTTAGACCTGACAACCACCAAGGAGGCGGAGTTGGCATCCTCTTATCCCCCCACTGCACCTTTCGCATTACCCAACCTGAGCCCTCCCTTTCTTACTCCACCTTTGAGGTCCACTTTATCCGTCTCTTCTACCCCATTCATCACCGTGTTGCAGTCATCTACCGACCCCAGGCTCCCCCACCCAATTCCTCGACAACTTTGCTGCCTGGCTCCCCTACTTCCTCTCTGCTGACCTCCCCTCTATAATCCTTGGTGACTTTAACATCCCTATTGACATTACGAATCCTGCATCCACCAATCTTCTTGCCCTCTCCTCCTCTCTTGGACTTTCTCAATGGACCTACTCCGCTACCCACTGTCTCGGTCACTCCCTTGACCTTGTCTTCACCCATCTGTGTGCTCTCTCTGATTTCTTCAACTCTCCCTTCCCCCTCCCTGACCACCATCTACTCTTGACCCTGCTGTCCTGTCTTCCTCACTTGACTCTCTCCCCTATCAACCATGGCCCTCCCCAACCAGGTGGCCTCCTTCTACAACATCACCCTCACTTCTGCACTTGACTCCTTTGCCCCCATCTCCTCTGGAGGAAATCTCGCTCTTTGGTGGACTTCCTTCACTTCAAGTTTATCCTCTCTTCCTACAGCTCGGCCCTCTCCCTCGCCAAGCAATCCTCCAGTTGCTCATCTCCTCTCAGTCCTCCAAGCCCCACCGCCTCTTTGGTACTTTCTACACTCCTTCAACTTCCCCTCCACCCCTACCATCCTCCCTCACTGAATTTAACTTTGCCTCCTTCTCTTCTAAAATTGAGGCAATCGGTCACATTATATCCTCCAATCTCCCTGCTGAAACCCCACCTCCCCCACCATCCGCACCTCCCGGGCACCCCACTTTGTGCTCCTTCAGCCCCAGCACGGGTGACGAGGTCCACTCCCTCATCTTGTCCTATCCCCCCTCCACCTGCCCCCTTGACACCCTCCCTTCTTGCCTTCTACGCATCATTCAAACATGCTCTTGTCATACCTATTCTTAACAAACACAGCCTCGACCCATCCTCACCCACCAACTACCGCCCCATTTCTCTTCTCCCTTTCGCCTCCAAACTACTTGAGCGGCTTGTCTACAGCCGCCTCACCAGCTATCTCTCTGACAACTCCATCCTTGATCCTCTCCAATCTGGCTTTCACCCACATCACTCCACAGAAACTGACCTGGCCAAAGTCACCAATGACCTGCTTGCAGCCAAATCCAAGGGTCACTTCTCTCTGCTTATCCTCTGCAGCATTCGACACCGTGGATCATCCTCTCCTCCTCACCCTTCAGACCTTTGGCATCTCTAACACTGTCCATGCCTGGTTCACCTCTTACCTCACCAACTGCTCCTTTTCTGTGTCTGCCTCTGGCTCCACCTCCCCCCTTCCCATTGGTGTCCCGCAGGGTTCTGTCCTGGGCCCCCTGCTCTTCTCCCTGTACACCTCTACACTAGGAGAACTCATCAGCTCCTTCGACCTCCAATACCACCTCTATGCCGATGACATGCAACTATACCTCTCCTCTACTGAACTCTCCCCTTCTGTCCTCTCTCAGGTATCCAGCTGCCTCTCCGCCATCTCTTCCTGGATGTCCGAGCGCTCTCTGAAGCTCAACATGGACAAAACCGAACTCATCATTTCTCCCCATAATAGAGCACTACAACCAATCTCTCTATCACTGTTGACAACACCATCATCTCCAGTCACCCAACTTTGCTGCTTGGGTGTCACCCTTAACTCCACCCTCTCCTTCACCCCCCACATTCAATCTGTCTCAATCCTGTCGGTTCCAGCTATGCAACATCACTCACATTAGGCCTTTCCTCTCCCAGAATGCTACCAAACTGATTATTCATTCACTAATCATTTTTCGGCTCGACTACTGCAACCTTCTCCTCTCTGGCCTCCCACGTTGCCATCTTGCTCCCCTCCAATCTGTTCTCAATGCTGCAGCTAGACTTATCTTCCTCGCCTGCCATTCCACTTCCACTGCTCCCCTCTGCCAAAACCTGCACTGGCTCCCATTCCCCTACAAACTCCTCATCTTCACATACAAGGCCCTTTCTAACTCCACTACTCCCTATATCTCCAACCTCATCTCCTTACATACTCCCTCCCGTCCACTCCGGTCTGCCAATGACTGTTACCTCTCCTCCACCCTGGTTACTTCTCATGCTTGTATCCAAGATTTTGCCCGTGCAGCCCCCCTTCACTGGAATGAGCTCCCTCACTCGATCAGACTCTCCCTGACCGTGCAGAGCTTCAAACGTGCATTGAAAACCCACCTGTTCATCAAAGCATACCCTTCCACCACATTACCATGTCACCAGGTCACTCTCTCTCCTGCCTCAGCCATCTCTAACGCCTACTTCCTGCACTCAGGTCCCCTTCTACACACTCATGCCGCATGTCTTCTGTGTTTACCCTCTCCCCTAGATTGTAAGCTCCTAGGAGCAGGGTCCTCCTCACTACTGTCTCACAGCCCTCTTCTAATGCACTTCATTGACAGCCTTCACCTTCCCAACTGTATTGTGTATGGAGAATTGTGTTGCTATTTGTTACTTGTGCTCCGTTTATATTTTGGTTACTGTATTGTAATGTTCTGTGCACCCTGTACCGTATGTACGGTGCTGCGGACCACTTGTGGCGCCCTATAAATAAAATTTAGTAATAATAATCCTACAAAAACTATGCCGCCTACTTTATCAGAGGGGCGGACAACTATAAACTTATTATTTCTCAATGAATTAATAGCCATATTTTAATCTTTGGATAAATTAGAAATATAGTGCTCCCTCTCTAACCCTCACCTTGCAGGGTACATTAGTACTTTTTAGTCAGCACCCCAGCTCCTCCGTGATCTCCTGTCTTCCATGCTGCTGGGCTGCTCTGGCTGCTGTCAGTGATAGAGTGCCATGTAATAGGGATGGCCATCGACTATCGACGATTCAAAATCATCAATGGTTTATGGCCGATGTCGAATAGTTTTAACATCTTTGCCATTGATGTAGGAGTAGCAGCCGATACTTTTTTTTTCTGGACGGGACAGATCTTAGCCCCGCCCCCAGTGCACACTAAGCCCCGCTCACTTTTTTTATTGGCCTGCAGGCCCCGTTCCCAACAGCAGTGGTGGCCATCGAGGGGTGCAAACCATCGATGGTTCACAAAGATGGTTTGTGTACCATCAAAGGTAACCACTGATGGACCCATCGATGGACACCCATGATGGTCATCCCTACCATGTAGCCCAGCCCCCTGCCCAGACTCCACCTCTTTTGGCTTCCATATCTCGAGAAGTGCAGTCCTTTTGCACTGCAGCTCTAATCAATGGCCGGGGAGTCCCCAGAGAAAGGGGGACCCAGGTGTTGTGCCCCGTGAGCTACCCCCTTAATCTGGCTGTGTCCTTTGCAGCGGCAGTTCAAACACAGGGTTCTTTCCAGAGCCGGATTTCGGTGGGGTCCGGCCATTGGCCCCTTGGGACTCGACGAGCCCTAAGCAGGCACCTCGGTTGCCTAATAGTAAATCCACCCCTGAATACACGTCTTAAATTTATCCTCATGACACCCCCATCTTGATATGCTGCTTGAAGTGCTGTCCACATGTCTTTTGCTGATTCTTTCCCATGTTTTATAGAGTACATGTGCTGCTCTACACATAAGCCTATGGTTCCCATGGCTCTTTCTATATCATCTAGGCTTGAATCTGCATTTGGCTCCGCAGTGATGTTCCACAACCTTTCCCGCTTTAACTGCATTTTCATAGCAAACTCCCAGGTTGTATAATTTTCTGCACCTTTTAGCTTGATAAACATCATTATGAGTGTAGCTCCTGTATTTACGCTACTTACAGACATAATTGTGCAGCTTCTATACCTTAATCAGCTTCACAGCTGCTCCACTGCAGTGGAAACACTCTGTGCTCTTATGCATTCTGCACTACACATGTGTAGGCTGCTCTGAACGTCTCTAAGAGCTTGTATATCTGGGTACTTTAGACTTACTCCAACCATGTCACTCTTACACAGTAAAAACAAGATGGTACCTGCACATGCTCAGTAGTGATCTAGGTGGCCATTTTGGAATAGGGCATGAAGCCTTCCTGAGAATAGGAAGACTGGAGTCTGCCCAGTAATGCACTCAGTGGCGGGCTGGGCCGGGGGGCAGGGTGCCATGTGCCCCCGGGCCGCAGCATCATGCGGGCCGCAGGTCGCGGGCAGCCTGTGTCACTGTGACACAGACTGCACCGCGTGTGTAGCGCTGACCGGACGGAGTTCGGTCAGCGCTACACAGCACAAACACACAGCCGCCGGAGCCGGCAGCTGTGTGTTTGCTGTAATCAGCAGCCGCTGAGAGTCTGTCAGACTCTCATCGGCTGCTGCTGCTCCCACTGCGGGAGCCATCTTCCGGCTCCTGCAGTGGGTAATGGGAGAGACGTCCGACGGAGGAGCCGGTAGAAGCGTCGGGACCAGGAGCGGGAGTTTCAGGTAAGTGTTTTTTTTTTTTTTATTAAGTCTCTCTCTACTGGGTGGGGGACTACTGGGGGCACTACCAGGGGGGGATTACTATGGGGGCACTACCAGGGGGGGATTACTACTGGGGGCACTACCAGGGGGGTGGATTACTACTGGGGGCACTACAAGGGGGGGGGAACTACTACTACTGGGGGCACTACAAGGGGGGACTACTACTACTGTGGGCACTACAAGGGGGGGCTACTACTGGGGTACTACAAAGGGGGGGGACTACTACTACAGGGGGCACTACAAAGGGGGGGAATACTACTACTGGGGGCACTACAAGGGGGGAACTACTACTACTGGGGGCACTACAAGGGGGGAACTACTACTGGGGGCACTACAAGGGGGGGACTACTACTACTGGGGGCACAAGGGGGGCTACTACTGGGGGCACTACAAGGGGAGGGGACTACTACTACTGGGGGCACTACAAGGGGGGCTACTACTGGGGGCACTACAAGGGGAGGGGACTACTACTAGGGGCACTGCATAGGGGGGAGGGGACTACTACTAGGGGGAGGGGACTACCACTGGGGGCTCTGCATCGAGGGACCACTGCTGGGGGCTATATATAAAGGGCAATACTGGGGGTACTGCATAGGGGGGAGACTACAACTGGGGCCACTATTTAAGGGGCATTTCATAAGGGCTACCACTATTTGGGGCACTGCATAGGGGGTGGACTGCTACTGGGGGCACTATATAAGGGACACTGCATAGGGGGTACCACTATTGGGAGCACTATATAAGGGGCTTACTACTGGGGGCACTAGGGGCACTGCACAGGGAGGACCACTACTGGGGGCACTATATAAGGGGCTTACTACTGGGGGCACTGCATAGGGGGGGATCACTACTGGGGGCACTACTGGAGGCCTGCATAAGTGTGTTCTCTCCTGTGGCACACGGGGGCACTGCACATGGGCACTACGACAGGGGGCTGCCCCTAATCTTTATTCTTACCTTACATTAATCCCATATGGACCCGCCTCCTCCCTGAAACACTTGAGGGGGGTGGCGCCGTAGCACGCACGTTCTTCGGGCAACCTGGCTACACGCTACTCCTCTGCCAGGGCCGCCTGCATGCATTTGCCCCCCAGGCTAAAAGTTGCCAGCCAGCCAGCCCCTGAATGCACTCATCTTTCAATAGAAGATCTGATGATTTTTTGCGCAAAAATAAAAAACGGGATGATGAATTGTTATTTGGGTACTTTCTAAATGGTGGGTTTGGAATGTTTATCATGAAATTTGCCTTTAGAAAACAGACCATTTTAAACTGACCATTAATATTCAACTCTCCAATTTTACTAAATGTTTGGAAATGTTCCCTCTAAATCTCTATTCCCTTCTGTAATGTATCTTTGACAGTACTTATCTTGATGTCAGAAATTAACTTCACTAAAAATTTGTCCTATCTCCACATTTCACTCATAAATGTAGGTTATTAGTCACACTATACACAAAACCAGGCTGGGTTAAGCACAGCCAGTGATATTAGTAGATTGTATATTAATATCCAAATCCATCTTGACAATTCAGGATACTGAGTCATCCCTTCCCTGTATGCCAACAAGGCATTTGACTTGAATGGACTTAGACGGTACGAAAAATAATTTTGCATGTCCTGTGATTTAACGTTAGATCCTAGCAGCAATGTATCTACATTGGCCCGAACTTCCATTATCCTTAGCTAGTAGAATTATTTTGGTCAAATTAAATGTGAACGCTCTGGTGTTTAACCTTAGACAATGGCCTGGTCTTTTATCTGAATTAATATAGATGTACCCAAACTTAGCTACATCACCCTTTAAATTATAGAAAGTCGATCTGGCGTCACCTAAATTTTACTATTACGCCCTAGAAACACAAAATCAGCACAGTTTCTACTGGTTACAGTCATCTTTATTGACTTAATTATAACTGTAGTTCTCACTGGTACTTGGAACATATCCCTGACATGTATGGACCCGTTGGTCAGGATGAGATGACTCTCTCTCAGTGTGCTGACTCCCTGATGTTTTCTTTCTTGTTACTGTTACTGGAGACATCTTGTCACTGAGTTTCCCTTTAATAAAAAAAGAGAATTAGTTAAGTTGCACAGTTCCTGTATGAGGTTTAATCATTGGCGTAACTAACAGACCCCTGGGTTCAGTGTCAGTGCTGTAACAGCAGCAATAGAAACCACAGGGAATATGGTACTCCGTCTATTTTCCCAGAGATTTGCGCATGTGCAGTAGAAAAGCCACCAGGATCATGAAATGGGCTCCATGTTCCTGGAGACCTGCGCATGCGCAGTAGACTCTGGCACACTGCCAGGGTGTACTGTGCCACAGAGATAAGAGAGCCCACTCAGAGCCTGTTTCATGTGACCAGGAAGTGCACTGTGGTGTTTAAAAATCGGAGCTCAGTCAGCAGCAGCAGCAAGAGAACACAGTGATGCAGGTAGGAGAATCAATGGACACTGAAGCTTAGTGTAGTGAGGGGAGAGTTACAGTGAGTAGAGGGTCAGACAGGCTCCCAGCACTCAGACTCATCTCCTTGTGTGCCTCCCCAGCCACTTTCACCACAAGTCTATATATATATATATATATATATATATATAAATAAAATTATGTCCAGTTTACCCTGATGTTGTTCTTCTATTACTGTTAAATAAACACCTCACACCTTTACTGCCAAGTGAAAGTCGATTCCTCCCTTTTCAAATGAGCATACAGAACATTGTAAATTAGAACATAAACAATTAATACTGTATCTCTTTAAATAAAGCCAGCCCCGAAGTGTGCATACAGTAAAATGTGAAAGGTTAGTACTGCTACAACTATTAATTATAACTGTAGTTCTCACAGGCACTTGGAACATATCCCTGACATGTATGGACCCGTTGGTCAGGATGAGATGACTCTCTCTCAGTGTGCTGACTCCCTGATGTTTTCTTCCTTGTTACTGTTACTGGAGACATCTTGCCACTGAGTTTCCCTTAATAAAAAAAGAGAATTAGTTAAGTTGCACAGTTCCTGTATGAGGTTTAATCATTGGCGTATCTAACGGACCCCTGGGTTCAGTGTCAGTGCTGTAACAGCAGCAATAGAAATCACAGGGAAAATGGTACTCCGTCTATTTACCCAGAGATTTGCGCATTCGCAGTAGATAAGTCACCAGGATCATGACATGGGCTCCATGTTCCTGGAGACCTGCGCATGCGCAGTAGATTCTGGCACAATGCCAGGGTGTACTGTGCCGCATAGATAAGAGAGCCCACACAGAGCCTGTTTCATGTGGCCAGGAAGTGCACTGTGGTGTTTATAGATCGGAGCTCAGTCAGCAGCAGCAGCAAGAGAACACAGTGATGCAGGTAGGAGAATCAATGGACACTGAAGCTTAGTGTAGTGAGGGGAGAGTTACAGTGAGTAGGGAGTGAGACAGGCTCCCAGCACTCAGACCAATCTCCATGTGTGCCTCCCAAGCCACTGACTTTACCGCAAGTATATATTAAACAGCAGAACGGACGGCACTCATTGCAATATTGTAAACAGGAGACCAATTACGCCAACGTTTCAATGTCTTTATCCAACATTTTCCTCAGGGTTTGGATAAAGACATTGAAACGTTGGCGTAATTGGTCTCCTGTTTACATTATTGCTATAAGTGACGTCCGTTCTCCTGTTACATATCGTAATTCATCCATCTGGAAGTTTTATGTGAAGGCACCTGCACTTTTGAATACATTGGTTGGAGAGGAGTGCTGCTAAAGTGATTTGTTTATATATATATATATATATATATATATATATAATGATGTCCAGTTTACCCTGATGTTGTTCTATTACTGTTAAATAAACACCTCACACCTTTACTGCCAAGTGAAAGTCGATTCCTCACTTTTCAAATGAGCATACAGAACATTGTAAATTAGAACGTAAACATTTAAAACTGTATCTCTTTAAATAAACAGCCCCAAAGTCTGCATACAGTAAAATGTGAGAGGTTAGTGCTGCTAAAACTATTAATTATAACTGTAGTTCTCACAGGCACTTGGAACATATCCCCGACATGTATGGACCAGTCGGTCAGGATGAGATGACTCTCTCTCAGTGTGCTGACTCCCTGATGTTTTCTTCCTTGTTACTGGAGACATCTTGCCACTGAGTTTCCCTTTAATAAAAAAAAGAGAAGTAGTTAAGTTGCACAGTTCCTGTATGAGGTTTAATCATTGGCATATCTATAACAGGCCCCTGGGTCCAGTTTGAATATCACCACACACCCTGCATTCATATGATTATACTCACCTCTCCCAGTGTCAGTGATGTAACAGCAGCAGTAGGAATCACAGGGAAAATGGTACACCACCCATTTCCCGGAGATTTGCGCATGCGCAGTAGAGTAGTCACCAGGATTATGACATGGGCTCCATGTTCCTGGAGACCTGTGCATGAGCAGTAGACTCTGGCATAATGCCAGGGTGTACTGTGCCAAAGAGATAAGAGAACCCAGACGGAGCCTGCACAGGGGCCCCCTATTTTCTACAACTGCCCCTAGGTCTGATGATAGCATCTTTTTACCTAGTCTCTTCAACAGTACATGAAGATGCTCTATCTGATAAACAAACAGAGCATACTTACCCACTTTTCTTCTTTGCACTCTGGAAAAGTTCCTAATGGGAAGAAATGGGGCTAAGATGATGCGATTTACTGAAAATGGCGTCATTACACCTTTGTCCTGCCCATTTCATTAGGAAGTGGGTAAAATTCATGAGGTTGACCTCCTCTTCTGGGAGACTGTGGGATGCCCCCAAAATTTGTAAACCTCTGGGACGTTCTGAGAGAGCAGGCATTCACCTGGATGTCACCTCCTCATTTATACATTTGATGGAAACACAGCTATACATTAGAGCACTTATATGCAGGGATCCAGTCCTGTAATAAATCCAAGATGGCATCTGTCTAGATACTGGCTCAGGGATGATGCAGAGCTGGTAGAAACAAAAATTACTAAACAAAAGAGAAATTCACAAAAAGAAGCATATTTCGGCACATACTGTATGCAGAGACAAACACATCATGAGATGGGTAGGCATATGCATTCGCAGAATATGCGGCTAGTATAAGAAAATTGTGTACTTGCACCAGCTCTCCTACAAAAGATATGTCTTCTAACAGGATTATGGGCCTGATTCAGGGCTGCCCACAAAAAACGCACGCATGTTTTAGAACAAACATTCCCTGACTTTAAATTAAATAGTTTGGCGTATATTTTTATGTGAGTGCAGAGCATACACCGATGACCAATCAGCCATAACATTAAAACCACCTGCCTGATATTGTGTAGGTCCTCCTCATACCGCCAACTCAGCTCTGACCTGTTGAGGCATGGACCCAACAAGCCCTCTAAAAGTGTCCTGTGGTATCTGACACCAAGACATTAGCAGCAGATCCATAGATGTTGAAAGGTGAGGCCTCCGTGGCACGAAGCTGTTTTTCCAACACACAGATGCTCAATTGGATTGAGATCTAGGGAATTTGGATGCCAAATCAACACTTTTGTCATGTTCCTCAAACCATTCCTGAACATTTTTTGCAGTGTGTCAGGGTACATTAGGGGGTGAACTTGACCTGCAACAATGTTTAGGTAGTTGGTACGTGTCAAAGTAACATCCACATGAATAGCAGGACCCAAGGTGACTCAGCAGCCCATTGCCCAGAGCATCACGCTGCCTCCACTGGCTTGCCTTCTTCCCATAGTGCTCAGAAAATCAATGTTTTTCACTTCACCTGTCAGTCATTTAATGTTACAGCTAATTAGTATATATATAGTATATACACAAAACTCCCTAAACAAGACCTGTACAGGTCGATACACGTTGGAGAAGAAACCTCAGGACATCACAAAGTTATACAGCTATACATCCACTATCCTGGTTTCCTCTACCTCCAATAGATTTGAGCACGCAGAACCAATGGGAACGCTGACACTCCGCCGGGGCTGCAAGATCTTGCGATATTACAGCACCCAGAAGTCTCGCAGACACCTAACCGGCGCTGCGGTACCACACACTGGAAACCGAACACTAGACGATACAGCAAAGGCTGGACAGCCCCAACTAAGGAGAGACAACCACGGCAACAAGTCAGGGACCTGGGAACAATACAACATTGACTGCAAAGAACGCTAGATACATCTCTGGGTAAGAAGGTGACCAACGGTGGCACAGGACGCTGGCCTTCCGTGACACCAGGACTTCCTACATCTCTCACACCCCATATGACTTAGAACCAAGCTCATTTTTGTTGGCTTATTTTTTTATTTTTTATTTTTATTTAATTATTCCTTTGTTCATTCTTATTTTTAATTTTTTCATACTATTCACAGCATCCCCAGCATCATATCATATGGGACATTACATTGTGTTATTATCACACCTGATACTGTGACCATCTACCTTATGCTTTAGGGAGTCAATTAGACCTTCTGTTTATTCCATATCTGAGTTAATGTGAGCATTTCCACTCAATAAAATGTTCTCACATTGATTAACACCTTGTCCAGTGTACCTCCTTATATAAAGGCATTGTTATTATCATACACACACATAGGGCCAAATGTAATAGGGTGAGAGTTTTTCTAGTCTAAAAACGTGAGATTGCGTGTTCTCGGACTTTATTACATTGGCTGAGTTTAAAAAGTGTGAGAGTTTACTGCTATATATATATATATATATATACACAGTATATATATGATATCCAGTTCACCGATTGTTGTTCTATTACTGTTAAATAAACACCTCACACCTTTACTGCCAAGTGAGAGACGATTTCTCACTTTTGAAATGAGCAGGCAAAGCAATGCAAATTATATTACAATTTAAAACTGTATTACTTTAAATAATGTCAGACCCAAGGACTGCATACAGAAAATATTGAGAGGTTAGTACGACTTCTGCTATTAATTATAACTGCAGTTCTCACAGGCACTTGGAACATAGTCCCGATATGTATGGGCCCTAAGGTCAGGATGAGATGACTCTCTCTCAGTTTGCAGACTCCCTGATGTTTTCTTCCTTGTTCTTTTGCTTGTGGATATCTCATCACTGAGCTCCCCTTATAACACAAAGAGAATTAGTTAATGTGTGCAGATCCTGTAAGGGAAAAGCATTGCATTATGTTTCTGCGGGATGGGTACGTGGGATCGTCATTAACTATATCAACAGTGACTATGGCGAAACCCGGAATTCAGGCGCCGGGGTTACATGCTACTTAGAGCACGTTATCTGGATCAGCATCACAACTGTAAACCTGCTGGTAAAGGAACATGTTTGAAGTTGTACTGGTGATCCGTTTAACATGCTGTATACATACTGGTGCCTTTATTACAGGTTTGACGTCATCAGTGTTGACATAGTCACTGTCGATCCCGTAACTACTGTACTTCCCGTTTCTGCATGTGCCTGTTATATTATCTCCCAGGATTTCTTTATAAAGCACCAACATATGCCATTGTGCTTTACAATTGGGCACACAGTAGCAGAGCAATGAGACGCTTTCAGTGAGCGTCTCTAAGCACTGGACGGTGGACGAGTCATTAGCATATTTTCGCAATTGCGATCTGTGAGATATCGCAGCTGCGATGGCATTTGCGTGTGGATCTGAATCAGACCCAATGTCGACATCTTCTATGTCAACATTTTATCAACGTCGACGTCTGAAGGTGTCGACAGTAATTGTGTTGATATTTTTACCATGCCAACATTCTGGTGTCGAAATTCTAAATGTCAAGATTCTAAACAGAGATATATGGAGCCTGCATACCAAGTCTGACATATATATAACAATCACTATGGAGCTACAGGTCACCAAAATGTGCTCTAAGGACTCTTACGCAGGCTAAGATATATGAGAACATTTATGGAGCACAAGATAAGATCTGCTAGGCCAAATTCAAGAATTAATATAGTGTTTGTTGAGTGTAATTCATTCATATCTTCCTGATCAAATAAACGAATGAACATGAAAAAGCACGCAGTAAGCATGAAGATACAGTCAGGTGCATAAATATTAGGACATTGACAGAATTTTCATATTTTTGGCCTCTATTCACCACCACAATGGCTTTGAAATGAAACAAACAAGATGTGCTTTAACTGCAGACTTTCAGATTTAATTTGAGGGTAATTACATCCAAATCAGGTGAACGGTGTAGGAATTACAACGGTTTCTATATGTGCCTCCCACTTTTTAAGGGGCCAAAAGTAATGGGACAAACTAAACAATCCTAAATCTAACTTTCACTTTTTAATACTTTGTTGCAAATCCTTTGCAGGCAATTACAGCCTGAAGTCTGGAACGCATAGACATCACCAGACGCTGGGTTTCATCCCTGGTGATGCTCTGCCAGGCCTCTACTGCAAATGTCTTCAGTTCCTGCTTGTTCTTGGGGCATTTACCCTTCAGTTTTGTCTTCACCAAGTGAAATGCATGCTCAATCGGATTCAGGTCAGGGGATTGACTTGGCCATTGCATAACATTCCACTTTTTAGCCTTAAAAAACTCTTTGGTTGCTTTTGCAGTATGCTTCGGGTCATTGTCCATCTGCACTGTGAAGCGCCGTCCAATGAGTTCTGAAGCATTTGACTGAATTTGAGCATATAATATTGCCCGAAACACTTCAGAATTCACATCATCAATAAATACAAGGGAACCAGTTCCATTGGCAGCCATACATGCCCACGCCATGACACTACCACCACCATGCTTCACTGATGAGGTGGTATGTTTTGGATCATGAGCAGTTCCTTTCCTTCTCTTCTCTTCCCATCACTCTGGTACAAGTTGATCTTTGTCTCATCTGTCCATAGGATGTTGTTCCAGAACTGTAATGGCTTTTTTAGATGTTGTTTGGCAAACTCTAATCTGGTCTTCCTGTATTTGAGGCTCACCAATGGTTTACATCTTGTGGTGAACCCTCTATATTCACTCTTGTGAAGTCTTCTCTTGATTGTTGACTTTGGCACATATACACCTACCTCCTGGAGAGGGTTCTTGATTTGGCCAACTGTTGTGAAGGGATTTTTCTTCACCAGGGAAATAATTCTTCTGTGATCCACCACAGTTGTTTTCCGTGGTCTTCCGGGTCTTTTGGTGTTGCTGAGCTCTCCGGTGCATTCTTTCTTTTTAAGAATGTTCCAAACAGTTGATTTGGCCACACCTAATGTTTTTGATATCTCTCTGATGGGTTTGTTTTGATTTTTCAACCTAATGATGGCTTGCTTCACTGATAGTGACAGCTCTTTGGATCTCATATTGAGAGTCGACAGCAACTGATTCCAAATGCAAATGTCACACCTAGAATCAACTCCAGACCTTTTACCTACTTAATTGATAATGAAATAATGAGGGAATAGCCCACACCTGTCCATGAAATAGCTTTTGAGTTGATAGTCCCATTACTTTTGGCCCCTTAAAAAGTGGGAGGCATATATAGAAACCGTTGTAATTCCTACACCGTTCACCTGATTTGGATGTAATTGCCCTCAAATTAAATCTGAAAATCTGCAGTTAAAGCACATCTTGTTTGTTTCATTTCAAAGCCATTGTGGTGGTGAATAGAGGCCAAAATATGAAAATTCTTTCAATGTCCCAATATTTATGCACCTGACTGTATATTATACATATACAGTAAACAATTTTCAGTGCTATTGAAAGATGTTAACAATAAACATGGAATTAAGGGATTATAAAATTGTGGTATGTGGTATGAATCATACATTAACACTTGATAAATTCTTAGAATCTGAGCTATTGTCTTCAACTATGTCACCTTTACCCTTTAGATGCCGCCAGGACTCTTCCACGTGGACAGTAAGAATTTATACAAGGCTATGTATATTTGAACAGCTATAACAGGACACCTAATGGAAACAACACCTAAATATGACTGCTAGCAATAATTCAATGTAACAATAGGAATGGTGGGTAATAAAGGGTTAACAATCACATTGGCAAAGTTCAGTGGAAGTGACAGACAACCACACACAAAATAGAGGAATAAACAGAACACTGAAACTGTATTTGAAAAACATATAAAAGAGAATATTCTTAAAATAAATCAGCAATATTATACAGAATGCAATGAAGCATCACGCCTTTTAGCTAGGAAAATTACAGGGAAAAGAAGTAAAAATGCAGTCCAGGCAATATACAATATGGTAGGTGCTAAACTAATGAATCCCCTTGATATCTCCAATACATTTGCGGAATACTATAAGGGCCTCTATAACTTAAAAAATAATATAGAGACAACTCAACCTATTAAAGAAGAAATAGAAACTTTTGGTTATCAAAAATAAATCTACAAAGGTTGAGTAAACAACAATTAGATAACCTTAATAAGAAGTGGTCAGTACAAGAAATAAAAGAAGTTTATTTATTACAACTTTAAAGCAACATAAGACACCAGGACCAGACGGATATATAAACAATTTTTATATATATTTTCAAGACCAGATAGCCCCAATATTGCTTCAAATGTTTGAACATTGCATCACATTGGGAAGATTTCCTACAGAGCTCTTAGAAGCACAGATAGTAACCATTTTGAAACCAGGCAAAGATCCAACAAAACCCCATAACTACAGACCTATTGCACTATTAAACACAGGCATTAAGATTTATGCCAAGATAATTGCAAATCGTTTGAATCTAGTTTTACCTGAATTAATCAATCCAGACCAAGTTGGATTTGTAAAGGGTAGCCAAGGCCCGGAGAATATACCTAGAGTTATCAATATAATGGAAAGTCATGCATATAAGGAAGAACCAATAATGGTCCTATCTTTAGACGTTGAAAAAGCCTTTGATAGGCTCAATTGGGAATATATTAAATCTGTCCTTATAAAGTTTGGTATAGGTGGCAAATTTTTAGAGGCTATTATGGCTTTATATTCAGCACCTGAAGCCCATGTTTTTTGTAATGGATTTATGTCATCTAAGTTTTCCATTACAAATGGGACTCCACAGGGGTGCCCACTATCACCATTAACTTTCGTTTTATGTATAGAACCGTTAGCTTATACCATACGTCAATCAGAATTAATAACAGGACCACTTATAAACAAGATACACCACAGAATCTTATTATTTGCAGACGATATCCTCCTACTTGTTACTAACCCAAAGGCTTCTTTGCCAGTGGTCATGGATATAATAGCTCAATATGCAAACATAACTTATTATAAATTAAATAAATATAAAACTGAAGTTCTTCCAATAAATATTAACATGGTCGATCTTATAAATCTTAAAATAAAATATAATTTTAGTTGGAAAAATCAATCACTGAAATACTTGGGGATTAATCTGGTGGCAAAAGAGGAGACTATCTTAGAGTACATTTATGGTCCATTATTGAAACAATTAAATAAATCTGTAAATGACTGGATAAATTATGAAATAACTGGGGTAGGAAGAATAGAAGCGTCTAAAATGTTTTTGCTTCCTAAAATTTTATGCTTATTTCGATCTATTCCAAAGCTTCTTCCCAAATACTGGTTATATAGAATTAATGTGGTTATAAATAGGTATATTTGGGGAAATAAAAAGCCTAGATTGGCAAAGAAATATCTAACTTTGCCTAAGGCACTTGGAGGATTTCAACTTCCTAACCTAGAATTATACCAAATCTCTACACAGATTAATCAGATAAATGAATGTTTACAAAAGAATCTTCCAAACCTTGGGTGAAATTGGAAGATGCGATGATAGGGAAATTCCCAATGAAATATTTAATATGGGTTCCATCTAAATATAGAATATTATCAAAAATCACACTAAGAGCAACAAAAGTAGCCCTTAAGGCATGGGATAAATTAACGAGTTATCAAGAGCAAATATTACCACCATTTAAGTATTTATCACTACAGGCATTGACAAACTACATTCCAAATTTAAATTTGGATTTATGGATATCTAATGGAATTTTCACATTGAAAGATTTATTGGTAGATAATATATTGATGTCATTTGTGCAGATACGAATAAAGTATGCAATACCCACAGGGGAATTTTACAAGTATTTGCAGATTAGACATTGGCTTTATTCTTTTTTATCCGAAGTAGGAAGTCTTAAATCTCTTCCCGAGAGTATGATAAATAAAATGATGTTGCCTACTCGAAGAGGAGGAATTTCAAATTGGTATCTAGTATTATTAAAAAGTAATCTGATAGAGAAGACCATAGCTCAAATTAAGTGGGGAAAATACCTAAATCCCCCTCTAGATGAGGGGGATTGGTCCCAGCTTTTTAGGTCAATACATAAAATGTCTAGATGTGCCTCACATATAGAAAAATATATAAAGTTGCTTTATCATATACACTACACTCCTGAGAAGATGCACAAAATTAACCCATCCCAGCTGGATGTATGTTGGCGTTGTTTAACAGAAAAAGGTGACATCATACATATCTTTTGGAATTGTATGAAAATTCGTCCCCTGTGGTTAGAAATACAGAGATTAATAGATCAAGTTATGCAGTATGATGTAAATATAACTCCTCAGATGGCTCTTTTACACATATATCCTGTACACATCCACAAATATTATCGATATGAATTAAACCACATTTTTATTGCCACTAAAGCAGCGATTGCTCAACAGTGGAAGCAAGAAAACCCACCTGAATTTTCATTAATAATAGAAAAGAAAAACTACAGCTATCTGGTGGAAATAACAGATAATTCTGAGAATTCGGAAGTTTGGATAAGGAAATGGAGAAACTGGCAATTATATATGGATAGGTAGAGGAGTTCCATCTGGGGAGTTCTATAATAGAATATTACGGTAGATATATGACAATACTGTAATAAAAACATTATTCTAAAATATGAAGGTATCAACATAAATGACATTAAGGAAAGTGTTTTTATGGGTATGTTTCTTTTTTCTAAGATGTAATAGAGCCAAGAGACATTGGGAGACCATGGAAAACTCCCCCCCCCCCCATTTTTTTTGTTATGTTTGTATGTATTTTATAATTGCAATTTCTTTAAACTTTAATATGTTTTTATTCTACTTTAAATAAATGTATTTGTATGAAATAAAAAAATCTAAAAAAAAGTGTGAGAGCTTACTGCTAAATAAATAAATATATATATATGATATCCAGTTCACCGATTGTTGTTATATTACTGTTAAACACCTCACACATTTACTGCCAAGTGAGAGACGATTTCTCACTTTTGAAATGAGCAGGCAAAGCAATGCAAATTATAATATTACAATTTAAAACTGTATCACTTTAAATAATGTCAGACCCAAGGTCTGCATACAGAAAATATTGAGAGGTTAGTACGGCTACTGCTATTAATTATAACTGCAGTTCTCACAGGCACTTGGAACATAGTCCCGATATGTATGGGCCCTAAGGTCAGGATGAGATGACTCTCTCTCAGTTTGCAGACTCCCTGATGTTTTCTTCCTTGTTCTTTTGCTTGTGGATATCTCATCACTGAGCTCCCCTTTTAACACAAAGAGAATTAGTTAACGTGCGCAGATCCTGTATGGGAAAAGCATTGCATTATGTTTCTGCGGGATGGGTACGTGGGATCGTCATTAACTATGTCTACAGTGACTATGGAGAAACCCGGAATTCAGGCGCCAAGGTTAACATGCTACTTAGAGCATGTTATCTGGATCGGCATTACAACTGTAAACCTGCTGGTAAAGGAACATGTTTGAAGTTGTATAGGTGATCCGTTTAACATGCTGTATACATACTGGCGCCTTTATTCCAGGATTGACATGGTCAGTGTTGACATAGTCATTGTCGATCCTGTAACTACTTCCCGTTTCTGCATGTGCCTGTTATATTATCTCCCAGGATTTCTTTATAAAGCACCAACAAATGCCAGTGCGCTTTACAATTGGGCACACAGTAGCAGAGCAATGAGATGCTTTCAGTGAGCGTCTCTAAGCACTGGACGGTGGACGAGTCATTAGCATATTTTCGCAATTGCGATCTGTGAGATATCGCAGCTGCGATGGCATTTGCGTGTGGATGTGAATCAGGCCCAATGTCGACATTTTCTATGTCAACATTATATCAACGTCGACGTTGATATACCATGCCAACATTCTGGTATCGAAATTCTAAATGTCAAGATTCTAAACAGAGATATATGGAGCCTGCATACCAAGTCTGATATATATTTAACAACCACTACCGAGCTACAGGTCACCAAAATGTGCTCTAAGGACTCTTACGCAGGCTAAGATATATGAGAACAGTTATGGAGCACAAGATAAGATCTGCTAGGCCAAATTCAAGAATTAATCTAGTGTTTGTTGAGTGTAATTCATTCATATCTTCCTAATCAAATAAACGAATGAACATGAAAAAGCACGCAGTAAGCATGAAGATATATTATACATATACGATTTTCAGTGCTATTGAAATATGATAACAATAAACATGGAATTAAGGGATCATAAAATTGTGGTATGTGGTATGAATCATACATTAACACTTGATAAATTCTTAGAATCTGAGCTATTGTCTTCAACTTTGTCACCTTTACCCTTTAGATGCCGCCAAGACTCTTCCATGTGGACAGTAAGAATTTATACAAGACTATGTATATTTGAACAGCTATAACAGGACACCTAATGGAAAGAACACCTAAAAATAACTGCTAGCAATAATTCAATGTAACAATAGGAATGGTGGGTAATAACGGGTTAACAATCACATTGGCGAAGTTCAGTGGAAGTGACAGACAACCACACACAAAATAGAGGAATAAACAGAACACTGAAATTGTATTTGAGGATACCAAGTATACTACAATCAGCATACATCTAAAGGCGAGCTAAAAATAACAAAACCGATAACAAGATACAAAAGTAACAGATACAAGGTCAGGACAGGTGGCAAACAGTCTTTAGCTGGTTATACACTAATGGTGCGTACACACTGGGCAATTAAAGTGGACGACTGAACGATAACGATATCGTTATCATTCAGTCGTCCACTTTATCGTCCATTTTTAACACAAAAACGATGAACAATAACGACGACGCGCGTTCCCGCGGGTTGTTCGTCATCATCGTTTATCGGGTTAACATGCAGGCCAACCTGATGATGTCGTCAGGTTGCTGCATGTTATGGAATGGGGGAGAGAGCCCGGCGCTGAACGATATCGTTAATGATATCGTTCAGCTGGTGTGCTCAATGTCATGAACGACATTGAGCACACCCTGCCGGGGACACACTACACGATATTGCTCAGGGAACATATCGTCTAGTGTGTACGCAAAATAAAGAGGATGGATCGGCCTTCCGGCTGATCCACCTTCCTATCTGACAATTGGTAAGTGCATACACACTTACCAATCGTCGGCTCAATTTACATGTGCCCGCCAAGTTGAGCTGTCAATCACCGGTGGCCTCTGCAGTAAGTGTACGTGCGGTCGGCTGAGCAGTAAAAGTGTAACTACAAATCCCATGCCACTCCTGTTTCTTCCGGGTGCCTCGGGTTGCCAGCTGATTGCCTAACAGCTGATTGCATTTCCCAGCTGGCACCTGCAGCTCTCCCTGTGATCAGCCTCTGCTCTGGAGCTGGCCCTGCAGCACCACCTCAAATCCAGCGCCTGGGCACATGCCCCCCCTGTCCCCACCCCTTTCCCCCACCTCCCAGTTGCGGCCCTGGTACTATACACTTTCATAATTCAATAAAAAAGAATTTAAATAAGAACAAAACACAAAACATGTACAAATAAATCGCCATGAGAGGCCTGAAATCTGAAATATATGCAAATATCAAAACAAGCCCTGTTGTAAAACTCAATCCACTGAAGAAGCCACATCTGGTAAATAGCTTTTGAACAGAAAGATGACTAATACTACAAAAGGTGGAAAATCTTATTTGCTTTTTTATTGAATTATTTGCACACACATACATACATACATATATCTATACATTTCTTTATTATATTTCACTGCTTCAATGTCATTATTTCTTAGTATTATCTATTCATTCACTTGTTAAATCAGTTTTACTGATTATAATTTTCTATTATATTTTATATTATATGTAGCTATTCTTTCCACCAATCACATTCCACTAGTCACACTGGGACCTCCCACACAGTGTATGCATCCAATTACAACTACTGGCACTTTGTTTTCACAATCACTTTTTTACATTATATTTATTGTCATAAATTAGCTCTTTACCACTTTTCACTTTTTCTTTCTAATCCTCATTTCTCTCCTCGTCTCTGCCTCATTAAATGTAATTATAATGGTTTATAATATTTCACCAGAATTTATATCATTGGTATTATGTGATTTTATATTAATCAATATTCTTGCTATGGCACTATGGCGGAGATGTATCAAAGCTTGGAGAGAGACAAAGTAACAACCAATTAGCTCCTAACTGTCACTTTACAGGTTGTATTTAAAAAATGACAGGTAGGAGCTGATTGGTTGGTATTTGATCTCTCTCCAAGGCTTGATATATCTCCCCCTATATCTACTCATCACAACAGGCTCCCAAAATACATTTAGAACAAGTTTTTACAGCCAGATGAAGAAAATCCAAAACGTCATCCCACACAGAGTTGACCTAGTAGTATCCTTTTGGTTTAACTAGGTGGAAAGTTTCTGTGTTTGCAGAGAGTACAGTACTTCCTCACTAGGGGGCATATTTATCATTCATTATTTGCGGGATATGCCTTGATAACGGCAAATATTAAGGATCCCCTAGATGTACCATGGAGGGAGTTCAGCAGATAGCTCTGATATCTGCCGCAGTCCATCCATTTCTGACCGCATATGCAGCCCCCATAGGTTTCTATGGGACCTACTGAGTTGACGGATTCACCAAGCCCAGGAATGCCAAGCATTCTGGAGCTTGACCCAGATAGTTAACGCCATTTGCAGATGGAGTTAGCCTAAAGTAACCTATAGCTACTATATCGCAAAATTTTACGGAAAGGTATCACACTGGTAAGAGAGGTCAGTACTCAGTCTATTTGTCCAGGCAAGTTTAAATAGTTTGCATGGAGGTTCACCTATGCTTTAGTTCTCGCTACGTGATAATGCTCCTGGGATCTACCTCACTGTTGCTAAAACCGGTTCCATTTATGTGTTTACAATTACTGACCTTGACTATACTTTGGACTAGGTTTTGTATGCTGCCAGCCCTGACCATGAAATGTTTAAACTTTATTCTGTCTGTCTTCAGCCTTTGACATGGATGAGTATTATTGTATATGATTTCTTCTATACCCATATATTATATACATTTAGATATAAGTAATGTACATTGGTATTATTGTATGTATTTGTAGGCCAATACTTTGCACATGATCATAAAGTACTTAACTATTATCCACTGACAAATGAACACTGACTGGTGCATAACAACTTGCCATTTATTCCTCTATAGAGGTTGTTATATTAAGTGTTATTCTCATATTCTCTGCCTGTGTCCACATTGGTATGATACATCTAAGAACATTCATTAAGACCTGGTTAGTATCCAGCCTACCTATAAGCCTCAATAGCGATAAGCCTCTAATACTGGTCCTATAGCTGAAGACCTGGGGGCATCTGAGTATTGATAAGTGTGTTCAGCTTTAAGGGGAAGACAGCTGCTATAACTATATAACTATATTGCTGTTTCTAGAGGTCTTATCACTTCTCTCCAGGTAATATTAAAAACAAATCCTTAAGTACTGTAAGTGCCTATTATACTAGAAGCACATTCAACTGAACACATAAAGCAATGCAAGTTATACAATAAAAGTATGACACTATAAATAGTATAAGATAAAGGTAAGTACTACTATTAATTATAACTGTAGTTCTCACAGGTACTTGGAATATAGTCCTGACTTGTTTGAGCCCTGAGGTCATGATGGGATGACTCTTTCTCAGTATGCAGAGTCTTTGATGTTTGGCTCCTTGTTCCTTTGGTTGTGGACATGTTGCCACTGACCTTCCCTTTTAAAATAAAAGGAACATTTAAGTACACAGTTTGTAAGAGGTCTAATGATGGCATTCTGCACACAGCTGTAATATTATCTCATGCTTTCTAAGGTTCTTCCCATGTGAAGGAAACATGTAGCTTTGCTGTTGTTGCTCAGCTATAACTCCAAGAATATGTCATCCACGGCATCAGACAACTTATTTTCTAGTGTGTACCCAGCTTAGGTTGTACGTAGAGATCTGTCTGATTTCAGACGCAGGTCTAGCAGCAAGGAGGGCTGGTGCTGGTGCACGCTGACAGCTATGACGGCTATTTGAATAAGCGTCTGGATAGCAGCATTGCCACCACATAGATACATACGACTCAGCATACGGGCAAATATCCACATTTAGATACGTGTACAAGTGCAATTGCCGACAACTTGCCTGTAACTTTAAATTGGGTGCTTATATTTATAAAAAAAAAAAAAAGTCTCTATACTTTCCCATATATATCACTAAATGAAATGAGTAACACATGAGGAGCCATTCCTACATCTTGGCTCTTCCCAAGGATCTTAGGGCCTGATTCAAAGCTGAACGCTCTGACCAGAGCGCTCGCTCTGAATCAGTGCCCTCCTACCTGAAAATGGAGCGGCCTCCTGGCCGCTCGCATAGCTGTGGGTGACCACCCACAGCATATGCGAGCGGCCAAAAAGATGGTCGCGATGGTCTTTGACCATCGCGAACCATCGGGCTTGCGACGAGACCCTGTGGTAGGGTCTCGCTGCCGCCGTGCCCATGAGTGATTTTGGCTCTATCAGAGCCAAAATCACTCCCACTGACATCATTACTGATGTCAGTGGGCCGGCTTCAGACGGTAGGCGTTCCCTCAACATCGACAGCACGCCCCCTTTGGTGCGAGACCCGGAGCGACGGAGAGCCCGTCGCTATCCGGGTCTTGCGCATGCGCATGACGGAGCTCCCTCCGTCGTGCGCATGTGCAGTGGGGCAACATCGACCCGCTTGCGAGCGTCCTTTGCTCGCGAGCGGGTCTGAATGACCCCCTTAGTGTGCTCCAAATAATGAATATTCAGCATTCACCTAGACAGCGCCTCATCGTGTGTACAGTCAATGCTACCACAGCCTCTCGTTAGGTTGAGCACATACATATAGACTGTGAGGGAAATAAACAGAGAACCATTCCAATGGGTAAATCCAAAAAGCCTATTCATCATATCTAAACTTTCTCTGGAGGTAATTAGGTGTAGAACTCGCATGGAGTTCTACCTAATTACCAGAGGAATTCATCATTCCTCCTCCCTATAGCTATCTATTTCGAAAAGCTGTCATTTTTGCGATGACAGCTTTTCAGGAAAAAGATAGTTATCTCTGTCTACACTAACTTACCTCAAGCTGGAAGCAGTGCTGCGCATGCGCTGTTACATTCGTTAACCCAGCGCATGCGCAGCACTGCCTACAGCTGCGGTAATTTTGTGTGCCCCCCTCCTCCCCCACTCCGCTCTCCTGCCCCCCTCCCCCCTCTCCTCACCTCCCCCCGTCCCCGACTTACCTGCTCGCGCAGCAGCCTCAGGCTCCGTCTGCTATGCTGTCATGTGTTCTCCCAGCAAAACTCAGTAGTTTAGAAAAAAAAAATTTTTTTTTTTCTAAACTTTATTGTGTTCTGCTGGGGAGAACACATGACAGCATAGCAGACGGAGCCAGAGGAGAGTGCAGAGCAATGGACGAAAACGCCAGGAGACAAGCCCAGCTGAAAGCAGGTAAGTGTTACCTACTATACGCCACCTCACAGTGGCATAGGGCAACACCATCAAATTCCGAAAATACATAATTTTTTTAATTTGATGAATAGCCTAATTTCCATATCCCCTACTAATGTATGGGGAGTGTGAAAATTAATGCAGGGGGACTTAACCAGGAGATATCAGTGATATCTCCTGTGTTAAGTATCTTCATGAATTCTAAACTAATGTTAATTAAGGAAAATGTCCTTTTTTAGTGTTGATGAATAGGTCCCTGACTGTTGTTTCTAACTGTAGGAGGTGTCTCTGAACACAGCCAATAGAGTATTCTGCCCATTCCTCTTGCCTAATGGTATTTAACTTATGCAGCATTCTTACATCAATCAGTATTCATAGGAATTCTAGATGAGCAATAGTTAAGCTGCATACACACACGATTTTTTGAACGATTATCGTTAAACGATATCGTTTAACGATAGTAGTTTGAAAAAATTGTTCACTTTCTGAGTCAAACGATGAACGATTATCGTTCATGCGCGTTCACGTTTGTAGTTTGTAGTTCAGTCAGACTTGTCAACTCAACGATTTTCATTAAGGGAATATGCAAAAATCGTTTGTAGTTCAAAAAAATCATTCATTACACTTTAAAAAATCTGACAGATAATCTAACAGAAAATCGTTCATAAAATTGTTCATAAAATCGTTGTGTGTGTATGCAGCTTTAGAGTGAGGGAGTTCTCAGTGCTTAAAATGGAGAGTTTGTGTGGAGGTCACCTAAGCTCTGAAGAGCATTACAGATCACTTGAATAGCAAAAATAAGTTACAGATGTGTCCTCATACATCTAGCGCATGAAACAGCCCTTCCAGTTGCGCTATGCCGTGGCGTGACTCGGTAGAGCAGAGAGTCTTTTCATGCAACTTTTTCCCTTCCATTGAGTCTTATTCACACAGCAATGCGAATAGGACACACAGCCGCTGACACTGTAATATAGCATTGTGCATACAGATATACCCGCAGTCACACACAGAATATAGGCACGCCACATATCAATCTAATCAGCAACATCGCTGAGCTAACAAAACGCAATTGAAGGGAAAAAGTCGCACAAAAAGACGCTCAGTGCTACCGAGTCCATTGGTGCTCACGTGTTATGTAAAACGCAACTTGAAGCGCACAGACGATAGACGTATGTGGACACATCTGTATCCCAATTTCACAAAGCACCTATGCCTCCTTGTAAAAGGGATGTTTCCTGCTGGTATTTACCCGTCTGTGGCTGGCATTCATCTTTGTGTAGTTCTTCCCATGATCTCTTCTTGCACTGTTTGCTACATGTATATACACAGTAACAGCGTAAACATGGCGTCAGCTTGACACCCACAGAGCGACCGCACTGGTAACAGTATTTGAAGAAGGTTTTTCTAAAGAGAAGCAAATAAAGGTGTCAGCACTCATGACCGACAAGGCTGCACATAACACAGACACAGGGGGTGACAGCTCTCACTGAGGTAACGGCACGCTCTCTTCATCAGCCGGCTCCTTCATTATTCTTTTTGTCTTTGTATCTCTGTGCACATCAGGACCACCTGCAATACACATAATGATCAGACAGACTGATTACATTCGCATGCATGGTCTTATTAGTGTCTCAATAGTCTATAATGCTTATAAGTATGAGCTGATTAAAAACACACAAGTGTAATAATCACTTAAATATCACTTAAATAGAGTCATGATGCTTTAGGAACACTCTGCAGATACAGTAGAGGGCCTGAGTCGCAGGTAATGTGGTTACAATTCTGTATAAATGCCTTATTGTGCCTCACTGCCACCAAGTAACGTCCATTCTGCCCATGTCAGAAGTGTTTCAGATTCCACCATCTCAGAGTTGCTTGTACTTGCTCTCAGTTGCGTACACGGGCCGTGACACGTGCGTAGTTTACTAAATCGCAATTTGTCTGCATTCGAAATTGCCTGCAACTTAGGATCAGGCCCTCACTGAGGAACTCTACACCTACATAGCATGTTCTGCCCACTGGAAATGATCATAATCCATTTCTATAGTACTATATACAGACATAAAACACTACAACTACGCAGCATGTTCTAAACATTGGATATGATGTTAATAAGTCTATACTCTCTATACAGACACCTACTCACTATGTGCAGATTACTGGACAAAATCATAATATAAATGTATTAAATTCTATGCAAACATAAGTCACTTCCTCTACTCAACATGACCTGACCATAGGACATGATCATAATACAATGCTACAACACTATTTACAGCCATAAGACACTACACCCTCAACATGACCTGACCACTGGACATGATCATAATACAATGCTATAACACTGTTTACAGACATTACACGCTACACCCTCAACATGACCTGACCACTGGACATGATCATAATACAATGCTATAACACTGTTTACAGCCATAAGACACTACACCCCCAATATGACCTGACCACTGGACATGATCATAATACAATGTTATAACACTATTTACAGCCATAAGACACTACACCCTCAACATGACCTGACCACTGGACATGATCATAATACAATGCTATAACACTGTTTACAGACATTACACGCTACACCCTCAACATGACCTGACCACTGGACCTGACCATAATACAATTCTATAACACTATTTACAGCCATAAGACACTACACCCCCAACATGACCTGACCACTGGACATGACCATAATACAATGTTATAACACTATTTACAGCCATAAGACACTCCAACCCCAATATGACCTGACCACTGGTAATGATCATAATACAATGCTATAACACTATTTAGGGGTCTAGTTACTAAGCAGTGTTATGAGACAGAGTGAAAAGTGATAAGTCTGTGATAAGGTGCCAGCCAATCAGCTCCCAACTGTCATTTTTCAAACACAGCCTGTGAGATGACAGTTTGGAGCTGATTGGCTGGCACCTAATCACTTTTCACTCTTCACTCTTTCTAACACTGCTTAGTAAATAGACCCCTCAAAGACATAGGGCATGATTCAGAGTTGTATGCAAACCCGATGGTTTGCGTACAATTCCGATGGTGGCTGATCGGTGCCTGTGCAGGACCTGTACTACGCATGTGCCGATCAGTGTCTGTGAGATCGCAGACATGCTGCAGCCATTTGTAAGCATAATGCCCATCATGAGAGCTTTCCAGTGGGAATTGTATTATAATCATTTCTTTCTTTCTTGTTTCACATGTATACAACTGGAAAACACAATAGGGGTAGGCCTAGATAGCACCTCAGCAGGACCACCTGCTCGGACCACTTGAGATGACTTTGGATCTACAGTATCATATCAGAGGATTGGCAGAGTGCAGGAAAGTGCCATTTTCTTTGTCTTGCCTAATTACCCTGCAAACAAAAAAACTTAAAGCAGTATGCATTGTAAAAAGAGCTACTGAGAGCTGCACCCACTAACCAAATCAAGGCAAGTAGTTCTGTGCATTTGGCAAATATTACAGACCATGGGCACTGGAATGTCCTGGGAAATCAGGGACATATGGCAAATAAGTATATGGGGGTCACTTACGGACTATGCCTTCCTTTGCCCATTCCTTCTCTTTCATTATTGCTGCCTCCCGAGTGAGATTTCCTAAGTGCTCTAATAGCTGTTTCCGTGAGTTGTAAATATCCCGCTCCTCCGGTGACAAGGCGTGATACGGCGTGTGTGCTATCCTCTTATCCTGCAAAATACAAGTGCATAGCACACTGCTCTGTATACAATAATATATGCACATATACATGCATACAAGGCTGCAACACTCAGGGACTGTAATCCATGCGGGGCAGTTTATTTACAGTATCACATGGAGTGCCTGGGCCACTTTTAATATTTTTTATATTAAATATCAAGATGATAGATACCGCTATGTTCAGCTATATATAAATACAGACATAACATACCTGGAAATACTTGTAATAGGCATAGTCTGTGGCTGTGCCCAATACAGTTCTCTTTCCACTTCCTATAACAATCGGCATCAGGATGTTTGCACCAGCTTTTATAAGCCTGTCCACCTGTGAAATGCAGTTTATTTATTATCAGGTGTTAATGGAAACCTTACTCACCAGCGCCCATATGAGAGAGTTAACAACAAGGATTTACAATCCAGTTGTCATTCATTTTATCCAGGAGTGCAACTTTGAGAAGGGAGTCATTTATTTACTGTTCCCCCTTAAGAATTTTGACTGCATCACATTGAACTGTTTGCCATCATATGCTTACTGGGAAGTACATTCTAAAAATATTCAAGCTATAAAATTGATCCATGTTTATTAGAACAACACTACAAAAGAAAACTAAAATTAGAGTCATGGTAGACTTTCCTAGATAACTCCTTTTCTTCGAGGTCCATAGGGGCCTCAGGGATACCATGGGGATATTATGGTTGGAGAGATTAAGGCAGCAAACAGTTAAAGCTTCAGCTCCCAGGATGCCTCGGGTCCTCCTCCATATATACCCCGCCCCTAGCCACTGGCCTTTAGTTTAGTTAACAAGCCTCAAGGCAGGAGAAGGATAGGGGAGAAGGAAGAGCAATCGTGCACCAGAAACAACTTTTACCCATGCAGCCAGGTGCGTCATGGTGGGTGCTCTGTGGACCCTATGGACCTCGAAGAAAAGGAGTTATCTAGGTAAGTCTACCATAACTCTAATTTTCTTCTTCAGGGTCCATAGGGATCCACAGGGATACCATGGGTATGTCCTAAAGCAATTCCTCTAGGGTGGGGGAAGCTCCTGAGCAGAAAGGAGAACTTGTCACCCAAAGGAAGCATCCTGAGAGGCAAAAGTATCAAAGGCATAATACCTAAGAAAAGTGTGGACAGAACACTACATGGCTGCCTTACACAACTGTTCAGTGGAAGCACCATGACTAAATGCCCACTATGGCCCTACAGACAGAGTAGACTGTGCTGTCACCGTGCTTGGGTCAGTCTGTGTGTACACCTGAGAGATAGTCATGCATAGCCATCTCGCCAGGGTCTGCTTTTTAGCTGGCCATCCTCTTTTGTGAAAACCATATAATACAAAAGAGCATCTGATTTTCTAAAAGAATTTGTACGCTCCACATAAATACGGAGAGCACAAACTACATCCAGCGAGGCTTCACTTACAGAAAGATCTGGAGCCTGAAAAGCTGGCACTACAATTTCTTCATTCACATGAAAACAGGACACTACCTTAGGTAGGTACCCCTTCCTTGTACGAAGAACAGCTTTATACTGGTGAAAAATCAAAAACGGGGAGTGACAAGAAAGCGCTGCCAAATCAGAGACTCTGCGTGCAAAAGAGATAACGAGGAGAAAAAGTGTCTGCAAATCTACAGAGTCCAGAGGTACATATGGTGGAGCTTGTAGCCCTTCAAGAACCCAGGACAAATCCGACGGTGCTACTGGTGGAACAAGAGGAGGCTGAACTCGCATAACTCCTTGGAAAAAAATTCCAACATCTGGTAATGAAGCAATCTTCCTCTGGAACCAGACTGACAGTGCAGAAACCTGCACTCTCAAAGTGGCCAGGCGGAGACCACGGTCTAAACCCGCCTGGAGAAAAGCCAGTACCCTGGAAATCCTGAACACCTAAGGATCATACTTCCTATGGGAAAACCATTGACCAAAAGAATGCCAAACTCTGTAATACAGTAGATGCGGCAGAGGCAGGCTTCCATGCCATAAGCATCGTTTGAATTACAGAACTGGAAAAACCTTCTGCTATTAGGATGGAAGATTCAAAAGCCACACCATCAAAGTCAGACAAGGTAAGTCCGGATGCCGGCAGGGACCCTACATTAGCAGATCCCACCATAGAGGAAGGGGATACGAACTGTCTATTGACAGATTCTGTATGTCGGTGAACCAATGACGTCTGGGCCAAGCCGGAGTCACCAGTATTACTGTTCCGCCTTCCTGCTTGAATTTCCTGAGAACTCTTGGGAGGAGGGAGATAGGAGGAAAGAGATACGCCAGCTTGAAGTCCCATCTTACTGCTAGTGCATCCATGAAGGCTGCTGATGGGTCTCTGGACCTGGATCCGTACCTGGGGACCTTATGGTTGTGACATGATGCCATGAGATCTATCTCTGGTAGACCCCATTTGTTTACCAAGAGCCGAAACACTCCCGGATGGAGAGATCATTCTTCAGTGTGTATGTCCTGGCGAATTAGGAAGTCTGCTTTCCAATTGTGTACTCCCGGTATGAATATTGCCGAGATGGCCGGAAGATGACGTTCTGCCCAAATCAGAACCCTTGCCACTTCTTTCATGGCTGCGTAACTTCTTATGCCTTCCTTATGATTGAGGTAGGCCACTGTTATTGCATTGTCAGACTGGATCTGGACCGGCTTGCCACGTGCCATGACAATCACTTTGTATACTGCTCGCAGTTCCATGATGTATATTGGCAGATGACTTTCCTGATTTGTCCATCTTCCCTGAAAGGTGTGATGACCTGTCACTGCTCCCCATCCGCGAAGACTGTCGTCTGTGGTGAGAAGCCCGCAGTTTGGAATCCAGAATGGCCGCCCTTTGTTCAGATTATCCTTTCTCAGCCACCACAGGAGGGAGTGACAAACCTCTGGAGTAAGAAGGATCCTCTGGGACCTTATTGGATGATACTGTCCATTCCACTTGGAGAGAATCAATTTTTGTAAAGAAGAGTTAAAATGGATTTTCACACTCAAAACACAGAGCCCGTGGGGCCTCAACATTGATAATGAAGTCAAGTCGATCATCACCCAACAATATAGGGTTTACATAACATTAAGAATTTCTGAAACCTAGTAACAGAACAATGTTCACGTTGTATACATGCAATTAAAAGCACAGAGAAACATATGCCAAAAGTGCTTTGATCATCTGAAAGCATTCTAGACCAAACAGCTATTATGAGACATACAACAAGTGTGATACTATAATTATTTATTTATTATCATTTATCATCACTTCATATTTATTTCTGTACACCAAGTACATTGACATTAACTTCAACAAAAGTGGATTAATCCCTTGATATCCAGCATAATAAGAAGTACACCATATACTCCAGGGTGAGTCCAATTTCTTTATACAGGAACCCCTAATGCTGCTAGAGCAATCGGAATATGCACAAGAGTAAGTTATAAACACTGATTGGAGTCTTAACCACTCCCACCAGTATCATGGGATATGCAGTCTCCTATTGAGAACTTGCATAATTCAGCACACAAATGTGTGTGGACGGATATGTCAATTAAGTCCAGCCTATTTAAATCATTACCAGCAGACCTCTACATACGTCCCTGGAGAAGGCAAATAAGCCGCTATGCTGTGGACACAGAAAACTAAATTTCTCGGCATACCCTTGACTTCCGGTTCTGCTTCAACACACGCGGCTCACCATTCTCAGGGTCACTGAGCATCCGCACATGGGGGCATAACAAGGCACGCACCATGACCAGCACCATCCGGACCAATCTCCTCCAGTGTGAGTTGAGCCATCAAACAGCGGCGGTGGACGGCGGAGAACCACGTGACCTCACGGGAGTGTGGGACTCAGCTGTCCCGCCATTGTTGGTGATCCAGGCAGCCCAGAGAAGGTTACTTGTCCATCCATCGGAGACACATAGCGGAGAGGAAGACGAGAATCAGGACCACAGGGTAAGTTGTTGGACCGTAGGGTACGGGACCCCGCCCCTCCAGAGCGCAACACCTGCAACTTTGTTATCAACAAATCATGCATGACTTTTATTATTTCTTTGGTTAGGAGCAAGTGGATATTATTTGACTATTTTTTTCCTTACACATAGGGGACAGTACCCACACCCAGGTCTGTCTCACAACACCTCCAATCAGGAAACTGAACTGCTACTATCCTCCTATTCATCTCCACATCTATCTCCCCCAACCTACCCCTGCACCCCACATTTGTTTGTTGTTTTTTACCCATTTGCATTTTCAATAGGAATAAATGTAACTATCCTGAGAACCTAATCTTTCTGCTGCAAACATAAAACTTGATAACAGTTGTAACATTAAACATAGATTTTTTGAACAATTGCTCTGCTACTAGCTTTATTCTCATTGGAATTAGGGGTATATATACTTATTAATCACCACGCAAGAACAGGTCAAGCGCAGGTACTCATTAATCAAATTCACTCCATATTGCAAAATAGGGGATTTGGGATAGACCCCTGAGTACCAGCCGCTGACACAACAAACCAAGTGTGCGCAGGTTCTAATGAATCCATTTATAATTCCTCTTGTCTATCCTGAGAACCAGTTGCCATAAACACATGGGTTTACTTGACATTAGACAAAATAGGGAAAATAAAGCACAGGAACTATTTTCAAACTTAGAAACTTCCACCAATGCCCAAATCAAAGGACAACATTAACTAGAGAAATTAATACACAAAGAAAACAAAATCCGGTGGGATAAACAGACCTTACAAAAGTATGTGACACAAAACATTACACCAAGGGGCGTAAAAATAAAGAAACAACCATCACACAGTCTGAGTAATGACATATTTATGAAAAAATGGGGAGCCATTTTACATCAATGCTCCCAGAATCTTCTACAATTGATCGTAGACACACATAGTGAGACACTTATCCATCTCAACGCGGAAATATTAGATATTACATCAGGAATTGGACATTTATAAAGAGGATGAGGAATACAAGCATTTAGAAACTATTGCACTAAACAAACTAGAAAAAAATGAGGACACCATAGTTGCCACAAAACAAGCCAAAACTGTAAGAGATAGAGTGGGGAAAACCAAAACGCATAAGAATCCTCTCAAGACAGTTAGAGAAATCATTAAACGACCAGTCACTAACAAACGGCACATACAATCAAACCAGCTCATATAAGGACACCGATCTACAAAAGACTGAACTTAACATACCAACAGTTTATGTCACAAATATGTAATTTAATTTTATGGCCTTTTGGAATAAAGTAATCATAAAGGAATAATAATAATAATAATAATAAAAAAAAAAAAAATGTAATACAAAATATTAATGTTGTAAAGTCTTATTAAATTATTTATATTTGAGCAGCGCTTCTTCCTACTATCTTTGTATGTCACAAATACATAGCACAAATGAATCCCCCCATATTCCAATACTACCAATTAAGCCAAACATCCTTTCTGAATGGGAAGATCCTGCTTTGGATACAAGCACAGACACTGAATTTTCAACTTACAGTGTAGAGGAGACTTCTACCTACGAGAATCTAGCTAGACTCTCACTGGATGCAGGATCTCAGATCACAAAAAATCAGACAACACTACCTACAGCCTCAAATACAGTGGCCATTAACATGACAAACAGACAATCAGAATGGGGTTCCTCTTTTTTTTTTCAGCAACAACAAACGAAACTTAGAGGACACAGACGAGGTTGTAGGGGAGGCAGACACACCCATAAGAAAATCAACCAAATTTCAACTGGAATCGAACCAGTAGGTATCTTCAACCTGAGTAACACCAGATTAAATGATACACATATTTCTGTTCTAAACAAGGGTCTTAAATTTGCCCCACAAAGCAAATTAAACAAATTCGAGACATATCTGGACTTCAATAAATTTATCAGGAAACTAACATTACCAAAGTATCACATAAATAACTTCAATCCGGATCACAAACCGCACGAAAGCTCCACTGGTTTCAAGCATTCTGACCTAAAACCCAAATCCAGATTTTACCCACAACATCTTAGGGGTTTGCATATTGATACTTTTGAGTCACTAGTCATGAGAGATCTGGATACAATCAAACCACACAAACATCAGAATAATTTCACTAAAGCTGAACACACAGCACTGAACAAATTGGCCAATGACCCCAACCTAATTATCAAGCCAGCAGACAAGGGAGGGGGATTAGTCCTTTTAGATAAGGCAGACTACATTTCAGAGTGTTACAGGATATTGAAGGATAAAGAAACCTACGAAATACTAGAGAAAGATCCTACAAGAGATTATCATACACAACTAAAATCCCTCTTGTGGACAGGCTACGAGAGAGGCATACTAACTAAACCAGAACACCAGTTCCTAAATATCAAACATCCAGTAGTACTGGTCTTTTATTACTTGCCTAAACTCCACGAGCACCCCCCAGAAACCACCTGGTAGACCAATTGTTTCCGCCATTATTTCCATAACATCCAATTTATCTCAATACATAGACAGTTTCCTACAACCTTATGTTAAACGTCAAAAATCCTATCTACAAGATACATCAGATATCTTAAGAACAATAGCACAAACCGAATGGCAGCCTGATTGTTGGCTGTGTACATGTGATGTGACTTCACTATATACGGTCATAAACCACAGTCAGGGACTGCAAGCAATAGAACACATCCTTACTGAAGGTACCAGTATACACATTGACCAAAGGGACTTCCTTATTACGAGCATTCAATTTATACTTCAGCACAATTATCTTTGGTTTGATAATCGTTTTTACAGACAGGCCAGTGGCACTGCTATGGGGGACCACATTTGCATAAAGTTATGCAAATTTATTCATGAGCAGATGGGAGGAGGAGACTATCTGGGCTCGGAGCGAACTTGGCCTGAATTTGGTCCTCTGGTGGTGTTTCATTGATGATATATTCTTTATCTGGAGAGGAGACGAAACCTCTCTACAAACGTTCCTAACATACATAAATCCAAACAGCCTCAATCTAGCCTTCACTACAGAACACAACCGCACTCAAGTAAATTTTTTGGACATCACCATTTTTATCAAAGACAACAAATTACATACAAAAAGTTTTCAGAAGACTGTTGACGTAAAGTTACATTTTCTCATCTAGCGGACATCATCCAAACTGGATCACCAATATCCCTCTAGGTCAATTTACTCGTATTAGACGCAATTGCACCCAAGAGTCTGATTACATAGAACAAGGGAGAAACTGCTTTTCAGAAAGCATTCACACTGGAAATAGAACCTCTATTGATCGCAAAACAAAAAGAGAAAATAGATAGCAGGTACACTACTTGCATGGTTACACAATACAGTAGAGATGTGAACTCCTTAAGGAAAATATTGCAAAGACATTGGCATGTACTCTTACAGGACGAACAATTAAGAGACCTCCTTCCTAACAAACCACATCTCATATTCAGAAAGGCACAGGATCTCAATCGTGCACTCAATAAAAATCACATTCCACCAAAAACAAAAATACAGAAGACATTAAATAACTCTCAGCCACAAGGAGGATTCTTCCATTGTGGACATTGCCAAACATGTAAAACTTGCCCAATAACTACAAAACGCATAACATCCTTTACATCAACAACAACAAAGAAAACATTCAGGATTAGGGAGCACATTACATGTGATAGCAACATGGTCATCTACCTGGCAGAATGTAAATGTGGCCTCCAATATGTAGGGAGGACCACCAGGAAATTGAGTGTGAGGTACTCATTAATCAAATTCACTCCAATTTTTGCAGAGACCTGGAATGGAACTGAGAATACCCCACCATATTGAAGGTGGATACCATTGATCCCTGGACCTGCATTGCTAACAGTATGGATACCCTTTGATTGTGTAGCAGCTTGCGTATTTGCAATGATAGGGCCACAATATTGTCTTCTGGCAGAAACGCCATCTGTGGCCGAGAATCCAGAAGAGCTCCCAGATGTACCATCTGCTGTGTTGGAGAAAGTGATAATTTCTTCCAATTGATGGTCCAGCCATGCTTTTATAAGCAGGCTATGGTCAGTTGAAGATGATTTCGTAAAACAACCGGAGTCTATGCCAATATCAGAAGGTCGTCCAGATATAGCAGAATTCTGACTCCCTGATGCCTGAGCTGCCGTCACTGCCATTATTTTGGTAAATACCCGAGGAGCCGTAGATAGGCCACAGGGCAGAGTCTGAATTTGGTAATGTTGCTGAAGTACAGCAAACCGTAAAAATTACTGGCTGAATGGTATAATAGGAACATGCAGATATGCATCCTGAATGTCCAGGGAAACCATGTAATCCCTCAGCTCCATTGCCAAAATAATCGATCGGAGAGTGTCCATACGAAACTTGGGTACATGGATAAACCTGTTGAATGTTTTTAGATTTAGTATAGGGTGATAAGCCCCATTTGGTTTCTGAACCAGATATAGATTGGAATAATAACCCCTTCCCTGTTGCGACAAAGGAACCGGGATTATTACCCCCACCTGCAGCAGGGAGTGAATGGCTTCCCGAAGGGCCAAAGCGCATCTGATGGAGGATCTGTGCAAAAAAACTTCTGGGAAGGATGCCTCCTGAAAGTGAGGGCATACCCGAGAGACCACTCCACGGACCCAGGCATCTGTTGTTGTTTGACGCCAACAAACCGCAAACTGAAGAAGTCGGCCTCCCAACCTGGGATCCCCCAGGAGGAGGCCCACCCCATCAGGCTGGGGATTTGTCGTCTAGTTTAAGAGCTGGAGGTCTTGCTGGGCCAGACCTCTTAGTTTGTTGCCTTGACATTTTGCGAAAAGTAGACATCTTAGAGGAAGGTTGTTCCCTTGCTCGTCCCTGAGGACAGTAGGACTGAAAAGAAACCTGCCTAAACTTTATAGTCGCCGTAGATGGCAGACCTGCTGACTTTGAAGCCGCCACAGTAGCTATTATTTTATCCAACTCTGCTCCAAAAAGTACTTTTCCATAGAAAGCTAAAACTTCCAGCGCCTTCTTTGATCCTGTATCAACTTTCCAGGATCTTAACCAAAGGGCACTGCGTGCCATTATTAAAGCAGCTGATGCGTTAGAATCTAAAATTCCAGCATCTACAGCAGCTCCTCCCAGATAGGAAGCTGCTTCTTGTATGTGGGAGATATACATCATCTGTTCTCTGGTAGCATTTTGTAGAGAATCTTCCAATACTCCCACCCATTCTTCAACAGCTTTGGCTACCCAGGCTCCAGCCATAGCTAGACGAGTAACAGCTCCAGCTGATGAAAATAGTGTTTTAAGACATGCTTCAATTTTTCTATCCGTGGAATCCTTCAGGGAAGATGCTGATGGATTAGGCAATGTAGCATTTCTGATTAAATGTGTCACATGAGTATCCACAGTAGGAGGTACTTCCCGCTTAGCACATACAGAAGCCGGGAAAAGGATACAACGATGTTATTCTTTTATTCACATAAAAACGTTTGTCAGCGTTACCCCATGCCTCATTTTGACCACCTTCCGGTGGTGATTAAACACTGGAGCCTTCTTACTATGAGCTGGTTCATCACCCTGAATATCTAGGATTGATTTAACCGCCTTCACTAAAGAAGGAACATCCACTGTGGACGGATGGTCCTCCTCCCACGAGCTAGACCATGGAGAGGAACCTGGCGAATCATCTAATTCTTCTGTTGATGCGTCCGAATCCATATGTTGATCAGACTAATAAAATTCTAACTTGCGCTTTGGCACCTTAGTAACTACCGGTCTGCTATCAACATTAGATGGAGCCATACTCTGACTAGAATGGCCATAAACATCCTTCCAGGAAGAGTGCATAGGAGGTGCAAACATAGCATACTGTGGACCAAATGATCCACAAACTGCTTCATTACCTGGGACAAAGAGGATACCCAAGATGGCTCTTGTCCAGGGACAGGTAAACCGGACTGGTGAGGTGGCTCTTTATAACGGACAACACACAAACCTTCCTTAATGTCCTGAGGGAACAAATAAGCCGTACATGATTTACATGAAACCAGCACAGAGGGCTCCCTCTCCTGTATCCCTTTATCTTTTGACATGTTCAATAAAGGCAATGATTGCAATGTTATGTGATTACCTTAACAAATTTCTTAATGAATGTGAAGTACTCAGACAAAAACCTCCACCCCAAGAGGATGGAGAAAAAAAAACAGTGATAGTTATAATTGACAGACAGATATAAAAGACAGTGTCAATACAGCAGTTAGCAAACAGTCACATACAATGCATATGTAATATAATTACAATCGACTCTAAATCAACAACACAAACACAAAGGAATGGTAGGATATAGAGCACTATATACCTTAACCAAGGGAGAGGTATACAGGGAGACTGACCCAAACCCTCCTAAGACCAACAGCTACAGGAGCACTGAGTGTGGGCCGTGAAGCATCTCATACACTTATGGAAGGTAGGCGGAGCAACCCAGATGCACAAAACCCTTTGTAGGGAATGCGTCTGGGTCGGAGCTGCCGGAGGAGCGCCTACCTCCCCTAAGCTGCGTAACCAGCCGGGTACATTGGCCTCATGGCAGCAAAAGCATCTGCTGCCGATCCCCGGCGTTAGACGATAAGGCCCCGGTGGTGTAGTGAGGACGCGGACAAATCCCGGGCCTGACTGCAGCGTTCTCTGACACCAGAAGCAAGGACTGCCGCATCATCTCCGTGCGTCCGGTTGCAGTCCGGGTCACAGCATTGCTGCTAGCAAGCTCAGCCACGAGCCGGAATCACCAGACCAGTTACTGGTGTTGCGGCCCGACGGAGGTAAATGGATTCGCAGTTTATGCGTCTTAATTCAGACGCTTAGTACTGCCAACACAAAAACATAAAAATAACATAAAACATAATCTAAAAACTTAAGACTGCCTGAGCAGTCCCGTTACAAAGATGCGTCTTGATCCTACTGCACCAAATGAACAACTGAAGGCCTGTGGCTAGGGGCGGGGTATATATGGAGGAGGACCCGAGGCATCCTGGGAGCTGAATCTTTAACATTGAATCTTTAACATTGCATTGGCCGCTGCCCTCTTGCCCGCTTCGCCAGCCAGCCTGCTTCGCAAGTTAGCCCGCTCTCTCTATCTCCCGCCCGCCCACTCCAACAGCCAGCCAGCCTGCTCCGCCAGCCAGCCAGCCCACTCTCTCTCTACCTCCCACCCTGCCGCCCGCCCGTGACAAGTGAGTGATACGGTTTATCAATGTGCATCAATGTGCATGATAATTTTCTGTGGGGGCCAGCCAATTATATTTTTTGTAGTGGAGAGCAATTTGTTTGTTTATTTTTTGTGTCTGTGTGGTCCAGCCATGTTTTTTTTCAGTGGGAAGCAATATGTCTGTTTGTTTTTTTTGTTTCTGTGGGGGCCAGCCATGTTTTATTTTTAGTAGGGAGCAATGTGTTGAGTTTTTTTGTTTCTGTGGGGGCCAGCCATGGGTTTCTTTTTCTGTAGGGAGCAATGTGGCAGTTGTTTTCTGTGGGGAGCAAAAAAAAAAAAAAAATGATGGTGTGCCTAGGCAATTTTAAAATCTTGTGTACTGTGCCCCGAGTTGAAAAAGGTTGAAAACCACTGGCCTAGAGGGTATTTAAACATTGATATCACCCCAGTGTAGCTTTCAATATTCCTTACCACAATGGACACACACACTAGGGTTACTTTTATCACAAGCCAAATAACCTAACATTAACATAACAATATGTATTTGTAGTGTTGGAGGAAACTGGTGCTGTCAGAGGACACCTACACAAACATGGGGAGAACATATAAACTCCATGTAGTGGAGTTGGAAACCCATGACTGCAACATTGTTAGGCAGAGATGCTTCAAAACCCCAGATATACAACACAGTGCAAACTGAAAGAAATATTAACATGTATTTATTTAATGCTAATAAATGTCAGAAATATATTGAGGACAGAATGTAGAGGAGAGCTGCAGACGTCAGCTTGGCTGTGAGCAAGTGAACGTGACAGGTGGTTAGATACAGAGATGGATAGGATATGCACAGTATGAGGAGAGACAGATAATGATATTGCGTAAGCTGCATCTGCTACATGAGGCCATCAGAGACATTTACAAAAGCGGTTCTAGGAGGCATGAAAAGAGATCTATCCCTGTTCTCCCCAAACTTCAGTATAAATGTGGTGCTCACATGGACTGTGCTTTCACGTAGGACAACCAATCATTTAGAAGGGCAATTGTTTGTTCTGCCCCAGGATGATTCTGCTCCTCTGTATTGTAGCAGGGCCGGATTTCCCGCTAGGCAACCTAGGCGTTCGCCTAGGGCCCGGCAGGTCCTTTGCCCGAAGAATTCTGCATAATTAAAGCCCTCCCAGAGGAGCACTGCGCGAGTACCGCGTGACATCATGACGTCACGCGCTCCCGCCTCCACTCCCAGAGAGTCCCGCGCGGCTGTCTGCACAGTACTCTCTGGAAGGTGTGTGGAGCAGCCGCAGTTGTCTGCGCATAAAAAAGTGACACCCACGCAGCGCACTGACTCACCCGCCGCCGCTCTGTCCCAGCTGCTCCACCTAGCTCCGGCCACAGCCTGCAACTCTGCCAGCCCGCCGCCCACCAGCAGCAGCACCCAGCAAGGCCAGGCAGGTAAGTTCTTACGCTGATGTGCTGCCTGTAACTGAATGGGAGAAAGCTGCTGTGAGGGCAGGGGTGGGTCTGTGCTGTGAGGGCAGAGGGGGGATTCTGTGCTGTGTGGGCAGAGGGGGGATTCTGTTCTGTGAGGGTAGAGGGGGAGGTCTGAGCTGTGAGGGCAGAGGGGGGGTCTGTGCTGTGAGGGCAGAGGGGGGGGTCTGTGCTGTGAGGGCAGAGGGGGGATTCTGTGCTGTGAGGGCAGAGAGGGGATTCTGTTCTGTGAGGGCAGAGGGGGAGGTCTGAGCTGTGAGGGCAGAGGGGGAGGTCTGAGCTGTGAGGGCAGAGGGGGAGGTCTGAGCTGTGAGGGCAGAGGGGGAGGTCTGAGCTGTGAGGGCAGAGGGGGAGGTCTGAGCTGTGAGGGCAGAGGGGGGGGAGTCTGTGCTGTGAGGGCAGAGGGGGGATTCTGTTCTGTGAGGGCAGAGGGGGGATTCTGTTCTATGAGGGCAGAGGGGGAGGTCTGAGCTGTGAGGGCAGAGGGGGAGTCTGTGCTGTGAGGGCAGAGGGGGGGTCTGTGCTGAGAGGGCAGAGGGGGGATCTGTGCTGTGAGGGCAGAGGGGGGATGTGTGCTGTGAGGGCAGAGGGGGGGGTCTGTGCTGTGAGGGCAGGGGGGGTTCTGTGCTGAGAGGGCAGAGCAGGGTTCTGTGCTAAAAGGGCAGAGGGGGATCTGTGCTAAAAGGGCAGAGGGGGATCTGTGCTAAAAGGGCAGAGGGGGATCTGTGCTAAAAGGGCAGAGGGGGATCTGTGCTAAAAGGGCAGAGGGGGATCTGTGCTGGGAGGGGGATCTGTGCTGAGAGTAGAGAGGGGTGAATGCTGATAGGGGAGAGGGGTCTGTGCTGAGAGGGGAGAGGGGTCTGTGCTGAGGGGGGAGAGCTGTTTGTGCTGTGAGGAGAGAGGGGTGCGCAGAGGGGAAAGGGGTCTGTGCTGTATGGGGGGAGGGTTGTGTGCTGAGTGGGGTCTGTGCTTTGAGGAGAGAGGGCTTCTGTGCTATGAGAGGACAGCTGTTTGTGCTGTGTGTAGAGAGGGGTGCTCAGAGGGGAAAGGGGTCTGTGCTGTGATTAGAGGGGTGCTGTGACGGGAGAGGGGTTCATGAATTACGATTGAAAGTATAGTGATATGGATTGTTTGAGGGAGGGGGGCCCCAAAATCGGTATCTTGCCTAGGGCCCCATGAGGTCTAAATCCGGCTCTGTATTGGAGTCATATTGGACACCCAACCCTGGAGTAGCGCAGAGACAGCTTCTATGTGTATCGGTGCCATGGCCCCTGCTTTAATCTCCAGGGGACGTAAAGGGCATAACAGAAAAGGGAATATACATTACACTGCAAGTGCTTGAATTGCAGAACAACATTGCTTCATATCTGGCGTGTATTATATATCCATGGAAGTGGGGTCATGGAATAGATAATTTTTTATTACCACACATTGCATATATAACACATTATAATTATGGTGTATTCAACAACAATTCCATTGCCTGGACAGCGGCTCTTTGGACACTATGTGTAAATATTCTAATGCTGCGCCTGATGGAAATAGACGCCTCCTGTCAGCATCTGCGATCTGAGGGCCTGATGCAACAAGGATCGCAAGTGCAGAAACGCACGCACTCGTCGATTGTTGTCTTCTGCGCATTCATCGCAGTGCGCAAATCAGCCACTGCGAACGGGACTGTGATCGCAGTGCCTACGCAGACCCATCGCAGAGTGATTGATAGGAAGTGCCGTTTGGGGGTGGTGATGGGGGGTGGTCGGCTAAACGCAGGCGTGCCAGTGCGTTTTCAACGCCTTTACAGGGGCGTGCATAAATTAGCCACAGTGTCGGCATACACAGCCTGAGCTCTAGCTGCGTACAGGAAGATTAGCCATTTCTGGGTAAGGTCTGACCTGCCTTACTTGTGTGTGAGGCTCCGATGGTGCTCGATGGTTCCGATGTTTTCACAGACTTAGCAAAAATGGAGAAGAGGAACTCTCTTTTTTGGGGGGCACTCGTTATGTATTATATTAAAACTTCACTTTTAATAACCAATCTAAAATATCCAAACCGATATTAAAAAAAGGAGAGCAAATTAGCTAAATGAGAATATTATTTAGCAGTATAATTCAATTCGGAAGTGCAAATACTTCAAATAATGTTGCAGCAAACAGTCAAAGAATAAAGAATTAAGGGTCTATGTACTAAAGTTTGATGAGAGATAAAATTGTGAGAGACAAAGTATTAACCAATCAGCTCCTAAATGTCATTTTTCAAACACAGCTTATAAAATGTAAGTTAGAAGCTGAATGGTTGGTAATTTATCTCCCACAATGTTCTCTCTTTCCAGTCTTTGATAAATACACCCCAAAATGTGAAAAATAATTTATCTGTAATCACGATAAATATGCAGTTCAAGAAGTCCTGTACGCCAAGTGTCAAAACAGAAATCATAAATCACCATAGGTATTATATGGCGATTTATGATTTCTGTTTTGACACTTGGCGTACAGGATTTCTTGAACTGCATATTTATCGTGATTACAGATAAATCATTTTTGACATTTAATTCTTTATTCTTTTATTGTGTTTTGCTGCAACATTATTTGAAGTATTTGCACTTCTGAGTTGAATTATACTGCTAAATAATATTTTCGATGTTTCTCAATTAGCTAATATTGAGCTCTTTTGTTCTCTTTTTTTTATATCGGTTTGGATATTTTAGATTGATTATTAAAAGATCATTTTTTGTGATGACAGCTAAATTATTTTAAACCGGGCACGTACTGAAGGCTGTGTTCCTGAGGTAACATGACTTAGTAACATTTTAACTGTTAATTTCACTATTAGATGTGCAATACTGTACTAAAGGACAATATCAAAGAGCTTGATGTGACATGCACTTGTGAATGCTTTAGGTATACAATTAGATGCATTTGTGTACATAGCAATATTTTGCACTTCATACAGTAGAATACATCTGATGTGCACGAATGAAGAAAATGACTAGCAGATTAAACACAGTATTTACAACTGGTGAGAGAACGTATTGAGCACTTATGAGTGAGTTCCCCACAGACAGTGTATTAATTATATTCTTGTCTCAGCACTAGTGATCTAATTACTGGCTCACTCAATTAAATTAATTCACCTAGGGAATAATCTTAAATGCAAACTATAATTCAAAATAGGAACCACTCCTCGTGAGCAAACAAATGGCACCATTTATAAATATTACAAATGTTTGTTAAAATAGAGAAATCTACTCTGCACTCATTTTCGAAGGTGGGTGGTGATGCTGGTATTACTGTCTATACTTCTTACAAAACCTGATATATCTATGTCTCTGATAAAGCAAACATATATTGAAATATATATAGTTCTGTCTCTTTAAGCCAGGACCCATACTCATGAATGAAGCATCATTTGTATTTAAAATCTGTGTGTTAGCTGGAGCCAAATGTGGCAGAGAATGCTCATGTTTTTGAAAGGCAGTGTAGGGATTGGCCAGATGGGAAGACCTAGATGTGGTTGGCCAGCTGGACAAATTATTGCAATATATTGAACTAACATTACCTGTATTTAAAGGAATTACAGTTTGTAAATGTAATCAGTGGGTTAAATAGTTAATCTCTACATAAGTATATAAGTTGTAAGTTGTAACAAACACATATACCCCTTGCTAGGCCTCTTTGAGGTTTGAAATGAGATTGTCTTAATACAATTGCAGTCTTTGCATAGAATTGTTAGATATAACCTTTTGAGGTCAAATAAGCCATAAATATTGAGGCCTAGCTCCTACCTGTCATTTCTACTACTATAAGTATAAGGAGCCTTGAAATAGAGTTCATCGCCAGCCATACTAGGATACGTCATTACTGTATGTCTTTGTCTGGTAATATCTTAGTGCTTACGGAGCATGTGCAAGAGAGATCAGTTTGGTCAATGCTACGTTGGACCAATGAGTGCTTGATACCTAGCACTGTATGTAATTAATATGGGCTTAATATCTGGAAAGCCAACACTCCAGACTAGGGTATATAAACCAGAGGTACACAATCGACCCTTTAGCTCATGCACGGATCTCTAAGTCTGCAGAAGAGGTGCCTGCAATGTATATTGATTATCTGGGCGTTGGAAACGATGGGCTCCCCAGAGAGAAGATAAGATGAAGTACATCTTATGCTGAAGACGATGATTTACCGGTGTCATCTGAATACATAGACAAAAGTTGAGTATACAGAATACTTTGTATGTTGTTTGTTTATTGTTTGTTTGTTGCTTGTAAATAAAGTGTGTTCATTTGTACTCACTCATATTGGTCACATGTGTACTATTTCATTTTGATCAGAACGAAACCCACCGTTATGCAGTAAAGTAAGTGAGTGCGGAGTTTGTATGATTTTTTATATACAGTATGTACATATATATACATTATATATATATATATATATATATATACACACACACAGTATATTTACAACTTAGGTCAGGGTTATGTCAGACAGCTTCTTTACTCATCAGAAATATTGTTACATCAAACTTGTATACATGAGAAGGCTTCCTGACACTAGCTATATCCCACCAGCCCTAGCTATTGGCTGGTTGCTATTCAGCGTCGGAAGCCCCACCCACCGAATCCCGCAATCCTTTTATCTATCATACATAGGAGACAGCAGGATTCTTAACCCTGTCTGCCCCTTGTCCTAGGGAGCAAGTCCTGTTCTGGATATCAGAACGTGGCAAAGTACCCTCTTTGACACAAAATATATAAAGTGTACTGTGTATTTTAGATTTTCTTTACAGTGGGGTTACAGGTACCAGCAGCCTGCTAGCACTTCTACTTCTACAAGTGCTACAGGGCAGGCTTTCAGGGACCTGTAATCTCTCTGTAAAGGACAATATTATTTATTTCTTTTACACTATTACCCCAGCACCCACCACCATCAGGGGTTCGGATAAGAGCTGGTTGATTCTTGGGAGGGGCCCCCTATTTTATTTTTGGGGTACCCACTTTTAGAGGATTGCCAACCCTGGGCTGACCAGTTTGGTGTTGGTGAATGCTTTGGCAGGGGGACCACATGCTGTGTGTCTCCCTGCCATGGCATTACCACCCCAGCTGGTTCAGCCTGGTGCTGTTTTTAGAAAAATAGGGGGAACCCCACACCATTTTTTCCACCAATGTTTCCTTTACCAGGGCAAGCTCAGGAGTCCAGGGCTTATGCTTTTTTTTGGGGGGGGGGGGGGCACACCATTTTTTTCCAGATTGTTAACCCTTTAGTCACACTACACACAAAAGCACTGTACAGATCACAATGACCTGTGCAGGGCTCAGCGGAGTCTATCTAGAAGGGACAAATATGACTGAACCTGCACATGATACAACACGATCAGTATCACCATCGATACAAAATAGGCAGGCAAACACAATTCATAGTAAATCCGTGTGCTTGAGTGTAAAAAACACACACAAGTCTGAGCAATGCCAGCGTGTTTTTTACAATCAAACACGATTCTTAGTAAATATACCGCTTAGAGATGATTGGTCATGTCTTGTCAAAACAAGACAAATAACATAAAAATAAAGGCTAGAGGAGCCCTGCACTCACTCATCGTCACATGGGAAATCAGGTGTGTGTATGAGCCCAGATCATGTGAAACAGCTTCTCACCAACTGCTCCATATTGTAGTAACCTGGGGCCTGATACAGAGTTGTAAGTAGATGGTTTATGTACAACTCTGGTGTTTGGAGATCTGCGCATGTACACAATCTGTACTGTGACTGTGACGCTCTCCTCCTGAGAGATTGCTTGCACTGCCCTGGATGCTGCAACCTGATTGACAGGCTGCGGCCGTTTGGGGGCGGAGTGGGGACGCCAACAAGCAGGGTCCCAGAAAACAGGGGGCGTGTCGTCACCGCTTTCTAGGTGTTTTGAAGCCAGTGGCTGCATTATTACTGAGAAAATGGCTAATTTTAGGGCCAGACACCCTCCAATTGCCTGACATCTCTGCCGATATAGCAGCACATATCAACTCATGTCTCACCAGGGCGATTCTCGCAGGTAAAGTTCTTTTCTTCTCATATGTGATATTCACAGCTGCACACAGCGCGCTGCCCACTCCTCTGCTGAGAGCTAGGTTGGCATCTGCTCCATTAGCTAATAGCTCTTTAACTGCCTGTAAAATACAAAATCCCAGTGATCAACCACACATGTAGCATAGAAATACGGAGCAATACAGGTGAGAATAACCAGAGACAAATACACATTTATACACAGGATTAATAATAATAGAGCAGTAATATTTCAGCGGGAAGACTCAAATAAATTGGAGCTATAGAAGGTTTTGGAAATCTCACCAAGTCGTTTCCACTAGCGATGGCCAAGGACAGGGGGGAGTGACCACTCCACAGGGTGTTGACCTTGGCACTGCGGGCCAGAAGTAAAGAAATGGTATCCTTGGCAAACTGCATAATCAAGAAACATTTATTACTGTAATAGCAATGAGAACTTCTAAACAGTCTTCCATGTGTCCTGAGCTAATTATGTCATTATTACGCTCAGACAAAGACTTTCACCAGTACCTAGTGCAGTGTTTCCTAATTTCAGTCCTCAGGGACCCCTAACAGTGCATGTTTTCCAGATCTCCTAGTTGGTGCACAGGTGTATTCATTACTGGCTGACACATTTTAAATGATCCACAGGTGGAGCTAATTATTTCACTTGTGATAATGAGGAGAACTGTAAAACATGCACTGTTAGTAATCCCTGAGGACTGGAGTTGGGAAATACTCTCCTGGTGGATACCTCAATACATGCTAACTACCGGCCTATCGTCTCTGGCAAGCATACATGGGATGTGGCATACACCAAAGAAAAGAGATTAGCCCATTCATGCCTACTCTCCCAGAGGACACGGAAGGCTCCTGACTTTTCGGGTGACCCCCTGCAACCCCCGGTAGAGTAGACACTTCTCTCGCTTTCCTGCCCACTTCCTAGTGAAGTGGTCAGAATGGGCAGAATTTTCACGTAGATCGGGGGTCACAGAATAGGGGACTGGGCTTCATGACGTAGTCCTACAAGAATCGCGTCATTTGGCCCTGCCCCCTATTTAATTATGCGCTATTCGCGGCAATTTACTTAATGATGCTAAACTTCATGCCCCGCCACCATTGCCAACCACCTGCTTCTCCTCCCCAGTAGGAGAAAAAGTAGGCAATTATGGATTAGCCCACAGGTTCTCAAACTCGGTCCTCAGGACCCCAAACAGTGCATGTTTTCCAGGTTTCCTCACAAAATCACAAGTGAAATAATTAGCTCCAACTGTGGATCTTTTAAGATGTGTCAGTGAGTAATGAATACACCTGTGCACCTGCTGGGTGACCTGGAAAACATGACCTGTGTGGGGTCCTGAGGACCGAGTTTGAGAACCCCTGGATTAGCCTAATACATCATCACTAGGGACACATGGCCTGATTCAGAGTTGGGAATAGAGTAAGATAGAACAAGTAAATGTGCACCTGGACAAACCATGATGCAGTGCAAGGGGTGCAAATACATACATTTATTTTCTGCAGGCAGGGTAATACTGGCTGCCTGTGCATGTAGCCCACAAATGCTGGGCAGCTTTATTTTTATGCTGCAATTTAGATTTTATTTTGAACACACCCCTCCCAAATTAACTCTCTCTGCACATTATAAATCTGCCCCAGCTGCAGTGCACCATGGCTTTACCAAGATGCACAGTTACTTGGTCCTTCATGTACCCCTTTCACCCCATCGTTTCGACCTGTGTTAACCTGGGTCGAGGCTCTGTGTGAAATGGTCCATGAAAAATACCCTGGGACAGTGATCCGGCAATCCGACCCCGGTAGCTTGCAGGGTTGGACACGGGAAGGACCCAGGTTAAGGGGCAGTGTGAACAGGTAACTAGGGTCATCCGATCCGGGTCCCGTTTACAGCATAAGGAGAGGCGGATTCCCGGTGCCGTTTACACTGCACCCTTGTGCAATGTAAACGGTGCCGACCCGGGAGCCACGGTGTGAAAGGGGTCTGTCCTAGCTCTGACCTGTATTGGACCCGTGTTCCAAATCCTAGGTCAGACCCGGGGTATTACATTATTCCCAAATCTGAATGAGACTCTCACCTGATATAAGCGGACTGTAAAGTAGATTGTACTTTTATAATCTGCCCTCAAACATCAAAACAGCTCCATTAATTCACTTAATTTGTTACTTACTTTGTATTGCCATATTTATGGGAAAATATATCTCTTACATATTACATATTCCTACCTAACAGTGTGTTCATTAAGCACATGTAGGCATCTCCTTCCCCCAGGACCAGTATTGGTAGACTTCTGTTTAAATGTAACCCTGATGTGATGGGGTGCAGTTTACCTTGTAGTTATCCTCCCTCTCACATGCCACGTGTAACGCCGTGCGGCCTCCCTCTTCTGGGAAATCAGGACTTTTTTCAAAATAGTCATACAGAGGCAGGCCTGAGTCATGGCCACCTTTCATAGAAAATCCGAGAACTGAGCTGGGGATCTCCAGCTGTGGGAATATATTACACAAGGTCTATACATATGGACACTGTAGCGTTATGCTGACGAGCACATAGTGTAGGAACATGCGAATGGAGTAAACTGCAGAAAGAGGGGGTATTATTAGTTCAATAATTCTGCCTTCTAGCCTCAATTTATAATATGCGTTATATAGTGGAATGCTTATTATTGTATCACAGGATACTGTCCAATATAGCAAAAGGCTAAAAAGGGACACATCAGATTTGTATGAGATAAGTGCATCTCTCCTGTGGCTGTAGTGCACATGTCATGGCAAATGTTTGTAAACAAATGATCATAAAAACCATCTTAATATACGCAGCTAAAACACTCCAAATCACTATAACAAGTATAACAGAGAGGATGCTATTACGTTTTTTACGCACACAATCACTTTTACAAGCCATTAGTTATAGGTGCTGCTGTCAGTATGTCCATCAAAGGGGCTGTGCTGCTCTCACTGTGTACATCTAAGGGGTTGTGCTGCTGTCAGTGTGTCCATCAAAGGGGCTGTGCTGCTCTCACTGTGTACATCTAAGGGGCTGTGCTGCCGTCAGTGTGTCCATCAAAGGGGCTGTGCTGCTCTCACTGTGTACATCTAAGGGGCTGTGCTGCTGTCAGTGTGTCCATCAAAGGGGCTGTGCTGCTCTCACTGTGTCCATCTAAGGGGCTGTGCTACTCTCACTGTGTCCATCTAAGGGGCTGTGCTGCTGTCAGTGTGTCCATCTATGGGGCTGTGCTGCTGTCACTGTGTCCATCTAAGGGGCTGTGCTGCTGTCACTGTGTCCATCTAAAGGGCTATGCTGCTGTCACTGTATCTATCTAAGGGGCTGTGCTGCTGTCACTGTATCCATCTAAGGGGCTGTGCTGCTGTCACTGTATCCATCTAAGGGGCTGTGCTGCTGTCACTGTATCTAAGGGGCTGTGCTGCTGTCACTGTATCCATCTAAGGGGCTGTGCTGCTGTCACTGTATCCATCTAAGGGGCTGTGCTGCTGTCACTGTGTCCATCTAAGGGGCTGTGCTGCTGTCACTGTATCCATCTAAGGGGCTGTGCTGCTGTCACTGTGTCCATCTAAGGGGCTGTGCTGCTGTCACTGTGTCCATCTAAGGGGCTGTGCTGCTGTCACTGTATCCATCTAAGGGGCTGTGCTGCTGTCACTGTGTCCATCTAAGGGGCTATGCTGCTGTCACTGTGTCCATCTAAGGGGCTATGCTGCTGTCACTGTGTACATCTAAGGGGCTGTGCTGCTGTCACTGTATCCATCTTAGGGGCTATGCTGCTGTCACTGTGTACATCTAAGGGGCTGTGCTGCTGTCACTGTGTCCATCTAAGGGGCTATGCTGCTGTCATCCACAAGCTGTTAAAAAATTATATAAATAATAAAAAGTAAAATAAATAAATAAAATAAAAAATTGTATTTCTACTGTTCTGTGCACCCCAGTAGGCTGTAGTACCCCAGAGAGTGTGCGCAAAAGCGGTCTGACTCCAGGCAGTGTGAGCCAAGCTGCCACTTAAAAAAAATGGATAATAGATCAGTTTAGAGAAAAGAAAGAAAATACTATTGCTGCAACAACCAGTCATGATGACGATACTAGTCATTCAATGTCATCTAAAGCCGATGCTCAAGGGCATAGAGGGTTTAAGTCAGGGCATCTGAAATAAAAAAAAAATCACTATATTAAAGGGGTAAAGACAAAAACACCTCTATTAAAAGGAGTGGTGGTTCTGAAACTGTCAGTGAGGCATCTTCTTCTGCCTCTCATAACGATGCAAGCCCTTCACTCAGAGGGGCCTGATTCAGACCCGGACACTATGCTGCGCTCGCTCGCATTGAGTGATTTTTCACAATCTGCGCATGCTTATGAGTCGCAATGCACGTGCGCGAACCAGTCATTGCGATGGGAAAGTGCTCGCCCGTAGCCCGCAGTCGGGCCGCTATTTTGAGTGACAGATAGTGCCGTTTGTGGGTGGTAACAGGGGAAGATGCTTGTAAACGGGGGTGTGGATGTGCGAACTTAGGCGTGCCCGACTGTCATGGCGTTTAATGGGCGTGCATAATTAGCAAAGTAGCGTCATTACACACGTGACTGGGTTGTATTTTAGCCTGAACTGCTCGCAATGTTGTGGTGGGAAAAGGCTACCACAAGCGCTGCAAGCAGCTCCGATGGGTCTCGATGTTCCCGATTAATCCTACAACTGCCGGAGATGACGTGTGTTGTGAGTGGCAAAGGGGCGTCTTTATACAGGTGCGAGCGCATAGTGCGGCCGCTCGCTATTACTTAGTGGACGACTTTACGCAACGCAGTGCGAGCACATGATTTAAATAGCCAGCCCCTTTTAGCCAGCGAGCAGTCGCAAATAGTGTCCGGGTCTGAATCAGGCCCAGAGTCCACAAGAAGTGTGAAAAAATGAAAACACTAAGGCAGTGCATTCACAAACAGAAATGTCACAATCACAAATCCCTGAGGAGAGACTAAGGGGTAAATTTACTAAGATGGGAGTTCCATTAAGAAGTGATGTTGCCCATAGCAACCAATTAAATTCTACTTCTCATCTATCTAGCACCTTCTAGAAGATAATACCTGGAATCTATCTGAGTCTATGAGCAACATCACTTCTTAGTAGAACTCCCATCTTAGTAAATTTACCCCTAAGTGTGTCCTCGAGTGCAATGTGTGAGCCTGACCTTTGTGACACTGTACTCGCAGGGAAGCCGCTTTCCACTATTTCTGTTCCCTCTACAAATGTGGGGATGAGCAGCAGAAGTATAGATGATGACATAGAAATTGAGGATGCCACCATGGAAGTGAAAGATGAGGGGGATATTTGTGTAGCTGACGCCGGCATTAATGAGGATGTTGTTTTTTTAAATCAGGCACCAGTGGAAACAGCTCTTGGCCATCATAAGAATAAGGCCATTGTCATGTCTAGGTATGGGACCAACAAATCCAACTCTTATGTGTGGAATTAGTTTTACCCAATCTTGGCAACAATTGTCAAGCCATCTGTAGCGTTTGTAAAACCACAGTAAGTAGAGGTAGGGAAATTAACCATCTAGGAACCTCATCCCTGTTACGTCATTTGCAGCAAGCTCATGAAAATTTTTTTACAACATTAGAAACTGGTGCTAAAAAAAAAAAAAAACAGCAGTCCAGCATCAGCTATCTCCCTTCTCTTAACTAGATCCCAGCACCTGCAATCTCTACTGCCAACACCTTCATCCTCAATATCCAATATCAGAGGTAGTCCTGTATCCAATTTGTTAAGGCTAGGTGACTCCTCCACTATCCATAATTCCTCAGAAGAATCCTTCAGCATTGCTGCTGCTGTAACTTCATCACAGAAGAGGTCCAAGAAGACTACTATTTTAAAAAAAACAACTGACTGTGAAACAATCCTTTGCAATGGGAATCAAGTACGACAGCTTTCACCTAGTCTCACAGCGGATCACTGAAGCCATGATGGCTATGCTAGTATTAGATCTGCGTCCAATATCCACCATTAATGTAGTGTGTTTTACACAGTTAATTGAGGTCCTGTGTCCCCGGTACCAAATTCCATCTCAGATCCATTTTATCCAATAAAAACAATCCTCGGCTGTACCAGGATGTTAAAAAACCCTAATTATTGGTCTACAATATACCAATGTACCCACTGTCCACATAACCACAGATATGTAAACAAGCGGTAGTGGGCAAACAAAATATTAAATGACTGACAGCCCACTGGGTGGGTGATTCGCCTTCAGCAGCAGCAATAGTAGCTAATAAACAATGCCAGCTCATTCAGAAGCAGGCTAATCTGTGTATCACTGGCTTCACTAAGAGGCATGCCGCTGACAACCTCTTAGAAAAACCAAAGGTATGTCATAGCAATATTACATACCCCACTTGGACTCTCCGCAGGATTTGTGACTTCTGACAATGCCACCAATATTGTGAGAGCATTACAGCTGGATGAATTTCAACACGTCCCACGATTTGCTCACAAAATCAACTTGGTGGTACACGTTTTTATAAAAATTACAGGAGATGCTGTATGTGGCCTGAAAATTTTTTCGGGCACATGCAGGAGATGCTGTATGTGGCCCAAAAAATTTCAGGGCATTTTTATCATTCAGCCACAGCATGCAGGAGATTACAGCAGCTGCAAGAACAGTTGAATTTGCCCTGCCACCAATTAAAGCAAGAGGTAGTAACCAGGTGGAATTCCACCATTTATATGCTTCAGCGGATGGATGAACAGCAAAAAGCCACCCACAGCTATACAACAAGCCATGACATTGGGAGAGGAAGGGTAGTGTTCTTTAGTCCAGCACAGTGGAGAATGCTTTGCGTCTTGTGCAAGGTGCTCAACCCTTCGAAGTAGTCACCTGTGAAGTGAGTTCAGACACTGCTAGCTTGAGTCAGGTGATTCTCCTAATTAGGCTTTTGTAAAATCAGCTAGAGAAATTGAAAGAGGAGATGAAATAAAACAAAGCAATTCCACTAAGTCCTTTGTTCTCTTCACCAGGAACCAAAGGTTGCCAATATCTTGAAATCGGATCACTACATTTTGGCGACCGTGCTTGAACCTAGGTTTAAGTCGTATGTTGTGTCTTTTCTTCCAACTGACCCAGATCTTAAGAGATGCAAAGAGCTCCTGGTGAGCAAGATGGCAGCTCAAGTGGTACACAACACAATGACATCTCCTCCTTCAGTTTCTCCAGCAGCTGCCAGGAAAAAACTCAGCTTTCCCAAAAGACCCAATGGTGATGACAAGGAGTCAACACAACATTGTGACATCTGGTTGGGTCTAAAAGAATTGCCAAAATTTAGTGACACCTCTATTGCGACTCCACCTGATAGGGTCACCATCCAAAGAATGGTGGAAGATTATTTTCATGACACCTTACAAATAGGTATGTCACAGAGTCCCTCTGACTACTGGGAAAAAAAAGGCAATTTTGAAGCCCTTGTACAGACTGGCTTTGCATTACTTAAGCTGCCCACCCTCCAGTGTGTACTCAGAAAGAGTTTTTAGCTCAGCCGGGAACCTTATCAGCAATCAACGTGGGAGCTATTTCCTCAAAATGTGGAAAAGATGATGTTCATCAAAATGAACTGGAAATTCCATGAGGAAGACCTTTACAGTCACAAAATACAGAAGAACCTGTAATGGTGGATTCCAGCGTAGATGAATTATTCTTATGTTAGGATGATGTACACACTGGTGAGGGTGAGGAATCAAATGAGAATGACCTCTTCCAACTGTAGAGAGGATTAACAATACTGTTACCTGCCTTATGCCCATTGGTAGCTTGTTTTGTGGGGGCCCAAACAAACCAGTCACTTCAGCCACAAGTGGCAGTCCCTGTCGCTGAAGTGATTGGTTTGTTAACTGTGCATGTCCTGTTTAATATATACAACATAAGGGTCGGTGGGAGGACCGAAGGACAATTCCATCTTCCACCTCTTTTCTTTGCATTTTGCGCTTTTTGGGGTATTACTGACTGTCTTTTTGCATAGACTACAAACATTTCTATAGTTTATTAAACTGCCATCCTGTCTGCCACTGCAGTGCCGCTCTGTTTCCTATATGTGCCATGTTTGAAGTTGAATTCCCAAATGTTTGTGTTGCCCACTGCAGTCGCTTAGCTTAATCAGCCAGCATGCTCGGTGCAACATTTCGGCATAAACTGGTTGAAAACAATATTGTGAGCTGTGAGGTGGTCAAAATTGACTGGAAATGAGTGTAAATTAATGTTATTGAGGTTAATAATACTCTAGGAACAAAAAATGGCAAAATGATGTGATTTTATCTTGTTTTGTAAATTTTGGGAAAAAAATACAAAACCAAAACTAAAACCAGTCACGGCAGTTTGGCAAAACCAAAACTGGCTGACGAATTAGAACCAAAACCAGCAAAAATGGACTGGCGCACATCTCTAGTTTAATCACAGGTGATAACTTTATCTAAAAAATGCAAATCCACTTGAATTTGTTCTAAAACGTCTGTCATTCCTGTTATCATTCAGATGCTAAATCAATGGTCAATTCGAACAATGGGCCTGATTCAGAGCGCTCACTCTGAATCAGGACGGCTGCTTTTTTTTTATACCCGGCCTCTTGGCCGCTAGCTAAGCTGTGGGTGACCAAACAGCAGGCGTTCCTTCAGGAACACTTCCGTTTGACCAGCCATCGCCCCCTCCCCACTTACAAAACGGGGCGAGCTGTCGATCAACATTGACAGCCGCCCCATTTGTAGCGAGCCCCAGAGCGAGTGCATTTCTCACTTGCTCCGGGGCTCGCACACGCGCATTGCGCACGCCGTGCATGCGCTGTGCCCCACCATTGACCCGCTTGCAAGCGCATAGCGCTTGCGAGCAGGTCTAAATCAGGCCCAATGTTCTCAATTTTTTCCACATTTTCATTTATTTTTGATATTCAAGGCTTCCCGTCTTCGACATCCTCACGACCGTCACTAAATCTTTTGTGCCACGCAAATACACGAGCATTTGACATATAAGCAGCAGAAGCTGCTTGTGCACCCTATTTGCATCACTCGGCAAATAAGACATATCTGAAGGGAAAAAGTTGCACAAAAAGATGCTCTGCGCTACCGAGTCACACCACAGCATGGCACGACTAGAAGGGCCGTTTAACGGGCAAGGAAGTAAGATGCATGTGGATACATCTGTACAATCTGCCCCATAAGCCTCGGTTAGCATACAGAAAGATTTGGTAGGCAATTTGTCCAATTTAACTAAAAATGTTAAAATAACATGTTGCTCTTCTTTTGAACTAAGCATTTTTTTTCAATATTAGATTTTTATTGATTTTCGTCATCAAAACATACACTAAAAGGAAATAAACAATTAAACAATTACAAAGGGAAAAAAATAGCTCTAGAGCCAGGGTACATCAAGACATAATAACAAGCCAGTAAAATACTGTAAAGATACAATATAATAATCTACAGATAAACAATTTATTTCAAAACATATATCAAACATCTTATATACAGGGAAAACTCCCTTCATTAAGTATCTAACACAGGCAAAATAAGGCGAGTAGTGCTTTAATTACGTCGGGATTCTGCTCGATATTCATTCCAACCTAACCATATCATTAGTGGATTATTGGCTGAGGTGGAGTATGAGACGCCTGCTATCTCAAAATCACAATGGCTTAAATTTATAGTATCCAATTTTGGTATTACCTCTGAATGCCAATGATACGCAATAAGAGACTTAGGGCCACATTCAATTAGCGTTGAAAACTGAAGTTTTTTATTGCCATCAGCGAAAACAGCAAACAGGCAAAAATGGAGAAAAAGCTGGAGAAAAGTGTTCTGCAGGAAAAAGCAAAATTCCTATTTTGGCCTAAAAATGTGGGGATTTCTTCCAGCCCCCCCATCCCAATAATAAATTACCCCCATTTTTGTTACAGGTCTGGAGGCACCAACCAATAAACTATACCACCAAAAGATACTTTTCGTATAGCCCCCTGATCAATTATATACTTTGGGATAGCCTGCAATGGTTGAGAGCCCAAATGTAAACTGTGCAGCCAGTGGCGTAACTGTCTCATCAAGGGATTTCTATAAATACCTACAGAGAACAATTCCTGAATGCGAGAGAAGGGAAGAAGTGCACCATTAGACATTACATCACACAGTGAGATCACCCCCTGAGCCACCTACAAATCATGTTTCAGATAGAACTAAGCATATTTATGACGCACAAGAAAAACACAACTTCTTCAAACGCTGTGTGACAGCAAACTATCTGTGCGAGAGGAGTGCAACATGCAAAACCGATTTAGGATGGTTTATTTTTTACAAGTACAGTCTTGTTATTTAACAGCTACACCTTGTATTTCATAAATTTTATAACTAAATTGTTTAAATGTCATCCTTATTATTTCTATTCAACACTTTAGTAATTATAAATGTATAATTGTAGTGTGTCTTAATTTTATTGTGCACAATAACGGTGTGTAAATATATTTTATATCTATCTACCTACCTATCGTGGCTATACCCACCTAGGTGGTGATAGTGAGCCATGGATTCTGTGTGGGGCTGGAGGGAACTGCCCACACAGGGTAGAACTACTAAGTGTGACCACACCTAGACGCTGCCTTGTGGACAGGGTTAGGCACCAGGAAGGAAGGTTAGAGTAGGGCACTAGAAGGGACGGATAGGGTCAGGCACCTACCCCAACGGTTAGGGTTAGGCACCAGGAGGGATGGTTAGGAACCAAGGGGAGGGTTAGGTTTAGGATTAGGGTGAAAATTAGGGCTAGAATATAAAAAAAAAAACATGTTGACCATTTGTGTGTGGACCTAATGATCATGTCGACCTTCAGTGCCTGTCGACCTTCTTACTAGTCGACCTTCAGACCCTGTCGACCTTTAGTCCTTGTCGACCTATTGCCTGTCTATCTTCCATTGTCTACCTATTTACTGTAGACCTAATGATCCACACCCCAAGACATCGTACACAAACAACTTCTAACATCCAGAAACAGAAAATAAAATGTGTGATTAGGATTCTTCTCCTCCCGAGAATTAGCTACTCTAATTACGCATTTATTCAAATAGCGTGGGATTTACCGCACGGGGAAAAGCTCCGAACTTCATGCCCAGAGCTATTCATTTATTCAGCATTTTCCCCATGCATTAAACCCTGGGGTAATGTGCGGTAACCCATAGATTCCACGTAAAATGCTGAGATCTATGGGTTTTCCCATGCGTGAAACCCCAGAGGCTGCATTTAGCACAGATGGAAAAATCAGCGTTACGTTCAGGGATGCAGGACCTACTTAAATAGATGAGAGCTGTCAATTAGCCATGATGTAAACCTCACGGCTAATTTTATATATGCCTTATAAAGGGTGTTTGTATGTTATGTTGCATTGGATATATTATATATATGAAAATATATATGGGATTGTTACAATTTTCAGCTTGGTAAAGACAGGGGCATTAGAAAAAGAATTAGATTACAGGTGAGTTTATGGACCTAAACTGGTCTCTCACCTGTCAAACATTTAATGAAAATGATCGCTGGTGTAAAGGGATTTAACCTACTACTGCAAACTCCTGCAGCATTCATTTAATAGAAAGATGCCAGAAGTCAGCGGGGTGACAAAATTGAATTGAAATGCTGACATGGGGAATAGCCACCAGCAGGGTTAATTTATAGCAATCAATATTGAGCAGGATTTAAAATGAGGAGACCTGACACTAGAAAGAAGACTCAAATACTGTCTGAGGCTGCAGCTTATAAAAATACTGTTCTTCCAGGGTGCTATTTGCTGACATATACAGTGTGTGCTTATCTTACCCCATGCTCAATGATGGAGACCAACCGTGGCCACCTGAGATCTTCTAAGAATGAACACACTACAATCTCCATGGAACAGATGAGCTGTGTGCTCCCATTTCTATGTCACAGACGTGTCTCTATGCTGTATGCTATATTTATCTCTTGCATGCTAATTAGACATCCCCGTGAGTATAACGTCTGCTGATATACTGTACCCTGTCCTGATCATACACGTAGTCTTCATCCTCCGCGCTAGCGTTTGGATCTGAGGCAGCATGCAACAGAATCTCTGTGATCCGGATCCCGTCAGCGAGCGGCAGGGCTGCTGCTATGTGCAGAGGGGTTAGGGAACCATACTGTGAAATACAATATACTGTCACATTATCAGTACAACAAGCCTGCTGCTGATACATCTACTCAACTAAATCATATCTGCAGTAATAATGTTAACCAATAATGAATCGCTACAGTGATGAGATCGTTACTGATTGAAAACCTGGACAAAATCATGAAACCATGTGATCTTCTATATGAATTAATCACAGACATTATCTACAGTGGGACAGGGTAAGCCCAGTGACTAATGAACAGTACAACTCATTTTTCTACCACCTGTGACATCTATTGATCAAGACTATGCTGACCTGACATCTAAGCCTATAGAGGTTAATTGAAATAGGAGATTGCAGACTGTCCGCTGAGGTAATCATATTAAAAGAGTTTAATAATATCCATCAAAATATTTAATAGGTTTGCAATAATGGAATTGAGTAGCTTAGCCACAATACTTTGCAGTATAAAAAGTAAAACAATTTATGAAATTACATATATATTTATTTAATATTTCATATTTATATATATTTATTATATATATTTATTATATTTCCAAATAATTTGCAACAACACATATAGCAACATTTAGGACCTATTAGGTTCTTCCTGAAACTTTTACACAGCTTGAGGAACTACTTAATAGGTCCGAAATATTGCTATATGTGTTGCAAATAAACCTACAGTTTATACAACTCTTTCAAAGACCTAATTCAAATTAAAAAAAAAAGAGAGAAGGTTTATTAAATATTTTCACATTACAGGGGAACTATCAAACAAAAGATTTAATATTATGTGCAAGTATATATTTGAACCATGCATATACAGGTAAAATATTTACTTTTTATTATATTGAAGTACTTAAAGTCACTGACTAAACATCTGTATTCATATCACTGAAACAGTGACCCCTAGAGGTTGTAAAATATATACAGATAGAGAGCAAGGGTAGACAGCAATACTAAACTATGAAAAATATTAAATATATTTAGTATATAAAGTGTAGTATAAAAATCCTCATCTACATACTGATTTTTTTTCCTAATGAAATACGTTGCAAAGTTAAATTTGTTGCCAGACAGTACTAAATGTAAGGAAAACAAATATTTACTATAAGAAAGATGTGAAGACCAGGAGATAATGGGATTGAAATACCGGCGGCTGTTCAAATCCGGACAGTGTAAGACCGACACGAGTAGATCCCGACACCAGGTGGTAAGTACCCTCACCCTTCCCACCCCCCACCCCTGACACTCCCTTGTTGGTGTCTAACCTAAAAACTCCCGGGGTGGTGGTAAGTCCCTCTGGGGGAGTCTAAACCTAACCCCCTCTTCCCGCACCGTAAACCTAACCCTCCCTTTGGGGTGCCTAACCCCCTAACACACTAACCCCCTTCTCACCCCCCCCCCGTAACCCTAACCCTCCCTGGGGGGTGCCTAACCCTAAGTCCCCCCAGGGGGTGCCTAAACCTAACCACGCCAGCAGCTAACACTTACCTGGGTCCGGTCTCTTACGATCGGGATTCCGACGCCGGTATCTAGATCGTAAGCATTTTGCCCGGAGGCGAGATGCCGGCGTCGGTATATTGACAGCCGGCATCTTGTCCGCCGGGATATTGACTACATCCCAAGAGATCCTAGCTTTGATGACATATCGATGGAGTTACCTGAGTATACAAGCGGACATCCGTCTTGGCTCCACACTCCAGCAGTAGCTGCACCGTGTTCACATCAGCAGCTTTGGTTGCAAAGAACAGAGCATGCATTGGGATGCCGCACATATTGGGGTCAGCACTACGCAGGAGAAGCAGGTTCATGGTGGAGTTTAAGTTTTCATTCCTAGATGGATGATAGTGATGTTACAAGACCAAAGAGTTTCTCTACCTACTGGCTGAGCACATCTATTTCCTGTCCCAAGGGTCTCAGGTCAGGTGGTTTGTTTGTTCTTTAGATGCAGCAGTCTGTCCACCTCACAGTAAGCCATGCTGGTGGATTTGCAACAAAGGCTTATATACTGAAGTTGACTTTGTTTAAATAGAAATACTTTATGATTGTGATCACCTACTTATTTCTATCCTGCAAATTAATGTAAACGTCATGAGGTCCCCGATTTACAGTTGAATGTAAAGATGCATTGTCTGCCTATGAGAAGAGATGTATCTGCACACCTATGTTATCATGTCTGGGTTTGAGATACTTGCATAGTAAGACATATGCAACCTAAGGTATAGTGCAGTGTTTCCCAACCACGGTCCTCAAGGCACACTAACAGTCCAGGTTTTAGTGATATCCATGCTTGAGCACAGATGGTTAAATCAAAATAACTGAGGTACTAAGTAACACACCTGTGCTCAAGAATAGCCATCCTTAAAACCTGGACTGTTAGTGTGCCTTTATGATCGTGGTTGGGAACCCTTGTCTAGTGTATAGACACAGAGCAAAGAAGTGACAATCATTATCAATATGCAACCTAAAGTCTAGTGTATAGACACAGAGCAAAGAAGTGACAATCATTATCAATAAGCAATCTAAAGTCTAGTGTATAGACACAGAGCATAGATGTAGCAATCATTATCAATATGCAACCTAAAGTCTAGTGTATAGACACAGAGCATAGATGTGGCAATCATTATCAGTATGCAACCTAAAGTCTAGTGTATAGACACAGAGCATAGATGTGGCAATCATTATCAGTATGCAACCTAAAGTCTAGTGTATAGACACAGAGCATAGATGTGGCAATCATTATCAGTATGCAACCTAAAGTCTAGTGTATAGACACAGAGCATAGATGTGGCAATTATTATCAGTATGTAACCTAAAGTCTAGTGTATAGACACCGAGCATAGATGTGGCAATTATTATCAGTATGCAACCTAAGGTCTAGTGTATAGACACAGAGCATAGATGTGGCAATCGTTATCAGTATGCAACCTAAGGTCTAGTGTATAGACACAGAGCATAGATGTGGCAATTATTATCAGTATGCAACCTAAGGTCTAGTGTATAGACACAGAGCATAGATGTGACAATCATTATCAGTATGCAACCTAAAGTCTAGTGTATAGACACCGAGCATAGATGTGACAATCGTTATCAGTATGTAACCTAAAGTCTAGTGTATAGACACAGAGCATAGATGTGACAATCGTTATCAGTATGCAACCTAAAGTCTAGTGTATAGACACAGAGGATAGATGTGACAATCGTTATCAGTATGCAACCTAGACACAGAGCATAGATGTGGCAATCATTATCAGTATGCAACCTAAGGTCTAGTGTATAGACACAGAGCATAGATGTGACAATCGTTATCAGTATGCAACTAAAGTCTAGTGTATAGACACCGAGCATAGATGTGACAATCGTTATCAGTATGTAACCTAAAGTCTAGTGTATAGACACAGAGCATAGATGTGACAATCGTTATCAGTATGCAACCTAAAGTCTAGTGTATAGACACAGAGCATAGATGTGACAATCGTTATCAGTATGCAACCTAGACACAGAGCATAGATGTGGCAATCATTATCAGTATGCAACCTAAGGTCTAGTGTATAGACACAGAGCATAGATGTGACAATCCTTATCAGTATGCAACTAAAGTCTAGTGTATAGACACAGAGCATAGATGTGGCAATCGTTATCAGTATGCAACCTAAGGTCTAGTGTATAGACACAGAGCATAGATGTGGCAATTATTATCAGTATGCAACCTAAGGTCTAGTGTATAGACACAGAGCATAGATGTGACAATCATTATCAGTATGCAACCTAAAGTCTAGTGTATAGACACCGAGCATAGATGTGACAATCGTTATCAGTATGTAACCTAAAGTCTAGTGTATAGACACAGAGCATAGATGTGACAATCGTTATCAGTATGCAACCTAGACACAGAGCATAGATGTGGCAATCATTATCAGTATGCAACCTAAGGTCTAGTGTATAGACACAGAGCATAGATGTGACAATCGTTATCAGTATGCAACTAAAGTCTAGTGTATAGACACAGAGCATAGATGTGGTAATCATTATCAGTATGTAACCTAAGGTCTAGTGTATAGACACAGAGCATAGATGTGGCAATCATTATCAGTATGCAACCTAAGGTCTAGTGTATAGACCCTGAGCATAGATGTGGCAATCATTATCAGTATGTAACCTAAGGTCTAGTGTATAGACCCTGAGCATAGATGTGACAATCATTATCAGTATGCAACCTAAAGTCTAGTGTATAGACACAGAGCATAGATGTGGCAATCATTATCAGTATGCAACCTAAAGTCTAGTGTATAGACACCGAGCATAGATGTGGCAATCGTTATCAGTATGCAACCTAAAGTCTAGTGTATAGACACCGAGCATAGATGTGGCAATTATTATCAGTATGCAACCTAAGGTCTAGTGTATAGACACAGAGCATAGATGTGGCAATCGTTATCAGTATGCAACCTAAAGTCTAGTGTATAGACACAGAGCATAGATGTGACAATCGTTATCAGTATGCAACCTAGACACAGAGCATAGATGTGGCAATCATTATCAGTATGCAACCTAAGGTCTAGTGTATAGACACAGAGCATAGATGTGACAATCGTTATCAGTATGCAACTAAAGTCTAGTGTATAGACACAGAGCATAGATGTGGCAATCGTTATCAGTATGCAACCTAAGGTCTAGTGTATAGACACAGAGCATAGATGTGGCAATTATTATCAGTATGCAACCTAAGGTCTAGTGTATAGACACAGAGCATAGATGTGACAATCATTATCAGTATGCAACCTAAAGTCTAGTGTATAGACACCGAGCATAGATGTGACAATCGTTATCAGTATGTAACCTAAAGTCTAGTGTATAGACACAGAGCATAGATGTGACAATCGTTATCAGTATGCAACCTAGACACAGAGCATAGATGTGGCAATCATTATCAGTATGCAACCTAAGGTCTAGTGTATAGACACAGAGCATAGATGTGACAATCGTTATCAGTATGCAACTAAAGTCTAGTGTATAGACACAGAGCATAGATGTGGTAATCATTATCAGTATGTAACCTAAGGTCTAGTGTATAGACACAGAGCATAGATGTGGCAATCATTATCAGTATGCAACCTAAGGTCTAGTGTATAGACCCTGAGCATAGATGTGGCAATCATTATCAGTATGTAACCTAAGGTCTAGTGTATAGACCCTGAGCATAGATGTGACAATCATTATCAGTATGCAACCTAAAGTCTAGTGTATAGACACAGAGCATAGATGTGGCAATTATTATCAGTATGCAACCTAAGGTCTAGTGTATAGACACAGAGCATAGATGTGGCAATCGTTATCAGTATGCAACCTAAAGTCTAGTGTATAGACACAGAGCATAGATGTGACAATCGTTATCAGTATGCAACCTAGACACAGAGCATAGATGTGGCAATCATTATCAGTATGCAACCTAAGGTCTAGTGTATAGACCCTGAGCATAGATGTGACAATCATTATCAGTATGCAACCTAAAGTCTAGTGTATAGACACAGAGCATAGATGTGGCAATCATTATCAGTATGCAACCTAAAGTCTAGTGTATAGACACCGAGCATAGATGTGGCAATCGTTATCAGTATGCAACCTAAAGTCTAGTGTATAGACACCGAGCATAGATGTGGCAATTATTATCAGTATGCAACCTAAGGTCTAGTGTATAGACACAGAGCATAGATGTGGCAATCGTTATCAGTATGCAACCTAAGGTCTAGTGTATAGACACAGAGCATAGATGTGGCAATTATTATCAGTATGCAACCTAAGGTCTAGTGTATAGACACAGAGCATAGATGTGACAATCATTATCAGTATGCAACCTAAAGTCTAGTGTATAGACACCGAGCATAGATGTGACAATCGTTATCAGTATGTAACCTAAAGTCTAGTGTATAGACACAGAGCATAGATGTGGCAATCGTTATCAGTATGCAACCTAAGGTCTAGTGTATAGACACAGAGCATAGATGTGGCAATTATTATCAGTATGCAACCTAAGGTCTAGTGTATAGACACAGAGCATAGATGTGACAATCATTATCAGTATGCAACCTAAAGTCTAGTGTATAGACACCGAGCATAGATGTGACAATCGTTATCAGTATGTAACCTAAAGTCTAGTGTATAGACACAGAGCATAGATGTGACAATCGTTATCAGTATGCAACCTAGACACAGAGCATAGATGTGGCAATCATTATCAGTATGCAACCTAAGGTCTAGTGTATAGACACAGAGCATAGATGTGACAATCGTTATCAGTATGCAACTAAAGTCTAGTGTATAGACACCGAGCATAGATGTGACAATCGTTATCAGTATGTAACCTAAAGTCTAGTGTATAGACACAGAGCATAGATGTGACAATCGTTATCAGTATGCAACCTAAAGTCTAGTGTATAGACACAGAGCATAGATGTGACAATCGTTATCAGTATGCAACCTAGACACAGAGCATAGATGTGGCAATCATTATCAGTATGCAACCTAAGGTCTAGTGTATAGACACCGAGCATAGATGTGACAATCGTTATCAGTATGCAACTAAAGTCTAGTGTATAGACACAGAGCATAGATGTGGCAATCGTTATCAGTATGCAACCTAAGGTCTAGTGTATAGACACAGAGCATAGATGTGGCAATTATTATCAGTATGCAACCTAAGGTCTAGTGTATAGACACAGAGCATAGATGTGACAATCATTATCAGTATGCAACCTAAAGTCTAGTGTATAGACACCGAGCATAGATGTGACAATCGTTATCAGTATGTAACCTAAAGTCTAGTGTATAGACACAGAGCATAGATGTGACAATCTTTATCAGTATGCAACCTAGACACAGAGCATAGATGTGGCAATCATTATCAGTATGCAACCTAAGGTCTAGTGTATAGACACAGAGCATAGATGTGACAATCGTTATCAGTATGCAACCTAAAGTCTAGTGTATAGACACAGAGCATAGATGTGGTAATCATTATCAGTATGTAACCTAAAGTCTAGTGTATAGACACAGAGCATAGATGTGGCAATCATTATCAGTATGCAACCTAAGGTCTAGTGTATAGACACAGAGCATAGATGTGACAATCGTTATCAGTATGCAACCTAAAGTCTAGTGTATAGACACAGAGCATAGATGTGGTAATCATTATCAGTATGTAACCTAAAGTCTAGTGTATAGACACAGAGCATAGATGTGGTAATCATTATCAGTATGTAACCTAAAGTCTAGTGTATAGACACAGAGCATGGATGTGGCAATCGTTATCAGTATGCAACCTAAAGTCTAGTGTATAGACACCGAGCATAGATGTGGCAATCATTATCAGTATGCACCCTAAGGTCTAGTGTATAGACACCGAGCATAGATGTGGCAATCATTATCAGTATGCAACCTAAAGTCTAGTGTATAGACACAGAGCATAGATGTGGCAATCGTTATCAGTATGCAACCTAAGGTCTAGTGTATAGACACAGAGCATAGATGTGGCAATCATTATCAATATCTGTTTTTGCAGTTGCAATATTGTGTCCCGTAGTAAACATATTTCAAGAATGATGTACTGTAGCTCAAAATAAGAAAAAAAGAGGCGTGCTTCACTTATGCCCCTGATCTCCTCTAAAAGTGCTAGGGGCCGCAAGACAAATCTCTCCTCGCTCTTTTAGTGTTTCCGCTAGGCTATTTTAGTGGGGCGCAGCACCCTGCCAGATTTAAAATGCAAACATGCGCCCTGCTTTTAGGGCGGCGCTCCGTCAGCTGATTCACCCACGTGGGAACTGTCAGTTGCCGGAGCCAATCAGCGGGCGCTCTACAGTGAGCGCTGCTGCTGATTGGCTGATGGGACTGCAATGCCCCGTGAAGTCCCGGCAGCGGCCATTCGGGAGCTATCTGTATGTGTGACAACACACATACACATAGCTTGTAGCGTGGATTGGGTAACTCATTTTTTTTGTTTTTTAATCCCATGGATTACTGCGGAGACCAGTGCTGGATGTAGGTGAGTATGAAATCTTCCTTACAGGGCCAAATTTGAAGGATCTCTACTGAATAAAGGGACAGAAACTTCTGGTATAGGTAAGTATGTGTGAATGGGTAGGTGTATGTAATAAACTTATACTGGGCACGGTGTGTGTGTTTTGTCTTTTTTTAACTATTTATTTTACAGTGAAATTACAGGTGCCGCATGTCTGCTGGCACTTGTAGTTCCACAAGTGCAAAATGGCAGGCATGCTGGCACTTGTAGTTCCACTGTAAAGTACAATAGTGTTACATTATTTGGCCCCCCTATTACCCCCATACCCACCAAGCAAGGGGTATGGGGAAGAGCCCCAGGCTTCAGCGTAAGCCTGTGGTGCTCGGGAGAGGGGGGACCCTTTTTTGGGGGGTCCCCGACTCCCCCGAGATCACCGGCTTGCGCTGACCGACTTGGGGTGTAATGCTTTGGACCTGGAGCCCCGGTGATTGGGTCTCCAGGCTGTGGCATTACACCCCGGTCGGTTGGGTCTGGTGCTGGTCTTAAATATAGGGGGTACCCCACGTCGTTTTTGCCCCCTATATTTAAAACCAGCACTAGTCCTTGCAGCCTGGTGTTGGTTTCTAAAATACGATGGAACCCTACATATTTTGTTCCCCGTATTTTTAGAAACCACCACTGGCTGGCAAGCCTGGGGCTGGTTTGGCTTTTGGGGGTGGACCTTATGTCTTTTTTTTGTCATTTTTTACAAATTTTTTTTACAGGTTAACTAAAACGGGAATTTTGGGGAAATATTCTAGGGACCCCCCTAAAGATGTCTAGACATGGGGGATCACTATGGGTACCCCCATTTTTAACTCCTGAAGGAAGTCGGGGTTTCTAATAGCCGCAGCAGGAAAAAACACCTTGCAAAGCTATTTAAAAACCCGACTTTCTTTTGCAGGCAAAAACGGGGTTACCCATAGTGATCGCCCATGTCTGGACATCTTTAGGGGGGTCCCTGGCATATTTCCTGAAAATTCCCGTTTTTTTCCTTAATTGGGGTCAAGGGATCATTTTTCACCATTGAATAGGTGTTGAAAAAAAGTGCAGAATTGGGGTTTAGGGGTGCAGGCTTAAAAAAAATAGCCTGCACCACTGGGATTGACATTTAAAAAAAGAACTGTGTCAAAAAAAGTTTTTAAAAAAAATAGGGACACCCCAAAAAAATTATTTAAAAATTGGGGTGAAAAAAAAAAAGGGAAAAAAATTGTTTAACAATAGGGAAATAGGTTCAGGGCTATTCTGCATGTATGCGGCAGATGTTTTGAAGAATAGATTTATAGCGGCAGGTGCACAAATGCAGAATTTTTAAAAACTTACTTTAGGGACTTAAAAATATGCTAGTACCCATTTTCGTGTACCCCAAATTTGATGGGACCACTTAAAAAAACGAAAAAAAAAACCTAAATGCTCTTCTGCATCACTTCTTCAATGTCTGGAAAAAAACACCTGCTGCGGCTATTTAAATCCCCGACTTTCAATTAAAGGCTAAAATGGGGGTACCCATAGTGTTCCCCCATGTTTTTACAACTTTAGGGGGGTCTTACAATTATTTTAAGGAAAAATTCGTAACTTTACGCAAATCCAACTTCGGAGTTTCCCGTTTTTGTTAATTTTATATTGAATACGGGGATAAGCGGGAGCGCGCCCGATACTTTAACGCAGGTAAAAACTCCGATATGAAACGTTAACTTCGACAGTGAAGTTAACGTTTCATATTGAATACCCCTGTTAGTGCTGCCATAAACACCTATGGCAGCGCTAAGTGCCCCAGGTATTACTAAGAGGAGATGTCACTTACCATCAGGTGTCTTCTCCAGCGCTGATATCGCCTCCTTTAGCTGCCGGTATCTGCTTCTCCTCATTGGAGAAGCAGGAAGTGCTTGTCGTAATTGTAGCGTGTGTTAATAAAGATATTACAAAAAAATAAATAAAAGTCACTGCTGCTGCAGCCGGCCGGAGATGGTGAGTCACAGAGGGCTGTCCGGGGAAAGGGGTCTCAGCTGTTACCGGCGAGGTGGTGACTTGACTTTCACACTCCTTGGCGGGTCTATTTTTAGTAACAGCTGCGGTAGCCAGCTCCTGCATCGCAGGCGAAGCAGGAGTGGCATTAACTCCACAATATGTGGAGTCTTAGTAAATAGACCCCTATTGCTTTTGAGAGGTCATAAAATGCTAATCTGTTCTCAATATTTTGAATCATCTTTTAAATGATTCACAAAATTTGTTTCTTATTTAAGACGAGTGGATGATGGTTTTATGTTACGTTAAGAACAGAGATATTTAGAGTTAAAGATAAATCATCCGATTATAAACTGACTTATGATTTGGACATAGCACCAAAATATAAGTATATAGACTACCAATATTTAAAATACCATTGCTATTATGGGTCTGATTCAGCAAGGATCGCAACTGCTAATATGCACGCAATCGGACGACTGTTGTGCATTACGCATGCATCGCAGTGCGCGCACACGAACCAGCCCCTGCAATCAGGACTGCGATCACAGTGGCTACGCAGACCCATTGCAGAGTGATTGACAGGAAGTACCGTTTGGGGGTGGTGATGGGGGGCTGGTCGGAGAAACGCAGGCATGCCAGTGCAGGGGTGTGCATAAATTATCCATTGCGATGCAATACGCAGCCTGAGCTCTCACTGCGTGCGATGAGTAAGGTCAGAGCTTGTGCAAGTGTCCATGAGGCTGCGATGGTACTCGATGTTACCGATGGTTTCGCAATCTTGCTAAGGATTATGGGTGTGTAAGGTAAAGTGGGAATCCTTATGTTGTGCTGAGACGGAGTAGCGATAGCAGTGGATTAGCATACTATCTCAGTGAGACTGCATGCGTAATCGCTATTGCAATCGCAGTTGCGATCCGTAATGACTCAGGCCCTATGTTCGCTAGATCATTACACCTTCATCCATTAAAAAAAGGTAATTATTTTTGTGTAGGAAAGTTTCAATGACTCTTTTCTTCCAATCCATGTTCTCAGCCAGCTTCATCCTCTATATCTCTGCTTCTGTTCATCTTAATAACGTCAAAACTTTGTCTGCCACCATTTTTTTACTTTATTATTCCCATATAGTTTTCCACAAACTCCACCACCCTTTTGGATTTTCTACTTGTAAATCAACAGTCATCTGAGGTGTCCATTCGTTCTATAACTGGTATAAGAGATGTTCCATTTCCTTTAGCTCCAGCTTCTTCATGAGTCTTTGTAGAATCTACACATACCTTTTGTTGAAGTTTTTACAAGTACAACAGTAATCTGCCATCTCAATGTGACTTTGGTATAGTTCCCAAAGACAACCAGTGGGGGAGGTATTTGGAATCATGTATAGGCATCTGGGTCCTCTTTTAACATGACTGAAATTTATTTTGCTAATCTAGATAATTACTGCACTTTTTGCACCATTACTCTGGGCAAAACATATTTCCTACTCCAACACATGAGGATTATAAATGTGTTATAATGGTTTATTCAGGATTTTCTAAAAAAAAAAAAAAAGGATAAAAGAATCATCTTAATTTCTTAAAATTACTCCCTCCTTAGACGTGCTCTGACCCTGAAATATAATGTCAAAAGAAACTCTGTGATAAAATATTGTAAATGGAAGGCTTCAGTACACATATTCTTTTACTAGTCATTTTGGTCACATACTCCATTTATTATGCGGCACCCTGGCACCACTAGTGTAATGGGAGGGTTTCAATACCCATATTCATGAATAGGTAGTTTGTGCTTTGTTACCTATTCTGCTCATTACTTAGATAGCTGTTTTTGTCCAATTTTTGTCACTGTAAATGTACACCAAATAAAGATGAGCAGTGCACCACCAGTATTATCTAGGGGTAATGAAGCTTTAAAGGGAAAGATAGCTGTCACACTGTGCACCAACAACTTTATTACAGTGCTTTATAAACTCCTGAGGAGAAGTTAATGCACAAACAATTATTTATGTGCAGAATGACAATTATGGGAAGAAAAAACACTTAACTGGACACATCAAAAATAAACCATCTAATTTCTCCTATTATTATTATCAATTATTAACAGAGCAACAACATACTACTTATCACTATATATTGAAGGTATCAAGATACAAATAAACAGAATACAATCATATGAAACAGAAGGCATGGATAACCCTATAGGTGGTTTTGTATGGCTGGATAGAAGAGAGACAGTGGACGGTTGAGGCATGAATGATGAATTTTTCATTGTAGAAACATTAAGAAGGGCAGCTGTTGGCAACTCTGACTCTGGAGAAAGCTTCAGCTTTTGTGATACATGGGCAACACTCGTGGTTTGCTGCCAGCATGGTAATATGCAAGGTAATTTTCTTTGGCACAGTGGTCGTTGCTGGGCATAGAGCCAGCACACTTATTCCCCTTGTCTGTAGATGGCAGGTGTTCACACCATGAAATTCACGGAGACCACCAAAGGTGGAAAAGAGATCTCTGGGTCCAGCAGCTGATCTGAGATGGTATTCCCCAATACTTGTTACTTTAATCGAGTGACAATACTGTACACTAGTTGTGGCAACAGCATGGCAAGCTTTAACTAGCCTAGAAAGCCATATCCAGTCTAGTCCAATGCAGAGGTTCATATTCACATCCTGTCCTGTGCTGAGGCAGGAATCTTCCAGGGCATTGAGGTCCACATCCAGTTTGATCCAATGTGTTCTTTGTAAATTGATTCTTTGTCTATGTGTTGATGTCCACCAGACCCAGTTATCTCCATACTTTCATCTGTGTCTTTATGTTGTTATTATACGCACTTCATGCACAGCTATATTTATCATGTTTACAATATAATACTCCCTTACTTGCACTGACTGCATAGATGAAACAAATGAACAAGAATGCATGGTCATATGGAAGAATATCAAGCCTGGTTCAACTTATCAACACGGGAATGGAAGCCCACAGTATCGTACAGTATGTATTACATTTTCCCTCCTTTGCGCACTTCACATAACGAGACCTTGGGAGACCCCAAGTGTTAGAACTGATTCAATAGGTACTCTGTAAAATCTGGTGTGACACGACATATAAAAAGTGCTACCAAATGAGCAATATGCGGTTGTGGTTTCACTGTGTTGCTCAATTTGTCTAAAAGAAACACGGCCCAACTGTACTGGCTCTTAAATAGAGGAGAGGTTTAAGATTACATCACATACCTATGCTGACTAGCAGTGAGATCCCCTCCGTCACCCTCCAAACTGGAATCTGTCTTATTCTCATCAGCAGATGTGATGGCACATTGCTGGGAAACTGGAGGCATTGTGTTATGGTCATCAATGTCCTTCTCATCGCCAACACTGCTTTCATTACCAGAACTGTCCAATGTCAGATTATTCATGGCCACCTATGCTTGTAAACAAGATGTTGCACTAATATTAGTACTGAAATGAGAGTATATCTCTCTACTAGTTCTACTCAAGGTTTACAAATCCAAAAATATATTGCTTTATAATACATGACGAATTGGTGGTTTTGCATTTTAAACTTCTGAAAGTCCTACATCAGTATGCAAGCAAGGATTTTCCCTTTTCGAGCTTATTCACCGGCTATGTAGTTATAATTGAAACCTTATTCCTTATACTATACATTTTAAAACAGAGAGCTTAACCTGCTTCACCCTCCTTAATAGAACAAACTCGGCATTAACCTCAGAACTACTTCAGTGTTATTTTTTGTATTTGTTTTCCAGTTTAATTTGCTGTATCTGTTAGATAGCTTTGAAGGATATTTATGAATAATGAATAACAATGGAAATAATAACCCTTAAAGAATTAACACTGCCTATTGGGAACCAGAGAAATGAATTTATAAAGGATGGGCAGACTAACAAAAAACCTAGTTACTGAGTGCCCCCACCAAGCATTAACATAAACAGACCATGAAATGTGATGTAGTTAGAATACTGACAGTCGGGATGCCGGTGCTTACAATGCCGACGCAGAATCGCCGGTATTGTAATAACCGAGTGTCTGTTTAATCATCTATTAATAAAGGGTTTAATCAAATCCCTGTGCAGGATTTAGGGCAGCACAGACGGTGTAATGGTTAGCATTACTGCCTCACAGCACTGAGGTTGTGGGTTTGATTCCCACCACGGCCCTAACTGTGCCGAGTTTGTATATTGTCCATGGGCTTGCATGGGTTACCTCCGGGTGCTCCAGCTTCCTCCCACACCCCAAAAATATACTGGTACGTTCATTGGCTCCAAACTAAAAAAAATTAACCCTAGTGTGTATGTGTGAGCATGTGATAGGGAATATAGAGTGTAAGCTCCACTGGGGCAGGGACTGATGTGAGAGGCCAAATATTCTCTGTAAAGCACTGCAGAATATGTGTGCGCTATATAAATAACTGGTAATAAATAATAATAATAAATAGATGATTAAACAGACACTTGGCTACATAAAAGCATTTATTCTTAACCACAATTCTTACTATATACTTTTAAAAAATATATTTCACTTTTCTCTTTATATTATCCAAGTATTGAATCTTAAAATACAAAATACAGATTATATTTTAATATTTGTGCACCATATACAGATCCCTTTCTTTTCTTTTGTCCGATTCTGTGAGGAGACCTGGAAAACATGCACTGTTTGGGGTCCTGAAGACCGATATTTAGAACCTGCGATCTAATGTATTTGTAACTTCCACTGAAATTAAACAACGGAAAAAAAACTTCCGGACGGACAAATCTGTTGTGTGTGAAATAGCCCTTAGGGTCAGGGACTAGGGGGAGGGTTAGGAGCTAGAGGGGGAGGACTAGATTTAGGGTGCGTGGGGGGAGGTTAGGTTTAGGCACTAGGGGGGGGGAGGGTTAGGTTTAGGCAGTGGGGATGGAGGGTAAGGTTTTAGGGAGAGGAGGAGGGTTAGGATACAGATTGACAATTCTCTGTATCCTAACCCTGTCATGATAACAACATTGGGATACTGACCGCCGGGATCCCGAGCATCGGCAACCCATACCCAACCCCATGATAGAGATGTAAAACCCCATGTAGCAAACAAAATGTAAATGATCACTTGCACGTAATCTTGGCATGATTACATCAGCAAATAACTCCATCTGCCAGGCCTCATGGCCTGAAACTAATGGACCCCTATTGCACCAGGTACACGTTTAATTGCTGTACCTTGATAGGTTCACATTAGTCAATAATTGAACTTTGATAGAATCATTTAAAATAAAACATGTTTATGGAGAAACATATTGCGTTACTGTACTTTCAAATTTTGCCTTATTCTTGACTGATTCCTGGAAATACAGTATATATTCCTGATTCAGCAAGGGTAATTTTATCCTGAAATAGTTTTGTCATAAGCGATATACACTAATTGTCACCATCAACAACTCTGATTACCATGCGTTCCTTTTATCCTGGACACAGATGCAAATTTATCGCATTTAAAATGGCTGTTTATCTCCAAAATAACTTTTAAAAAAAGTATTAGTACAACTTTGTAATATGGCTCTGAAAATATAGCCATCACTATGCTAAGGGTTGTTAAACATCTAATTTAGTATATACAGTAATAAATTACAATAACAAGTCATAGTAAAGACCCGAAACACATTATGTCACATAGATTATGAACATTGGGCCTGATTCAGAGCCAAACGCTCTGAATCAGGGCGTTTTTGTTTGTTTTTTTGTGCAGAAGCTCACCCACTTGTGATGTCAGTGGGGCCACCCCCAAACGGCAGGCGTTCCTTCGGGAACGCATCCATTTGACCAGCCACCCCCCCTGCCCGCCTCCAAAACGGGGCAAGCTGTCAATCAAAATCGGCAGCTGGCCTGGCTCCGGCGTGCGCATGCGCAGTGGCCAAACATCGACCCGCTCGCGAGCACATATCGCTTGCGAGCGGGTCTGAATCAGGCCCATTGTTTGTGGGTATGTGTGTATATAATATATATATATATATATATACACATACACACACACATTTTTCCACATTATATATATATATATATATATATATATATATATATATATATATAGATATATATAGTGTAAGGTTCCTTTGGTAAAGAACGAGGTGGCACTCCCAGATGAAGTGAAAAAAGTTATATTCCAATCATATATGTGACCAAAGTATCAACGTTTCAAAGTCCTGCGACTTTTTCTTCAGGATAAGCCGCAAACAGTGTAACAATACAAACATATTATATATACACACACACACAAACACAGACAATGGGCCTGATTCAGTACCGATCGCAACTGCGATTACTCAGACAATCAGCCGATTGTTGCGTTCTGCACATGCATCGCAGTGCGCATGCGCGAAGGCTCCACTCTATCAGGACGGCGATCGCAGAGTGATTGACAGGAAGTACCGTTTGGGGATGGTGACGAGGGGTAGTTGAAGAAACACAGGCGTACCAGTGCGTTTGAACGCCGTTACAGGGGTGTGCATAAATTTGCCATTGCAATGCCCTACGCAGCTGCGTGTGATGAGGTTAGCAATTCCTGAGTAAGGTCAGACCTTGTGCAAGTGTGCGTGATGCTCCGATTGTACTTCATGTTACAATCAACTTGCTAAGTATTACAGAAGTGTGTAAGGTAAGGGGGGCATCCTTATATTAGGCTGCGACGGCATAGCGATTGAAATCATTAACATATCTTTGCAGTGAGACTACGTGCGTAATCGCTATTGCAATCGCAATAGCGATCCTTACTGAATCAAGCCCAATGTTCCTAATATACTGTATCTATCTATTATATATATATATATAATGCTGCTGACCTTGTTAGGGGGGAGATTGCGCTCAGCCACATTAGGCCAAAACGATTTTGTGCTGTATAGAAGCATCAGACACAAGGACAGAGCTGACAGACCCTCATCATTACTTTTGTTAACATCCGCTCCATTGTCAAGTAGAAGGTTAATGATTTTATTATGGCCATTTACCTGAAAAAACAAAAACAACTTGTTGGTATAGTATATGACCATCCGCTGTTTGTCAGATGTTATTAATAGCTGTACTGGAAATAATGTAATGTTGTGAGCATGTTTATTTTCATTCTTTCTAAACCACAATGAAAAGTTGCAGGAACATAGCACACAATAATGCACCAACGTGTTATTGATGACCACTAAATGCAAATGGGGAAACCTGAGCTCTCGGTTAGGTTTATATAGGCAGAGATACAAGAAACAGAAAGCAAATGACACTCCCTCACTAGTGATAACAACAATATTAACTATTCATTAATAACAAGCAGTCATTATTATTTATCTGCAGAGGCTGGTTTCTGTTCTAGGTATAATTCCCATTCTCCTGCATGCAACATGAGGGAGACTGCTCACCTTGGGGCATAGAGGGCATTGAAATGATTACAACTGTTTGTAATGTAGGTCCTCCCAATCTAAATCCACTCCATGAAATAGCTACTAAATTATTTCTGAGTGCATTACAGGATAGGTGCACTATGTTTGGATTCACTGCAAAGCGGTAATCTGATCAAACAGACAAGTGGGCGGTCTGTACATTGGCGAGGGCTTCAGAAGGCACCAATCTCTGTACCTCTCCAACCACAACCCTGCCCCCGACGTGTGGTTCCTCCGAAGGTCTTCGCCACTACTGTGCTGACACCATCGGTTGTAGCAGCACCAGACCTTGCACCAAGTGTGGAGCAGGCAAGTGAATCCTCCCACCAAGCTGGATCGGGTGGACAAAGTTGTTGTTAACCACAAGATTCTCTTCCTTGGGCAGAGTAGTGCCAAGTGATTCCCTGTGGGGCAGGGATCTAGATGTGGGTACTTTTTTAACCTAGATGCCCTACTCAAAGGGCAAAATAGAGTTAGCGGTGGGTTCTAAATCTCGCCGTTTAGACAATGGTTTTGCTATCCACCCATTTACAAAGCACACTTTAGCATATAATAGAATATTAACAGAATTGAATATCAAATCACCATCGATGTTTTAAACCTTAGAAAGAATAGAACAGAAACCCCTGATTTATGAAGCATTATTTTTGAAAACCAAAAGAATTAACTACCGGACGCAATGTATAATTAATTCAAAAACCTGAGATTACTTATAATCGCAGCTCCTCCTCGTTAATACTGGTTTAACAACCAAACAATTAGAAAAAAGGGGAGTGAGATAACTCACAATAGGGAGCGCGTAGTCTAATGATTAATCAATAAGTTGTTTTGAACACCGCCACTAATCCTGCCCAAACAATAGACCCTCAGAAAGTCAGGACCACAAAGGTCCCAAGAACCATCCCAGGTGCAGGGGTTATATTGATTAAATAGTTCATAATATTGAATGTGCAAGCGCTGATTGGCTGAGAGCAGCCACTCCCACGTTCTCAGCCAATCATTGCTTCCCCATTCATTTTCATGGAGTAATCAGCAGTAACCTGCCACTCAGCGCGGGGAAAATGTAATTCGTCAGACCACATCATTTACTGTCCAATTCCTGCATTTGCTAGAAAACTGTAGACGTTTCACCTTGTTTGCAGCAGTTAGCTGTGACGTACGGACAGGCCTTTTGCTTCTGTAGCCCATATGATATAATGAGCAGCATATTGTTCATTGAGAGGCCATTTCAGTTGGTTCCCGATTCATATTATCTGTAATTTGAGGCACTGTTGCCTGTCTGTGGGACTGAACATGTCTAATCACTCTCCATACCAGTCCATACACCCAGATTTTTGTCTACTGATCCACTCTACACTGAAATGCTAAATGTCATTGAATAGCAGTACATAAAGGTAATAGTAGGTGGCGTCACCATACTGTGACATCTTGAAAATGCCCAGATCTGCATCAGTTGACATCTGATGAGTCAGTTTGAACACCGGCTAGGCTGCTCATGGCAAGGCGACATCCATTATTGGAGTTCAAATGGGGCATGATTTTGGGTGCCGATGTATAATACATTCCATGTCCGAAGTTGTGTGGACATTTAACATTTCTTGATTTACAGTGTCACGTGTGTACCGGGAATACTTCATGGAAGTCATTACCACCCACTGTGGACACCAAAGGTGCTTAATGATCGCGACTAGCGGCGTATGGCCAGAATTGTCCATGGTAACAGACAAGCGACACTGGCTCAAATCACATCCACATTCAATGCAGGAGTGACCAGACGTATATCCAGCAGGTCAGTACCTTAGCTTCCATGGGATATGGGAGCAGAAGACCTACCAGATTGCCCCAGTTAACACTACATCACCAGACAGAGTGCCTCACCTGGACTCATGAAGTCACTTATTACACCATGGAGGACTGGCAACATGTGGATGGTTCGATAAGTCACGGTTCCTGTTGTTTCAGGATGATGGTAGGATTCAGGTGTGGTGCAGACCCCATGAGGCCATGAACCCCAGTTGTCAAAAAGGAACCGTGCAGGCTGGTGGTAGTTCCATAATGGTTTGGGGTGTGTTTACGTGGTATGTATAAAAGTCTGACCGTTTGTATTGTTTATCCATTATTTCATGAGTGATACACTTTATTAGTCTCTGCATACCTAGGCCTTTCCATTCTTATACAGTTTCAGACATCGTATGTCAGCATTATCTGCGGAATAGCTACTTTGCATAAAATCGCCTGGTGGTCAAAATTTGCCTGCTCAGGGTATCTGTCTGCTGTCTACAGAGCTCATTTTCCTTAAGTGGGCACTCTGTATCCGACTGTCATATAGGGCTCTATTCATTATGTTAATTATCGGAGCCCAGGCGGACCCTGATAATTAACATTCTAAATCGCCGCGATGAAATGCTCCTGCACGGAGACAGCTTTTCTGAAAATCAGCTATCTCCAGAAGGCTTTCACCACTCCATTTGGAGCAGTGAACCTGACTCTGCAGTGCTAGTGCGCCTGCGTGAACTAGAGTTCACACAGGCGCACAAAGCCTGGGGACAGTGTGGGGACAGCGCGGGCCACATCGGGACAATTCGGAGTGAAATGTAAGCAGGAGATATCTGTGTTACTAGTGTATGGGGACAGCAGGCCACATCGGGACGATTGGGGAATGAAAGGTAAGCAGGAGATATCTGTGATACTAGTGTATGGGGACAGCGGGCCACATCGGGACGAATGAAAGGTAAGCAGGAGATATCTGTGATACTAGTGTATGGGGACAGCGGGCCACATCGGAACGATTGGGAAATGAAAGGTAAGCAGGAGATATCTGTGATACTAGTGTATGGGGACAGCGGGCCACATTGGGACGATTCAGGAGAGAAAGGTAAGCAGGAGATATCTGTGATACTAGTGTATGGGGACAGCGGGCCACATCGGGATGATTGGGGAATGAAAGGTAAGTAGGAGATATCTGTAATACTAGTGTATGGGGGCAGCGGGCCACATCGGGACGATTGGGGAATGAAAGGTAAGCAGGAGATATCTGTGATACTAGTGTATGGGGACAGCGGGCCACATCGGGACGATTGGGGAATGAAAGGTAAGTAGGAGATATCTGTAATACTAGTGTATGGGGGCAGCGGGCCACATCGGGACGATTGGGGAATGAAAGGTAAGCAGGAGATATCTGTGATACTAGTGTATGGGGACAGCGGGCCACATCGGGATGATTGGGGAATGAAAGGTAAGTAGGAGATATCTGTAATACTAGTGTATGGGGGCAGCGGGCCACATCGGGACGATTGGGGAATGAAAGGTAAGCAGGAGATATCTGTAATACTAGTGTATGGGGACAGCGAGCCACATCGGGACAATTGGGGAATGGAAGGTAAGCAGGAGATATCTGTGATACTAGTGTATGGGGACAGCGGGCCACATCGGGACGATTGGGGAATGAAAGGTAAGCAGGAGATATCTGTAATACTAGTGTATGGGGACAGCGAGCCACATCGGGACAATTGGGGAATGGAAGGTAAGCAGGAGATATCTGTGATACTAGTGTATGGGGACAGCGGGCCACATCGGGACGATTGGGGAATGAAAGGTAAGTAGGAGATATCTGTAATACTAGTGTATGGAGGCAGCGGGCCACATCGGGACGATTGGGGAATGAAAGGTAAGCAGGAGATATCTGTGATACTAGTGTATGGGGACAGCGGGCCACATCGGGATGATTGGGGAATGAAAGGTAAGTAGGAGATATCTGTAATACTAGTGTATGGGGGCAGCGGGCCACATCGGGACGATTGGGGAATGAAAGGTAAGCAGGAGATATCTGTAATACTAGTGTATGGGGACAGCGAGCCACATCGGGACAATTGGGGAATGGAAGGTAAGCAGGAGATATCTGTGATACTAGTGTATGGGGACAGCAGGCCACATCGGGACGATTGGGGAATGGAAGGTAAGCAGGAGATATCTGTGATACTAGTGTATGGGAACAGCGGGCCACATCGGGACGATTGGGGAATGAAAGGTAAGCAGGAGATATCTGTGACATCTCCTGCATTACCTATTTGATGATTGGCCCCAAAACTTAATTTCTACAAAAGCAGATGTAGAAATTAAGGGGTCTATTTACTAAGCTGTGTTAGGAGATAAAGTGAACGGTGACAAGGTACCAGCCAATCAGCTCCTAATTGCCATGTCACAGGCTGTGTTTGCAAAATGGCAGTTAGGAGCTGATAGGCTGGTACCTTATCTCTGTTCACTTTATCTTCTAACACAGCTTAGTAAATAGACCCCCAGGTGATAATGAATAGACCCCATAGTACTGTATATGTATTTGTAATGTGCCAGCAGACTGGCAGGGCCAGGACGGCAGTGCATACAATGATGCTCAGATACACAGGAGGCACAGTATTCCAGTGCACACACTGAATAACAAAAGGGGCGTAGCATTTCCTGCACATGCTGTGCCCACTGATCTGCTATTCCTCCCATAGGGGCTACCCATTTCACACCTAGTCCTCCTCCGGTGGGTGCGATCTTCCTTAGCACATCTGCTGCATAATTGCAATGTCCGGAGCTAGCAAGTGCACAAGGGGAAGACTGACACTAGTATCTGTATATATTTGCAGCAGCCCTGAATCAGGCCCTGTGTGTGTTTGTGCATATCTGAGACTCCTCTCTCTGCGCCTTTCTTTCCCCCTTTCTGCCTGTAGTTGTTTATGTGCCAATCTCTCACATCTGTCTCTCAGTCGTCATCCCCTCTTTGTATGTCTCCACATTGTGAGTGTGCTTTCTGTCCTCTCTCTCTCTCACTATCCCACCTTCTTTTACCATTTTGTCTCCAGAACAAGCTTTTCTCTGTACCTTCTCCTGCCACCTCCTTCAGCTGAAGTCGCTATAGTCCTGCTGGCAGCCAATCAGGAGCAACATGGAGGAACCTGAGGAGAGCAGGTATGTGCAATCTTCTATTTCTAATCATGTCTGCTATGTAGGACCAGCACAAACTGTTGTAGGGTTCGTCAGCTTTCATCAACAAAGGCCTCCCCATGCATAGTCCTAGCTTTATAGCTATATAGTTCCCTTAGGTATAAATCCATCTATATGTATATAGGTGATCTCATATTGGTAGAATAGCTTACATTTGTACAGGACACTAATTAAATTAAACAGCACCAGTGCCACTTATGTAGAGAGAACATAATTAGTATTGCTAGTGTCAGGAACTACATTCACAGCCAGTGTTCCCCCCATGCTATATTCTCCTGCCGCCCGTCAGGGTGATGGGGCCGAAACTCACACTGCACATAGGTTTTATAGCAATGTAGTTTCATATAGGAACGTCAGCACAGTGCAGCTCACTGCTTCTGCAGGTACAGGATCTCGGCTACGTCCTCCACCTTGACCCCGGCACACCCTGCACTGGAGGGGAGAATTGCAGACTCACAGCGTCCCCCTCTCCTGCCTGGAGCCCACAAACACTGACAGCTAAACATTTTCCATTTAGAATTGAGCTTTACATTTCTACTGATCCAGATACATGTTGTAGAACATCTCCTCCAACTTGCCAGAGTTTGGTGAGGGAAGAAGCAGAGTCTCCCAACAGCACAGGGCAGTGATGTCAGGCACCTGTCAAAGCGATGCAGGAAGATTGTGGTGTCAAAAGTACTATCTGTACCACAATACAAAAGAAGGTTCATATTCAGCCGGCCTCCAACAGCTTACTATGGTTTTGCCTTTTACTTTAAACTGGTTATTTAAATAACAGTTTTAATTTAAAAGTACACAGGAAAAAACTTGTTTTAAAATAAAACGTGTGGCTAAAATGACACTGTACTGCATGCATACTTTCCTACTCTCCAAGAAGGTGCGGGAGACTTCCGAATTAGGCAGTCCCCACGGACCTCCGGAAGAGTAGGCGTCCGTCCTGCTTCCCAGCAAAGTGGGTGCTATGCGGAGGACAATGCAGCGAGTCAGGTGTAAACAAGGAGGGGGCGGAGCCAATACAATGTGTTTCTTTGAAAATTATGCCATATGACCCCGTCCACTCTCGATCGACCTGCGATATGTGGCATACCCAGCAAGGGGGCGAGGCCTGGCTCTGGGCACCGTTTCCACCTCCAGTCAGCTGCATCTCTCTTCTGGGCTTCACCCAGAAGACAGACTACAGAAGTAGGTAAGTAGGGCTGTATGTAAGGGGCCATCATAGCAACTACTACAAGATTATACTCACAGTTGCAGAATGCAAAGCAGTCTGTCCACAGTTATCAGACACATCTACATGGGCCAGATCATGTCTCAGGATTGTGGAAATGCTCTCATAACTTCCAGCTCCAGCCATCACAATGAGCTGCTCAGCCACAGACTCACCGGGACCTTTTGGACCAAACTTTTCTCGAGCCTCATTCATGATAGAACACATGTCCCAATTGGAGTGTTCTGAGCTGTTTCTAACAAAAAATACATTTCTGTATTAAAAAAAAAACCAAAACCCATAGAGCATATATGTATATAAAACAGGTATGTTACACTAATTTTTCAGTTACCCAGGTAATGTGTACATTGAATTACTACTTTAAAAATGTCTCCCTGATGCAACCTTAGATCTAACCTCTGATAACCACCTCTCACACCTACCCTACTCCCAACTATACTTACCACATGAATGCACCCTCACGCCTACCCTACTCCCACCTATACTTACCACATGAATGCACCCTCACGCCTACCCTACTCCCACCTATACTTACCACATGAATGCACCCTCACGCCTACCCTACTCCCACCTATTCTTACCACATGAATGCACACTCACGCCTACCCTACTCCCACCTATACTTACCACATGAATGCACCCTCACGCCTACCCTTCTCCCAACTATACTTACCACATGAATGCACCCTCACACCTACCCTACTCCCAGCTATACTTACCACATGAATGCACCCTCACACCTGCCCTACTCCCAACTATACTTACCACATGAATGCACCCTCACGCCTACCCTACTCCCACGTATACTTACCACATGAATGCACCCTCACACCTACCCTACTCCCAACTATACTTACCACATGAATGCACCCTCACGCCTACCCTACTCCCACCTATACTTACCACATGAATGCACCCTCACGCCTACCCTACTCCCACCTATACTTACCACATGAATGCACCCTCACGCCTACCCTACTCCCACCTATACTTACCACATGAATGCACCCTCACGCCTACCCTACTCCCAACTATACTTACCACATGAATGCACCCTCACGCCTACCCTACTCCCAACTATACTTACCACATGAATGCACCCTCACGCCTACCCTACTCCCACCTATACTTACCACATGAATGCACCCTCACGCCTACCCTACTCCCACCTATACTTACCACATGAATGCACCCTCACGCCTACCCTACTCCCACCTATACTTACCACATGAATGCACCCTCACGCCTACCCTACTCCCACCTATACTTACCACATGAATGCACCCTCACGCCTACCCTACTCCCACCTATACTTACCACATGAATGCACCCTCACGCCTACCCTACTCCCAACTATACTTACCACATGAATGCACCCTCACGCCTACCCTACTCCCACCTATACTTACCACATGAATGCACCCTCACGCCTACCCTACTCCCAACTATACTTACCACATGAATGCACCCTCACACCTACCCTACTCCCAACTATACTTACAACATGAATACACCCTCACACCTACCCTACTCCCAACTATACTTACCACATGAATGCACCCTCACACCTACCCTACTCCCACCTATACTTACCACATGAATGCACCCTCACGCCTACCCTACTCCCACCTATACTTACCACATAAGCACTCACACCTACCCTACTTTCACCTATACTTACCACATGAACACTTACACCTACCCTACTCCCACCTATACTTATGCACGCTCACCCCTATCCCAGCTATATTACCCATACAAATACACCCACACATCTACCCTACTCCCGACTATACTACACACACACTAATGCATCCTCATACGTACAGTATACAAACCACACTAATGCACCCTTACACCTCCCCTACTCCCACGTATACTACCTACACTAATGCACCATCACACCTACTGTACTGCCACCTATTCTTCTCCATACTTTCCCCACTCCCACCTGTACTAGCCACATTAATGCCCCCCTCACACCTACCCTAGTCCCACATATCCTCCTCTCACCAATACTACTCACACTAATGTCCCCTCACACCTTCCCTACTTCTACCTATACTACTCACACTATTATCCCCTCACACTAACACTACTCCCACCTGTACTACTCACACTAATACACCCTCACACCTATACTACTCCCACCTGTACTGGCCACACTATTACCCCCTCACACCAACACTACTCCCACCTGTACTGTCCACACTATTACCCCCTCACACCTACACTACTCCCACCTGTACTGCCCACACTAATACGCCCTCACACCTACACTACCAACTCTAATGCCCCACCACAACTACCCTATTCCCACCTATAACACACATTAATGCCCCCTCATACCTACCCTACTACCGCATATACTATCCACACTAATGCCCCACACACCTACCCTATTCACATATATAGTACACACACTAATGCACCCTGACAATTGTCCCAATCTTCACCATTAGCCACACTAACCCTTGTTCTGAACTTAGGGCCTGCTTCAGACCCGCTCGTGAGCGCTGAGCTCTCGCAAGCAGGTCGATGTTGGCCAGTGCGCATGCACACGATGGACCCGGCTCCGTCGTGAGCATGCGCGAGACCCGGATAGCGACGGGCAAGCCGTCGCTATGGGTCTCGCTACAAAGGGGGCGTGCTGTCGATGGTGAGTGACAGCACGCCCCCTTTGGTGGGCGTGCCGGGGGCGTGGCTGGCCAGAAGGAGGCGTTCCCATGGGAACGCCTACCGTCTGGGGCAGGCCCCACTGACATCACAAGTGATGTCAGTGGGAGTGCTTTCGGCTCTGATAGAGCCAAAAGCACTCCAGGGCTTGCAGCAGATGAGACCCTACCACAAGGGTCTCGTCGCAAGACCGATGGTCGCGATGGTCTTGACCATCGCGACCATCTTTTTGGCCGCTCACTATAGCTGTGGGTGGTCACCCACAGCTATGCGAGCGGCCAGGAGGCCGCTCTAAAATTAGGAAGGACGGCCCTGATTCAGAGCGAGCGCTCTGTCAGAGCGTCCGGCTCTGAATCAGGGCCTTAGATTGCTATGGGCCTCATTTACAAAGCGCGCTCAGTGCCTGATTCTGCGGTGCTAGTACAGCAAAAAAGAGCACCCGGGCAAACCATGTTACAATACAAGGGCGCTAATACATATATTATATTGGCTACTTTTGCCCATGAATGCTGGACAGCTTTATTTTTACCCTGCAATAAAGATATGAATTTGGACACGCCCCTCTTAAAATCAAAATCGCTCTGCACATTATACATCTGCCCCACCTGCAGTGCACCATGGTTTTTCCAAAGTGCACAGTTGCTTGCTCTCTTTTGCATTACTCCCACCTCAGAATCAGGCCCTCAATGTGTACCTCAAAGTGCCCAGGTTTTGCACTGGCGCATGTTTTTTTCCCGGGCCCCACTCTACCGATGATGGTGAGGGTCTCCCCTCTATGGTTCCAGAAGCCTATACTGGTTAAACCTAGTTCTGGTATCAGGAAAATCGAGGAGACTTTTTTCCAATACAAGCCTAGGCACACGCATTAGGGTTGGTTAAGCTTAGAAGGAGTAAATCCTACGGTTTATTTTTTTCATTATTAAATAAGTATGTTTCCAGCAACACACTGGAAACAGGCTGAAAGGCAGGTGATTTTGGCTTTTTAAGCTTCCGCACATTGCCGAATGGTTGCTGAGTTATCAGCGAACTTGCAACTGATCACAATCGCCAAAAACTCTCTGCAGGTTCTAACCACTTTATTGCCACTGGAATCATGCACTCTATTACATTTACCCCTATCAGTTCAGGCACATTGGAGTAAATCTAGGTGCATATGCACAATTCAAGGAGAAATGCAGAACCAAAGCTGATATGAAGTGTGCTGCCTGATTGCTCTTCGCTAATGACCTCCAAAGACTGCCTTAACAATAGCCAAGGATGCAATAGTGTTCTCTGTTCTTGTGTCACTACGATGTAAATGACTTATTACGTCCTTTCCTCTTGTCCCACTCTAGGGTCCTTTATATATTAATTGATTTACTCTTCATTGGCTCCTGGATGGTTGTACTTGTCTAGACAAATTGACAGAACCCAGTGAGCTTTGGGGGTTACATTTGGGCATCTTCAATGTTACTATAATTAAGGGGTTACGTTATCCCGCACATGGTGCTTTCCCGATGCTGTACCTTGCTATGTACTAACCTGTGTCTGTTAACATGCTGATAAATCTTCCTCATCCCATTGGTACAGTGCATGCTGGCAGATATACCACCGTTGGATTGCTCTTGGTGGACTCTGTCTCTATAAAAATGCTGATCAAATTCTGTGTGCAGAGAAGGAGTGATGGGAAGGTGGTCCATGTCTGATGAGTAGGAGTAGATCCTGTCTGGGAGAGTGAAGTGGTCCTCTAGGAGCAGGATCTTGTATCTATATTCAAAAGGGTCTTCCACTTGGCCCTTCTCCAGGACTGAAGCATGACTTTCACTATTATATTGCTCAACTTTAAAGTGATGACAAAACTCAGGAAAAGAGGAAATGGAGACGGATCCTGGTACCGCAGTACATAGTCTGATCAGGTGATGACCCAACCAGATGCCAACATCCTGACAACCATCGCTGTAAGTCTCAAAGCCGGGACCAAAGCGCACATCTGACTTGTACAGGCCCTGCCAAAAGTGGAGGGAGAAAACCATTAGGGACAATTAGCACAAATTAAATAAGAAGAGAAAAAAGTGCAATGAATCCAGTTGTGCCTTAAGTGCCCCATATACCTGAGCCGTGATTCCCTGTTCTAGTGACGCCATCCCGGGAAATTCAACATGTTATAAATCCTAGACTCTCAGACTCCAACCATTTTCAAGTCGGGATCGGGGAATCGAGATTTTTCAACATGTTGAATATCCCTGATCTCCCAGCCCCAAAGTTGGCAGAACGGGGAATTGCGGCAATCCATCGCAGATATATGGGCCACTCTAACTCTACCAAGGAAATGTATGTATAAGACACAAAGAAATATTTCAGTTATAGTAATGAATATTAATTCACATAACGAAAAAAAAGCTTATCAATTTAATACACTATGTAGTGGCTTATAGAATTAAACGCTTTGTAAAGTGAAAAATAATCTCACTCCGTTCCTCTCATTATTACATCATATATTCCGCAATATTATAACAAATTATTATTAAAGGCATACCTGGTACTTTCTTCCATCAGTAAATGTAATGGTTCCATAACCTTCTTTACGGCTCAGGTAAAAAGAGCCAGTGAAGTTAGAGCCATCGGGCCAGGTGTAGACCCCCTTGCCATGATGATGATCCTTGTAAAATTCACCAATATAGCTCTGAAATAAAAAGTAAATATGTTAGGTCTTTGGAATGGTATAATAAGGATGATTATTATCTGCCATACAGTGTAAGTTTTCAGAAGCTGCAGAAGAATAAAATGGCATATATAGTTTAATGAAGATGAAATGTTTACATAGAGACATAAAACCATTTAATACAGGGCAAAATTCCCACTCAGATGTAGGGGCACCAAGACATTTTTCAGATAAGGAAAAATCGTCCTTACTTGTGATTTTCTTTTCTTGGGCTGGGCACCCTTTGCCTGGAGACGGCCAGGAAAGTGTCCTAAAGCAATTAATTTGCCTTTTCCATTTAATTCCCCAATCTCTCTACCAGGAAATAAATGTTTGGGGAAAATGTTGCCCATGTTCCAAAAAAAATCAAAAACAAATCACAGAGTGAAGCAGAAGAAAAATTTCCTCCGGAAGGCAGCGAATGACAGTGGGATATATGAAAGCATGGTAATGAAGACCCCAGCAAGGTAGGGATGCTGAAAATCCCACAACATTATTGAATAACAGCTTGAACACTGTACTGTTCTGAGTGGCTGGACCCCCTCTGTTCTGTGGTTGTTGCTGAAGATCTGGAAAAAGGGCCTTACCATAGCGTTGCATAACTCTTCCAACATACTGTAGGCTTAGAAGTTGCAGTTGCTGTAGCAGACTGAGCTCTAAGCCTAAACAGCTCTGGGAGTGCTTGACAACAATAGGCCAATTTATGAAACGTGATACACTTGGTAACTGCATTCTTGGAAATTAGAAGACCTTCTTCTTCCTTCTATGCAAATTCATGGTGCATATGATTTCCTTAAACTCAAAGGCAGGAAGTGGTATTTTTGTACTTACCATAAAATCGCTTTCTCTGATTCCATGGGGGACACTGGAACACTGGGGTAGTGGTGAGGGAGCCTGGCACTAACACTGAAACTGTTTAATCATGGCTCCTCCCCATCTATACCTCAACTGCCTGGAAGCCTCAGTAATTTTTTAACAAAGCCCAAAAGACAGAGATGAAGTAAAGGAAAGGAGAGAGAAAACAACATTGTTCAAACAAGAACATGCTGGAAAACATAAAGAGCACAGGGAGGGCACCGGGTGTCCCACATTGGATCGCAGAAAGGGATTTTACGGTAAGTACTTTCTCCTTCAAGAGAGGGAGTGCTTTATGGCAGTAGGCAGCACTATATGCCTAAACATTACATACGTGGATGCAAAAGTTTCAAACGTTGTGCAGAAAATGACCCTTCTGCACAGCTGGCCAGTGATGAGACCATGACTCAAAGTCTAGGAAGACTCCACAGGCGGAGCAGAATAATCCATCCTCCAGCTTAGAACAGGCTCACCTGCTCCATTCATAGAAGCGAGGAAAAGAAGGACTATCTTTGTTGAGGTACTCTTATTTGTAACACATTGTACTAATTTAAAACATAACTTTAATTGTTATTTGTGGTAAAAATAGATATCCTGACTACACATATAGACAAACAATACACAATTAAAACAAAGTTTACAGGTATGGGTCAATTCTCACCTGTATATCTATTGGTAAAATATAATACAAAATATAGCTATATCCCTCCTACAGTCTCCAATGTACTGTTACCATTAGGGTGTGGATTAAGCACATACCTTACAGGAGGGTAATAGTCTTCTATTCCTGGTTAACATAGTTACTCAAAATTCTAGGTTAGTACCACCGATATCCTTTTTAAAAAGTAAGATTATTAAAATATCACATCTATTGACCTACGCTCTACTGCTTCTACTTTTCCCCTGGGTGCATGCCGCAGTGAACAAGGGAGTGAGAGCACAGCGGGGCACAGGTAGCCTGATGGAAGGAAGAGTAGAGTTGGATATAGCAGATGTATTAGCCGCTGTTAGAGCATTAGCTGCTGTAACCTGGTTCCCGGGACCTGTCACGGAATCCCCCTATCGGCGCTATTCAGCCGTGGGAAACTACAGAGCGACAGCAGCAATACAACCTGCAGCTCTAAAGTCCAGATCCACATTGGACACAAAAGGTTTCGCCTTTTGACAGGGTCGCCTGTCCATTTATGGTACACACGCTCTCCGTCTTTGGTTTTAGAGGTAAATTCTTACAAGCCATTAAAGCTCTCTACTATAACCCTACTACTTCTGTTCTTGCTGGGGGATTGCTTTCAGACCCATTCACCATAACCAATGGAACACGACAAGGATGCTCTTTGTCGCCTCTTATATTTGCGCTGATCATAGAGCCACTTGCTAGAAGGTTACGCATTAATCCTGATATTACTGGAGTGACTGTTGGGAGTTCTCAAAATACTCTTTCATTATTTGCTGATGATGTCCTTCTTACCCTGACTAATCCGCTTATCTCACTACCAAATTTGTTTCGAGAACTATCTATACACGGAGAACTGTTGGGTTATAAAATTAACCATAGCAAATTGGACACTCTTCCTCTCCATCTCCCGAGAGGTCTGAAACAACTGCTACAGTTGAACTTTGAATTCAATTGGAGAAAAGACTCCTTGTCATATCTTGGGGTTCATATCACTAAAACATATGATATAAGGCTAATTACTAATTACATATGGTATAAGGCTAATTACCCTCCACTGTTTAAGTCAATTGAACATGACTTACTACAATGGAAGACTTACTTTATATCATGGGTTGGCCGTATAAATGCCATTAAAATGAACGTACTACCTAAATTGTTGTATCTGTTTCAGACACTCCCGGTTGCGATACCGACCCAAGTTCTTAATCAACTCCAATCAGTATACTGTCATTTCATCTGGAACTACAAAAAAACCCGAATAAGGAGGGAAATTCTAGTTGGACAATCATCGGACGGGGGATTACAATTACCGATGCTCTTACGGTACTATAATGCCTCTTGTTTGAGTCAAATGGTGGCCTGGCATGCCCCTACTTCCACTAAATGATGGGGTGAACTGGAGGGTGATTTGGTGGGGGTGGACTCAATTTCATACTTACCCTGGCTACCATGCAAACATCAACCTAGGACTGTACTCTCGGTCCCAGACGTAGCTTTAACACTCTCTATATGGGACACTCAACAAAAAATATATTCATTCCACATACCCCTCTCCTCAAACCCCCTTATGACACAATCCCTCCTTTCCATCAGGGCTTTCGTCTGCTATGGTATCTATCTGGTCAGTGGCAGGTATAACACGCTTCCGTCATATTGTAGGACAATTTGCCCCACAAACTTTTGCTGATTTTCAGGAAAAATACAACATCTCCTCCTCTCACTATCAATATATACAACTCCGACATTTTGCCACGTCAACGCTTTCCACTCTCCAGCCTCGTGCTCTGTCCCAAATAGAAAGACTTTGTATATACCGACCTAATGATAGGGCTCTATATCCTTTATTTATCACTCTGTTCTGACATTGGAGTCCCCCTCACTTTCTACACACAAACTCGCATGGGAAGCAGATCTGGGACAACCATTGGGAGATGAAACTTGGGAAATAATATGTCTCGCTATCTCCAAATGCTCTCCTAGTGTAGCTATCCATGATAACTCATATAAAGTTATTACAAGATGGTACCTAGTCCCACATCGCCTACATCAAATGTTTCCTAATTTTTCTGACCTGTGTTGGAGACAATGCACCCACATTGGTACATTTTTTCACACTTGGTGGACTCGCCCAAAAATTCTTCCATTCTTTAATATGGTCCGCTCCCTTATATCATCAGTTGTAACCATACCTCCCTCTCTATCACCTGTCAACCTGTTACTTTGTGCCTCGGTCGACCAGACTTCTAAAAATACTAACAAATTGATTCTTCACATCTCATGTGCAGCTAAATATCAAATAGCACGTAATTGGAAAAAATCTGATACTCCAACTCGCCAAGAACTCTCAAATAAAATTTGGTTTATAAAATGGAGTACACTACCAGTCTTTTGAATAATTCAGTGGAGAAGTTTCACTCAATTTGGTCAACTTGGTACTCCTCTCAGGCGGCTACCCTTCTTGGCCTCATGTGAACTGTGGGCCTGATTCAGAGCCTCTCGTAAGCGGCCGCTCGTTCGCACAACTGCGCATGCGTATGGGTTGTAATACGCATGCGCAAACCAGTCATTGCGGTCAGAAATTGTGTGCTCGCAAAATAGCGAATGCCTGCTAATTTGAGTAACAGAATGAGGCGTTTGTGGGTGGTAACAGGGGAAGGTGCTTGAAAACGGGGAGTGGAGATCTGAACGCAGGCGTGCCAAACGGTCAAAACGGGCGTTTTAAGGGTGTGCATAATTAACAAAGCAGCGTCATCGAACACGTCACTTGGTTGTCTTTTAGCCTGAACTGCTCGCATGATTGTGGTAGGAAAATGCTACCACAAGCACTGCGAGCAGTTCATACGCCTTTCGATGTACTCGATTAATCTAATAAATAGCGGAGATGACGTAGGATGCGAGCGGCCAGGGGGCGTTTTAAAAAATAGCGAGCGCATGTTTCGTTCGCTCGTTCAGACATAGAGGCGTCAACAGACCGCAAATATCCGGCCCCTTTTTCTGAACGAGCGAGCGCAAATAGCGTCCGGCTCTGAATCAGGCCCTGTGATCCATAATCCTGATCCTGTTTCAATATTTTTTCTTTATTTACTTATTATTTTTTACTTAATTTTTATTATTATGTCCCCCCGGCTCGCTTATACTTCTTCCCTCCCTTCCCCATTTTTTCCCTTTTCTACTATTCTCTTCATCTTCTTTTTTTTATTCAGTTATAGTTAATGAATTGTAGCTCTATTGAAATATCAGAGGCTATCCCTTTTGATTTCTATTATACAGACAAACCTTTTTTCTTGATGTTTATTATGCCTTTATATATGTACAATTAATATTTTCAGGTATTAACTGTTTATCTCTAGATTTTATGTCCATTGAGATGCTGTATTGTTTTTGATGTTAAGTCCTATAAATCTAATAAACGATTTAAAAAAAAAAAAAATTATAGTCCCAGGCAGTGACGGCAAACTTGTCAAATTAAATGTATACACGTCTCATACATAGAGATTAATACCTCTCTTCTTTAGGAACAGGATGTCACCATGGAAGCCAAGAGCTCAGCCGGGCCAAGAAGACCATCCTACAAAAAAGTTATGCACTCCCAGGAAGAGGCAGAAAGCACTGAAGGGTATTGGCTACACCATTTTGGGAGGCATGGTTATGTCTCCCTGGCAATCTCGGCCCCCAGAGAGGGCCAGGCTTGGGAACTTTGTACACGCCATCGCCCACCACCCTGTCAGCACCCCTATTAATATCAAACACCTCTCCCTTTTTGAGCTCAGACATTCAAGCAAATTATATATACCTTCAATCAGTCTGTGCGGCCTCTATTCATTTCCTGTGTGAATATTGCATACAATTTTAGTACCTTATAATATATATTTATAATTGGACATATTTTACTATTTATCAGCTTGACTCCTGGTAAATTAGCTCCCAATGTATTACCAGTTGAATATATGACTCAGTAATGGGATTGTCATTGTTTAGAGTTGGGACCACCCTTAGCACAAGCAGTGTGAAGTGGCGAGGGGCTTATATATTAGCAAATGTTTATAACTAAGACGTCTGCATTTTTTCTCAAATAGGGCTCAGTCCTATCAGCAGTGAAAGGAGCGAGTTGCCGTTGCAAAGGAGTAGACATGCCGGCCACGAAGGAACTCATAGCTGATAGGCTAGAGCCCATAGAACGGCAGCTTTTTACTGGTTTACAGCAATCTGTTGTGGGAATATTTTGTGCTTTCTAGATAACTCATTTTCTATCACTTGTGTCCACTTATAAAATTGATTTGAGCAGCCTCCATTTTGGGGATTGTATTCTGTACTAAGATCACTGTCCTCTATCCATATCTTCCCATCACTTTCGGTCTTCCTGTAGCAAACTTCTGCTTCTTGACCAATGTATCATCTTGCAAACGTATGGGGGTTGTTGGAAATCTAGAAGCACTTGAGTAAATTGAGACAAATAGTCCATACAAAGCTGCTTTTCCACTGCAAAGCGTATACTTTCAACTATGTAAAAGATCTCCTCTGTCTGTAGATAGTAACTCAACAGAGAAATAGCCCATATCACGCCTTAAAAGGGTCTGACATGTAAATTGCTTTTCCCAGAACAGCAGGGGTAACTAAATTATCAGTATACATGGAGTACCTATCGTCCTTTTCAGACAGAAGTTTTTTAATGCCACTAAACACAGACTTAATATACAGGGAATGGTCTCATTGGTGGGTATGCGTCTTGTGAGTGGATATGGGCCAGTTATGTGATTTGCAATCCACACGTGTCTCCCCCATCTCCAGCTACACCCCAATGCTGCCGAGCTTTCTGGATGATGGTAGTAAATAATACAATTTGGGATGTGATATCCTTTCCCTTTAAATAAAATATTAAAATACCAGCCTAAATATTTTCGATTTAAAGGGACTGTGAAATTCCCAATTTTCCTTGTTTAATTTTGACCAGCACATGAAAATATATCGGTTGTATGTTATCTCTCTATGCTGGCCAGGGCTGTAGCTTGGGGTGTGTGAGAAATGCCACCACCCAGGGCACAGAGCTAAAGGGGTGGCACCAACACTCACCCGTGGCACCACCATTTGACTTGTATTGTGCCTGGAATGGTACCCTGCAGCTTAGAGTGTCACCTGTAGCAACCTTAGGATTATACAGGCACCACCAGAGACATCAGGAGTATCCATAAGACACTTCCTGGTACCAGCGGTGAGCACACGGTCTTGTGCAGGACCAGCACAAAGCAGATTTTGCCGTGCTACAGTTCTGACACAGGCAGTAAGGTTTTGGGTCTGCTAGTCCTGTACCTGTCCTCGGCCATATTTTTTTGTGTCTTTCCTGGACCTGGCCACATCCCTACCTTTACATCCCACACCATTAGCCCACAGCCATAGACTTCGGAATGATGAGATTATCAATACTCAGTTATGCTGACAGGAGAGTTCTGGGAGACATTACAGATTCTAGGAAGAAAGCAGATGGTGAGCTCGGCAAACAGCCTTAGTAGCATCATCATAGTAATTACATACAGTCCTGTAACAAGAATCTTTGAATACATTCATCCCTAAATAGTTATATTAGACAAATACAAAAAGAAAAAAAATGTTGAAGATGCTTTAATAACTGGAGCCTAGTTAGATTGGAACCCAATGAGGGGTCAGTAACCTATGTGGGCTTCATACAAATATTTTGTGCAATTCAGCATATAATGCGTTTAACATGTTTTGAGAGTCAAAGAATCAATATTTTCTTCTATTTATGGTTTATTGTTAGTTTTTGGTCAGATAATGTTTTGTGATATAAAATGTGACTGGATCCTCTTTTTCGGTTTTCCCATCAACTCACTTTAAAATTGTTGTAAATGAGAAAAGTGGATGAAAGCAATTATAGAGTAAGACCATATCCCTCATTCTGTAATCAGCCGATGTACTTATCAGGAGTGTATCACCTGTATATGATATTTACTATTGCCGTGCAATTATCTCTTACTTACATACAAATATAATGTTTCCCTATCAATTATTGATCACATATTCCTCAGAGACATAATATCTCCATAAACCCTCCTCATTTGCATGGTTATCTCAGGGCTTGATTCAGAGATTGGGCGCAATGCTGGTGTTTATGCAGTCTGAGCGATTATCGGATGATTGAGACGCACTACGCATGCGTCAAGTTTAATTTTATTAGTCGCTGACAGAGAAGATTTAATCACAAAGTGATGGACAGGCAGGAACTGTTTGTGGGCAGGAACTGGGGGTGGCGACTCAAACAGAGGCAGGTTGCGCCCTTTTTTCAGGGCATGTCTCTGTCTGCGACTGCGATCCTGTATGCAGTCAAAATGGATCCAGTGTCTCAGATCCCATGGCCATTCTGCGCGACTATAGGGTTACTCTGAATGCCGATTTAATTAAATAATTATCGACTACCGAGCTGCGTCTTTGTACGCAGTCGTTTGGATTTGCGAAGCCGCTGGTGGGCGCCTCTGTACAAAGCCGGACGGCTGCGACATTTGTATAATTTTGCACAACCGCTGAGTACAAATTGGTAGCTGCGGTGGCATTAGCGCACGTCTCTGACTCAGGCCCTCAGTCTCTAGGTTCTCCACCTGCAGAACGCTCACTTTTTCCTAAACTCTAACTAAGCTGAACTTTCATCCTGTCAGCCCCTGCCCCTTTCCCAACCATATTACTTTCCATTCCCAACTCTGCTGTCATTTACCTTGCTAGGCCACACACCTGCCTCTTCACCTTTTGAGGTAATTAATGAACAAAATAAGGACAACAAACCAAATATATTAAAAAAATATATTTATTTATTTTGAGTTTTTTCACAGGCAAAATATAACTTTTTTACTCTGCATTATAAAATAGGGAATTCTGAACCAAGATTGGCCCAGAATTGTTATACAACTTGTCCTGTAAGAGGAACAAGATGGTGGAATCCTCATGACTCACAAAGAATCATCCTTCAGCACTCAGGAGAGGAAAAACCCCTGTGGAGGAAACCTCTGGGGACCCATGGCTGAAGGACTGCCTGTCCCACTGGGCATTAAGAGGCTATGCAGAGTTTGCCCAGGCCACCCATGCAACGCCCTTCCCCCCATATACAGAAAATTTTGACTTTCCATATTGTGGGGCAACATTAATAAGTAATAAGGGGCCAAAATATTTTAAAGGGACCCCCTTAATTATTTGTAGTCAGGTTGGGGGAGATATCCCATGTCTAGACCACATTATTTGTTGTGCCCAATTTGTCTGTAGGCCAGTATGAGGGAGATATGGCCTATGGAAAACTTTGATTTTCCATAGTACTAGGGAATATTGGGCCTGATTCAGACCCACTCGCGAGCGGCTGTCCGCTCGCAAGTGGGTCGATGTTCTGCACTGAGCATGCGCACGACGGAGGGAGCTCCGTCGTGCGCATGCACCAGACGTGATGAGTGAAGGACTTTCCTTCGCTCGTTGTGTCTGATCAAAGGGGGCGTGCTGTCGATGTTGATTGACAGCACGCCCCCTTTGGTGGGCGTGCCGGGGGCGTGCCTCCCTGACGGGGGCATTCCTAAGGGAACGCCTACCGTCAGAAGCCGGCCCACTGACATCACTAGTGAAGTCAGTGGGAGTGATTTTGGCTCTGATAGAGCCAAAATCACTCCGGGCCTTGCGGTTGAAAACCTCAACCGCAGGCTCCGGCACGCAGTTTCGATGGTCGCGATGGTCAAGACCATCGCGGCCATCAAACTGCACACTCGTATAGGCTGTGGGTGGTGACCCACAGCTATACGAGCGTCCAGGAGGACGCTCCATAGTTATGGAGGACGGCCCTCATTCAGAGCGTGCGCTCTGCTCAGAATAAGGGCCCTTGTCTGGTGATCACAGGGGAGAGAGAGAGAGGCATAACTTAGTGAAATCACTGTGCAAACTAGTGCAGTAGAGACAATATATAAGCTTATCTTGTTAGTTTTGCGATCCTCAGGTATTTGAAGGGTCCAATAGGACAATAAACTAGATATAGAATAGGAGATAAAAAAAAGATAATAATCAAAACATTGTGCATATTTATAGGACTTCTTGTCCCCCCGCACGAAATTACGTATAGCAGGATAAAATAGATCAACAATCCCTATAGACATATTTAAACCAAACCATATTTGCATAAAAGAAACATTTTATTAAAACAAAATCAAGGATAAGAAAACAGGTCCCCTGATAGGTATTGCAAGTACAAACTGTTAAAATAAAATCAGCATATCTGTCCAAGAGCTCTATTTATGAACATTATTTTTACTAAAATAAAGTGAAAAAGGGTGTTTTCACACCCTTTTCACATTATTTTAGTTTCACCTAAAGTTACTACAGGGCAATTGGAGTAGAATTCGTAAAATTCTACTCCAACCCCTAAGTACCACTTATTTTTAGTAAGCAGATCGCATTTCCCATAACTGTAATGGGATCCGACCAGAGTTACTAAAAATAAATTGTAAAAAAATACAGGAGGTGGCATTATCCAGGGTCTCCCCCGGTTACCGGACTCCTGCCCTGCTCTAACGGGGAGAGCAGAGCCCAGAGCCGGCCCCGGTAATCAGCTGTGTGGTCTAAACAGACCACACACTGATACAGTGTAAAAAAAAAGTTACAAAAAGTTACAAACTTACCTGACTCCAGGGACCGGTGGTCGGGGCTCCGGTGATGTCTCCCCTCCGGCCAGCTGGTCTCCCATAGTGCACTGCGGCCCGGTCATCAGGTGATCGGGTCCCAGTACAGTATGGGATATCACCTGACCGGAGGACATGGAAGACAGCACCGGAGCCCGGATCATGCAGGTAAGTGTAATTAAGGGATAGTGGGAGTCGCTTGGGTCGCGGGGGGGATCCGCGATCGTGGAGGCGGTGCTTAACTACAGGGGCGGGGCTTAGCACCGGGGGGTAGCAGCGGCGGTCAGTCGGCACATGCACGGGGCACTTGTCACGGTATGTTTTTGCGAAAATACCGTGACTAATGTGCAGATGGTATTCGCAGGGACGGAGCTTTCTCGCAAGCTCTGTCCCTGCAAGGGATTTGTAGTAAATTCCTGTGATATTGCCTGAATTCGCAATGCGAATGCAGTCGGTAATATCACACTACAATCTGCATTACTAATGCGGATTGTAGTAAATAGAGCCCCAAGTGAGGAGCCAGGGCAATAGCAGCTCCTTGAAACTGGAGTTGCTGAAAATGGTGTTGGCAGTAACGGAAACGTTTGCTAAATACCCAACTGCCGCCGACTTCGAGGTTATCACAGATAACAACACTCTGGCTCACTTAAGGCGCACATCCACTACACTATTAAAATGAACGATTGAACGATAATGACATTGTTATTGTTCAGTTGTTCATTAATAGTGCAGTAATTATGCCGACAACGACCAGCGAAGTGCGCTCCCTCTGGTCGTTGTCGGCATCTGTCGTCGCCTGAACATGCAGGCCAACCCGACGAGATCGTCAGGTTGTGCATGTTCAGGGATGAAGGAGGGTTCCCACACTGAACGATATATCACATTATCCACTGAACAGTATGATGAATGATTGAACGATTACGATGTTGTAATTGTACAGTCGTTGTACACTTGTGCAGTGGATATGCACCTTTAGACAAGCTGGGACTGCTATAGCAGTGTTGGGTCACCTGACTGGCAAAATTTTACATGTTAGTAGGGGAATCTGTAAATGGGTATCCGTAGGCCTTGGTGATGACGGATCACATGACCCAGTTCACCGCGGTGGTCCCTACCATGAATCAGACTGAGGAGGTGGCTAAGGTTAAGAACATTTTATCCTGAGGTACGGCTGCCCAGAACAAATTCACTTAGACCAGGAAGTGTGCTTTCACCGTATAATGTTTGAGAGACTTTGCCAGACCTATGTCATAAAAAATTCTCAGACTATCGCCCCAAGGAAATGGGGATTATGAGGATTCCAATCGGACTCTATTACAGACGGTGAGAACGATGAGGACTCTAAAAACCAGGAAGAAAAGATGTTGGATGGACTTTGTCCCGGAGTTGGTGTGGGTGTATAACATCCACACTACTGTTTTTCATCCTACTTTCTGCTGTTTGGCCAACCCAGCAGAGAATTGCAAGACTAGAGCTGTCCTTACCACAGGAGGATGATCAAGTGGACATGAAGCGGTTGGATCCAGGAGCAAAGACAGCATCTGAAAAAGGCAGAGGAAGTGGCACAAAGGAACAAAGGGGTTCATCCCCATTCTGGGTGGACATTGGGAGATCTCTTTTAAGTGGCTAGAGTACTGGTCCAGGAAAAACAGCTGGGAAACAAGTTAAATTAGATATTGGAGGTACTGCCTTATATTGGCCAGCAGTAGGTAGCTCCAGGTATCCCCATTTACGAGGTGTGTGCTGAAGATTGTAAGCACACCCTATCCCCATGGAACCAATCATGGAGAGTTTGACCAGACCCCCGAAGCCTGTCATGCATGACTGGTGGGCACCCTCAGCAATCCGCCACCAGAGGAGAGGGCAGCTGAAGTGGAACCATGGAACCACCAGTGTCCACTTCTCCCCTAACCGCTCAGCGTAGACGGTCAGCACAGTCCATGAGTGGAGTGCTAGCACTGCATTTCTCAGATATAAATTTCGAATGGACGAACATTTCGATCTTTGTAGGCACTACAAAGGAAAAAGGAAGGAGAATGTGGAGAGACGGAATCCAGAAGGATTCACTCCTCACACAGGCACTCTCCTGAGTCCCTGCCATATGCCCCCGCCAGTCCCCCACATCACACATCGATCCCACATCGTGTAGAGCGTCATCAATGGACGGATAAGTGGGCCAGTCCAGGCACACCACGTCATCAATTCCAGGAGACCATCTGCCACAAACGGAATAGTGTTCAAATGAAGCTGAAAGCTGAAGAGTATGTGGAAGAGAAGTTGCTGCGTATGTCCTGGAAGATGCCGGGTCAACAGGTGAATGCACCAGAGAAGTTCCTTGGAAAGATCCAGCCATGTGGCAAGTCACCACTGCCCCGCTCCAGGGAAGGCCTGAGCATGGTGTCCTTGTAAGGATAGAAAGAGGGTCTTGTACAAGCAGGCAAGGTCAGCTGACCAGGTAGGCCCTCAGAGAGACTACCTCCTTTTTTTGTGTTGTTGTATTAATGTGTGCCCCCCTTTGCAGATCCCAGGAACAGGATTTTCAGCTTTCACCATTTTTGTCCGACTTGAGTTCCAGGACCATCAATTAGAGTTCCCTCGGCACCTTGAAGTGGTGGGAAGTGTCAGGCTTGCACCCCCCACAGCCACCTCTCACTGTAGTAAAGGTGGTTAATGTATGGTGATCAGTGTGATCACTAGACATTAGCTTTTACTAATGTAAATATACATTACTGTTTGAATGAGGGGTCACCACATCTGTCTACTTTTTATGGTGGGGGAGATAGAGGGACTTACAGTCCCTCCCCTCACTATTTTCATTCAATCTTTTTTTTACAGTAGTGAAACCGATGTGCATGCACATGCTGCTGGCTCTTCCGAACCCAGCAGTGGCGGGGGGTGTTTTACCTGGCACTGTAGCGGCGCAGGGCTCTTCCTACTCACTCTGGAATATGACCGGATGAGCCTCACTTGTTCTACATAGCGAAGGGGTTAAACAGAGCCCAAAGTATGGAGATATAGAGCTTGATTTAGAGTTGTACACTAATGTTCCAGCTACTACGTATGCGTTGAGACATCTCCCCCCCCCCCAAAAAAAAAAAACTGTTGCAATACGCCCGCGTTCCTTGTTAATACTCTAGGAAGAAATCAGCATAGCGTACAACTCTGAATCAGTCCCATAGTTCTTACATTTGGTAACCATAGTATAAGATAAAAACAAAAGTAATGGCTAAAGCACAATATAATTCTGTGACAACTCTGCACATGACTCAAAATGGAACACTCCACAATTGGCCCGATTCTGATGTGGCCGGTATTGCACAGATACAGGGAAGCAGCTGTGCAATACCGTATAATTAAATGCAAATGCAGCAGAAGGCACTTGTAGAAAATAGACGAGTGCTGCACCCGAAGACCAGTCAGATGGTCACAGCCCTCAGTCAGTCTGTGTAAGCCAAAGCTTACTCAGAATGTCCATGGCAACTGGTCCAACGACGCAGCACCTGGGCTCGGCACGTCAACAAAAGGTTCTGTAGAACAGTCCTGGTCTCCACCCCCCAAACGCAGCAGTATGTCAATCATGCTGAGGCTTAGGGCAGACTGCGAGCGATCACGCATGACCTGTTCTGGACATGCGCAGCTGGGTCCTGCATATGAGCAGATCTTAAAACATCGGATTTGTACGTAAACCATCGGGTTTGCATAATGATACAATTCCAAATCAGGCCCAATATCTGTATACTGGGATTTAGGAGACGGAGCCTAACAGATTTAATTAGGAACACATCCAAACACCCTGGGACAGGTTCTCCAGTCAGAGTACCCAGTTCCCAGTAACGGTACTGTCCCAGTAAGAGTGAGATTTTGTATTTATCCGATACTATCCTGTCCTCAAGGTCATACTGTATATTATAGTAGTCACGCTCCAAGCCTGCAAACGTGTCGTGCTCAGCTCCCCTTGGGGCATATTTTAGACCCGATAATTATAATTTCTTATTGCAACTATTAACATCAATAAGAAATTATGTTTTGCACGGATGTATTACAGAGCACATCCAGGGACAGGTCTCCTAAAGCACCCATTCCCTGCAAATGTCTAAAGTAAAGTGATCGATGATGTGATCACTTTACTTTCTGCTACAGGACCCCCCATCACGCTACTGCGCATGCACGGTCATCAGACCAAGCGGCCATTATTGTGTCCTGGTAAATTGTGCTATGTGTAGACTACAGGCTACAATGCCTAACGCCATCTAAAGATGGCGTTAGTTACGGGGGGGGCTGCTACTGCGATCAGAAAAGGGGGAACCACCGCAGAACCCCTGTCATACTTTCTGATGATGCTCACATTTTCTGTGGATTTTCCGCAAATTTGTTTAATAAATATGCCCCTTTTTCTTATCACTAACCTTATGCCAGTATCTCGGACAGTGAGCTGTGCCTCGTCAGTGTCCTGGATGTGTATGAGAGAGGCAGCTACAGCAAAGCTCAGATACAGGGAGTTACCATTATGACATCACAGCATGACCTCACAAACCCCACCAGGCAGGTCAAGAATGGTTATTTCTGGTTTGAGGTTTGTCTTCTGCTTGACTGACATAAGGCAAATGTGCGGGAAATTTCACTCCCTATTAAAAACTATTACTTTCACATGACAACTACATATCTCTTTGTATTCAACTTCATTTTCTCTTTATATAGATGAGACCAGCATATCTCCTTTGCTCCAGGTATGCTATGCAGTGTGGATTGAAATAAACAGTCCTCTATCTATAACAGTCATCATGGATATCCCAATATGTGCTACTTTCCAGCAACTGATGTATAGGTGTGCCTGGAACAGACCTTATTGAGCTCCACTGCAGGAGTGTTGGAATCCTCCCAGGTGACAGGTATACTGTGCGTGCGGCTGCAGCCAGCTTTACTTTTTTTTTTGGCAGCTGTGTACCAGAGACTATTCTGCTGCAAATTCCCTTGGAAGCTGTGTGCTAAGGACCCATGAGAAGGAAGAGCTAACTAGCTGCTAAAAATGGAAAAGTAAAGCCGGCTGTAGCCTCACGGTCGTATCAGATGTGACCACATCAGAGACACCTGCAGTGGCTGTTGGAAACTAATCTTCCAGCAGCGGCCGGGCTCAGCCCACCCGGCTGGCCCCTCGGTTGCTGCCTCCTGCTGCCGGCCATAAAGTTTTTTTTTAAACTGTATAAAACCATTTTTTCCAAAACTGTCCCCAAAATTGTTGATTTTTTTTTTTTTAAATGATCAAATTATATAAATAAGACCCTTATTCTATATACAGTCAGGTGCATAAATATTGGGACATTGACAGAATTTTCATATTTTGGCCTCTATTCACCACAACAATGGCTTTGAAATGAAACAAACAAGATGTGCTTTAACTGCAGACTTTCAGATTTAATTTGAAGGTAATTACATCCAAATCAGGTGAACGGTATAGGAATTACAACGGTTTCTATATGTGCCTCCCACTTATTAAGGGGACAAAAGTAATGGGACTATCAACTCAAAAGCTATTTCATGGACAGGTGTGGGCTATTCCCTCGTTATTTGAATCAGGCCCTGTGTCCACACTGAACGATATATCGTTCTGTGTAGGCACCCTCCCTCATCCCTGAACACGGTCAATCTTTCATTATCGGCAGATTGACCGGCATGTTCAAGCGATGATTGATGTCGGAAACGACCAGTGGGAGCGCGCATCGCTGGTCATTTCCGATATTTTAGTGCCCGATTCATGCCCAATTAATGAGCGATTGAACGATAATGATATCATTGTCAATCAATCGCTCACTAATATCGCCTAGTGGATGTGCCCCTTTAGGGGTAAATTTTCTAAAGTGAGAGTTTTTAGAAGTGGAGATGTTGCCCATAGCAACCAATCAGATTCTAGCTATTGTCTTCTAGAAGGTGCTAGATAAATGTTAAGTAGAATCTGATTGGTTGCTATGGGCGACATTTCTACTTCCAACAACTCTCACATTAGTAAATATACCCCTTAGAAACAACTCACCTCTTGAAATGTGAATGTGACCAACTCAAACAGAAACTCCATACACAGAGAGGATGAGGAGGGAGAGAAATGTGTCATGAGGCAATAACCTGGTTGGAATATGCAGATCACAGATTGGAATGACTGTCAGCACTCCAGAAGAAGCAGAGCTTGCTTGAAGCTCACATACAGTCATTCAGAAAAATCAAATACAAGTATAAAGCCAGGTCCTTAATATGAGTCTCTGAAGCTACACAGAGGAGGGCAGAAGAGAGAGAGCAAAGCTTTATCTAGGCTGGTTTAGGTGCACAAGTGATTTACTCCATTCCAAGTGTGGACAATGGGGACTCCCAAGGGGATGGTTGTTACATCAGCATCATGCTGGGGCTTTGGCCTTAGGTAGAGAGCTTGTGTTTGGATGTAGACAGAAGAAAAAATACTAGAAAGTCAAGAGGGAGATGGAATGTATTGTATTGAGAGGTCTATCTACAAGGCAAAGGGGTTAACTCACTGGTATGTGCAACTGTGTAGACGGATAGAAAAGTAATACACAAAAATGGTCTACAGACATTTTCTCAAAGCATTCAATTAAATGACAGGTTTTCATTTTTTTTGTACATTGTGCATGTTACATAAGACTCCATCTTAGATGAGTACCAACAGCCACTAACCTCTCCATTGGCCCACTTGAATTCCCCAAAGCCTAGTTTCATATTCATAGTAACATTTCCTTTGTAGCTTGAGCCATCGGACCACTGCTGAATTTCCAGATCTTCTTCCACATTCCAATGTAATGCTGGTTCCTCCCGGTTCTGCTGTGTATCAGAACCCACCAGGGCTTCTTCTCCACTTAGATCTTCTGAACCATTCTTCCCCTCTGGGTCCACCTCATCTCCCTCTTGGTTTGGCTCATCAAAATATTGTGTCAATGGCTCCACAGTTTCTTGAAGTTTAACCAGCTTCTGTTGTGCCACTTCTGTTTCTGGATTCTCATGTTCTACTCCTGGATATGACCCATTTTGTGATACTGGCCTATGAATGTCTGACATTTCTTCTATTCTTCAATAACCTGAGGTTGAGAGAAAACGAGGGACGTAAAATCAAAATGCCACATTGTGAAGAAACTATATTACAGGTAAAGAAGTACTCATGAGATAGCTCAGTGCATAAAATGGCTTCCTCCATGTAAGTGACATGTACACCTTCCCTTAGTATCTACTACATCTCACAGGCTTGCACTCTAGTTGTAAGTGCCTTGTTAGATATTGGCAACTGAAGATGCCATGTTGACAAAAATATTGCATTAAACCATCTACGGTAATTTAAAAAGCAAGTGAATCCGCTATTTAACATGAATATATATATCAAAGGCTGAGCATGAGTGTGCGGAACATCATACATGAAATAACTACAGTGTTTATACTTAATTACATATTCCCATCATGCTCTAGTTTCCCCATGGGAGGATGGTGTTTGGGTAAATCAACAGAGGAACAGACTGTTTTGCAGATATGCAGTTATATTAAAACGGTAAAAATTTATTTATATTCATCAGTTTAACTTATATCAAATTCCATCAGGACACTACCCTAATGCATACCTGCAACTGTCCCAATTTTAGGGCTTATAAGTAATTGTTTTGCCCAGACTTTACCTGTAAATGTAAGGGGGTAAGCCTAAGATGAGTAGCCATCCGATGTCTGTAGACAATTATGCATAGTTGCCTATTCCGCTTATAACAAACAAAATTGGGCTTGCTATCTTCTTCAGTTGCGTTTTGTTTTTTTTGCCCAAGTGCGAGTTGCATATTTTGGGCCTTTGGTTTTTTTTTTTGTGCGCAGGGTGCAAGCGGCTGACTCTCGCTAGACGGAGGATGTGGAGCCACAAGGACACTTACATCACACAGGAATGCAGAAAGTGGGCTCATGGGTGTCCCTTTAGCCAGAGTCGAGAAAGTGTGTGCGTGTTGCGTATATAAATATATATATATATATATATATATATATATATATATAGAGACCAGTTTTGAATCGCACACACTTCTTTACTGAAGGACAGGGTGAGAGGTCAATCGTAATAATATAAAATCCACCTTGAAGCAGCTAATACAAGCATACAGCAGGAGACCAGCACACCACCATTAGTATGAAAAAAAATATAAAGCACATTTATTTCCACATTCAGAAGCCATAAATTTAGTCAGCATCAAAATCAGGCAATATGTATTTCATACTAATGGTGGTATATATATATATATAGGCAGTGGACGGGGTACAGTTAGAGGGAGCAAGCAAGAGGGATATGAGGGAAATGAGGCAGGTACATGGGCAATATTTTGAGCAGGGACAGAGGTTGCGGTAACACGTTGTCCCTGCGATGTCACAGAAGGGATTGTTTTTGGGATTCCGAAAAACATTCCCTTCTGTTTGTTCCTCTGCTCATGCTCAGTCATGCGCTCGGGAACAGTCTCCGTCCCTGCTTGCGGTGACCGCCGACGGGGTAAGTACAGCTCCAGCCTCCCAAAATTGATTGACATGTGTATACAGGCTTTATACTAGCCTGTATACATGTATATTTATGTGCTTTTATATTTAACATTTATATATAAATGTTAAATATAATCGCACATAAATATACATGTATACAGGCTAGTATAAAGCCTGTATACACATGTCAATCAATTTCGGCAGGTTTAAAAGGCTCTAGGCGGACTTACCTGCTGCTGATCACCGGGAAGCAGGGACGGAGACTGGGCGGGCTTACGCCATGCTGCAGGGACTTATGGAAAATTTCCCTCTGTCCCTGCAGTAGTGTTCACTCTAGCTCCGGCGGCAGGCAGGGCGCGCCCCCGAAAAGGTGGCGTGACCATTGAAAAGGGGCGTGTCTATAAGACACGTCACCCTTTTCGTCACTCTTGGGGGGTAGCCCGGCACTTACGGACACATCGGGCAGTCGCCAAGCGCTACTGACAGGGAGAATAGATGCCGGGCGCATGCGCCCGGTGGCTATTCACCAGCGATGACCAGGTCACCGCACATTTCCTCACCTGCGGGACACTGCGACCCGCGGGTGAAGATGGCACCCGCAGGCTGTGAGGGCAGGGCGCTTTTTGCCCTCCTGAAGGAGGGCAGGGTACTTTTTGCCCTCCAGAAGGAGGGCAGGGCGCCACGCCCCGCGAAAACAGCCTAGCGGGAACTACTGCTACTGCAGTTTTCGGGATATTTAAGTATTTTCTTCATGTAACGCCATTCTGAAATGGCATTATTTAAAGTAAATATTTATCGAGTGATTTAACACTTTTTGCTTTGATGAATAGCAAAAAGTGTTAAAGCACTGCAGAGATCAATGGCTGATCCCTACAGTGCGGAACTCTGCGAGATGGGAAGTAATGGAGAAGATAATTGCGTTATCTTCTCTATTATCCCATTGCTGAATAGGGGGTTTACATAAAAAATACGGAAATCTTTGTTTCCGTATTTTTTATGTAAAAAAAATCAATGCTGAATAGACCGCTGAGTCTGTTAAAGAGAGGGGATAATGGAATTAGGCAGGTGAAAGGAATGAGGGTGGTAAAGAGGAGGTGTGAGAGGAGTGGAGGGGAGAAGTATGGATATGGGACAGGTAAATTGAGGATGATGAGTTAAAATATTTAGGTTAGTGAGAAGGGGGAGAGTAAAGTAAGTTATGCAGGTAGAAAGTGAAGGACAAAGAGTCCCCCAAATTGGTCTTTTTTGTCACTTTTTAGGATTGGGTTGGGTTTATTTTGGGCTTGCTTTCACTTATCGGATGCTTCTTGTTTTTCATTTCAGAGTTGGCAACCCTGCGCGTAATACTGCAGTGAAATATCAGATAAACACAGAAGACTGCAGGTCACCAATAGCTGATCTCTGAAAAGCTTTGCAGATTTACTGTTCTTCTAAACATTCAAAGAATGTCGAGTATTGGACATAGAAATTACTGACATGGTGCTTTTTAAATTGTTAAATCATTATTAATTTAACAATATCTGTGCATACCGCTGCTTATCAGCATAGTAACGATCTCTAGAGACAGCACTCTATCAGGAACTACAAGAGGAGAAGCTACATATAGAAGCATAGGATGTGAGAGAGCAGAGAGATACTGGATGAACAGACAGTGATAATGACATATATAATACATAGTACATATCAATCATATGCAATAATAAAATAGATAACGTAATACTGGTACATTAGTACATTGTAATCACTATGGTGCATGATCGATATATAACTGTATTATAAATCAGCACGTTTATAACATGCAGTGAGATTCGGAAACATTTTATTACATACCTAGGAATGCATTAGGGAATGACAATTTACTGTGCTACCAATCAGCTACATTACACCAGACAATGCCGGAGATCTGACACCACTGATCCATCTGATGGCACAGCAGGTTAGTTACCCCATTAGCTATGGGTTAGTGACCAGACTCTTTCTAGGGATTTTGCCGGCTTTTCACCATCTTTGGAGTCAGTTGTAGCAGCGGTTGCCATGGATACCGGTGACATCATGACAGCGACAGGAACAATCGTGCATGCGGCGGCCATCTTTGATCAGGGCTAATAAAAGCTAGTTTTGTAGAGACGTGTAGAAGACGTATATGACCTGGTTCAAAGCGTTAAGCGTTCTTTTTAGTGGCCATTATACTAAATTAAGCTAGTTGGGGTACATGTTCGGCCAGAAGACTAGTTTGGTATCTATTCACAATTTTAATAGCTTATGTTTCTTACTACTGTGACACCTTGATGACGGTTCTACAATATGACTATTGAATGGGGATGTAATAAAAGGATGATCACAAAAAGGGATGATCAGGATGATTGCCAGCAGTTCCCATACACAGCTCTAGATGTCACTATACTTTTTACTTCATCTGAGAATTAAACAGCGGCAAACACAAAGCTTTTAAATAATATATTCGTTAAACGGTTACAACATTTCTATAGCATATCTGCACTGGTTTTATCAAAAAGGCTGTATAATTAAATAAGGAAACCAGTATCATAATACTGTATCAATTCAATATTGAGTCCAGGAATTGTTTTGTATATGTTTTCAGTGTGAATATGGCGATATCTTTTTTATTTACGTGGGATCATCACGTTAGAAGTGCATATATGTATACCTGGGAATGTTTTCTCTGTGTTTTCATTTGGAATATGGCGATATATTTTTTATTTATGTGGGATGATCATGTTATAAGTGTATATATGTATACCTGGGTGTCACAAGCCGCCGCTGTCTGACAGTGCGCTGGGCAGTTCTCTCAGGCTCATTGCTAAGAGACCGGGACACTGGGCTGTCACTCCGTAAAGGTCCTCCTACCTGGCTGCTCCGTCATCTCCATCCTGTCCTGATTGGATTCCTCTCCTTTTTACCTCTGCTGAGTCTCTGCTCGGATGCCGGCTATAGCGTTTCTTACGTGGCTTCCGGTTCCATGTGTGGTATCATCCTTTTGGTGTGTTCCAATCTCTACTGTCTAGCGTGTATCCTGCCAGTCACTACCGTACTGGGGCATCTAAGGAAACTAATATCTATTCCTCATTACAGTCTCAGCCTCACTGCAGTGTTCAGGTGGACTTATTAGTTTTCCTACGTACTGCTGTCTCAGTGGCACCGCTGCGCCTGAGTGGACCCTTTGTTACCAACTTTACTATTGTCTCTGCCGCACCGCTGCGTCTGAATAGACTCTGTTACCAACTTTACTACTCTCTCCATTGCACCGTTACGTCTGATAAGGTTCATATCAGCCCTCAAGGCTGCAACTTGGCCACAAGGCCACATCCCTGCCAAGTAGTCCTCAGCCCTCAAGGCTGCAACTTGGCCACAAGGCCACATCCCTGCCAAGTACATATCAGGCCTCAAGGCTGCAACTTGGCCACAAGGCCACATCCCTGCCAAGTACATATCAGCCCCAAGGCTGCAACTTGGCCATAAGGTCATATCCCTGCCAAGTGCTACTCAGCCCTCATGGCTGCAACTTGGCCACACAGCCACATCCCTGCCAAGGACTCCTTAGCCCTCAAGGCTGCAACTTGGCCACATCCCTGCCAAGTACATATCAGCCCTCAAGGTTGCAACTTGATCCACAACTCCAGTCAAGTATACATGAGCTCTCAAGTCTGCAACTTGACCATCAGCCCACATTCCAGTCAAATATACTACAGTCCTCCAAGTTTCTGAACTTCTGAATAAATGAGGAGGAATTGTACAAGTCCGTCTGCACAGATGTGAAATGTATCCGTAGTGGAGACAATCTTGTCACTCAATTATTTCTCCAGAGATGTCACTGGGAAATCCAGAATACTTTATAAAGAACCCTCTCCCCAAATAGACACCTGAGAGATGGCCAAATGGCCAAACATTAGTTAATAAAAGAGGTTTTATCCAAAAGGTTTTTATTGAAACACTAATATAAATAATAAAATCTACTTACAGTGGTTACATACCTGGGACTGTTTTCTTTATATTTTCTGTAGGAAGATGGCTATATCTTTTTTTATTTACGTGGGATGATCACATTTTAAGCGCATTTATGTATACCGGGGAATGTTTTCTATGTGTTTCCAGTAGGAAGATGGCTATATCTTTTTTATTTACGTGGGATGATCACATTTTAAGTCCATATATGTATACCTGGGAATGTTTTCTCTATGTTTCCAGTGGGAAGATGGCTGTATCTTTTTTATTTGAACATCGGAACAGATCACTCCACTGCACATGCTGATACACAAGCTGCCAGCAGTTTGTTAGTGGTATTTAGCATAATAGGGAAACTGAACGTCATCAAAAGATGGCAAACAGTTTCACTTTCAAACTCTGAAAATAGTGTACAGTATTTTCGGAGTTTGATTAATCCCACAATATTAACAAATTTCGGGATAGTTTTGTAACGAGATATGAGAGATCTCCTTTGTTGCAGGTTTCATGAATAGGGATTTTACATTAAAAGGAGAATTATGAAAAAAAACCTTTTTAGTGATGATGCAAGGGCAAACGCAGGATTTTTACAGGGTGGTTCACACACACACACATATATATATATATATATACACACACACACTGTACTGTGTGTGTATATATATATATATATATATACACACACACACACACATACATATGTCACACATACCTTACACACACACGCACACCTACTATGTCACACACACACTTACCTTGCAGCCGCTGCGGGTTGTAGACTTGTGATGAAGATGGGATTTACATGCCGACATTCTCGCTGCCACTTCCGGGAGGGAGCAGCCAGATCAGCATAGCAGGAGGACATGGCCGGCAAAAGGGGCACGGCTGGACATCTTTACGACATTTGTGGGTGGAGTGGGGGGCATGGCCACGCAATCGGGACCTGGCATGCTGGCACCATGTCATTAGGCCCCTCCCCCTAGTGAAAAAATTAAGCGATTCGCAGATCAATCAGGAGGGGGCAGAGCCAAATGATGTGATTTTAATGGAATCATGTCATATTGGCTCCGCCTCCTCCTGAGACCCACAAATCGCAGCATTTTGCAGCGAGGGGATGGGTAATCAGAAACCCACCTGCGTGTGCTAGTGTGATGAATTTGGCCCCATGTGTGAATTGTTTCACAGAAGAACACTTTAGGGGCAAATTCAATTGTTTGCACCCACGGGTGACGGGTGCCCTACAGGATTCAATTGTTTCTCCATTCGGGCTTGTACAGCCACGGTAGCACACATTTTTACTCGCAGCCTCCCGGACAGGCAAGCAGAAATGTGCGATAAACCGATATTATGGGCTTAAAAATGGAAATTTGGATGGCCTAAGCAGGAACTTAAGTGAGTTTAGCCAATTTACGTGGCTAAACCTTGTCTATTTGAGTGCGACATGCATGGGCACCCAAAAATAATTGAATATCGCGCCCCTATTTCCCATCACTTCAGACAGGAGATAGGGTGCAATAAAACAATTGAATTCCCCCCTAGGTCTATATATGGGATGTAGTTGGCATCCCAGTGGTCGGGATGCCAGCGCTCAAAATACCGGCACTGAAATCCCGACAGCATTGTTTCAAAAGAGAACACTGTAAATAGATACTGTTATAGTATCTGTTTCACTTGGTGTAGAAACAATACTGTATTAAATTTTGTATCGAAATGGGATAGATCAGGGTGGCAAGGTATTGCTACTTAATACTATAGTACATCAATGGGCCCATTTATCATTCAATATATGCACTGTATTCCCTGGGATAGTCGCAAGTATTAAGTATTCCCCTAATGTATTATGGAGAGATCGCAGCAGATATCTCTGATATCTGCTGCTGTCCCTCCATTTCCACCAACACCACAACGCCCATGGGGTGTGCGATGCTACAAGATTTACCAACTTCCAGAAGATGGCGTTAGCCTGTTGCAACCTACGGGCTACACTTTGCATTATTAGCTGGGAGAGGTCAGTGGGACTGCGCATGTGAAGTAGCCCCGGCAGTACTGGTGATGATACATTCCAGCGCTATGATCACATCTTGTAATGCGATCATGGGTGGTACAGTAATATCATGCCCAGATCGTATTCAGGGGCGCCGAGAGGGGGGGGAGCGGGTACAGATTACCCGGGCTCGGGCTTTCTGAGGGGCCCGGCGGGGGCCCGGGTCCGGCGCCGCCCCCTCCCCTCGCAGCAGCCCAGCACACAGCGTTTGCTGAGCTGCAGTTGGAGACTGCTCGTGGTTGCTGAGCAGCAGCCACAGCAGTCTCCTATGCCTGTGCGGGGGAGCGATCACACTGATCGCGCCCCCCCTGGCTTTGCGCAGGGCTGAGGGGGCTCAGAGCGCCCCCCTTCCCAGCGCGCAGCGCCGCTTCGCGGGGAGGGAATGGGCTCAGCTGTGCAGCACAGGACCAACGCTGGAAGCCTAGCGCCGGTCCTGTGTAAATGTGTAGCGCTGACCGCACTCACTGCTTGCCCTACCCTAGTTACGCCACTGGTCCCTAAAGTAATTATTTTTAAATTCTGCAAAAAAGCACCTGCCGCTAATAGCCCATTCTAGAAAACACCTGCCGCATATGTACAAAATACCCCTGAACTATTTAGCTATTTTTAAACCCTGTTCCCCTTTTTTTATGCTTTTCACCCCAAAATTTTAAATAATTTTTTTGAGGTCTCCTGTTTTGTTTGTTTTTTACTTTTTTTTGCACATTTCGTTTTAAGGGGGCATTCCCAAGGGTGCAGGCTATTTTTTTAAGCCTGCACCCCTAAACCCCAATTCTGCACTTTTTTTCACCTGCTAAAGGCAAAATAAAAATTATCCCTGTTTTTTTACATTCACTTTTTGCACCATCTATGAAAGAAAACAGGAATTTTCGGGAAATGTACCTGGGACCCCCCTAAAGATGTCCAGACATGGGGGATCACTATGGGTACCCCCATTTTTGCCTACTGAAGGAAGTCGGGTTTGTAATAGCCGCTGCAGTTACATATACTAACACCTTAGTCTCACTGGTGTGCTTCACTGGGGTGGCTGGCCTTCGACGGCTTTTTTGGCGTTCTGCACCCTGTACTCTGACCAAGTGATAGGGACCTCTGGTATCAGAGACGCCGTGACGTGTCCTGGAGGCTTAGCCATATTTTTGCAAATATATGCAACTGAGATCTCTGAAATATCTACCACCATGTAGTTTTTGAAATCTTATTGCTGATTTCATTCTGAGTGCTGGGGGATTGATTACTTTTTTTGTTTCTTGTATAGAATAACCCCTCCCTTACATGCACCTGAGTGATATTACTGAAGTGATTGAGCAGCTCCCAACATGTATTTCTATATCTGGATATTCCACAGTCACTTCATGTGGAATTATGCTGACCATGTCACACTCCTCCCCCCTTAGCTTCAACCACCCTGGTGAAGCTAAAACACTTTCAGGCGAGCTATCTGCCTTGCCCACATCTATTTGTGCCATTTGTCCGGGTACACAGCTCTCTACCATTTTCCACAATTTGCCATCCTCACCCTCTTCCTCCTTCTCTAGCTTCACCATAGGGTTGCTTGGAAGATCGGGCCCAACAAACTTCCTGGAAAGGGCATCAGCATTGAGGTGCTGTTTCCCCGGACGACGCTGCACCTCAAACTTAAATGGCTGCAAAGACAAAAACCAGCGGGTTACACGAGCATTCACTTCTTTGTTCATGTGCATCCACTGTAAAGGGGCATGATCTGTAACCAACACTCCCGCCCCAACAAATAATATTTTAAACAAGTCTACTGCCCACTTGATTGCCAAGCACTCTTGCTCCACAGTGGAGTACTTGCGCTCCCTGGGCAGCAATTTCCAGCTAAGGTTTGAGGATGAGTGCATTAAATCCTGCCATGCAGCTTCTGCTGCTCTAGACCATACTATCTTGTCTGGGGACTGTTTTTTAAGACACTCTGTCATTGGTGCTGCCCTCGTGGCAAACTCACTAATGAATCTGCAGTAGTAACCCACTACGCCAAGGAATGTTCTGAACTGGGATTTACATTTGGGTTTAGGCCATGTGAGGACCGCCTCCGCCATTCCAATGGCACAATTCTCAGGATTTGCAGTAAACCCATGTGCCCGTAAAGATTGCAGCACTGCTTCTACCCTTGGTAGGTGTGACTCCCAGCAGGGCTAACGATGACTATGTCATCTAGATATGCAGCTGCATTTTCCTTGTGAGGCCGCAGCAACCTGTTCATAGACCTCTGGAAGGTTGCCGGAGCCCCATGCAAACCAAACGGCAGCATTTTATACTGAAACAAACCTTCTGGGGTAGAGAAGGCTGCTTTGGTCTTATCAGTCTCAGTTAAAGGAATCTGCCAATACCCTTTTGTCAAATCTAGGGTGGTGAGATACTGGCTGTTTGCTCAATTCTCCACCAGTGCAGCATCTCCTCTACTTCCTGTTTAACCGCTGCCCACTTTGCCTCGGGTATACGGTATTTGCGTTTTTCCTGGAATGGCAGAGAACACATCTTGGTGCTGTGCTACTAAACTCACCACCTCCTGTTTCTGGCGGGGATTAAGGGTAACTTCAATGGGTACCTGCCATTCCGGGGTTTTCTTGGCAACCAAAGAGAGGGTTTACACGGTAGATTTGCACTTCTTTCCTTCTACCCTCCTGTCGAACCTTATAATTAACAGGTCCCATAACTTCATAAAGGCCTCGCCACTGGGCATGCATTTTGCTTTCAGAGGTGGGTACCAGAACCAGTACCTTATCTCCCGGTTCAAAAGACCAATTAACCGCGGTCACGTCACATCAACGTTTTTGCCGCTGTTGTACCCTATCCATGTGCTCGTTCACAAGTGGCGCAATTTGCCTTAAACGGCCATACAATTGGGTCACAAACTGAACGATGTTAGGCTCTTGGCATGACTGCTGTTCCTACTCTTCTTTCAACAGATCTAAAATCCCTCTAGGTTGCCTCCCATAGAGGAGTTCAAAGGGACTAAGGGCCTCATTCAGAGGCGGTCGGAGGATGCAAGCGGTCGCTCGGAAACTGGGCGGCCACTTGCATCCTGGCCGGCTGCCTCTGTTGCGGTCATTAGGCCACAGCTCTAACGACCACTCTGGTGATGGTCGCGATGGTCAGAGACCATCGCGACCATCGGGGCTTACGACGAGACCCTAGGGTAGGGTCTCCCTTGTCGTAAGCCCCGGAGAGCTTCTGGCTCTGTCTGAGCCTGGAAGCTCTCCACAGACATCACTAGTGATGTCAGTGGGGCCGCCCCCAAACGGTAGGCGTTCCCATGGGAACGCCTCTGTTTGGGCTCCCACCCCCCCGGCCCGCCTTCCAAACGGGGCGAGCTATCAATCAACATCGACAGCTCGCCCCCTTTGGATCGAGACCGGCGCTGTCGGTCGTAGCGGGTCTCACGCATGCGCACAACGGCGCTGTCGTGCGCATGCTCTGTGGGGGGCCATCGACCTGGTCCGAGCGCATCGGCGCTAACGACCGGGTCTGAATGACCCCCTAAATCCCGTAGAGGATTTGGGCACCTCTCGGATTGCAAACATTAAATAGAATAGGAGTACGTGCCAATCTTGCTTTTCCTCAGACACCACCCTTTTTATAATTTGTTTAAGGGACTGGTTAAAGCGTTCAACAAGCCCATCTCTTTGCGGGTGCTAAACTGAGGTAGTAATCCTATCCACCTTTAACAGTCGGCACATATCTTTCATTAATTTAGAGACAAAAAGGGTACCTTGGTCCGTTAAGACCTCCTTTGGTATTCCCAAGCGGGTATATAGCATCAACAATTCCAGGGCAATAGTGCTAGATTTCATGTTACGTAGTGGGATGACCTCCTCCGGGTACCTTGTGGCATAATCTACCACCAAGAGTCAGGTACCATTCAATCACCACCGCTAACTCTTCAAATGTTTGAGGATCAGCCTGTAGGGCCTACTGTTGCACCACATGATCTAGAACCCACAAGGCATGGTCGAAAACCACCATCTCTACTATACGCTGAGCAGAGTTCTTATCCGGCTGCAACCACGCCTTACTCAGCCTGGCTAATTTGGCCAGCTGGACCCTTGGTGCGTCAGACAGGTTTAGCCGCCATTGTTTGGAGTCATTCTCTGTTAGGTGTGAGGGAGTACAGAAACAGAGAAGTGGACAGTGGGTGAGTGCAATAAGCCAGTCACTATGTATAGTAGGTTATAGGGTTATAGGAAGAGTAGTGGAGGGGATAACACATGTAAGGGGCTAAAGGGTCTATGGGGGTCATTCAGACCCGCTCGTGAGCGTCAGGACGCTCGCAAGCGGGTCGATGCTCCCCACTGCGCATGCGCACGACGGAGGGAGCTCCGTCTTGCGCATGCGCGAGACCCGGGGAGCGACAGGCTTTCCATCGCTCCGGGACTCACACCAAAGGGGGCGTGCTGTCGATGTTGATTGACAGCACGCCCCCTTTGGTGGGCGTGCCGGGGGCGTGCCTGCCAGACGGAGGCGTACCCATGGGAACGCCTACCGTCTGAAGCCGGCCCCACTGACATCACTAGTGATGTCAGTGGGAGTGATTTTGGCTCTGATAGAGACAAAATCACTCCAGGGCTTGTGGCAGGGAGACCCTACCGCAGTCTTTTTGGCCGCTTGCATATGCTGTGGGTGGTCACCCACAGCAATACGAGCGGCCAGGAGGCAGCTCCAGTTTCATGGAGGAGGGCCCTGATTCAGAGCGAGCGCTCTGGTCAGAGTGTTCAGCTCTGAATCAGGCCCTATGTACTAAGCCTTGGATGGAGATAATAGTACCAACCAACCAGCTCCTGTCATTTTTCAAACACAGCCTGTAACATGGCAGTTAGGAGCTGATTGGCTGATACTTTATCTCGGTTCACTTTATCTACATCCTAGGCTTAGTAAATAGACCTCAAATATCTCTAATTAGGGAAATATAGGGCTTGATTCTGAGATTTACGCAATGCCGATATTTGCGCAGATCAAGCAAATAGGATTCACTCGCTAAGTGAGGGGCAGTAAGTTAGCGTTTGGGGGAGGAAACGGGATGGCTAGGCAAAAGCAGGTATGTCAGGACCATTTGGGAAAGGTTTGTCCTGTTCCTGGCCCTGTGATCTGTATTCCCATGTGAGTGTTGTATTTACAGCATACAAGCATCAGGCCCTATATATCATGGTGGCAGAGTATGCCTATCCCTGCACAATATAATTTTATTATTATTATTATTATTGTCCTTTATTTTATATGGCGCCACAAGGGTTCCGTAGCGCCTTACAAAGTACATAAACAAATGAGCACACACGAAAAACTGTTAACAGTACAAATGATGCAGGACAAATATATGACTTATAAACATTGCTGCATAACACTTAAATAAGCAGCATGGTGTCTGCAACAAAGTGTTAGGTTGTAAATTAAAAGTATAGGTAAGGGAAAGAGAAGCACATGAGGGAAGACAAAAAAACAAGGATTCAGTGCGCTACCATGCAGCAGCCGGTAAGGGACAGTCAATCCCTAAAAGATAATATAAATATAAAAACAATAATAAACCAGCGCTTATCAGTATATTGAAATAAAAATTCTATAAACAGATGTGTCAAATAAAACGTGAATTTACTAAACCTTAATAAGATAGAAATACTATTGATATTAAAAGATTTTTTGTATATAGTGTATATTGGTACATCAAAACATCCTGTAGGCAAATAAAGTCTCTCCTATGGGATATTGGCCCTCATTCAGAGCCGTACGCTCTGAGCAGAGCGCACGCTCTGCATGAGGGCCGGGCTCCATTTTCATGGAGCGTCCTCCTGGACGCTCGTATAGCTGTGGGTCACCACCCACAGGCTATACGAGCGTGCATTTTGATGGCCGCGATGGTCGTGACCATCGCGACCATCGAAATTGCGAGCCGGAGCCTGCGGTTGAGGTTTTCAACCGCAAGCTCCGGAGTGATTTTGGCTCTATCAGAGCCAAAATCACTCCCACTGACATCACTAGTGATGTCAGTGGGCCGGCTTCTGACGGGAGGCGTTCCCGTGGGAACGCCCCCGTCAGGGAAGCACGCCCCGGCACGCCCACCAAAGGGGGCGTGCTGTCAATCAACATTGACAGCACGCCCCCTTTGATCGGACACAACGAGCGAAGGAAAGTCCTTCGCTCGTCGTGTCTGGCGCATGCGCACGACGGAGCTCCCTCCGTCGTGCGCATGCTCAGTGCAGACCATCGACCCACTTGCGAGCGGACAGCCGCTCGCGAGTGGGTCTGAATCAGGCCCATTGTTGTTTTTTAGGACTATTCCCAGATATTGAATACCTGACTCAGCTGTATTAATCGATGAAAGTGGTACCAGTCCTACTAGAATACCAGAAACAACAAAAAGTATTCCCCCAGCACTCAGAATGAAATCAGCAATAAGATTTGAAAAACTACATGGTGGTAGATAATTCAGAGATCTCAGTTGCATATATTTGCAAAGATATGGCTAAGCCTCCGGGCCGCGTCACGGCGTCTCTGATACCGGAGGTCCCTATCACTTGGTCAGAATCTGGGGTGCAGAACCCCAAAAAAGCCGGCAATAGCCAGCCACCCCAGCGAAGCACACCAGTGAGAGACTAAAGTGTTAGTATAGGATTAAAGGGAAAACTATGTGTTAATAAGTGAAGGTGTAATTAAAAAGCTAAGAAAAATATATATACACACAAAATATATTGGAAAATGTAAAAGTGCAAAATAAAGTGTTAATGTGTGCCTCACCAGAGCAGCCCAGCCACACCAACCCCAAGGGGCACCGCACCCCAAACTCATCCCCAAAACTGATAACTATATCCAATTTGGGTAATAATTGCCCAATATAAGGCCACATGATAATGGCACATACAAATATACCTGAATTGAGAGCTAGCTTACCTTGGAGTCACCCCTAAGTCCTCCTAATGGCACTACAAGAACCAGCACGCCCTCCTAACGCTGGTCCCATCTATGCCTCTCAATACAGAAATACAAGTTGGAAGCTGCTCAATCACTTCAGTAATATCACTCAGGTGCATGTAAGGGAGGGGTTAGTCTATACAAGAAACAACAAAAAGTATTCCCCCAGCACTCAGAATGAAATCAGCAATAAGATTTGAAAAACTACATGGTGGTAGATAATTCAGAGATCTCAGTTGCATATATTTGCAAAGATATGGCTAAACCTCCGGGCCGCGTCACGGCGTCTCTGATACCGGAGGTCCCTATCACTTGGTCAGAATCTGGGGTGCAGAACCCAAAAAAAGCCGGCAATAGCCAGCCACCCCAGCGAAGCACACCAGTGAGAGACTAAAGTGTTAGTATAGGATTAATTACTAGAATACCAGAGTACATATGGAGCGGGAATCCAGCTTTCCGGTGGTTAAAAATCAGCCAGGGGAGGTCAGCTTTCCCTATTACAGTGGCCCCTCCCCTCAGCCCAGGGCACCATTCCTCTGAGGTCTAGCTTCTCTGAGCTGCTCTCCTCCTCCATCCCCGCCTCCTCAGAGGTCTCCTGCGGCCATCTTCTACAGGCTGAGCCACAGCTCTCTCTGGGAAACGCTAGGTCCGGTCCCCATACATACCTTTCCTTGGAGCCAGGTTTTGTAGCACTATAGCCTACCAGACACTGAGTCTTTGATTGTAGTACCTCTTTGCAGTTGCACTGTTTTCTGCATTGTATGTGACTTATGCTAGCGCTGTCTGCAGTGCTTAAAGTGGTCCTAGAGCAGTAGAGCAGTGGTGGAACTCACCACACCCCTTCCCCCCCCCCGGGTGCTTTTTCAATAAAGGACATGGTCTCAAAAGAAAGGGGCGTGGTCACACATTAGTATTCCCAATTCAAATTACGCCACACAGTAGCACAATCTTGATTCACATTACACCACATAGTAGTGTTCTTTATTCATGTATGACACACAGCAGTGCCACATTTACACAATGCCCACATTTGTGGTCCTTATACATAATGCCCACAGTTGTAGTGCTGCTCCTCTACCTATTGTGCCCCCAATAGTAGCGCCCCTAGTAGTAATACCCCCTGTAGTAGTGCCCCCAGTAGTAGTGCCACCTGAGTAATGCCCCCAGCAGTAGTGCCACCTGAGTAATGCCCCAATAGTAACGCCCCCAGTAGTAGTGCCACCTGAGTAATGCCCACCATAGTAATGCCCCCACTAGTAGTGCCCCCTGAGTAATGTCCCCACTAGTAGTGCCCCCTGAGTAATGCCCCCAGTAGTAGTGCCCCCTATAGTGAAGCCGCTTTATAAAAAAAAATCTAATACTTACCTTATGCCCCGTTCCCGCATACACTGACATCTGGTCTGCGTGGCTGCTCCTCTAACTATGGGAGAGACGTCATGATGTCTCTCCCATAGTGCACTGCGGGAGCGGGATGCAGTCAGGAAGCCGACGGTTGAAATGCAGACCGCCGGATTCCCAACTGTGCAATCCCGATAGGGGACTAATGATAGGCATCGAAATCCCAACGATAATCATACCAAAAGAAGGTGAATCGGGCAGCGGGCGTGGACAGCCACGGGGGGGAGGGATAGGTTAGGGGCTACCAGGGGGGGATTTAGGGTTAGGCCCACCCCTGCGAGGGGGGGGGTTGGGTTTAGGGTTAGGCACTAGGGGGGAGGTTAGGGTTAGGCACCCCTAAAGGAGGGTTAGGGTTAGGGGTGGGGGGAGTTTAGGGATAGTTACTTACCTTGTCGGGATCTTCACTGCTGCCGGTCATCCAGCGGTCATTCATACCGATCCCATGGGAGCCGCCATCTCTCCCATAGTGCACTGCGGGAGCCGGAAGCCAGAGCTCAGGAGTGAGCTCCAGCCTCCGGGTGCTTTTGGCACTGCGGGGAGGGAGCCGGGCGCTGCTGGTAACACAATCTCAGCCGGCGTCAGGGAAATGGAGCCTCCTTGGGGTACCGGGCTAAGGTGGGTCAGAGGGGGCAGAACTAGTTCCGTCTCCAAATAGAAGTGAGAGAACGCAGTTCCACCCTGTTCCAGCCCACTTTAACCCTTGGCTGTCTGTCTGTATAATTTCTCTATACTGTCAGCTTATGCCTTTCCCTTTCCAGGAGCACCCCTGGGGACCCTATGGACTTTGAAGAAAGAGAGTTAACAAAGGTAAGTTTTACCATAACTCTCATTATTTCAGGCTGTACTTCCTGTTGCTGCCATCCTGAGATGGCGCTAATAGATAAGGCATTATGTCGGACTGTTGGTAAATGAGACCAGGTCTCTACCCTGTGATAAATACACCCTCTGTCGCTCCTACACCACAGTCTATATATATAACTTTGTATGTAACAAAACAGGAGCATTGAAATTCATGGTACTGTAGGTCCTCCTTTAATAATGATATATAGAACATGTTTGTGACTTTATGGCACACACCTTACTCCTGATGGTCTATTTCTGTAGGTTACTTGCAAACCAGATGGAGGAGGATTACACCGATTGGAATGCCAGATTGTCCAGTTTAGACCACTCATCATGAGGTTCTGGAAGGTGAAGGATGCCCTGTGGCACAGAATGCAGCACAGGACATTTGTGACTCAGGAAGAACTGGAAGAGGTGTGTAACATGGTCCAATGAGTATTGGAGATATGTGTGTACAGGTGCGGTGTATGGCAGAGTTATGTACACACCAGCTCCCTTATCAACAATGAGCAGTGTAACGTTTCATGTATCTGTGGAAAAACATTTCATTCCACTGTAATAAAATGAAGTTCTGGAGCAATTGGGAACAGTGGGCCTGATTCAGACCCGCTCGCTGCCAGAAGCAGCTCGCAGGTCTGAAGGGCGTTTTTGTTTTCTTTTGTCCGGCCTCCTGGCCACTCACTAAGCTGTGGGTGACCACCCACAGCTTTAGCGAGCGGCCAGGTGATGGTCGTGATGGTGGCAACCATCGGGCATGCGATGAGACCCTTGTGGTAGTGTCTCGTCTACCGCAAGCCCCAGTGAGCTTCCGGCTCTAATAGAGCCGGAAGCTCACTACTGACATCACTCGTGATGTCAGTAGGGCCACCCACAAACGGCAGGCGTTGCTTCGGGAACTCCTCCGTTTGGCAAGCCACCCCCCAGACCCGCCTACAAAAAGGGGCGAGCTATCGATTAACGTCAACAGCCGCCCCGTTTGTAGCATGCCCCGGAGCGAGTGAATTTCCCACTCGCTCTGGGGCTCGCGCGTGCGCACTGCCAGGCCATCGATCCGCTTGCGAGTGGGTCTGAATCAGGCCCAGTGTTCATTTTGTTGACGAAAATTTTAACTAAAAGTAATTGTCAACTACATCATTTTTAAGGACTAAATTGTAACAATAATGAAAATATAAACATTTTAAGAACAAAAATTACCACTAAATCTGTGTTCAATTTTAAATAAGTGACTAAGGGGGTCATTCAGACCCGCTCGTGAGCGGCAGTACACTCGCAAGCGGGTCGATGTTCCCCCACTGTGCATGCGCACGATGGAGGAAGCTCCGTCGTGCGCATGCGCGAGACCCGGCGAGCGACGGCCTCTCCATCGCTCCGGGTCTTGCACCAAAGGTGGCGTGCTGTCGATGCGTGCTGGGGGCGTGCCTGCCAGACGGAGGCGTTCCCATGGGAACGCCTACCATCTGAAGCCGGCCCCACTGACATCAGTAATGATGTCAGTGGGAGTGACTTTGGCTCTGATAGAGCCAAAATCACTCCTGGGCTTGCGGCAGCGAGACCCTACCGCAGGGTCTCGTCGCAAGCCTGATGGTCGCGATGGTCAAAGACTATCGCGACCATCATCATGGACGCTCGCTATAGCTGTGGGCGGTCACTCACAGCTATACGAGCGTCCAGGAGGACGCTCCATTTTCATGGAGGAGGTCCCTGATTCAGAGCGAGCGCTCTGGTCAGAGCGTTCAGCTCTGAATCAGGCCCTAAGACTAAAAACTGAATTTAAAATCCTTATCAAAATTTTCACTGGTTCTAACAAAGTTAAAGCATTAATTTGTATAACACATTCTCACTCATTCCTACTGAGCCTAGACTACTAAACACATACTGTAGTTAAAGCTATGCTGACTTCAAGTTCTCAAGAGAATTTTAGAGAAAAGTTATTTAGTAAAATCTATTACAGTGTCATTAAACTGCAAAAATTATGACTAAAACATTGACTAAATTAGACCAATGAAAAGTGAGGTCCACTGACTAATCTGGACTAGAACAAAGCAAAAGAGAGAGACTTTAAACCAACTACAATTTTAAATAAGTGTCTATGACTAAATCTAAAATCATAGTCAAAATTAACACTGTTTGGGAAATGCCGTCATTTTAGAATATCAACAGATCCTGGTGGCTGCAGTGGCTCTCATTTCGGTTTTCTGGCCCCGGCGGTCGTGTGACTGTCACTTCCAGGTCAGACCTCTGATGCTCCAGTGTTCTGGTGAATATTACTTCCCTAACCCTCCTGTAGTGCCTAACCCTAATATTCCTCCCACAGCCTTACCCTAACCTTACCCTAGTCCCTACCCCTAACCCTCCCCTAGTGCCTAACCCTAACATGTCACCCATAGCCTTATCCTAACCTCCTCCTAGTCCATACCCCTAACCATCCCCTAGTGCTTAACCCTAACCTTCCCCCCATAGCCTTACCCTAACCTTCCCCTAGGCCCACCCCTAACTCTCCCCTAGTGCCTAACCTTAACCTACCCCTAGTCCCTAACCCTCCCATCCACAGTCTAACTCAAATGTCGACAATTTGCGAATGTTGACTGTCAACATCATAAACATCGCCATTGTGGTGTCGACATTCAGAATGTCGACATTGAAAATATTGACCTACATTGACTACATCCCATCAGTGACATATGCTATATCTCAAGCTCTGGTATAGGCAGAAGTACGTTATATTTGCACATGCCTTCTAACACTCTAGCAGTCAGGGGTCCATAAATCAAATTCTGGGACCCACTAGATGTGTATCTTTAATCTAGAGCAACTAACAAACTGTGAGCTGATTATGATCCTCAAAATCACTTGTGTGGCCTCGTCTGAATTACAGTTTTTTTTATACTAGGTGATAAGAGATGACTGTCAACCTGCATGGAGGAGAGAGCGAAAAATCCACCATGGCTGGGCGATTAGAAAATATCCTGGGCGTCCAATCCCGGCTTGTCGTATGTGTGATCCTCCTCAGCAGCCCAGAGTCCACTCCTGCTCACTGCAATAGGGCTGCTACATCTACAGAGCAAAATGGGGAGATGGAGACATAGTGGGTGATGGGGAGAAGCAGAGGGTGGCAGTGGGTGACAATGAGTGGCAGAGGGTGATAGTGAGAGGCATAGGATGGCAGTGGGTGACTGAAGAGGTAGAGGGTGGCAGGGCTAGGTAGTGGGTGGATGGGAAAGGCAGTGGGTGTCAGGTGATGACTGGGGAGGCATGGGTGGCAGATGGAGGCAGTTGGTGACAGTGAGAGGCAGAGGGTGTTGGTGAGAGGCATTGGGTGTGAGGTGGTGACTGGGGAGACAGTGGATAGCATGGGGAGGCTGTGGGTGACATGGAGAGGCAGTGGGGGGCAGTGAGAGGCAGTAGGTGTCAGGGAGAGGGGGACAGGAAGAGGCAGTGGGTGACAGGGAGAGTCATAGAGTAGCAGGGAGATGTAGAGGATGATATGGAGAGGTAGAGGGTGGCAGGGAGAGACTGTAGATAGCAGGGAGAGGGAGACAGGAATGGCAGTGGAAATAGGGAGAAGAAGAGTGCAGGGAGATGCAGTGGGTGGTAGAGGCTGAAAGGGAGAGGTATAAGGTGACAGGGAGTGGCAGTGAGTGGGTGAGGAAGTGGGTGAAAGAGAGAGGTGGGGGAGGTAGTCAGTGACATGGATAGGCAGTGGGTTGCAAGGAGAGGCAGTGGGTGACAGGAACAGGTAAAGAGAGAGGTACTATATCAGACAGTGGGTGACATGAAGAGGAAGTGGGTGAGAGGGAGAGGATAAAAAGGAGAAGTAGAGGGTGACAGGGAGAGGCAGAGGGTGATGTAGAGGCACAGGGTAGCAGGGGGTGACAATGAGTGTCAAAGGGTGACAGTGAGTGACTAGAGAGGCAGAGGGTGGCAGGGCTAGGTAGTGGGTGGATGGGAGAAACATTGGGTGTTAGGTGGGGATGGGAGACAGAGGGTGGCAGGGGTAGGCTGTGGGTGGCAGGGAGAGGGGGACAGGAAGAGGGCAGTGGGTGATAGAGAGAAAAAGGGTGGCAGAGAGGATCAGAGTGGCAGGGACAGGCAGTCGGTGGCAGGGAGATGTAGAGGATAGGGAGAGGTAGAAGGTGTCAGGGAGAGCCTGTAGTTGGCAGGAAGAGGGTGACAGGGAATGGCAATAGGTGACAGGGAGAGGAAGAGGGTAATTAGTATGCAATTGTTGTCTTATGTGTTTCATTTCCCCTTGTCTACCCTACTCGGGGACTAGCTACTTGCCCAGTGGCGTAAATTCGTCCCAGACACCCGGAGGCAAGTTATTATTTAGTGCCCCCCTATCCCCCATATTTACAGCCCTAAATGGGATGAATATATTGTGGGTGATGGAGGAGATGTCCCTTCAGTGCTGGCGCCCGGCGGCAGTCGCCTCCATTGTCTCCCATACTTCTGCCCCTGTACTTGCCGCTGTAGGCAGCGGAAGTCTGGAGGGATTTGGGCTTTTTGCCTGAACTCACGGACTTAATTCGGTTATTTGGCAATAATAATTACAATTCTTATGTCCCTCAGCAGGTTTTTGGTTTTACCTCCAGCCGAGGTTACTTGTGTTATCCTTGCTTTTCTCTCATACCCACCCCCTCCCCCACTCTCCTATTCTTTTCTCTTCCCACCTAGTTCCTAGCTTACCCTCCTGTATCTTTATGTTGCTTCTAATTGGCACTGAAGCTTGCCTAGGTTCGGGTTGGCATTTAATCATGCAAAATATTTTTCTTTTTGGCACATCCTCCTTTTCATTAAGTTTTAATTTCAAAATGATTTAATGTTTTAGACCCTCGCCTTGGTGTCACCCTACTTTGTATTATTTAAGATTATTTAAATATTCATTATGTTTTTAATAAATAGCTAACAAATTATTCTGCTAAATTTATGTCTCCGAGTCTTTATTTATATGGTTTAATTTAGAATGCTATAGGGTCATTCCATGGTAACTCACATTACAAAGTGGCTTAGCAAGTTATTTACATGGCTATCAATAGCAAAAGGAATTTATGTGTAATTAATTTTATTTACGGAAAAAATAATAAGACAGTTCATTCTTTAAAAAAAAGCATACAGAAATTGCACATTTTTTTGCTATGTCACTTTGTAACGTGAGTTACCATGGAGTGACCCTTTATAATTATATGGTGCATGCACAGGACACCCCTCAGACAATTGAAGGTTTATAACAATACATTTGGTAAAACAGAATGTCATGTGAGAGGACAAGACCCTTGTTTATTCATAGTGGGGTCTCAGGAACAATGCAGAATAACTGGTAATGTGTAATTCTAATCGCAGATCCCATATCAAAGCTGTTTTGGACAGAGGGATTTTCAAATTAAGCACCTAATAATTTTGCTGAGGAAATGTGCTTCATACTGGTTGGGTATGGAATCCCGGCACTCGGGATGCCGGCTGTCAAAACACAGATAGCAGCTTTCCGATGCTGAGGATCCCGACAGGGGATAAGTAAGTATGCTCTCCCTCCAGTCTTCACACCCTATCCCTCCCTACCCCACACCCTAACCCTCCCGGTTAGTGCCTAAACCTAACTCTCACCCTTAGGGCTCTATTTACTACAATCCGCATATTGAATGCGGATTGTAGTGTGATATTACCGAGTGAATTCGCATTGCGAATTCAGGCAATATCACAGGGATTTACTATAAATCCCTTGCAGGGACAGAGCTTGCGATAAAGCTCTGTCCCTGCGGATCCCATCCGCACTCTAGTCGCGGTATTTTCTGAAAAAATACCGCGACTAAGAGCCCGCGCATGCGCTGACCGACCACCGCTACTACCCCCCCACCGACGCTAAGCCCCGCCCCCGGCACTAAGCCCCGCCCCCCGCGATCGGGAGAGTAGACAAGTATGATGTTGATATGTGAAATATTGACATTCTGCAGAATGCAACATTAGGGTTAGAGTGAGGGTTAGGGCTAGAGGTTATCATACTAACTTCCAGAACACTGAATTAGATTACACCGCCGGACCAAGAAGATACTGCTGCACCGTCAGAGCTGAATGGAGGTGAGTGATCGCCGGAAGCCACTATAATGTTGACATTCTGAGCATGTCAACATTTCTGAATGTCAACATACTGCATGTGTTGTTGTGATAGGTGATACATTACCAACAAAATGGCTGTTGCACTATTTTGTTGTTAAACTGTTCAGAGTACTTTTAATGTATAAGTGATTGTATCAATGTCTTTTGAATGTTTTTCTACTAATATTCAACTATGTTAACTATTGTTTTATTAGAAGTTGCTCTTTGATATGATTCTCAAAAGAATGGGCTGTAGTTAAATGTTATGACTAGTTGTACTACTTATGGCAATTAGCCTTGAACATATAAATGTCAATGTTATTTGTTATATTTTGCTATTAACCATATTTGAGGCAATGCTGCCCCTATTTGTAAGTATTTATTTTAGTATTATGACCATATAAGGTATATAGTATTCGGTTTTTGTTAGGAGCCCTATAATTAGGTGTCAAATGCGGAAATCTTAGGCCTTTAACTCCCGTCTCCCAGAATGACTGCAGAAAGTGCTGGATCCGGTGTACCCATCCGGCCTATTATGATAGGGCGAGGCTCCCGGATGTGATTTGTGCTGTATTGGACCATTATCTGAATTAATTAGAAAACTAAGCTAAGTACCAATAAATCATTTTAATTAACTTAAACTGTGTGTGTATTATGTAATTTATATCACTCTGTTGCTGTCTTTCTGAACCTTCTGTTTCCACCGGAAACAGTTGTCATTAGGATCATGTCAACCTGATGAATGTCAACAAAACATACCAATCCCTTCAGCAATAATTGAACACTTTATTTTCCCTTTACATCAGGTCTGATGTAATCTTATGTATAAGGCAATGAGCTATTGCATCCGTCTGCTGGCTGGCAATAAATACATGATAAATAGAATTATAAGTACTTTAGTGCTTGCATATTGAAGGTCACTGCAAAGCAATGCATTGTACAGAATGCATATTGTTATACTCATCATTCCCTGTTCACTACAATTATGATATTGATAATTATTGTTGCATATGATTTGTGTATAGTGCCAAATGTATGACTACAATCTGTTTTAATAACAAGCAAGAGGCTTCTTCTCTACAGCAGCCTGTGTTTGTCAGAGTTCAAGATCTTAAAATAACTGCAAAAGATTTGGACAGGAGACAGCCTGTGTCACTGATGTGTTTACAGAATTGAGAAGCTGAATAGTAGATTTCAGGACTGTACTGTAGGCTCTATCTACATGATTTCTTGTACCACGGCATCCAGCACCTGTCTGCTACATGTGAGAGGCACCTGCAAAGCCTTTGGACATGTCAGAATTGTTCAAAGTGACAGATTCCTTAATGATCAGCAATGCTAGAGCTGCCTGCAAGAAGAATCTTCTCATAGCGGAGGGAGTGACTTGTTGTATCAACATTTCTAGGAGGCAACCGTTCCCAGACTTTGATCTCCAAACCCTACGGATCCCTGTCTTTGATCATCCGCTGCAGAACCTGTCTGATTATTTTGACCAGTGTGTGGACCTGATAGAGCGAACAATTAAAAGTGGGGGGAAGTGCCTGGTGTACTGCAAGCATGGACGCAGTCGTTCTGCCACAATCTGTATCGCATATCTGATCAAATACAAAACCATGTCGCTTAATGAAGCCTTTCAGGTATCACAATCGCAAAGTAATTGTCTTTGTTAAGGCGCGTATACACGGTACCATCAGTCAGCGATAACGTTATTGCTGACTGTTCGTCCTGCACCTTCCCGGTGTGCTGGATGATCGTTATCATTCATCCAGCACACCAACAAACCACCAACAACGGGCCAGCGACCCAACAATCATTGGTCCTTATGTAACCTGGTCGATATCGATCAGGTCGGCCTGCATGCACGGTCAGTGGACGATATCGTTATCTGCCATATGTGCCCGCGCATCGCTGGTCGTTTGAGGGTTGGGAAGCACCTAAAAATTAACGATTTGAACGATAACGATATGAACGATATCGTTATCGTTCATATCGTGCATTTTTATTGTACTGTGTGTACCCACCATTAGTAAGTGGGTATGGGCGACATGTTTCAAGCATTCTAAAAAGTCGTTGATTGGTTGCTATGGGCAGCTTCTCCACTCTAGAAGGCTTGACACATCTCCCCCTATGTCTTTTGAATTTCATTGTATCTCACTACAAGTGTAATCTTAATAGTCTTATTGGGCATGAATTATGTAAACATGCTTAAAACAAGCGCAGGCAAATGCGGCTACGTAGAGTCGTATGCGATTTGGGCGTATTGACATTTACAACCAAAGAGACAGAACTGTAGTGGAAGAGGCATTCTCATGTAAGCACAGTTCAGTGAGGTCGCTTTAACACAAATGCGGCCCATGTAGACCGGCGTGTAAGCGAATATATGTATGTTTGGGGTTTTGTATCATTTGAATCTAGTATTGCAGTGTTTCCCAAACTGGGTGTCATGGCCCTGGGGCACTTTCAGTAGTTCCACAGGTAGGTGGACCAGTACCAAATCAAATTATTTATGGTCCATGTGATAGGCAAAACCAGAGCTCCTGGCTGCCAATCATACATTTGTGGACAAACGGAAGTGAACCCTTACCCACCACCACCACATAACTGACCCATAGGGCATACACATTAGATGATAAAAGTGAACGATAACGATATCGTTCAATGATATATCATCCAGTGTGTATGCACCAAACGACCAACGATGCGCTCTCCCGTGGGTCATTAACGATGTTTGCTGTCGTGCAAACATACAGGCCATCTGACGATATTGTCAGGAAGTGCCTGTTCAGGGATGTGGAAGGATGACGTCTCTGAACAATATCGTTCAGTGTGTACACCCAATGTCTTTCACCAATATCTTTCAGCACATCGTCTAGTGTGTATGCCCCTTTAGGATGGCATATAATAACAATTTACTTAATCTAATATTTTTTTCTGATTTCCTTAATAAGATCTGTTTGACCTAAGGGTGCCATGATAAAAAAAATGCTGATACTCTAGGGCGCCATGATTCAAAACAGTTTGGGAACCCCTGTAACATAGGATAGTGCAAGCACATGCTGATGATGATGGGTTGGGTATGATATCCCGACGGCTGAGTAGCTGCCGAGTGAAATACCGGCACCAGAATCCCGATGCTAAGAAATCCCGACAGGGGCAGGTAAGTACACTAACCCTACCCTTCTCCCCCCCCTAATCCTCCCTTAGTGGTGCCTAACCCTAACCACCCCTCCCTGCACCTTAATCTTAACCCTCTCGGGGGGGTGCCTAACCTTATGTCCCCCCCGTGGTGCCTAAACCTAACCCTCCCCCACCATGGCTAAGACAGCCCAGCTTACCTACGTTCGGGAAGCCATCTATTGAGATTTTGGCGTCGGGATCTAGATGGGCATCGGTATTTAGACTCCTGTCTTTAGTCGAGTGTCGGGACTTAGACGCCGGGATTTAGACAGACGGCTTCCCGGCCGTCAGTATATTAACTACATCCCATGATGATGACTAGTAGTTAACCAGGTACCAGGCCCGGCGACAGGGGTGACTAAGGGGATACCCATACCGGGCCCTGAGGTCCAAAGGGGCCCCAAGGACGGGACAGGCACAAAATGGGCTGCGCATGTCGGTTTTGTTTCAGCCAGCGGCAACGGCGTAACTAGGGTATTTGGAGCCCAGGGCATATTTGAAAAGGGAGCCCCCCCCTCATCACCCCAATATGTGCGCGCACAGAAAAAAATGGGCGTGGTCACTTAAAAATGGGTCATGTCAACATGACACACCCCTTTATTTTCACACTGAACATTCCTATCCATATACACCTTAACCCCAGTAGTACCCCTTATACAGTACCCCCAGTATGCAGTTGTGGTCTCTCTTATGCAGGCCCATAATAGTGCCTCTTATACAGTATCCCCAGTAGTGGTCCCCCTTATACAGCACCCAATTAGTTCCCCTTACTGAATACCCCCAGTAGTGCCCCCCCAAATGCAGTGCCCTATGTAGTGTTCCCTCTTATGCAGTGCCCCCAGTAGCAGTCCCCACAATGCAGTGCGCCCAGTAGTGGTATCCCCTTATGCAGTGCCCTTTATATAGTGCCCCCAGTAGTAGTCCCCCCATGCAGTGCCCTTTATATAGTGCCCCCAGTAGTAGTCCCCCCCTATGCAGTGCCCCTTATATAGTGCTCCCTGCAGTAGTCCCCCCCATGCAGTTTTCCCAGTAGTGGTCCCCCTTATGCAGGCACTCAGTAGTGATCCCCCCCATCTAGTGCCCCCTGTAGTGGTCCCCCCAGTGCAGTGCCCCTAGCAGTAAGCCCCTTATATAGTTCCCCCAGCAGTAGTACCCCCCCTCCCATGCAGTGCCCCCAGTAGTGGTCCCCCTGATGCAGGCCCCCAGTAGTGATCCCCCCTATCCAGTGGTCCCTGTAGTGGTCCTTCCTGTTATTGCCCCCAGTAGTGGTCCCCCCAGTGCAGTGCTCCTAGTAGTAGGCCCCTTTTATAATGCCCCCAGTAGTAGTTCCACCCCCTCCCATGCAGTGCCCCCAGTAGTGGTCCCCCTGATGCAGGCCCTCAGTAGTGATCCCCCCTATCCAGTGCCCCCTGTAGTGGTCCTTCCTATTATTGCCCCCAGTTGTGGTCCCCCCAGTGCAGTGCCCCTAGTAGTAGGCCCCGTTTATAATGCCCCCAGTAGTAGTCCCCCCCCCAAATAGTGGTCCCCAGTTGAGGTTCCCCCTCCCGATTAAGTGCCCCCAGTAATAGCCCCCCCCAGAAGAGGTCCTCCCAATAATGGTGCCCCCAGTAGTAGCCACCCCCCCGTTGTGCCCCCACCCCCAGTAGAGGTCCCCCCAGTAGTAGCCACCCCCGTTGTGCCCCCAGTAGTGCAGGCAGGTTTAAAAAAAAAAAATATATATATATATATATATATATACAAATATACTTACCTGAATCCACGCTGCTGCTCCGGTCTGCGACACCGCTCCCACCGCCGCCCGCCAGTCCTCCCGGGCTGGCGTGCTCAGCATTATGGGACAGACGTCATGATGTCATGACGTCTGTCCCATTACCCACTGCAGGAGCCGGACGGAAGCCCGGCTCTTGCAGTGGGTGCTGCAGCAGTCAATGAGAGTCTATCTGACTCTCATTGGCTGCTGTTTAACACACGCATCGCCGCCAGCGCTGGCGGCGATACGTGTGTTATGCACAGCCTGAGCCCGCCTCCTAGCGCTATTGGGCAAGCGCTCAGGGGGAGGGAACAGGCTCAGGTGTGCAGCACAGGACCGCTGCTGGAAGCCTAGCGCCGGTCCTGTGTAAATGTGTAGCGCTGACCGCACTCACTGCGGTTGGCGCTACACTGGTGGCTAACTAGGGCGGGCCGGACCGTGGTCGGCTGCGCCCCCCCACGCCGCCGGTCCCACGGCGCCCAGGGCACGCACCCCGCTCGCCCTGCCCTAGTTACGCCACTGGCCAGTGGGCTGCGGCCACTGAGGCACATAGCGGCTGCCCAGCCCCTGCTCTGAGTCCCCTGCAGCCTGGCCCGGGCAGTGCTGGGCTTTTCCGGGTGGCTCAGCTGCAGCACGGGCCGGGCCTGACATTTAGGTGAGCAACAAGGCAGCGTGACATCATAGGTCACGATGCCGCTCGTAAGTCAGGCTGGTGATGGGGCCATAGGAAGCTGATAGGAGCTGGGGGCAGCGGAAGGTTATGGGAGCTGGGGATAGAGGAAGATGAAGGGGCCTAGGAAGGTGATAGGGGCTGGGAGCAGAAGCTGACAGAGGAAGGTAATGGGGGCAGAGGAAGGTGATGGAGACAGATGAAGGTGATGGGGGCTGGGGACAGAAGAAGGTGATGGGGGCTCGGGACAGAAGAAGATGAAGGGGTAGAGGAAGGTGATGGGGCTGGGGGCAGAAGCTGACAGAGGAAGGTAATGGGGGCAGAGGAAGGTGACATGGGCTGGGGGCAGAGGAAGGTGATGGAGACAAATGAAGGTGATGGGGGCTGGGGACAGAAGAAGGTGATGGGGGCTCGGGACAGAAGAAGATGAAGGGGTAGAGGAAGGTGATGGGGCTGGGGGCAGAGGAAGGTGATGGGGGTGGGGGCAGAGGAAGGTGATGGGGCTTCTGGGCTGAAGATGGTCATGAAAGGCTGAATTTGAGGAAGGTGATGAGGGACTGAGGATGGCTGGCTGCAGACACCATCCCTCCTATCCCTGAGGCATCCACAGCACTGTCATCAAGGAGACCTTGCAAGAGAAGTCACACAAGAACTCCAGCCCACATCGTTAGTGACAGAGAGACAGTGTGGTAAGTCATAGTGTATTTTTACTTTATTTAAAGGCTGGTATATCTTTCAGTTAACATTATCATGCTTCACATATCACACATGCAGGGGAGGGATGTGCGGGATCGGGGGTGGTGGTAAGAAGGTCAGAGTGGGCCCCGAGAGACATCAGTGTACCGGGCCCTGAGATTTCTGTTGCCGGCCCTGCCAGGCTCGTGTATATCTGATGCAGAAGTGGATGTATCTTGAGATCCAGTTCTGCATGTGGGCGAATTGCGCTATCTTTTTGTGCAATTTTCTCGTATCAGTTATGTACATTTGATTTCCATCCAACTCTGCATCAGTCCCATTGTGAGGACTTAATATGCACTGATGTGAGAAATGTGCATATGCTATACGGTTGTCGGCCATTCTGACTGTCGGGTAAATATGGGCCCTGGCTTTACTATCTCTGTAGCTTCCATTTCATTCTGTACCTATGCAGAGAGTGTGTTTGTGTGGATTTTTATTTATTTTTCCTGAGTTTTTTCTTGTAACATAAAACATGTTACAGGGAAAAAAGGCTTACAAATACATATCAGTGTTTTGAACTTTCCAGGGTTATACAGTATGTAATAGCTGCAACTTGCAGGCAAACATGAATCCTGGCGATTTAGCCGCTACATTTCAAGTTGCAATTTTAAAAAAGGCTACAACATATTGATTTTGCCTTTTAAAAAATTGTTACCAACTTGCAGACTATTAAGGTGCATACACACGGGTCGATCTGTACCATCAACGACGTGAAAGATATCTTTCAGTAAAGTCATCCTGCCACATTTTTAAACAGGCAAAGTTGACAATATCGTACAAGTTGGCCTGCATGTACGGACGATCATAGATATGATTATCGTTCATGTGGGAACTAGGGGTGAGCGGGTTCGGTTTTACTCGGATCTTTTTATTGGCTATCGCCGAACACGTGTTTTGGATAGCGAATGAAATCGAGCCGAAATTGCGGTAAAGTGGCGATAAGAACCGAGTAAAACCGAGTAAAACCGAACCCGCTCACCCCTAGCGGGAACGCGCATCATTTGTCGTTCACTGCATAAAAATGAACGTTATTAATGATATATCGTTATCATTCATAGATATCGTACCGTGTGTACGCACCTTAATATATACCCTTCAGTGTACAGCTAGGGAAACACACTAGGCGATCTGTCACCCTATCCGGTCGACATATAGTCCATGTCGGCAAGTGTGTATGCCCAATGAGCAACCATGCACACTCCCGCGGGGTTATTCATTGCATCGACAAATCGAGCCTACATGCTGCTCAATCTGTCGATTTAGTGAACAACCCAATGCTTGTGGAGGCGGCTGGTGAACGACATATCGTGCAGTGTCAAACGACCGCATCGTTCATCGCATCGTGCATTGGCCGGGTACACACATCATCTAGTGTCTACCCTGGCGTCAGAGTTGTTAAAATTTAAAATTATAGCATTGGTGAGGGGTCTGAATACTTCTGCAAGGCATTTTATATTATCTCCCTGATATAAACGTTTTTTTCCAGACATACCTCACCTCCAGACTTGTGAACTGAGGTATTGTACTAGAGGCCCGATTCATCATTGATTGCAATTGCAACCGCCTATGCAGATCGGTCGATGGTACGTACTGCACCGCAGTGCGCATGCGTGAGTTAGCATTGCGATACGCAGCCATCGCAGAGTGAGTGAAATCAGGTCAGCGTTTGGGGAAGGTGATGGGAGTGGTCGGAGAAACACAGGTGTGCCAGTCCGTTTGAACGCCGTTATCTGGGCGTGCATAAATTACCCACTGCGACGGCATACACAGCTTGTGTACTCACTGCGTGCGACGAGGTTAGCAAGGTCAGTACTGCTGTTGTAATTGTGCTACCGATGTATACGCAGGATTGCAAGACATTACGGATGTGCGGAAGAGGTTGTGGGCGTCTCCATGCTGGCTTTGGGCGTCTCTATAATAGCTTTGCGATTGCAGTCATTAGCATATTTTCGCAGCAGACCTACGTGTGTAATCACAGCTGCGATCGCAATAGAGTTCTGTAGTGAATCAGGCCCTAAGATGCTACTCAATTCCAAAGAAGCAAATGGCGGCTCCACCACTGCGCCTCTCAGTTTGCATGAATGCATCTACATTGTCCCTGGAAAGTGTAGGTTTGTAAAGCAAAATGTTTGCAATTGTGAGGGTGCAGACATTTACACAGGACACTGCATAGAAGAACTAAGATATAGGGGAAAATATCCTTAATCCCTGAGAAAGCAGCCATTTTAGATGGATTTAGGGATTCTCCCTAGTTTTCAAGCACTGTAAGAAGTGATGGCCATTGCCGGTGGGAGATATCGCATAGGTCCTCATAAGATCGCTTCCTCATGGTGAAGCTTGTTATTGTATATAAGGAGGACAGCATCTGTACCTTGGGAGTTATCCAGTGCTAGGTCACGACGGCGACAGCAGATGTTATTTTTTAATAAAGCATTTTATTCTTGATTACAAAATATTTTCTACCAATGAGGCGAGCGGCAACAAAATATAAAATTTTTCATGGCTGTTTGATAAATAGATCCCTTAAATTTGACAATAATGAAAGAAGGGAGTGGAGAAAGTGCATTTTCAGATGCTTACCTTGCCATGGAGAGGAGCACACATGGGGGTAAATTTACTAAGGTGGGAGTTCTATTAAGAAGTAACCAATCAGATTCCAGGTATTATCTTCTAGAAGGTGCTAGATAAATGAGAAGTAGAATCTGATTGGTTGCTATAGGCAACATCACTTCTTAAATAGAAGTCCCATCTTAGTAAATTTACCCCATGGAATCTGAGTAGAGGGGGAGCTATGGCAGGTATTGGTTGTCCATATAATTTGGGGGACTGGGACATTGGGGACATTGGGTGCTTTATTGTTACTCCCCTGCTTGGCTGGCTCTGATACATCTAGAAACCACAAATACTGTAACCAGCAAAGGGAAAATAATGTTGGGAAACAATGTATATATTGAAAAGTTTAGTTTGAAGAGGGCTTGTGCCACTTTTCTAAGTGCTCCTATTTTGGCTGCAGCTTCTGGTGGGGGATAGTACTACGGCAGGGCTATTGGACATGGGCAATGTGAGTTATGTGCAATGGAAGGTACTGTCCTTCGCCCAGATGCGATAGCTCTTTTAGGGTCACTTTAAAAAAAACAACAACAATTTTTTACATAAAATGCTGAAATTTCCGCATGGTACATTAGAGAATGGAGATGTATCTCCACAGCTTCTTGGCAAGACAATATTTATATAGTCTGTCTAGTACCCACGTCTCCGTCAACTCCCCCCATAGCCAGTCTTTACAGCCTTGGGCCCGTATTCAATTAGAGGGGAAAAGTCAGAAAGGTTTCACCTGTCCGACTTTCCTCCTCCTTCGCCTGTTTCAGAGGTGAACAATTTTCGGACATGTCCCCACTTTTCGCCCTATTAAATTCCTAAATACGCGAAAACGGAAAGCGGCGAATGCAGAATAGGCGGAAAGTACTGTCAGAAGTGGGGAAATCAGTCTGTACCCCCCAAAAAAGATGCACTTACATGAATGAATGTAGATGTGTACCAAGAGCCATAATAAAAGTGTTTGGGGTACTTAAGTAGTTTAAATTGCTTCTCATTAGCGTCTTTGCAAAAGTGGTGAAGAATGGCATGAAGCAGTATTTTTTGGTGAAAATAAGTAGTCCAGTCAAATTTGTGGCACTTGAAAATGGGTGCTAGCATAATTAAAGGATTCTAAAGTTAACTTTTGATAAATGTCAAAAACGCACCTGCTACATGCACCTATAATCCCAAAAACACCTGACCCATCCTTGCAGACCCCCAAGAAGTCTATCTCTTCACAAAAACGTAAAAAGTGGGGGGACAAGCATAAAAGCTTTTACTTTTTTGCTCCAAAAATTAAAGTACCTTTGTGGGGTGCTCTTAGGTTCTTTTTTTTTTTATTGCCAGATTTGTTCTTTGGGGGACCTGTGCCAAGGGTTCTGGGTCATTTCCCCACGTTTGCACTCCAAAATAAAGATTTTGCACTTCTTTTCACCTGCTATTCTTTGGAGAAACTTTTTTGCCTATTACATTGCATTGAGTTTCCGCTTAGGCGAATTCTGACTGGAATTGAATTTGGAGATAAGTTCTGACCAGGCGAAAAGCGGCAATAGGCAAAAAATTTTTGCCTCTACTTGAATATGGGCCTTGGTTGGATTACACAAAGACAGGGAGACCTACAAGTATGGGATCCCCTTGCTAGTGTAAACATTCTCTCCTTGGACATGCTGGTCCTATTCCCACTTTAGTGTTCTCCCCATAAATTATGTGGTACCTGGGGGGGAGTGTGGTTCGGGGGTTGGGAGCATGGACCAGAGACAACTAAAGTGTCACTTAAAGGTCTCTATAAAGTGCTTACAGAATGAGACCGTGGATCAGTGGGAGGTGCTGTGTGCCGCGTGGTGTTAGAAAAGTGTCGGACAGAGTGCCCATCAAATAGGCCCTGTCATAGTGTAAAGCAGCCCAATCTGGCTAGCGCAATGATGGTTGATCTTTAGGAAGAAAAATACACTTTGGTACTCCCCACCATAGACTACCAGCCCCAAGGTGAGAAAAAATAAACTGGGGCTCATTCGACCGCACTGGGCTGTAGGGGCCACATTATAATAGGGGTCCCAAAAAGCCCTTTCCATCATACTGTAGCAAATAACATAATAAAACAGCTACCTATACAATAAGTATTAATTTCAATCTATTGTGATGTTTAATGAGGCTTGACAAACAGGACTTTCCATGTACAGTACATGGGTCTCTGGAAATAATGGGGCTGATTTAGAGACAAAAGCAAATGCAGCTACTAGGTGCTAAATCTGTACCAGGAAAACCCATTGTGCACTGCTGAGAAGCAAATGTAATATGCACACACTGATTTATGGGGGGGGGGTCACTGCCTAGGCCCAATCTGAGTAACAATACAGCTGGCCAGTGTGTGCCGTCATAGGCAAACGCAGGGGGGGGTTTATGGCTGCCTGGAAATCCCCTTCCCCAGCCCATACCATGACAATAGAGATAGTAATATAATAGAATTTACTAGTGTTGCATTTTATTCTCAATATCACAAATGAAATAATTAGTACCACCTGTGGATCTTTTTAACATGTATCAGCCAGTAATAAATAACCTGTGCACCAACTAGGAGATCTGGAAAACATGCACTGTTAGGGATGCACTGCTATAGAACCCAATATGTACATATATGTCCGGGGCAGTGCTAGGTGCTTCTGCTGCTCATCCAGGCTCCCAAACTTGCTCTCATGCTCCAGAATTGTGCCCACATCAAAAACATTGATCTCAGACAGGGTGGCCCTACTGCCGCATCTAATGGCTTACTGTGATCACTGGTCCTGTATATGGTGCAATTATGACACACAATACACTTTGTATGACGCATATTAAAGCTGGTTAATTACTAATTCTGCCCTCTTCATAGACTGGCTACACTCACTCTATAATCAAGCTTTTGGAAACCCCCCTCTAGAAATCCTGCGTTTGCCACTGGCCCTGCATGTTTTGGCACCTCTTGCAGCGCAATGTTTTTGTCAGTTGCAATTTCTGCTAGCACCAATGCAAGGATTTTGCAGCTAAACTTAGCAGTACATGATGGCTTTAATTCTGTAGAATGTATAATGAATGTATCATTGGGTTATATGTAGTAATCTCAAAGCAGGAAATAGTCATTCACCTACTGTATTCTGCATAAATATATATTTTCTGTTGCAGATGGTAAAGGCAGTAAGACCGTCAATAGAGCCCAATTCGGGATTCTGGTCCCAGCTTGAATTGTATGAAAAATCCTTTCAAAGAAGCCAGTGACTCCGGAGGTTTTTTTGTGACTACCATGTCTGCATTGGAGCCACCAGACAACTAGCAGAACCTTGAACACTGGGGAGAGGGCGAGGACAACATCATGTGATGAAATGAATGGTTCAGAGACTGTGGGCCTGATTCAGCAAGGAACGCAAAGGAGAGGACGCACGCACTTGGTCAATGTTTTTGTACTGTGCATGCGTATGCATTGCACTGCACGTACGCAAAATAGTCAGTGCGATCGGGTAAGTGTACACAGACTATACCCTGCGTGCACGCAGACCCATTCTGATATTGACTGACAGGAAGTGACGTTTTTGGGTGGTGATGGGTGGGGCATGCATAATTAAGCCAGTGCGGCGACGGACACAGTGATGAGACTCCGTGCACTCAGGGAGTTGGCAAGATCCTGCGCGAGGTCTGGTCAACCACAATTATGCAAATATGTTCGATGGTTCTCAATGTTACCGATGTTTACACTATCTTGTGTACTGATCAGGCTGTGAGTAAAGGGAGATGGGCGGCTTAGTATAGGGCTGGGCATCTTGTGCTGCGGTCTCCGTGCGTATGCATTGATTAGCATATTCTCGCAGCGGACTGGTGCGTTCGTCTGCTAGCATGTGTTCCTTGCTGAATCAGGCCCTGTGTTAAATGTGGGATAACTGATGCTCTGCTACACTAAATAATATTTCTATAGCACACATAGCATGAGAGGAATGTTGTGGAGCGAAGGTCATAAAAATCGTTTTAGCATAAAACCCATGCTGGTCATATCCTCAGATACAGGTCATGATGATTATGGTCTCTGCCAAAGATTCCAGTTTCTCAGCCAATAAAATGTAAATTCTGAATGGAAACGATCTGGAGCATATATCATTAAACCAACATCATTTGCAATGTTTTTACTGGTTCCCAATATGGTACATTGTTTTACATACACAGACAAGTACAAAACTCAATTCTAACATATTCTGAGCTGTTCTTGGACATTAAGGGCCGTATTCAATTAGAGGCGAAAAACCATAATCAGCGAAAAAGTTTTGCCTATTGCCTGTTCGGAACTTATCTCCAAATTCAATTCCAGACGGTTTTCGAGTACGCGGAAACTCAATGCAATGTAATAGGCGAAAAAGATTTGCCTATGAATAGCAGGGGAAAAGAAGTGCAAAATCTTTATTCTAGGGTGCAAACGTGGGGAAACGACCCAGAACCCTTGGCACACTCCCCCAAAGGACAAAGCTAGCAAAAAAAAAACAAAACCTAGGAACACCCCGAAAAAGTACTTTAATTTTTGGGGCGAAAAAGTAAAACGTGGGGGACAAGCATAAAAACTAGTGAAATAGACTTCTTGGGGGTCTGCAAGGATGGGTCAGGTGTTTTTGGGATTGTAGGTGCATGTAGCAGGTGCGTTTTTGAAATTTTTTTTAAAGTTCACTTTAGAAACCTTTAAATATGCTAGCACCCATTTTCAAGTACCCCAAATATGACTGGACTATTTATTTTCTCCAAAAAATACTGCATTATGCCATTCTGTAGCACTTTTACATAGACACTAATAAGAAGCTATTTAAGCTACTTAAGTACCCCAAACACTTTTATTAGTGCTATTAGTAGTACACATGTACATTGGTTACCTATGTTAATGCATCTTTTTTTGGCGTAGAGACTGACTTCCCCACTTCTGACAGTACTTTCCGCCTGTTCCACATTCGCCACTTTCCGTTTTCACGTGGTTTGGAATTGAATTGGGTGAAAAGCGGGCACGCACACATGACATGGCAACTTTTCGCTTTGAATACGGCCTTATGTCGTATTTCTGTCCTCTATATATAGGACAGATTCTCATTTCCAACATAACAATACAACAAGTATATCCACATGTTAAAAGGTATAAAATTATAAAATGTGGGGTTTTGCAGGCAAATCAGAGTTAAACATAGGCTCTGGAAGCTGAGGCGGAAGTACTTTCTTTCTTCTCTTTGAACTGGGTGAACTCGCTGTCAGGAGTTGGGTAGTTGTATTTGTAGGCTCTGAAATAAAGAAAACATGGGGCAGTTATATACTGTAGCTCTCTGTACTCAATGACACAGTATTTAAATATAAACTCTCCATAGATTATCGATGTGTCTCAAGCAATGCAATAACCCCAGAGGAGGATTTAGGGGGTCAGGGCGCTCCTAGGCACAATAGTAATGGCCACCCAAACCCCAATTTTATTGTTTAGTTGGAAGCCCTCATTTTACAATTGGCAATTTAATATCATATAATAATATAACAAGCCATGAGCTATGACATTGAATTTTATTTTTAATTATGTATACTTATTTACTAAGTAGGACAGCTTTACAGGAGCAGTCTGAGCACGTCCTACCCGTCTATACTCCACTGAAAATGGCGTACGGTACAGTACAGTACAAATTGCTCTAGTTCCTGGTAAATTTTGTACTGACAGTATAAAACAAGTGCCCAAGTGTCGCCTCCCCAGCAAGTGGCGCCCCTAGGCACGTGCCTCGTGCCTACTGGAAAATTACTCACAGAACAACTCATTTTCTGTTAGACATGTGTGTCTACCACCCACACTAACTGACGATGTATCCGTAACACTCTTCACTCAAACACAGGCATTAGCAAAGCCCAGATCTGCAAATCATAATATGAATGATCTGCTTACTATCACTTTCTGCCACCCCGTTAATTAACAACAATGTTAGTGTTTTTTTTTCTAATTTACTGTTCATTGGAGCCTCAGTTTTTAAGATATTAGTTATGAGTAGGAGATTTGGGAGTATTTATTTCCACTACATCAAGTTGTGTTGTTTTGTGTGCACAGGTATGCATTGCTAATAGGACAGTCAAAGTAATGGCTTGTATCCTTTTCACATCGGGTGATATCTTTCTGCCTCATTCATTAGCATATCTTATGCTATTTATAACAAAAATAAAATAAATAATGTGTTGTTTCGCTTGGCCAGAGAACCAGAACAGTATCATCCATTAGACAATGCAGAATTCCATTTAAGACCCAGGACCTGATTCAGAGATGTACTTCGCGGAATGCATGTGCGATAATATGCTAATGTTTCCAAAGCTTACCCGAGCATAGGGAGGCCCACTGCTGCCTTCTCATATCCGCCCGATAACATACAACAGCGTAAACATCGGTAACCTAGAAGCAGATTGGGCAGCCATGCAGCTCGTAAGTCAAGTCTAACCTGCCACAATCACTACGGCTCTCCTGACACGCAGAGAGCTCTCATGCTGCGAGGGAGATCACAATAGCTAATGTATGCACGCCCATGAAACGGTGTTTAAATGGACAGACATGCACGTGTTTGCCTAACCACACCCCCTTTACCACCCCCAAACACTGACTATCTGTCACTCACTTTGCGAGTGGTCCCTCTGTACAAACGTAATCGCATTGTAATCGCTGCACATGTGCGCTTTAGCATGCGCATTAGCTTATTTTTTTTTATAAATGGAGTGGCAAAATAGGGACCAAACCACCAAGATGATGACAGACTTCTCTGCTGGAATTGCCAAGGTGTTGTAAGGCGTCCACCAGAACAGCCTGCTGCACTTTATGACTGAGATGAGAGTCCAACAGTCCACTTCTTGCAGCCCACAGAGTTGTATTAACTGGGAGAACACCTCGGTATACACAGAGACCACTCCCCTGTATGAACTGCATGTCTGCTGAGGCACAGATGTAGCTGCACACATCGTTGCTGCGATGTGTGCGCATGGGCACACGCATCGCGGCATAGCGCATCATTCGCCGGGCCGCGACTAAACGTGGCCGGCGTTCTCCCCATTGAAGTTCATAGACGCGGGCACACTAGTCGCGCCATCTATGCTGCGATGCGAGCGATGAGCGTGGCTATATCTGTAATCAGCTGCCCAGTTTTCTACACATGGGATGAAAACTGCCAATATTGCTGGAACAAACCTCTCTGTCCAATGAAAAATCCGCACCATCTCCATCATTGCTAATGCACTGCAGGTACCCCCCTGGTGGTTTACATAGGCTACGATCATGGCATTGTCTGACTGAATTTGCAGAGGTCTGCCCTGAAGAGAGTTTGGAGCTGCAAGCAAAGCTTGAGGATGTTTATGGGAAAATTCTCCTCAGGTCTGGACCACAGGCCCTGAAGCAAAAGATCAGAGCTGTAACTAGACTTTTGATGCCCTGTGCCAGAGAGAGCATTGGCAGCCCCCCGACCCCCCCCCAGTTTTTGAAATAGAGACATAAGATAGTGCACCTGAAACAGAGCCATGGCCTCATGGGGAAAGGCCGGGGAACAGATAGAGGAGTCCAAGAGGTGCTGGGGATAAAAGAAGAGGAAGCTACAAGTCAGAATGATAATAAACAGGAGAATTGACAGGCCCAAACAGCGCCCCCTGCCCGGGGGTGCCTTGTGCCATGGCACAGGTCGCACCACTCTAGTTACGGTCCTGCAAAAGACCTAAAGTCACTGCTCCACATGTGGAGAGACTGTCGTCCATGGTAACTATTGTCCATGTTTTCACTGTCTGTCTATGCCCAAGATCTTGTCTTCCAGCAGGAAGACTCAGAATGATCTGGTGCCTAACAGAAGGTCCAAGAACACGAGATGCTGAGAAGGAAGAAGATGAGACTTGGGATAATTGATTATCCATTAATTATATTGTCATTGTATGTTATTCTGTATTGCCAAAAGAAGATGGGCTTGAAGAAGTGAAGTGGACTTCATCTTGATCAGCAGATCATGCAGGTAAGGAATGGCCGTCACCCCTTTTGACCACAGAAGGACCGCCATTCACTACCATGCTCTTTGTAAAGATTTGTAAAGCCATGGCCAAATCAAAAGGCAGTGCTCTGAACTGGAAATAGTTTTCAGCAACTGCAAACCAGAGAAATCTGTGATATCCTTCCCATATTAAAACATACAAGTAAGGGTCTTTGAAGTCTATAGATGCCAGAAATTCGTCTCTCTCTCTCTGTTGCCGCAATCACGGACCAAATAGACTCCATGTGGAATGTTGGTACTCGTATTAATTGTTTCAGAAACTTTATGTTCAGAATAGGCTGAAAACATAGATCAGTCTTCTGTACCAGGAAAATATTTCAATAAAAGCCCAGGCCCCATTGTTCCTTTTGCTCTGACTGCAGTACCTTTTGAATGGCCCCCAGCCAGATGCTGGAGCCTTTCTTTTGGAAGGGAAGTTGCAAAGAAACAACTGGGAGGAGGTTCTGTGAGATCTAAAATATAGCCTCTTTCTACAATACCTCCTACCCACCAGATTGTGGAAGCCGTCAGCCACTGGTTCCCAGAAATTGAGCAGACAGGCCCCGATCACAGACAATTGCTGATGGGGATGGACTCCATCATGCTGGCTGCTTCCCCATTCAGAGTTAGGTCCTCTACCAAGCTCTGATTGCTTACCCCCTTGGTGACCTCCAGAGGAACCACCAGAATATGCCCTGGTGGCCCAAAACCACAGACTGCGTGGCTTATATGCTCTCACCCAAAAGAAAGGCCTTCTTTCCCCTACCTTAACCCTAACACCCCCTCCCCGGTGCCTAAACCTAACCTATCCCCCTTAGTGCCTAAAACTAACATCCCCCTTCCCACACCCTAAATCTAACCCTCCCTCTTCGGTGCCTAACCCTAACCCTCTCCGTAGTGCCTATCCCTAACCCAGCTATCTAACGCTACCCTCCTCCTAACACCCCGATAGTTACCTTCGGGATGTCGAAGGTCGGGGTACTGGTGCCGGGATCCCGACCTGTCAGGATTTTGGCGCCGATATTTAGACCGTCGGCATCCCACACGCCGGGATGCCGACTACATCCTGGTACGCGGTGCTCAGCATAAATAGAAGAACACTACAATAGCTGATGTAGCCAGGTCCCCACAGCAGTCAGCAGCAGCAATAGGAGTAGAAGTAATAACAGCAGCAGCGTTATTTCTGCACCCTTAGTAATAAATTACTCTCTGAAAAAAAGTAGGACATTTAAAAAAATAAATAAATTGATATTTCCATTTGTTATCAGTTATCGAAAAACCGATCAGGAAACGCACAGAAATAGATTTAATAACTCAGGGGCTGAGAAGAGAAGATTAAAAAAATATTTAAGTTCCTTAAAAAGTAAGCACACAAAACGATCCACCGATATATTAAAATTATCATTCCACCTTAAATATAAGGAGTCCATGGCCATCCTATCCCCAGGATTCTCGTCCTACAAGAGCGAACTACAGGGACTGACCTAGACAGTGGGTGTCATACACAGTATAACATCCCCCACTGTCCTCCCCTCCGGTTCCAACTATTATGTAAACTGCCAGCAGGCGCAGGGGGGCTGATCACTATATGCCCCTTCTGAATCACAGTGAAACGGACAGAGCTCTACTGTATATTGTGGCATCAGGTCCCAGGCTTTGCAGTGGGCAGTTGCCAGCCGCATATACCCAGTGGTCCCTGGTTCACCAAAACAATAGGAACCCAGGATGCCTCCTGCCGGGTTCCCAGAGAACCTGGGAGCCGGTGTACCCACTTTCCTGAATGCAACAAACTCTAACTGGCCCCCCTCAAACAATTCCCTTGTGAAGAACTTAGTATAGCAATAGGCAGCCTTTCTCACTATAACAATAATAACTCACAGAAGCTGCTCTAGCAGCAAACGATAATGCTGCGGCTGCCTACTTCCACAGGTCACATAGAGTAAACTGAAGTCCTGTTAGCTCCAGGCGGTGGTACTTATGGGATGTAGAGGGAATGGCTTAGCTACAAACAAGTACAGTTTTATGTGCCAATTCCTCACTGATTCCTCATTCCATGGTGAGCAGTGTCCCCCAGAGTGGATGACAGAGAAAATACACTGCTAAAACATGCAAACGTAAAATGTGCATGACATCACAAACAATGATATACCCTGTACACAATATTCTGCATACACCTGCCTCTGTAATGTCTGTACACTTTTGCCGCCCACTTCTACCTCATTGCCCTGCTCTGCTCTTTGTTCTTGAGATTCCTTTGGCCATAAAACGGAATCACCTTTAGAACTTGCCTGACATGTCTCATGTGTTACTGGAAAGATGTCCTGCCCACTTGTGTCAGATCACTCATTCAGATAGCCGGGGAGGATAAAGTGCCACTAGATCTAAGCATCACCCACACTGGCAGAATAATAATTTAATCTGACCTCTGCTATTTTATATACACATCCAGCCAGGCTGGTATTTAAAGGATATGTGAAATACTGATTAAAGTGGAGCCAAGCACGAAACATATTAAAAGTGTCAAAGACATTGCTGGAAGCCACTTACATGAAGGTGATAAATGTGTAATATACACTGACACCAGTTCTACAATATTAGAATGTGCTGGCTGGGAATAGCAGGATGAAATGTGCTGAAGTAAGCAAGGAAATTGCTGTTATAATACTACTACTATCTACTACGCTCTGAATATACCTTGTGATGAAAATAATTAACTAAAATGTATAGAGATATAGGGCCAAATGTAATAGGGTGTCAGTTTTAGTAACAGTACAAACTCGCACCTTCTCGCATTTTTTAAAGGTGCGAGCTTGTGCTGTGACTCGCACTTTTCAGCTCGAGGCTACTGCATTTGCGACTTTAGGCGAGTAAACTGACACCTTTTAATGCATTATAAAGCCTGTCCTGGTTCTAAAAATACAGGGGCCAAAATGCGTAGGGGGCACCATTGAAGTCTATGCTGGGTACCGCTAAATCGTAACCACAAGGTTAATTGAGTTTAATCTTGTGGTTACATCATTGATACAATGTCGCAACATTGTATCAATGATGTAACCACAAGATTAAACTTCTATAGATTGTAAGCTTGCGAGCAGAGCCATCTTACCCGAATGTATGTCATGTATGTATGTCTTTTACAACCCAGTATAATGTTAATCTTGATTCAAATTGTAAAGCGCAACGGAATTTGCTGCGCTATATAAGAAACTGTTAATAAATAAATAATAAATAAATTAAACTCAATTAACCTTGTGGTTACAATTTAGGGGTACCCAGCATAGACTTCAATGGTGAATTCTCACCATTGAAGTCTATGGGGAACACAGGCTGACCGCATTCAGCCAATCAGTGAGCTGCTCCGACGGAGATGCCCACTGATTGGCTGGCGGCCCCTTCAATGACGGGGCACAAGTGTGCCCCGGTCATTTACGCGGAGCAAAGGTATGTGTACACACACATACCTTTGCTCAGTCCGACTTGCTATGGCTTTATTCATTTTTTTTTTAACCCTTTGGATGCCTACAGGGAACGAAGCGGACGTGAACTACGCATAGGAGAGGGGAGTATGGTTTTTTATTTCAGGTACCCCTATGGATTACTCTGGATACTAGGTGAGTATGTGTGAGTGTGAAGGTATGTTTTATTAAAATTTTACTATCACGGTGTCTGTTTGTTTTTTTACGTATTTCTTTAGTTGTGGAACTACAAGTGCCAGCGGACCCGTAATGTCCCGCATGCTGGTATTTGTGGATCTCCAAATACCAGCATGCGGGGGAGGCTTGCTGGTACGTGTGGTTCTACAACTAAAGACAATATTTAACCCTTTAATTTACACAAAACACTAACAATATCAAACCGGCACCCACCGCCCTAGGATGCCGGGGATAGCCTAGGCCTGGGGTGCCCTGGAGAGGGGGACCCCTTTATTGGGCTGACTATCGGTCAGAGGTAATGCTTCGGCCAGGGATACCGTTGAAAGGTTTTCCCTGGCTGTGGCATTATCCCCCGCTAGAAAGAGTTCAGTGCTGGTTTTGGAATATTCAGAGGACCCCTACTCATTTTGTCCCCTGATTTTCCAGAACCAGCTCAACAAAGCCCTGTGCTGGTTCTTAATATACAGGGGCCCCCTACGCTTTTTGGCCCCTGTATTTTTAGAACCAGGACAGACTTTATAATGCCCGGGGCTGGTTATGCTTTTGGGGAGGGGGTGCACGTAATTTTTTTTAGAATTTAAAACCTTTTACATAAGTACACACAGAAACATGCACGTATCTCATGGATATGAGCATTTTTCTGTGTTAATATGACCTGCTCCATACGCGCACGCAGGGGTGGTTTCTGAGTACCTAGAAACCCCCCCTGGCCGCCGCTCCATCGCCGTGCAGCTAAACAACACTTTATTTATTTCTATTAAAAGGAGCTGCCGGAGTTCTCTTATACTGGCTGTGGCTGGAACTGGGCTGGCTGACTGTAGGGGGAGCTGCTGCGGAAGCGCGCAGCTCCTCCTAGGAAGGATGGGGCATTGACTGCAAGAGGCCAAGCTTGGGTGCTGCCGCCGGGTGACTTAATTCCCGGCGCTTTCTCCTGGACCTGGAGCCCAGGTGAAGTTTTGTGGGGGGTCCGCCGGCGGGGGGGTTACTGCCCGCGCGCCCGGGAGGGGGGGGGCGTTTTGCCAGTGGGGGTGTTCTTTATTAACTGACGCTGTATTTCTTTGCCTGTGCTTATGGTTATTTGTGAAAGAGGTGTGTGTATGTATGTATGTGTGTCTGTGTTGGTGTGTGTGTCTGTCTAGGTTAGTGTGTGTGTGTGTCTGTCTATGTTAGTGTGTGTGTGTGTCTGTCTAGGTTAGTGTGTGTGTGTCTGTCTAGGTTAGTGTGTGTGTGTGTCTCTGTCTAGGTTAGTGTGTGTGTGTGTGTCTCTGTCTAGGTTGTGTGTGTGTGTCTGTCTAGGTTAATGTGTGTGTGTGTGTGTGTGTGTGTGTCTGTCTAGGTTAGTATGTGGGTGTGGGTGTCTGTGTCATTGTGTGTGAGATGCCGAACTGACTGTCCATCATCCAAATAAATATAAATATATATATATATATATATATACTGTGTGTGTATGTATATATACATATATATATATATATATATATATATATCTATCTCCACAGTTCTGCTGGCACTCTGAATAACACTGTGACAACTTGATCCTGTGCCAGAATCCAATATCATACACCCCCAAAAAACAAACGGCACTAAGACACTGGTGTAAAGAACAATAGATTTTATTGTAAAAAGATCAACAGTTTGTATGTCCTGACGACAAGCTATTGTTCTTTACACCAGTGTCCTAGTGCCGTTTGCTTTTTGGAGATAGATTATTATTATTATTATTTATTATTTATTAATTGTGGCTAGATTTATTTTTTATTTTTTTCATATTTGGAAACCCCGCTTTCAAATTCCTGCGTTTGCCACTGTGCTCAGGATATACTCGCTAGCCTGAAGCAGGTTTATTATTTGGGGACTTTTGGTTATCTATTTTTGCGAGTCTAAAACAGACACCCTATTACATTGGAGAGTTGTGAAAAATTTAGCACAAAACTCGCAATTTACCAAAACTGACACCCTATTACATTTGGCCAATAAAGTTCTACTGTAGCGCAAGTCATTCCAAATAGCGGTACTGCTGTTCTTACATTTATATAATGGTTATACAGCACAGTTTACTGTTCAACATATGGAACAATATATTTCCGAAGGTTTCGTTTTATTTATTATTGCGTCATTGTACTATGTAAGGTGCTGCGGGCCCGTTTGTTGCACCATATAAATATAAAAGATAATAATAATAATTGTTTAGTTTCCGGCACAAATGGGAGCGATGAAGAGATTGCAGGGAATGTATGAAGGTATGTACTGTTTGGGAATGGGTATGTAATACAGGCATGCGGGATGCCTCCTGTCAAAATACCCACAGCGGCATCCTGATGGTTGGTATCCCGACATGGATCCAGTAAGTATACTAACCAACCCCCCTTCTCCCCCTAATCCTTCCTTCTTGTAGCCTAACCCCCAACCCTTCCCACCCCGCACCCTAAACCTCCCCGTTAGAGCCTAAATCTAAGTCTCCCCCCCTAGTGCCTAACCCCCCCCTTAGGGGTGCCTAACCCTAACCTCCCCCCCAAAAAAATCTAACCCTTACCCCGCTATGCTGCCTAAACCTAACACCTCCCCCTCCCCCCCGTGGCTAACAGCCAAGACACCCCGGCTTACCTTGTTTGGGTCGGCGTCTGTCAAGATTCCGACGGTGGGATTAAGATAGGCGTAATTATTGAAACGCCTATCTTAAGTCCTGTGTCGGGCTTGCACCGTCAGGATTTAGAACCGGCGGCATCCTGTCCGCCGGCCTGCTAACTACATCCCCTGTATGCACTAGCTGGTCGGACAAGAGACGTAGACAGTTCAGCTACACCTGTCAGATATGTCACACTGACAGCTGACTGCAGAGTTTTCAAAACCAACTAAGACCGGAAAAATCATTGCTAATATATAAATATATACTATAAGCAACGTCTGCTTAGGTGATGATACGACACCTTATCACCTTTAGTGAGGGCTGTCACCAATAGAATTGTCAAATTCAAGATCTATATACCTGCTCTGGGGCCAAAATCGCCTAATACCAGGACTGTATTAACACCCGAGGGAGCCCGTGTGCAGCTCCCCAAGCCTTGCATAGCTGCATCTGACCTTGTGCCGTGCAAGTGGTTACCTGCTTCTCCATGGCACCATTGTCCAGAGATATTCAGGAAGATGGAGCATGGGCACAAGAGAGCCAGAGTCATTGCATTCACTATGCAGCGCCATCTTCACGAAGATCACTGGGAAGATGGTGTCACGGAGAAGGACACAATGTATGTATAATCTGGGGGCATGGTGTGAGGCCCCAGGGGCCTGTGTGCACCGCACACCCTGCACCCATTATATATAAGCCTATGCATAATATACACACGCTCATATATAGATGTTTTATATGCATATGTAATAATAAAATATACATACCCTTTTTTAGCTGTTTTCTTTTTCTTGAATGAACAACACAGAAAAGAGCCCCCAAGTATGTCCAGTAAAGATGCAGCCCATCCAATATATAGCGCAGAGCCAAGCTCATACCTGAGACACAGAATATGATATTAAGGTAACACTGCAGGTAGCTATGTGACACTGGGGCAAAGGCAAACTTTGTCTTATATAAAAACACTTGTACATTACACACCATTACTTTTATATATAAGTGTCCTAATGACACTAATCCAGGTACATGCTGTGCTTCACTGACACATGGCTCTGGTTCCATAATTAAAAAAATACTTATCTACTGGAATAGATCATATACTATACAGATAGAAAGACATTTACTGCACTAGTAAAAAAGATTATTCAGGAAGTGATACTTATTAATTCTAGTAAAACCTCAATAGAGATAATAATAATAACATTATCCAATGTTGGTTATTATTGTGTATTGTATGGAGATGAGGGTGCTACTACTGACAACAATATATATCCTAGGAACACAAAAAGAAAAAAAATAAACTGTTGTCCTGTATGTGGTAAACATACAATAAATGACAAGCTAAAATTTTACTTTTAATAGTGATTTAAAAAATGAGCATGAGATCAGAGAAATAAGCAAAAACAAAAGGAAATAAAAATATAAGATAAGTCAGAAAAAGTGAACGTAAAACTGGATCTTACTTAATCTCTGAATATATTTATTGATTTATCCGTATTACTTGTATTAGAAACCCTTTCTGTGGTATTAGTGTTATTATATACTTGAGTTGATCATTAGTCAAATAGAGCAAGGGACTATCAACCTGGACAAACCATGTAGCATTGCTGGATAAAGACTGGCTTCTGTTGCATGTAGCCCACAAATGCTGGACAGCTTTACTTTTACACTGCAATTTAGATGTGAGTTTGGACACCCCCCCCCCCAAATTTAAATGTCTCTACACATTTTACATCTGCCCGCATCTGCAGGGCAGCCTGGTTTTACCAAGATGCACAGTTATTTGCTCTTTCTTAAACTCATTTCACGCATAAACAGCTATAACCCTGCTCGGACCAGGGAAACGGTGCTTGGGTTGAAGCCAGGGTTTTCTGTACTTACCCCCATTCAAACATGGGTTACGACCAATGGCGGCTCCAGAGGTGGGGCTGCAGCACAGTCCAAAATTCATATAGCGGAGCCACACCAACTGCCCTTCCAAACGCTGCCAAACATTATTGGTCGGGACTCACTGGTAGTTGGGGTGGCTTCCCTATTTGAATTTAGGACTGGGCTGCAGCCCCACATCTGGAGCCGCCACTGGTGATGACCCATGTTATTCATGGGTCGTCACCCTTCACACCGGACCCGGGTCCTCCAGTGACCATGGTCTTTTGCAAGCCAATGGATGCTTGGAGATGATGTCATATCCAAGCTCCTCTGAGCCGACCAATCAGAGCCTTTTAGGCATGTCCTGGGTCATTGAGACCCGGGTTATGTCATTCATACTACAGGCGACGTGTCGGACCCAGGAATTATCCTGCTACCGGTCACGGACCCGAGACTCTGACCCGGGACAGCCCCATTCACACATAGGGCCTGATTCAGAGCCGCTTGTTCGCACAACTGCGCATGCGTATGGGTCGTAAAGCGCATGCGCAAATCAGTCATTGCGGTCGGAAATCATGCGCTCGCAAAATAGCGAGAGGGCTGCTAATTTGATTGACAGAATGTACCGTTTGTGGGTGGTAACAGGGGAAGGTGCTTGAAAACGGGGGAGTGGAGATCCGAACGCAGGCGTGCCTAACGGTAAAAAGGGCGTTTAATGGGAGTGCATAATTAGTAAAGGAGCATCATCGACCACGTCACTTGGTTGTCTTTTAGCCTGAACTGCTCGCAGTGATAGCGGTAGGATAAACCTACCACAAGCACTGCGAGCAGTTCAGATGCCTTTCGATGTACCCGATTAATCAAATAAATACCGGAGATGACGTGTGATGCGAACGGCAAAGGGGCGTCTTCACAAAATAGCGAGCGCATTTTTCGGACGCTCGCTCAGACATAGAGGCGTCAACAAACCGCAATGAACGAGCGCTCAATTTAAATAGCCGGCCCCTTTTTTGGAACGACCGTCCGCAAATAGCGTCCGGCTCTGAATCAGGCCCTCAGTCTACACCCGGATGGTATGCGTGCACTGGCAAAAACCCTGGTACCTAGGCTGTGTGAAAAAGGTATTACTCTGTTCCCAAATCTCTATCAGGCCCTGCATCATGTGTATCTGTTATAAAATAGCTGGGAGTATCTGTTAAAAAATAGCATTGTAAAGATACACTGTAAAAACAATCAACCTGTGGATATAAATTTTCTAAATATAATTTAATATATTTTTTTCTTACATTTGCTTAGGTAATTCTAAATTATGTTAACCCTTGTTGCATAAACCCAATAAAACTAAAAATAAATGAAAACATTTTAAAACAAAAAAAACAAAAACAACTTACTTTATTCCACCGTAGAGTGGGTCAAAAAACTGTTGAGTGATTGTGGCTGCATACCAGGATACTGGCACTAAGCAGGAGATTCCTGGATGTATAAAATCAGAATGTTAGAATTTTGGATTACAGATTGTCAGAATGTGGCTTTTTGTACTTCCTACTGTAAATTATATATACATGATAATATGCTCCAACTCACCTAAAAATTCTAATATCTATATTCAGCTGTATTTCCTATTGTAACTTATATGTACATGATAATTTGCACCAAGTCACCTAGGAATTCTAATTTCCATATTCTACATTAAGATTTACTCCCTACTGTAAATTACAAATGGGATCAGGGCAGACTTGCCTACTTTTGAAAAAGCCTTTCAGGGAGATTGTGAAAGGAACACCTATGAGCGCGGCAGTAAAGTGGGCGTGTACTGTTACATCTGAAAGGAGCGTCATAATACTGACTTACATCCAAATGTAAGAGAGCCCCAAAGCAGTTAGTAAGATCTACTTGTTCTAGAAAACACATTACTACATTTCAGAAAATGCATGTAGCCATAGGGATCATTGTACCTTATACCCAATGCAGGGAAATTATACTAATGATCCCATTTGAATTTTTTTTTTTTTTAAATATTACAGTTACATAATGGGGGTAAGGTGTAATCAGGGAGATTGGCAGACTCTTCAGGGAGACAGGGAGATTACTGTTATTTCAGGGAGTCTCCCTGACAATGAGGGAGAGTTGGCAAGTATGGATCAGGGTCGGACTGGCCCACAGCAGTACCGGGGAAACCACCGGTGGCCCGCACTGCCTGAGGGCCCACCTACTCCTCTAGGTATCAGGTTCCAGACTATGCACTTGTATTGAACATTATACATATGCTACAATGCATTGCTGTTACTAATCTAGTACAGGGATGGGGAACCTCCTGCGCGGGGGGCCATATAAGGCCCTTGGAATAATTTGGTCTGGCCCTCTGAGCTTTTTTCTGCTAACCTCATCTGGCTAGCAGGGTGCCTAGAATGCCACACTGTAGCCAGAATCTATGCAGCAGTGCCGCCTGGAGCGTTACTGTATGTAATGGGGAATGTTTCTGTTATGCTAGGTACACACTGTCAATATATCGATTGTTCGATCAACGAACGCTGTATTTCCAGTGCATCGGCTGGTATGTACTCCTGGTATGTCTGTGAACAACGTCGTTCACAGACATATCAGGTTGGCCCTGCAGCACAGCCGATGCCAATATATCAGAGTAGGGACCGCCAAGGACCAGTGCAAGGCTCCTGGGTGCCCTAGGCAACATTTCACCCACCGCGCCTGCTCCCTCTAATTCATAATATGCCACACATTAGAGATCCCAATTTATAATATGCCAAACAGCAGTGTCCCATTTTCATAATATACTATATGGAAATGTCCCAACTAATATGCCACACAGCAGATCCCCAAAATCATACTGTGCCTCATAACACTGCCCCAATTCATAATATGCCAGACATCTGTGCCACAAATTCATTATATGCTACACAGCTGTATCCCATTTGTGCCCCCAATAAATAATATGCCATGCAGTTGTGCCACAATACCTAATATGCCACACAATTGTGCCCACAATACATATGCCACACAATACCCCAAATCCCTTATATGCCATACAGCTGTGTCCCCAATATATTATGCCACACATCCGTGCCCCAATAAATATTTATACCACACATCTGTGCCCCCATTATGTCATTACCCACTGACACCCCCCCGCCACACACACACACACACACACACACACACACACACACACACACACACACACACACACACACACACAGTGACAAGCTGACACCTGGAGGAAAGGAGATGACTGGAGGAGAGGGAAGGGGCCATCACCACTGCTGCTGACTTTACTGCTCTTACAAGTGAGAATACAGTGCTGGGGGCTGGGGAGTTCCTGCGTCAGCCTTGGTGATCAGTAGTCCTGGCCAGGACTGAAAGAGACCGCCTTTATTTATTTATTTTATGGTGTCAGTGGTGCCCTCCAGTGGCTGGTGCCCTTAGGCAACCGCCTAAAGCTGTCTAATGGTAGCACAGGCCCTGGGACCACAGATACGACATGACTTGGCAGGCAAATTTAAATGCCCGTCCAGTTGTGATGTCAGACCAGACATATCAAGCGGCATATTGCAAAGCGTGTATAACTTACTAATTGGCTGCTCAGACGGCGGAACGGTCTGCTGACCAATCTGTCGAGTAAAGGCTCATACACACTAGACGATGTGTGTGATGAGCGATATTGGACAAGGCGGGCGCGGCAGGGGTGGTGACATCGGTAAGTGTATACACACTTGCCGATGTCGGCCATGACAAACAACGGCGGGAGGGGGGGAACGGGGCCATGCTGCATTTGGCAGCATGGCATCGTTAACAATATCCCCAGATTGAGCTGCATGTTCAGCCGACTGGGGATATCGTTAACGACCAGCGGGAGTGCACATCGTTGATCATTCATTGCATACACACTGGACAATATGAACAATATATCTTTGAACTATATTGTTATCGTCCATAAATGTTGTCTAATGTGTACGCGGCTTAATTGTGTATGCAGCATTACTCTGTTCGCATGGTTATGGGGCCATGTGTAAGTTTGGTGATTATTCTGTACTTGTTAGAAAATTATTTGTGTGTATTGTGGATATTGTAATCTTTGGTGGAGGTAACTAAAATAGAGGAAGAAATGTAGCAGAAGAAATGTATTGTTGGCCAAATACAGTGCATGATTGTGATATATATTGTAACCTTTGTCACTGACCAGCATCACTAGTCACCACAGATAAGGATCCTTCAGTTGTTTTAAATAAGCATTCACTGCACTGATGAATTATAATCTTATAATGCTCAGTTTACTCTATTCTCTGCTACATTGTTTGAGGGGCCCAAAAAGACAACCATACAGAACTTTTAAGAATGCCCCACTATTGCAGCTACAGGTAGCCCACGTGTCTGTGCTTTATGTTTACATAGATGCACATCCATGTTCTGGTTTTTGGAACTGCCCCCTGAAAATCAATCTGCACCTATTTTTATAGGTTCGACTGGAGAAAGAAAGAAAATATCAGTTCAAAACCAATTATTAATTTAAATGTTTTTGGGGGAGATTTATCAAAGTATTGAGAGATAAAGTACCAACCAATCAGCTCCTGTCATTTTTCAAACACAGGACCTCATTTATAGAGAGATAACCTTGCTATCACTCGTTACTCAGGGTTATTTTTCTCGAAAAATAGGTTCAGGAACGGTGGGTGGAGCTACTGGGGGCAGGGGCTGGCTGGCAACTTTTAGCCTGGGGGGCAAATGCATGCAGGCGGCCCTGGCAGAGGAGTAGCGTGTAGCCAGGGTGCCCAAAGAACGTGCGTGCTACGGCGCCGCCCCCCCTCAAGTGTTTCAGGAAGGAGGCGGGTCCATATGGGATTAATGTAAGGTAAAAATAAAGATTAGGGGCAGCCCCCTGTCGTAGTGCCCATATGCAGTGCCCCCGTGTGCCACAGGAGATAACACCCTTATGCAGGCCTCCAGTAGTGCCCCCAGTAGTGATCCCCCCTATGCAGTGCCCCCAGTAGTGGTCCCCCTTGTTCAGTGCCCCTTGTGCCCCCCCCAGTAGTAAGCCACTTATATAGTGCCCCCAATAGTGGTACCCCCTATGCAGTGCCCCCAGTAGCAGTCCACCCCCCCATGCAGTGCCCCCAATAGTGGTAACCCTTATGCAATGTCCCTTAAATAGTGGCCCCAGTTGTAGTCTCCCCCCTATGCAGTACCCCCAGTATTGCCCTTTATATAGAGCCCCCAGCAGTGGTCCCTCGCAGTGCCCCCAGTGGTAGTCCCCTCCCCCTATGTAGTGCCCCTAGTAGTAGTCCCCTCCCCCCTATGCAGTGCCCCTAGTAGTAGTCCCCTCCCCTTGTAGTGCCCCCAGTAGTAGCCCCCCCCTTGTAGTTCCCCCAGTAGTAGTAGTCCCCCCCTTGTAGTGCCCCCAGTAGTAGTAGTCCCCCCCTTGTAGTGCCCCCAGTAGTAGTAGTCCCCCCCTGGTAGTGCCCCCAGTAGTAATCCACCCCCCTGGTAGTGCCCCCAGTAGTAATCCCCCCCTGGTAGTGCCACCATAGAAATCCCCCCCTTGGTAGTGCTCCCATAGTAATCCCCCACTGGTAGTGCCCCCATAGAAATCCCCCCCCTGGTAGTGCCCCCATAGTAATCCCCCCCCTGGTAGTGCCCCCAGTAGCCCCCCCGCCCCCAGTAGAGAGAGAGAGACTTAATAAAAAAAAAAAAAAACACTTACCTGAAACTCCCGCTCCTGGTCCCGACACTTCCACCTGCTCCTCTGGCCGCTTTGCATTATGGGAGAGACGTCGTCATGACGACGGCTCCCCCATTACCCACTGCGGGAGCCGGAAGATGGCTCCCGCAGTGGGAGCAGCAGCAGCCGATGAGAGTCTGACAGACTCTCAGCGACTGCTGATTACAGCAAACACACAGTTGTCGGCTCCGGCGGCTGTGTGTCTGTGCTGCGTAGCGCTGACCGAACTCCGTCCGGTCAGCGCTACACACGCGGTGCAGTCTGTGTCACAGTGATACAGACTGCACCGGCCCGCGGCCCGCATGACGCTGCAGCCCGGGGGGCACATGGCACCCTGCCCCCCGGCCCAGCCCGCCACTGACTGGGGGTGGAGCTATATAAAAAACTATATAAAAACTATTTTATATAAATAATAAATATATATATATATATATATATATAGTATTGAGAAAAGAAGGCTCTCAAAAGGGACTTTAAATAAAACTTATCTTATGGGAAATACATTTTGGCCCAGGACATTACATCCTAGTTAAATGAGAGGTTCAGAAACTGAGGGCCTGATGCAGACCCGCACGCAAGCGCTATGCGCTCGCAAGCGGGTTGATGGTGGGCACTGCGCACTCGCGGCGTGCACAATGCGCATGCGCGAGCCCCGGAGCGAGTGAGAAATTCACTCGCTCCGGGGCTCGCTACAAACGGGGCGGCTGTCGATGTTGATCGACAGCTCGCCCCGTTTTGTAGGCGGGGAGGGGGGGTGGCTGGTCAAACAGAGGCGTTCCTGAAGGAACGCCTGTCGTTTGTGGGCGACCCTACTGACAACACTCGTGATGTCAGAAGTGAGCTTCCTGCTCTATTTCAGCAGGAAGCTCACTGGGGCTAGTGGCAGACGAGACCCTACCACAAGGGTCTCGTTGCAAGCCCGATGGTCGCGATAATCGTGACCATCACCTGGCCATTCCAAAAATGCGAGCCAGGAAGCTGGGTAACAAAAAAAAAGCGGCCGCCCTGTTTCAGAGCCTCTGAATTAGGCCCTGAGTTCCTGCTTGTTCTTGCTGAAAAATAACACTGGTGGCTCCAACCAATCAGCCCCTAACTGTCATGTGTTTTAAAAATGACTGGAGCCAGTGGCAAACTCAGGATTTTGAAAGGGGGGTTACCGAACCAATGAAAAGATATCTAGCCACAAATAGATAGGCAGACAGACAGACAGATAGATAGATAGATAGAAACGAGAAGCAGTCGGGAAGACAATGGATGGAATCCTGACCGCCGGCTTCCCGACTGTCTAATCCCGGCAAGGGTTAGATTTAGGCTAGGGTTAGGCACCCCCCCGGGAGACTTAGGTTTAGGCAGCGGGGAAGGGGGGTTAGGTTTAGGCACTTAAGAGGGGGGATTAGGGCTAGGCACATGGGGGGAAGGTTAGGGTTAGACACCCCTAAGGGAGGGTAAGGGGGAAAAATTAGGTTAGTCAATACTCACCTTTGCCGATCGGGATTTCCTCCTCTGTCGGATAGTCGCTGTCGGGATTAGAACTGCCGGCCATGCAGCCGGTGGTAAATCATATGTATTCCGATAGAAACAGCTTACACAGGATTCAGGACCACTACAGTAAAATATACCACTCACCCTATGCAGGGCCGGTTCTAGACATTGTGGAGCTCAGGGCGAAAGTTCACAGTTGCACCCCCTCCCCCCCCCGCAAAAAAACCCCAACAACTTTTTGTAGATGACGTTCCTCTGCGCGCACTGAAAGCATAGGCGCTTCCGGAAAGGGGGTGTGTCCTTGCGGAACACCCCCAATTCATCACACTGTGGGGTGTGCCCAGCACTTATGAAGGTGCTGGGCTTCCCCCCAAGCTCTCCCCTCTTGGCGAATAATTGCCATGTGCAGTAATGCGCCTTACACAGTATGTCTTACACAGTAATGCCCTTTATAACACATTATGCCACATGCAGTAATGCCCTTTATAAACACATTATGCTACATGCAGTAATGTCCTGTATAACACATTATGCCACATGCAGTAATGGCCTTCATCACACATTATGCCACATGCAGTAATGCCCTGTATAACACATTATGCCACATGCAGTAATGGTTTTTATAACACATTATGCCACATGCAGTAATGGTTTTTATAACACATTATGCCACATGCAGTAATGGTTTTTATAACACATTATGCCACATGCAGTAATGGCTTTTATAACACATTATGCCACATGCAGTAATGCCCTGTACAATACATTATGCCACATGCAGTAAAGGCCTTTATAACACATTATGCCACATGCAGTAATGGCCTTTATAACACATTATGCCACATGCAGTAATGGCCTTTATAACACATTATGCCACATGCAGTAATGGTTTTTATAACACATTATGCCACATGCAGTAATGCCCTGTATAACACATTATGCCACATGCAGTAATGCCCTTTATAACACATTATGCTACATGCAGTAATGTCCTGTATAACACATTATGCCACATGCAGTAATGGCCTTCATCACACATTATGCCACATGCAGTAATGCCCTGTATAACACATTATGCCACATGCAGTAATGGTTTTTATAACACATTATGCCACATGCAGTAATGGTTTTTATAACACATTATGCCACATGCAGTAATGGTTTTTATAACACATTATGCCACATGCAGTAATGGCTTTTATAACACATTATGCCACATGCAGTAATGCCCTGTACAATACATTATGCCACATGCAGTAAAGGCCTTTATAACACATTATGCCACATGCAGTAATGGCCTTTATAACACATTATGCCACATGCAGTAATGGCCTTTATAACACATTATGCCACATGCAGTAATGGTTTTTATAACACATTATGCCACATGCAGTAATGCCCTGTATAACACATTATGCCACATGCAGTAATGCCCTTTATAACACATTATGCCACATGCAGTAATGCCCTGGATAACACATTATGCCACATGCAGTAATGCCCTGTATATTACATTGTGCCACACACAGTAATTCCCTTTATAATACAGTATCCCCAATTCAAATTACGTCACACATTAGTCCCTTATTCATGTTATGACACACAGTGGTGCCCGTTTTACACAATGCCCAAATAAGTGCCCCTTATACGCAAGGCCCACAGTACTGAGTAGTAGTGCCCCTAATACAATGCCCACAGTAGTAGTGCCCCCTATAGTAGTGCCCCAGTAATAATGCCCCCTATATTAGTGCCCACAGTAGGAATGCCCCCTATAGTAGTGCCCAAAGTTGTAATGCCCCCATTAGTGCCCCCTATAGTAGTGCCCCCAGTAGTAATGCCCCCTTATAGACATGTCCCCAATAGTAATGTCCCCTTATAGACATGCCCCCAGTAGTAATGCCCCCTTATAGACATGCCCCCAGTAGAAATGACCCCTTATAGACATGCTCCCAGTAGTAATGCCCCCTAATAGACATGCCCCCAGTAGAAATGACCCCTTATAGACATGCTCCCAGTAGTAATGCCCCCCTATAGACATGCCCCCAGTAGTAATGCCCCCTGCAGTAATGTCCCTTATAGACATGCCCCCAGTAGTAATGCCCCTTACAGACATACCCCCAGTAGCAATGCCCCAGTAGTAATGCCCCTTATAGACATGCTCACAGTAGTAAAGCCCCCCTATAGACATGTCCCCAGTAGTAATGCCCCTTATAGACATGCCCCCAGTAGTAATGCCCCCATGCCTCCCTTCTGAAAAATAAATTTTTTTATTATACTTACCTTAGGCCCACGACTCCACCACGGATCTATGGGAGAGACGTCACGACATCCCTCTCATAGTGCTCTATGCGGGAGCCAGAGCTCTGGAGTGAGCTTCGGCTGCCGCTGCAGGGAGGGAGCCAGGTACCCGCTGATATTTGTTATCAGCCCGGCAACGCGGGGGGGTCTGGCGCTGTTTTTTTTTTTTATTATGGGATTATTATTTTTTTTACCTTCTGGGGACTCAGTGGCGCCCTCTACGGGCCCTGTTAGCCCACCCCTAGAACCGCCACTGACCCTACGAAGGGGTACACACACACACACTGACTGACAGGGGGGGCCTATTCATCAAACGATAAATGGCCCGGTAACCATGCGGAAACGCTAGTTTCTGCATTTTTAAGTTACTGGGCCATTCATCATTAGAGGTCCTATCAGAGACCCCCCCCCGGTAATCAGCAAACTCCGAAAACTAAAAGTTTCTGGAGTTCGCTACCGAGAACAAGCTCCATCTTCAGATGGCACTTGTGCTGGGATCCCCGCTCCTTCCTATGGGAAGGAGTTCCGGGGTGGTGAAGAGGGATCCGAGCGGATCCCTCCGCCGCCTCCTCACCAGCTCCCCGGTAGCTGTGCGTTTGCATTGCCGGGACAGGGAGCAGGTAAGTAACGCAGCTACAGAAGTAGCTGCGATACTTTCCACAGGAGCAACTGCTTGCAGTTGTCCCCTCACCGGAGCAATGATGAATTGCTCAGGTGTCAGGCTTCCCCCGCTGCAAGTTGGATACTTAAGTATCCCTCACAGCACTAAACTTCATCATCGGAGGCCATACGGCCTTCGATGATGAATAGGCCCCAAAGACACACACACACCCCTATCACTAAAAAACATGAATGCAGCAAGCAAATAAATACAACCAGCATAATTTATTAAAGACCTCCCTCCCCCCTCCAGTAGTGGTCCCCCCTTTGCAGTGCCCCCAGTAGTAGTCCCCCTTATGCAGTGGCCCCAGTAGTACCCCTTATATAGTGCCCCCAGTAGTAGTCCCCCCTATGCAGTACCCCCAGTAGTAGTCCCCCCTATGCAGTACCCCTAGTAGTGTCCCTTATATAGTGCCCCAGTAGTAGTCCCCCCTATGCAGTACCCCCAGTAGTAGTCCCCCCTATGCAGTACCCCCAGTAGTGTCCCTTATATAGTGCCCCAGTAGTAGTCCCCCCTATGCAGTACCCCCAGTAGTAGTCCCCCCTATGCAGTACCCCCAGTAGTGTCCCTTATATAGTGCCCCAGTAGTAGTCTCCCTTTGCAGTGCCCCTTATATCATGCCCCCAGTAATAGTCCCGCTTATGTAGTGCCTCCAGTAGTGCCTGTTATATAGTGCCCCTAGTAGTAGTGCCCCCTTTGCAGTGCTCCTTATATAGTGCCCACAGTAGTATTCCCCCCTTTGCAGTGCCCCAGTAGTGTCCCTTATATAGTGCCCCCAGTATTAGTCTCCCTTATGCAGTGGCCCCAGTAGTGCCCCTTATATAGTGCCCACAGTAGTAGCCCCCCTATGCAGTGCCCCTTATAGTGTCCCCAGTATTAGTCCCCCCAGAAGTGCCCCTTATGTAGTGCTCCCAGTAGTAGTCCTCCCAGAAGTGCCCCTTATGTAGTGCCCCCTATATAGTGCCCCCAGTAGTAGTCCCCCTTATATAGTGCCCCAAGTAGTAGTCCCACTATTCAGTGCCGCAGAATGGGTCATCCCCCTATACAGTGCTCCCAGTAGTGGCCACCCCCTCTATACAGTGCACCCAGTAGCGCCCCCCAATACAGTGCCCCTATTAGCGGCCCCCCCCATACAGTTCCCCAGTAGCACTCCCCCATGCAGTACCCCTATTAGCGGCCACCTGACCTATACAGTGCCCCGAGTAGCCCCCCCTTGCAGTGACCCTATTAGCAGCCACCCCCCCATACAGTGAACCCAGTAGCCCCCTACACAGTGCACCCAGTAGCACCCCCCCTATACAGTGCCCCTATTAGTGGCCACCCCCCCTATACAGTGCCCCAGTAGCGCCCCCCTATGCAGTGCCAGTGTCTGTCTCCCTAACATATACACACACACAAAAAAAACACAATTTACCTGAATCCCCGCTCCTGACGCGACCGCCGCTGTCCGCTCCGACCGGCCAGCTCTGCACCATGGGAGAGACATCATGAAGTCTCTCCCATCACCCACTGCGGAGGGAGCAGGAAGCTCATGAGTGAGCTCCAGCGGACTCCGGCCCTGATTCAGGGCAGCTCGCTCGCTCGCCCTGAATCAGGGCCATCCATCTTACTTTTTGGAGCGGCCTCATGGCCGCTCGCATAGCTGTGGGTGACCACCCACAGCTATAGCGAGCGGCCAAAATGATGGTCGCGATGGTCAAGACCATTGCAACCATCGGGCTTGCGACGAGACCCTTGCGGTAGGGTCTCGCTGCCACAAGCCCTGGAGTGCTTTTGGCTCTAGTGATGTCAGTGGGGCCGGCCCCAGACGGTAGGCGTTCCCATGGGAACGCCTCCGTCTGGGCAGCCACGCCCCCGGGACGCCCACCAAAGGGGGCGTGCTGTCAATCACCATCGACAGCACGCCCCCCTTGGTGCAAGACCCATAACGACGGCTTGGCCGTCGTTATTCGGGTCTCGTGTATGCGCACAACGGGTCTCGCGCATACGCACTTGGGCAACATCGACCCGCTTGCGAGTGCTCGGCGCTCGCGAGCAGGTCTGAATCAGGCCTTCCCTCCGTGGATGCAGCAGCCAGTGAGAGTCTGTCTGACTCTCATTAGCTGCTAAAATAAACACAACGCAGCCGGGTAGTATGAGTGTACTACCCGATGCCGGCGGCAGTGTGTTTGTTAGCGAGTAGTTTGGCCGCACTTACTATGGTCTGCACTACACTTAGTGGGAACTCAGAAACCCCCACTCCATGCCTGGGAGCTGTTTGGTTGAAGCATCATTTAAGATTAGTAATGAGTGATAACAAGAAAATCACTTGTTGATAAATGAGGCTCACATGTCATTTAGGAGCTAATTGGTTAGTACTTTATCAAAGCTTGGAGATAAAGTTAAGTGAGATAAATTCACCCCATAGTCTAAACTACGGCTCACTCATAGATCAATCATGGTAGTGAGGGAGCATAGGTACTACATTTATTAACTATACCCCTTTTGTCATTTCAAATGTATTTATTACATTGTTTGAACCTCACTTTTCCATATAAAGTTACATTCCTTGTTTCCTTTACCTGTTTTTTTTGTAAAGGAGTACAAAGCAATATGGACCCCTACTAAACAGGGACAGCCCTTGTAAATTATTCTTCTCATCCAACAAAACAAAGGGGTCTATTTACTAAGCAGTGTTAGGAGATAGAGTGAAAAGTGATAAGGTGCCAGGTGTCAGCTCCCAACTGTCATTTTTCAAACACAGCCTGTGAGATGACAGTTGGGAGCTGATTGGCTGGCACCTTATCTCATTTCACTCTGTCTCCTAACACTGCTTAGTAAATAGACCCCTATATCTTGTATCTGCTCATCAGTCCATAACTAGGCTTCCACTCCCAGCAATCTGCCTTCTTATCTGCTCAATTTCTACCACTAAAATATGTAAAAAGTTCCACCCACACGGACGGTGTCCTTTTCACATGCAATACCCAGAGCAAGTGATATGTATACTTAGGCTTACCATACTATCCCTTTAAACCGGGACACTCATGAATTACACAGGTTCTGTGGCTGGCTGACTTCACGTCTGTATTTCACCTAGTTTAATCAGCCACAGACCCTGTGTAATCCATGAGTGTCCCGATTGAAAGGGATGATATGGTAAGCCTATTTATACTGCAATAATTACATTTTGTAAATGACCCCTATTGCATTAGACAGTTCTGTTAGCTCTTTAAAACGTAATTCCACAGCTGAACACTAGTACAGGTATGGGTGCTCTTCTCCATAAAAAATTATATACAGAAAGTAAAAAAAAAAAGTGGAAAGACAAAAAGGTAATTTTTGTGGCTACTTAGTGATAATGTTATGTACTGTTAAGATACTGGGTTAACATATTGCTCTTTTGAGATTCAGCTCTAGCTCGTGAAGCCAAATTCAGCCTACAGTAAGTGCTGGTATAGGCTGTCCCATCACCAAGCCACGCCCTGCCACCTAAGCAGTGGCTGAATCCAATGTCCTCCTGCTTTGGTAGATGCAATAGGTAACAAGATCTGCAGAGACTTGACCATCCAATTGTGCCGATCCTATACTAGGCCGGCAGAGGTGCTGTAGCTTCAGTAGAGCAAGGTTTAGATTAGAGATTCTGTGGAATCCGAACTGCTCCAAACACCGGGGATCCCAGTCCACCCGAGCCACTTTGAGGCCGAATGTCATTCTCCGAACGTCGGATTCTCGCAAAAGTTGGTTTCTATATAAGGTGCCGCAACCGGGACTCTGCACTATTTCACTCGCACGCTGCGCACTGCTCTGCTGATTAAAGTGGCTGTGTCCAGACTCACAAGTGGCTGTGCTGGTAAAGTGACTGTAGGGGGCACAGTGCACTATACTCTGCTGATTAAAGTGGCTGTGTCCAGACTCACAAGTGGCTGTGCTGGTAAAGTGACTGTAGGGGGCACAGTGCATACTGATGTATGCTGCGCTATACTCTGCTGATTAAAGTGGCTGTGTCCAGACTCACAAGTGGCTGTGCAGATAAAGTGACTGGGAATAGGGGGCCCACAGCACACTGATGTATGCTGCGCTATACTCTGCTGATTGCCAGACTCACAAATGTGTACAAGGCATGCTGATGTATGCTGCGCTGTACTCATGCCCATCTGCTCCAGTGTAGATAGCATTTGCCGGTAAGGCTGGGTGCCTGCTGATCTAAGGGCTGTCAGCTCACATTCCACTTTATAGTATGCACCAGCAGGTTACCCTTGGATGGTCGCTCTGCGCAGTGGAAGGGAGTTTGGGCATAATAAAGGGTGGAAAAATTTCAGAATGAGCTGGAGATCCTGGACCTTGTACCAATTTAACCCTTAGCAGTCTTTGGTGGGGAGAATGGTCCATGAGTTCACTGGCAACTTTTGGCACAATGTAGCCCCACAAAGTTTTAACTAGCAGTTGGCCCCGGTGACCACACATGATGGTAGCTATTTTAGGGGACATTTTAGAGGTCCTACCATTATTTTAACAACCCACCTAGCGACATTTAAGTACAGTGAAACCATAATACATTCTAACACACTGATATGGACATATAAAAAATAAATATCCAAAAAGTTTGATTTTTTTTAAAGATATCTAATTAAAGTATTGCATATCATGGCAATTCTCATACAGAAATAATAATTAAAAAGGATTACATCATGCAGCATGAGGACAGTTCACGACTGAACAGAACTGAAACCACCATCACCACCCATATTGGTTACATACTCATTTTATACATTTTTAATCACTAGGCAGATTTAATTGAACCAACAAATCACATCACACGATATAAGATACACATTAGGATTAGGGGTGTGCACCGGCCACTTTTCGTGTTTTGTGTTTTGGTTTTGGATCTGGATCTTTCTTCGTGTTTTGGATCTGGATTGGTTTTGCCAAAACCACCCTTCCGTGTTTTGGGTTCTGGGTTTTGTGTTTTGGATCTGTATTTTTTTGAAAAAAAGCATAAAAACAGCTAAAATCACAGAATTTGTAGGTTTTTCTGCTCCTATGCTATTATTAACCTCAATAACCTTAATTTCCACTCATTTCCAGTCTATTCTGAACACCTCACACCTCACAATAGTGTTTTTATGTCCAAAAGGTTGCACCGAGGTAGCTGGATGACTATGCTAAGCGACACGAGTGGGCGGCACAAACACGTGACCCATCTAGGAGTGACACTGCAGTGGCAGGCAGGATGGCAGTTAGAAAAACTAGGCCCCAAACTGTACATAATGCAAAGAAAAAAAGAGGTGCAAGATGGAATTGTCCTTGGGCCCTCCCACCCACCCTTATGTTGTATAAACAGGACATGCACACTTTAACAAATCAATCATTTCAGCGCCAGGGTCTGCCACACAACTGTGGCTGAAATGATTGGTTCGTTTGGGCCCCCACAAAACAAGCTGGCAATTAATGTGTCCCTGCACAAACTGGCTCTACGGAGGCAAGATGTCATCCTCATCCTCCTCATCCACCGATTCCTCACCCTCTTCAGTGTGTACATCCTCATCCTCACAAAGTATTAACTCGTCCCCACTTGAATCCACCACCACAGGTCCCTCTGTACCTTCTGGAGGCTGGTCTCCCTGGAAGAGCTGATAATTCATTTTGATGAACATCATCTTCTCCACATTCTGTGGAAGCAACCTCCTACGCCTTTCGCTGACAAGGTTCCCGGCTGCACTAAACACTCTTTCGGAGTACACACTGGAGGGGGGGCAACTCAGGTAAAATAGAGCCAGTTTGTACAGGGGCCTCCAAATTGCCTCTTTTTCCTGCCAGTACAGGTATGGACTGTCTGACATGCCTACTTGGATGCTGTCACCGATGTAATCCTCCACCATTCTGTCAATGGTGACAGTATCATATGCAGTGACAGTAGACATGTCAGAAATTGTTGCCAGGTCCTTCAGTCCGGACCAGATGTCCAAACTTGGTCCTGCCTGCCCTGCATCACCGCCAGCGGGTTGCTTAGGATACCTAAGTTTTTTCCTGGCAGCCCCAGTTGCGGGAGAAAATGAAGAAGGAGCCGTTGACGTGTCACGTTCCGCTTCAGCTGACAGTGTGTTCACCAGCAGGTCTTTGCACCTCTGCAGGCTTGTGTCGGCCGGAAAGAGAGACACCACATAGGCTTTAAACCTAGGATCGAGCACGGTGGCCAAAATGTAGTGGTCTGATTTCAACAGATTGACCACCCTGGAATCCTGGCAAAGCGAATGAAGGGCTTCATCCACAAGTCCCACATGCCGAGCGGAATCGCTCCGTCTTAGCTCCTCCTTCACTTTCTCCAGCTGCTTCTGCAAAAGCCTGATGAGGGGAATGACCTGACTCAAGCTGGCAGTGTCTGAACTGACTTCACGTGTGGCAAGTTCGAAGGGCTGAAGAACCTTGCACAACACGGAAATCATTCTCCACTGCGCTTGAGTCAGGTGCATACCCCCTCCTTTGCCTATGTCATAGGTGGATGTATAGGCTTGTATGGCCTTTTGCTGCTCCTCCATCCTCTGAAGCATATAGAGGGTTGAGTTCCACCGCGTCACAACCTCTTGCTTCAGGTGATGGCGGGGCAGGTTCAAGAGTGTTTGCTGGCGCTCCAGTCTTCGGCACGCAGTCGCTGAATGGCGAAAGTGGCCAGAAATTTTTCGGGCCACCCAAAGCGTCTCCTGCACGCCCCTGTCGCTTTTCAGAAAATTCTGCACCACCAAGTTTATTGTGTGAGCAAAACATGGGACGTGCTTGAATTTGCCAAGATGTAATGCCCGCACAATATTGGTGGCGTTGTCAGATATCACAAATCCCCAGGAGAGTCTAAGTGGGGTAAGCCACTGGGCGATGATTTCCCTCAGTTTCTCTAAGAGGTTGTCGGCGGTGTGCCTCTTACTGAAACCGGTGATACACAGCGTAGCCTGCCTTGTAACGAGCTGGCGTTTCTGAGATGCTGCTACTGGTGACGCTGCTGCTGTTGCTGCGTAAGGTGATACATCTACCCAGTGGGCTGTCACAGTCATATAGTCCTTAGTCTGCCCTGTTCCACTTGTCCACATGTCCGTGGTTAAGTGGACATTGTGTACAACGGCATTTTTCAGGACACTGAGGACACTTTTTCTGACGTTTCTGTACAGTCTCGGTATCGCCTGCCTAGTGAAGTGGAATCTAGACGGGATTTGGAACCGGGGACACACTACCTCCATCAATTGTCTAAATCCCACTGCACTAATGGCGGATACCGGACGCACGTCTAACACCAACATAGCAGTCAAGGCCTCAGTTATACGTTTTGCTTCAGGATGACTGCTGTCGTACTTCATCCTCCTCGCTAAGGACTGTTGGAGGGTCAATTGTTTAGTAAAAGTAGTGGTGTTCCTACTTCCTCTCTGGGATGATGAACGACTCCCAGCAGCAGCAGCAACAGCAGCAGCGGCAGCAGTAGGCGTAGCAATGCAGGATCCTCCGGAGGAATCCCGGATAGGAGAGTCAGTCATGCCAGTGATATGGCCTGCAGGACTACTTCCGATCCTGACTAAGGAGGAAATTGACGAGGAGGGAGTTGACGGTGTGGTTTGCAGGCGCTTGGATACAACAGGACAACGGGATTTAGGTGTCCCTGGACTGCTTACGGTCTGAGCCAAAGTTTCTGAACTTGACAGTAACTTTTTATGAACGCGCTGCAGGTGCCGTATAAGGGAGGATGTTCCTAGGTGGTTGACGTCCCTACCCCTACTTATTTCACCTTTACATATGGTACATATGGCAAGACAGTTGTTGTCCGGATTTGGATAGAAATATTGCCAGACCAAAGAGGTGGAATGTTTGGTCTTCTGCCCAGGCATGACCGTGATGGGCTTTTTCATCCCACGGACAACAACTGTCTCCCCCGGAGCCTGATTTAAACAAACCACATCACCATCAGAATCCTCCTCGCCAACTTCCTCCTCAGCGCCAGCTACACCAGTATCCTCATCCTGTTGTACTTCAACAGTGACATCTTCAATTTGCATATCAGCAAGTGGACTGTGGGTGCTCCTTTCAGCACTTGCAGGGGGCGTGCAAATGGTGGAAAGAGCCACCTCTTCCCGTCCAGTGCTGGGAAGGTCAGGCATCGCAACCACCACCACACTTGGACTCTCTTTGGGGATTTGTGATATCTTCTTAGAAAGCACAGTTCTTCGCTGTGCTTTTGCCAGCTTAACTCTTTTGATTTTTTTAGTGGGAGGAGTGCTTCCATCGTCATGTGAAGCTGAACCACTAGTCATGAACATACTAGGGATCGACCTTAGCCGTTCCTTGCCACTCCGTGTCGTAAATGGCATATTGGCAAGTTTACGTTTCTCTTCAGCTGATTTAAATGTCTTTTTCAAGGTCATTTTCCTGAACTTTGCCATTTGGGATTGTATGTGCCCTCTACTATGACATTGGGCATCGGCCTTGGCAGACGACGTTGATGGCATGTTATCGTCTATGTCATGACTAGTGGCAGCAGCTTCAGCACTAGGAGGAAGTGGTTCTTGATCTTTCTCTATTTTATTTTTATCGGAGAAAGTTTGGTCCTCCATTTATGTTATATCGATTTGATATATACGTGCGGCTAAACACAGAAAATAAATTTTTTTTTGGTTCGGACTGGAGTGTACTTTGTGGGTTACAGCACCCTTTAACGGTCAAGCCAGCTGGCCCTTTACTTATGACACAGGCGCACTCTTGGCACTACTTTGTTGATGCACGTGCGGCTACTGCGCACACAATTCACAAACACAGAAAATAATTTTTTTTTGGTTTGGACTGGAGTGTACTTTGGGGGTTACAGCACCCTTTAACGGTCAAGCCAGCCGGCCCTTTACTTATGACACAGGCGCACGCTTGGCACTACTTTGTTGATGCACGTGCGGCTACTGCGCACACAATTCACAAACACAGAAAATAATTTTTTTTTTGGTTTGGACTGGAGTGTACTTTCGGGAGTTACAGCACCCTTAACGGTCAAGCCAGCCGGCCCTTTACTTATGACACAGGCGCACGCTTGGCACTACTTTGTTGATGCACGTGCGGCTACTGCGCACACAATTCACAAACACAGAAAATAATTTTTTTTTGGTTTGGACTGGAGTGTACTTTCAGGGGTTACAGCACCCTTTAACGGTCAAGCCAGCCGGCCCTTTACTTATGACACAGGCGCACGCTTGGCACTACTTTGTTGATGCACGTGCGGCTACTGCGCACACAATTCACAAACACAGAAAATAATTTTTTTTTTGGTTTGGACTGGAGTGTACTTTCGGGGGTTACAGCACCCTTAACGGTCAAGCCAGCCGGCCCTTTACTTATGACACAGGCGCACGCTTGGCACTACTTTGTTGATGCACGTGCGGCTACTGCGCACACAATTCACAAACACAGAAAATAATTTTTTTTTTGGTTTGGACTGGAGTGTACTTTCGGGAGTTACAGCACCCTTAACGGTCAAGCCAGCCGGCCCTTTACTTATGACACAGGCGCACGCTTGGCACTACTTTGTTGATGCACGTGCGGCTACTGCGCACACAATTCACAAACACAGAAAATAATTTTTTTTTGGTTTGGACTGGAGTGTACTTTCAGGGGTTACAGCACCCTTTAACGGTCAAGCCAGCCGGCCCTTTACTTATGACACAGGCGCACGCTTGGCACTACTTTGTTGATGCACGTGCGGCTACTGCGCACACAATTCACAAACACAGAAAATAATTTTTTTTTGGTTTGGACTGGAGTGTACTTTCGGGGGTTACAGCACCCTTTAACGGTCAAGCCAGCCGGCCCTTTACTTATGACACAGGCGCACTCTTGGCACTACTTTGTTGATGCACGTGCGGCTACTGCGCACACAATTCACAAACACAGAAAATAATTTTTTTTTAGGTTTGGACTGGAGTGTACTTTCGGGGGTTACAGCACCCTTAACGGTCAAGCCAGCCGGCCCTTTACTTATGACACAGGCGCACGCTTGGCACTACTTTGTTGATGCACGTGCGGCTACTGCGCACACAATTCACAAACACAGAAAATAATTTTTTTTTTGGTTTGGACTGGAGTGTACTTTCGGGGGTTACAGCACCCTTAACGGTCAAGCCAGCCGGCCCTTTACTTATGACACAGGCGCACGCTTGGCACTACTTTGTTGATGCACGTGCGGCTACTGCGCACACAATTCACAAACACAGAAAATAATTTTTTTTTTGGTTTGGACTGGAGTGTACTTTCGGGGGTTACAGCACCCTTAACGGTCAAGCCAGCCGGCCCTTTACTTATGACACAGGCGAACGCTTGACACTACTTTGTTGATGCACGTGCGGCTACTGCGCACACAATTCACAAACACAGAAAATAATTTTTTTTTGGTTTGGACTGGAGTGTACTTTCAGGGGTTACAGCACCCTTTAACGGTCAAGCCAGCCGGCCCTTTACTTATGACACAGGCGCACGCTTGGCACTACTTTGTTGATGCACGTGCGGCTACTGCGCACACAATTCACAAACACAGAAAATAATTTTTTTTTGGTTTGGACTGGAGTGTACTTTCGGGGGTTACAGCACCCTTTAACGGTCAAGCCAGCCGGCCCTTTACTTATGACACAGGGGCACTCTTGGCACTACTTTGTTGATGCACGTGCGGCTACTGCGCACACAATTCACAAACACAGAAAATAATTTTTTTTTAGGTTTGGACTGGAGTGTACTTTCGGGGGTTACAGCACCCTTAACGGTCAAGCCAGCCGGCCCTTTACTTATGACACAGGCGCACGCTTGGCACTACTTTGTTGATGCACGTGCGGCTACTGCGCACACAATTCACAAACACAGAAAATAATTTTTTTTTGGTTTGGACTGGAGTGTACTTTCGAGGGTTACAGCACCCTTTAACGGTCAAGCCAGCCGGCCCTTTACTTATGACACAGGCGCACGCTTGGCACTACTTTGTTGATGCACGTGCGGCTACTGCGCACACAATTCACAAACACAGAAAATAATTTTTTTTTAGGTTTGGACTGGAGTGTACTTTCGGGGGTTACAGCACCCTTAACGGTCAAGCCAGCCGGCCCTTTACTTATGACACAGGCGCACGCTTGGCACTACTTTGTTGATGCACGTGCGGCTACTGCGCACACAATTCACAAACACAGAAAATAATTTTTTTTTTGGTTTGGACTGGAGTGTACTTTCGGGGGTTACAGCACCCTTAACGGTCAAGCCAGCCGGCCCTTTACTTATGACACAGGCGCACGCTTGGCACTACTTTGTTGATGCACGTGCGGCTACTGCGCACACAATTCACAAACACAGAAAATATATTATTTTTTTAGCACTTGGGGGGAGCACCCCTGATGGACAGAGCACCCCCTGGACAACACTACAGCACCCCTTTAGGACTGGGACACTGCACAGGACTTTGGAACTGACTGCACAACACAGTCCAGCCAGCCCCTATGGACTTTGAAGTAGTGGACACAGCCCCTATTAACAACAGCAGCACAGCACAACACAGCCAGCCCCTATGGACTTTGAAGTAGTGGACAACAGCAGCACTACACTACACTACACTACACAGCACTAACTCCCACCCTCCCTCTTCACTGTCCACAGCCGAGTGAGAAAATGGCGCCGACGCGGGTACCTTATATAGGATCCAAAACCCGCGAGACTCGGAAGGCGGGATGATGACGTTTTGCCTCGATGTCAGATCCGAGTCAGGCGGGAAAAGTCGAGCCTGACTCGGATCGGACTCGGATCGGGGGGGCTCGGGGGGGTTCGGATTTCAGAAATCCGAACCCGCTCACCCCTAATTAGGATATGTAATAAAGTGAATATGGCCAAAAGCTTAAAGGGTCTATTTACTAAGCGGTGTTAGGAGACAGACTGAAAAGTGATAAGGTGCCAGGAAATCAGCTCCTAACTGCCATCTCACAGGCTGTGTTTGAAAAATGACAGTTGGGAGCTGATTGGCTGGTGGTTTATCACTTTTCACTCTGTCTCCTAACACTGCTTAGTAAATAGACCCCTAAGGCTTGAACTTGGAGAGGTCACTCAGTCTAGGGCATTTTGATACCACTTTATGTACTGACCGTACAAGAGATTCCAGAACCTCTATTTCACACTAATGTTCCACACAGGCATGGCGATCATCAGAGACCAGCAGCTTATTATGGCAATAAACTTTACCCCAGTAGCAAAAGGTTCTATTAATACATTATGTCTCCGTACAGTAGCTACTGCAGTCTTGCTGGTCAACTATTTGCACATAAAATAAATCCAAAAAAAATCAACATCAAAATAAAATTTCTAAAAAACAAAATGTAAAATTAAATATAGAAGAACATTGTTCTTTTCCATAATACAGATACGGTAATCGTTTCAACCTATTTAATGTTTTTCTATCTTTGTGGGGTTTTGATTAATGTCTCTTTCTATCCTTCAGATGTCACTGCTGACTGTCCATGAAGTAGAATTACAGGAAGACAGAAACATTGGGTAAATAAAGCTTGAGAACAACAGATTTCACACAGATGTAACTCGTAAGGATTATTATTGATTAATACATTTTATACTCTGTAGGTTAATTATTATACAGTACATTATCTTCACTATCACCTTAATTACTGAAACCAGAGGTCTGTGCAGCATTTGCTCACCATGGAGGGGGTGATTTACTAACAGTATTTGTGTCTGCTGCCTGGCAGATCTAGCTTTACTACAATCACGGTCCAGTCTGGTGCATGATAACCCACTACCTAAATTTACATACTTAGAGCCTGATTCAGAGATGGACGGTAATGCGATCACAGCTTCGATTTCGCACGCAACGCAGCAGTGAAAATATGCTAATGTTAGCACAGATCACCTGCGCACAGGGGCAGAACTATGGGAGACAATGGAGGCGCCTGCCGCTGGGCTCCAGCACTGATGGGGCACCTCCTCCATTGCCCACTATATATTCAACCCACTTAGGGCTGTAAATATGTACCCGGAGTGTACCGTCACGGCCGCCCAATACATGGCACCTCTTCCCGGCCCCTGAGAAGCCACCATACACTACTCAAGCTTCTAACCCCAAGCGACTTTTTAATACATTTAAACTGCTTCTTACCCCTCCATCACCCAAACCACCTGCTACTATCTGTGCACAAGATCTTGCTTCCTATTTTAGGGACAAGATTGATAAGATCCGAAATGAAATGTTAGGCTCTTCCTCAGCTAGTGACCTGCTCAATTCCCTACCTGAACCCTCTGGCACATTCTCTTCATTTGATCTCACAAACGAAGATGAAGTATCTACACTCTTCTCATCCTACTACTCTATTACCTCTCCTCTAGATCCTATACCCTCACAAATCAGTAAAGCTCTGTCTCCTGTGCTTATCCCAACCCTAACTAAAATCTGTAATCTCGATCTACTGGCAACTTTCCATCACTGTTCAAGCACGCAGTGATTACTCCCATTCTGAAAAAACAAAATTCTGACCCTAATAGTCTCTCAAATTACCGTCCTATCTCCCAGCTCCCATGCCCCTCCAAGCTACTTGAGAGACTTGTCTACACCCGCCTCACACACTTTCTTAGCTCACACAACTTATTGGACCCACTTCAGTCCGTCTTTCGCTCCCAACACTCCACAGAGACAGCACTTACTAAGGTAGTAAATGATCTTGTCACTGCCAAGGCTAAAGGCCATTACTCACTCCTAATTCTTCAAGATCTCTCTGCTGCTTTTGACACTGTTGACCACTCTCTTCTCATACAAACACTGCAATCCCTAGGTCTTAAGGACACAGCTCTTTCTTCGTTTTCTTCCTACCTATCTGTTCGCTCTTTTACTGTTCGTTTTTCTGGTTCTGCCTCCTCTTTGCTACCTCTATAAGTTGGAATACCGCGAGGCTCTGTCTTAGGTCCTTTACTAATCTCAATCTATACCACCTCTCTTAGCAAACTAATCCGCTCTTTTGGATTTCAGTACCATCTGTATGCGGATGATACTCAAATCTACCTATCCTCTCCAGATTTATCTCCATCTGTACTGGGTCCGTGTCACTGAATGTCTTTCTGCCATTTCATCTTGGATGTCATCTCGCCATCTGAAACTTAATATTTCTAAAACAGAATGAATTATATTTCCACCGGCCAATAACAGTTACCAACCTGATCTCTCTATCACTGTTGATACCTCGACCATCCACCCCGCCCCACAAGCTCGCTGCCTTGGTGTCATCCTTGACTCTGAACTGTCCTTTGTTCCCCATATTCAATCTGTCTCAAAATCATGTTATATACATTTAAAAAACATATCCATAATTCGACCATATCCCACACAAGACACTGCAAAAACTCTAATCCATGCACTTATTATTTCCCGCATTGACTATTGCAATAGCCTCCTTACTGGTCTTCCCAAAAATAGGCTATCACCATTACAATCCATTATGAATGCAGCTGCAAGGCTTATCTTCCTTGCGAAACGTTCTTCTTCTGCTGCCCCGCTCTGTCAGTCCCTCCATTGGTTGCCGGTTTTCTACCGTATTCAATACAAAATACTTTCACTTACACATAAGGCTATTAACCAAACCACACCAACATACATCTCTTCACTCATCTCAAAATATCTCCCAACCCGACCTCTCCGCTCAGCACAAGATCTGCGTCTCACATCCCCATGCATTACTTGCTCCCATTCACGGTTACAGGACTTTCTTCGCGCTGCACCCACTCTATGAAATAACCTACCTCGCACAATAAGACTTTCCTCTAGTCTCCAATCCTTCAAACGTTCCCTGAAAACTCACCTCTTCAGGCAAGCTTATCAGATTCCAGAACCGACCACATAACCTTCATAGCTTCCATATCTAATTACATCCCCTTTTACAGTCCACACACAATCTCACACATCGTCTTTCTCTCACATCCTCATGACATTTGGCTGACATTCCTGTGTGACTGGATCATGCAGCCCACCAAGAAACTCTGCAGTCTGGCTGGACCAAATTGCAATATATCGCACCTATCCTTGTGTATCAATGCCTATTTCCCTATAGATTGTAAGCTTGCGAGCAGGGCCTTCCTACCTATATATCTGTCTGTTATTACCCAGTTTTGTTCTATTAATGCTTACAATTGTAAAGCGCAACGGAATATGCTGCGCTATATATGAAACTGTTAATAAATAAATAGTGGAGAGTTCCGAGTCAGCTGCTGCCTCCGTCTATCTATAACCTGTCCCTACTCATTGGTGTCGCTGCTCCTCAGCAGCCTCTTTTGTCAGTGTGACACGCCCAGCGCCCCCTCACTCCTCCATGACATGCCTATACTCTGTGTGCAACTACGGGTGTATCTGCTTGTGAAATGCTACATTACAGTGTCAGCGGCTATGATGTGGGCGGGGGGGAGGGGGCACCAAATTATAACTTGCCTCCGGGCATCTGGGATGAACTTACGCCACTGCCCGAGCATAAGGACACCCACTGCTGCCTTCTTACCTGCGTGCGACGACGCATACCTGCGTAAATATTGGTAACATTGCGGCTACATCGGCGGCTATCCCGACCTTCCGGCAGATCTGACCTGCCGCAGCATTGGAAGCTATTCAGACACGCAGAGCTGCGTATGCACTTGCAGTGGCTAATTTATGCACGCATGTAACGGCGTATAAAGTCAGGCATGCCTGTGCATCTTATACCACCCCCCGTCACCACCCCCAAACACTGACAACCTGTCACTCACTCTGCAATGGACTCCTCTGTGCGTCTGCGATCATGGTGTGATCGCTGCGCACGTGTAGTGCGGTTTATACGCTTGTGCAATGGCAAACAATCGCTCGATCTGCTTGAGCATCGCAATAGCGTCCATCTCTGAATCAGGCCTTTAAGTAAATAACATCATCATAGTTAAGAAAATGTAGTTGCTTAATTGCTGAATTAGCTGAACAAAGCTGCTTTGAACTGAGCACACACGTCACTAACATAGGGAGTTATCTTGTTACTGCTAATCCATTCTGAATGATCCAGTGTATATATTAATCTATACTGTACAACAAAAAATAAATAAAATTGTGCCAAAACCTACAACCACTAGGTACCTCATATAAAAATGGCCACTTTCCACAGGGGAAAGTCTATTTTGGTGCAGGTGTGGCTCTGCACAGATGTCTGCCAAACTACATGGGCTTATGGAACAACATGGAGGACAGCAGCATCTGCAGAGGAGCAGCAATCTGCACAAGATGGGAGGAGTTGGGCAGGAGAGTGTGGAGTAGGTGCACCCTTGTGTCTACTTTCATATAGCAGAGCAAAAACAAGGTCTCATTTTGCAGAGTTAGACCAGAATCATTTTGTGCCTTCCAGTTAGTGTAAGCGCACTTTGGGGTATATTTACTAAGTGCTGGTTTTTAGAAGTGGAGATGTTGCCCATAGCAACCAATCAGATTCTAGATATTATCTTCTAGAAGGTTCTGGGTAAATGTTACGTAGAATCTGATTGGTTGCTATGGGCAACATCTCCATTTCTAAAAACCCGCAATTTAGTAATTATACTCCTAAATCTACTTCCAATTTTTCAAGCTGAGAAAAAAGGTGTCTTTTTTTGTGGCACATTTTATGCCTGCATATTGGACGCCTAATGCTTCCAAGTCTACATGAGAGTCCCATAAACTGCAAATAGAAAGGGCCCTGTTTGGAATAAGACACATCACTGTCAAACAGAAATGCTCCCCACTGTGCCACCATGCTTCCCTAAATAAAAAAATCATAAAGGCTGAATTTTAAAAGTGGATTTCTAGCACAATGGGACACTTTGAAACTGAAGGGAGCTTGAAGCAATTATAAAGAGCTTTTTACAGAAAGGAGGCAGATCCATGGAATAATCGTCCAGCACTTGTGGTGAGGACTCATATAATAAAAATAATTTTATATTGCATGGAAGACAGAACAAACATACGGCTGTTGCTTAGTCTTGTAATATATTACATTTCCGTGCAGAATGCAGTGAAATAGTAGGAATGTGCCTCACTTAACAGCCACATGTTAACATTATTTTAATATGATCTTTGTTTATTTACGCCAACATACAAAGACGGTGCATTTCCATAATGAAGTCCTTTTCAATTGTTCCCATTGGTGTATTTTACTTATATAATATTTAACATTTAAACATGGATACTGGATGGAAGGTAGGAAGGGAAAGGGGAAGGAAGGGGCAATAGCAGTAGGGAGGCTACATCTAATAAATTCTTCTTTTCAATTATGGTACTGTATGATAATCTTTGCACATATACTGTATCTTAGTATTATTAAATAAATCTTGAGACATTTATTAATAATGCAAATAGAGCAAGTGGGAATATAGCTAGCTGTGTGCCCTAAATCTGCCTATTATCTTTCCAAGCAACGGTGCCAGTCTCCTATCTAAAGTTATGATGACACTGGATGATTCATTTATGCTCTAACAACCCGAGTATAAAGACGTATTCACGCCTGATTGATAATACCTTACATGAGTCACTGAAATTGCAGAAAAGGATTAGGAATAACCTTAGTCCTCTTGAAAGGACAGCATTAAATGACTTTAAGAGAAATACATCACTCACAATCAGACCAGCGGACAAGGGGGGCGCTGTTGTGCTCCTCAGTACCAGTGATTATGATAAAGAAGTAAATAGACAGCTTGCGAATGGATCTACTTATCTTGAACTACGGGGTGATTCAACCAACAAGTTTAAGAGTAGACTGAACACATTGCTAGATCTGGCATCGAATAATAATTGGATGATCTACATACTAAGTGATTTCCCCATTTGTCCTATAATATACTTACTACCCAAGATTCATAAGACCTTGATTGACCCCCCAGGCAGGCTGATTATTTCAGCCTGCAATTCTCTTTTTTCACCAGTAGCAAAATATCTTGATTGCTTTCTGCAACCATGGGCTCTATTTATTAACATTATTTTTACTAAAATAAAGTGAAAAACTGTGTTTTCACACCCTTTTCACATTATTTTAGTATCACCTATAGGTATTACAGGGTAATTGGAGTAGAATTCGTAAAATTCTACTCCAACCCCTAAAAATTTATTTTTAGTTATCAGATCGCATTTCCCATAATTGTAATGGGAAATGTGATCCGACCAAAGTTACTAAAAATAAATTGTAAAAAAATATCGGGGAAAGCCCTGAGATGATAATGCCACCTGGAAGTGGCGTTATCCAGGGTCTCCCCCGGTTACCGGCCTCCTACTCTGCTCTAACGGGCAGAGCAGAGCCGAGAGTCGGTCCTAGTGATCAGCTGTGTGGCCTAAATAGACCGCAAGCTGATTACTGTAAAAAAAAAGAAAAATAAATTGTCAAAAAAATGTCTTACTTACCTGACTCCAGGGACTGGTGATCGGGCCTTCTGGTGATGTCTCCCCTCCAGTCAGCGGTCAGCTGGTCTCCCATAGTGCACTGCTGCCCGGTCATCAGGTGATCGGGTCCCAGTTCAGTATGGGAGATCACCTGATCAGAGGCATGGAGGACATCACCGGAGCACCTATGACTGCAGGTAAGTGTAATTAAGGGAGAAGGGGGGGGTGGGGAGGGGGGTCAGTGATCGCGGGGGCGGGGCTTAGCGCCGGGGGGGTTAGCAGCGGCGGCCGGTCAGTGCATGCGCTGGCACTTTGTCATGGTATTTTTTGCGAAAATACCGTGACTAGTGTGCGGAGGGGATTCACAGGGACAGAGCTTTATCGCAAGCTCTGTCCCTGCAAGGGGTTTGTAGTAAATCCCTGTGATATTGCCTGAATTCAGTCTGTATATCTATAATATCACACTACAATCTGCATTCAGTATGCGGATTGTAGTAAATAGAGCCCCATGTGTGAAAAATATAAGTAGCTACTTACAGGACACGAATGATTTAATCTTGCACGTTTACCTAAATTTGAGGATGCCCTTTTAGTTACTATTTTTTGTCCTCAAAATTCTACACCTAATACCCCATAATGACAATGTGTAAAAAGTTTTTATGAGATTTTTGCTAATTTAATTAAAAAAACAACTAAGAAATCATATGTACATAAGTATTCACAGCCTTTGCCATGAAGCTCAAAATTGAGCTCAGATGCATCCTGTTTCCACTGATCATCCTTGAGATGTTCCTTCGGCTTAATTGGAGTCCACCTGTGGTAAATTCAGTTGATTTGACATGATTTTGAAAGCCATACACCTGTCTATATAAGGTCCCACACTTGACAGTGCATGTCAGAGCACAAACCAAGCATGAAGTCCAAGGAATTGTCTGTAGACCTCCGAGACAGGATTGTCTCGAGGCACAAATCTGGGGAAGGGTTCATAAAAATATCTGCTACTTTGAATGTCCCAATGACCACAGTGGCCTCCATCATCTGTAAATGGAAGAAGTTCGGAACCACCAGGACTTTACCTAGAGTTGACCGGCCGTCTAAACTGAGCGATCGGGGGAGAAGGGCCCTAGTCAGGGAAGTGACCAAGAACCCGATGGTCACTCTGTCAGAGCTACAGCATTTCTCTGTGGAGAGGAGAGCATTCCAGAAAGACAACCATCTCTGCAGCAATCAGGCCTGTATGGTAGAGTGGCCAGACAAAAGCCACTCCTTAGTAAAAAGCACATGGACTCTCAGACCATGAGAAACAAAATTCTCTGGTCTGATGAGACACAGATTGAACTCTTTGGCGTCAATGCCAAGCGTTATGTCTGGAGGAAACCAGGCACCACTCATCTCCAGGCCAATACCATCCCTACAGTGAAGCATGGTGGTGGCATCATGATGCTGTGGGGATGTTTTTCAGTGGCAGGAACTGGGAGACTAGTCAGGATAGAGGGAAAGATGAAGGCAGCAATGTACAGAGACATCCTGGATGAAAACCTGCTCCAGAGTGCTTTTGACCTCAGGGTGGGGCGACGGTTCATTTTTCAGCAGGACAACGACCCTAAGCACACAGCCAAGAGATCAAAGGAGTGGCTTCAGGACAACTCTGTGAATGTCCTTGAGTGGCTCAGCCAGAGCCCAGACTTGAATCCGATTGAACATCTCTGGATAAATCTGAAAATGTCTGTGCACCGACGCTTCCCCTCCAACCTGATGGAGCTTGAGAGGTGCTGCAAAGAGGAATGGGCGAAACTGCCCAAAGATAGGTGTGCCAAGCTTGTGGCATCATATTCAAAAAGACTTGAGGCTGTAATTGCTGCCAAAGGTGCATCAAAAAAGTATTGAGCAAAGGCTGTGAATACTTATATACATGTGATTTCTTAGATTTTTTTTTAATTAAATTTGCAAAAATCTCAAAAAAACTTTTTACACGTTGTCATTATGGGGTATTGTGTGTAGAATTTTGAGGACAAAAATGAATTTATTCCATTTTGGAAAAAGGCTGTAACGTAACAAAATGTGGAAAAAGTGAAGCGCTGTGAATACTTTCCGGATGCACTGTACATGCTTATATACAGTTATTCCGCACCATGATGGTATTGAAACTGTTAGAAATGTACTTCTCCTATCACACACTGGAAATCCGCCAATTGAGTTCCTTATGGAACTACTAGAACTTGACCTCACGTGCAATTTCTTAAAATATGGTGACCGTTACTACCTCCAAACCATGGGGACCGCGATGGGTAGTAAACTTGGCACTGTCGTACGCTAATCTCTACATGGATGCATACGAGAGGACGCATATTTTCCCGCGGTTTGGAGGAAATATCATACACAATCGTCGCTTTATTGATGACGTAATCTTTATATGGAGGGGGACAAGTGGAGCATTGCAGGATATGTTATTGTACTTGAATGGGCTTAATACCACAATCAGATTTACACTTAACTCTGATTTAACGAGTATACATTGTTTGGATGTAACAATATTCACCACCGACGGTGAATATGGTTATAAATTGTACAGAAACGATATAGACCGCAACTCACTTCTACAATTTAATAATCATCACCCTGGATCCCTTAAACGAAACCATCCATTGTCACAATTTCTAAGAGTTTTAAGAAATAACTTGGAACCTGAAATACAGAATTACAGTTAGAAGAGATGAAGTCACGTTTCCTAGATAGGGGTTACACCCAGATGCCATTGTCAACAATTGTCTTGACAGAGCTCGGAATATCTATGAATATGGGAACACCAGAAAGAGGGGGAGGATGAACAAGCAACCCTTTGTGTCACATCTACATTCAATACAGCGGGTGTTTCCCTAAAGAAAGCAATTAAAAAACATTGGCCAGTCGTATCCTCTGATCCTGTCCTCAAAGACTGTTTACCAAAAAACCCATTAGTACTGTAAGTTACAGGAGGGTTCCGAACCTCAAGGACCTGCTGATGCGCCATGAATTGGGTCCCACACGGAGTAACACTACATCTACTGAAACAGGGTACTTTCGCTGCATGAACTGTATGACGTGCAGGAGCATGATAGCGGGTGATTCTTTTCACCACCTACACACGGGTCACAAGGTCAGGATTAAACACCATTTGACGTGTACATCAGATCACGTGATCTATATCCTATGGTGCCGATGCTCATATGTCTATGTTAAAGACAATTCGCCCCTACGCGAAAGGATGGCAAACCACAGTTCGTCAATCAGATCTGCACTAACTACAGGAATAACAGACAAACTTGTTGCTAAACATTTTTTTGAGGCACATCACCCTTTGGTGACCCTTAGATGCATGGCGATTGATTGGGTGCCACGTCCAAACAGAGGTGGAAATAGAACTAGACTGCTGCTGAAGATAGAGGCAAGATGGATCTATACATTGGCCAAGAGGACTTAATGACTCTATACAATATGGCTTCTTTTTGGACTGATACAGTGTCTATTTTACCTATGGTACTGTGAACTACCTTCTGGAATCTTGGATTTGGCTCCTAATGGGTGGACCTAGAAGGGGAAGATCCGTAATGGTGATCTTATCACACAACATATTTAGATATAAAACTGTTTTTTCTTCATTCTTTTAATTTTTTCATCTTTTAATTTTTTGGCTCCTGCGCAATTTATAACCATATCTTATTGTCTGTATTATAGATGTTAGGGGAATGTATAGGCAAAACTTATTTATGAAAAAACAGGGAGGATAAAGAGTTCTTGTGTCTCTATAAATGTATATACACTTGACTGTAAGCACTTTATGATGGTTTATTTACTGATAGCGTTTTCGGTCAAGATATGTTTATACTGTATAGCATATGAAGATACAGTATAAAGGTTCCCGTAGAAGGGACTGGTTTGTGTTTCAACGTTGCCTGGTGACAAGTTATGTTGCCGGACAACGCGTTGGCTTCCCAGCATCTAGGAATGACGTCATCAGTTAGCGCACGTATGGGGAATGAGCCGGGGGTGCTTGCCTGATGTCTAGGTATATACTTTATTAATAACAATAGAAATGGAATGATCCTGGGCTATTATTTGTGATCAGCGCTAACCTTATATAGCTTTGCTTAGTTCTGTTGTAATAAGTGTTTGGATTTGATCTGTCCTTCTGTGTTTCACTATGGGGCTGTATGTCTTGCTTAATGATGGTTGGGTTTTATTTCACTATATTGTCTCCAGGTGTATAAAATGGCTGGACTGTCTAACTGTATATCTTGACATAGGCCCCAGAGTGGACTGAGACATCGATGCTGTTTCTATTTGCCATGTGAATAAAGAAAACCTGCTATTTATGTCTTGTACTTTATGGATTACTTAAATGCAAGGCTATTAAAGCAAATTGGAGTGAAATCTCTATTATGGGTTAATTTCAAAATTGTAACATCTTTCATTGTAATGAAGAAATTATGTCTATTGAATCACTGTTTTATTAAGTGGAGCTCTAGATTTCCCTGGAATAGTCGCTTTTATTCCATTTTGCAGCAAAATATAGAGTTATGGTAGACTTCCCTAGATAACACATTTTCTTAAAGGTCCATAGGGTCCACAGGGATACCATGGGTATATTATGGTTGAAAGACCAGGCACCAAACAGAATGCCCTGGATCCTCCTCCATATATACCCCGCCCCTAGCCATAAAACTTCAGTTTAGTTAACAAGCCTAAAGGCAGGTGGAGGAAGAACAATCGTACACCAGAAACACTCTTACAGAAGATGAGGGAATCTGTGACCGAAAGAAATCCACCCAATGAAGACAGGTACATCAGGGTTGGTGTACTGTGGACCCTATGGACCTTGAAGAAAAAGAGTTATCTAGGTAAGTCTACCATAACTCTATATTTCTTCTTCGGGGTCCATAGGGATCCACAAGGATACCATGGGGATTTCCTAAAGCAGTTCCCCTAGGGTGGGCGATGCTTCTGAGCAGAAAGGAGAACTTGTCGCTCAAAGAAAGCATCCTGGGAGGCAAAAGTATCAAAGGCATAAATCTAAGAAAAGTGTGGACAGAAAACCACTTGGCAGACCTGCACAATTGTTCAGCAGAGGCAACACGAGTAAATGCCTACGATGGCCCTACAGACCGAGTAGAATGTGCTGTCACCGTACTTGGGACGGGAAAATCAGCCTGTGTGTACACCTGAGAGATAGTCATGCGAAGCCATCTCGCCAGAGTCTGCTTATTAGCTGGCCATCCTCATTTGTGAAAACCATATTAAACAAAAAGAGAATCTGATTTTCGAACAGAATTCGTACGCTCCACATAAATATGGACAGCACAAACTACATCCAGAGAGGCTTCGCCTACAGAAAGGTCTGAAGCCTAAAAAACTGGAACAGCAATTTCTTAATTTGCATGAAAACTGGACATTACCTTAGGAAAGGTAACCCTCCCTTGTACGAAGAACAGCTTTATCCTGTTGAAAAATCAAAAATGGGGAGCGTCAAGAGAGTGCTGCCACATCCGAGACTCTTGCAAGCTGAAAAGATAGCAGGAACAAAAAGTGTCTTTGCTGTCAACCACTTCAAATCTGCAGAGTCTAAAGATTCAAATGGTGAAGCTTGTAACCCCTTAAGAACCAAAGACAAATCCCACAGTGCTACTGGTGGAACAAAAGGAGGCTGAACTCGCCGAACTCCTTGGAAAAAATTCTAGCATCTGGTAATGAAGCAAAATCTTCTTCTGGAACTAGACTGACAATGCAGAAACCTGCACTCTAAAAGTGGCCAGGCAGAGACCACTGTCTAACCCTGCCTGCAGAAAAGCCAGTATCCTGGAAAATCTGAACACCTTAGGATCATATTCCTTAGGGTAACACCATTGACCAAAAGAATGCCAAACTCAGTAACAGATGTGGGCAGAAGCAAGCTTCTGTGCCCTAAGCATTGTCTGAATTACAGAACTAAAAAATCCTTTAACTTTTAAGATGGAAGATTCAAGAGCCACGCCCGTCAAACCTAGATGGGGCAAGTCCCAATGTTGGCAGGGACCATGCGTTAGCAGATCCTGCAACTGAGGAAGAGGATACAGACTGTCTACTGACAGATTCTGTATGTCAGTGAATCAATGACGTCTGGGCCAAGCCAGAGCCACCAGTATCACTGTTCCGCCTTCCTGCTTGAATTTTCTGAGAACTCTTGGGAGCATGGAAATCGGAGGAAAAAGATACGCCAAATTGAAGTCCCATCTTACTGCCAGTGCATCCAGGAAGGCTGCTGATGGGTTTCTGGACCTGGCCCTGTACCTGAGAACCTTGTGGTTGTGGCGTGATGCCATGAGATCTATCTCTAGTAGACCCCACTTGTTTACCAAGAGCTGACACACTCCGGGATGGAGAGACCATTCTCTGGCATTTATGTCCTGGTGACTTAGCAAGTCTGCTTCCCATTTGAGTACTCCCAGAAAGAATATTGCCGAGATGGCCAGAAGATGATGTTCTGCCCACATGAGAACCTATGTCACTACCTTCATGGTTGCATAACTACTTGTGCCTCCCTGATGATTGATGTAGGCCACTGTAGTCGCATTTGTCAAACTGGATCTGGACTGACTACCCTGGAGCAGGTCCTGTGCCCTGATTAGTGCTCTGTATACTGCTCACTGTTCCAGAATGTTTATTGGCAGATGACTTTCTTGATTTGTCCAACTTCCCTGAAAGATGTGATGACACTGCCCCCTATCCGCGAAGGTTAGCGTCTGTAGTGAGAAAACACTAAATTTGGAATCTAGAATGGGTGCCCTTTTGTTTAGATGATCCTTTCTCAGCCACCACAGGAGGGAGTGACGAACCTCTGGAGTGAGAAGGATCCTCTGAAACCTTATAAGATGATGCTCTCCGTTCCACCTGGAGAGAATCAATCTTTGTAGAGGCATGGAATGGAACTGGGTATATTCCACCATGTTGAAGGTGGATACCATGGACCCCAGGACCTGCATTGCTAAGTGAATTGATACCCTCTGATTTTGGAGCAATTTGCGCACCCGTAGTTGTAGAGCTGAAAATCTTGTCCCACTGATAGAAAAATCCTTTGTGCCAGGGAATCCAGTAGTGCCCCCAGATGTACCATCTTATTGGAGATAGGGAAGACTTTTTTTCAGTTGATTATCCAGCCCTGCTCTTGTAGACAGCCAGTGGTCAGCCTGAGATGATGTTGTAAAAACCTCCTTAGACTGATCAATATCAGGAGGTCATCCAAGTATGGCAGTATCCTGACTCCTTCTGAGATGAACAGTCATGACTGCCATTATCTTGGTAAACACCCGAGGGCAATGGTAATATTTTTGACGAATAGCAAAACTCAGAAACCCTTGGTGGAATAGTGCAATAGGTACATGCAGATATGCATCTTGTATGTCCAGGAAACCATGAAATCCCCAGGTTCCATTACCAGCCTAATTAACTGTAGGGTCTCCATACGGAACTTGGGCACATGGATGAACCTACAAGAGATTTCAGATTCAGAATATAGCATACCGATTTAGCTTCTGAATGAGTCAAAACTCCTTCCTTGTTAGCTAAAGAAACCGGGATTATCACTACTGAATTTAGCAGGGCATGAATGGCCTTGATAGGATATGATGGGGTAGTTGTGCAAACAACCTTCTGGGGAGTAACACTTTAGGAAGGTGTCACGTAAGAATCTCCAATCCACTGTAGTCGCTTTGTCGGACTGGGAGAGGGATTTCCCACTTATGCACTCTCCTTGCGAGAGGGGTAAAAAGACACTAGTATTTTTGGAATCTGGAACAGTCTTCCTGGAGTGTTCCATGCTTCCCCCATAACATCATTGAGCTGTTCAGATTGAGGGAATCCAGCCTAAATCACCTTCTGGTGTCTGAACCCCAGGTTTATTAAGCATTAGGAGCCGGTGCTTCATCTTCTATAATGAGGATTGAATTAACCGCCCCTGCTAGAGAGGAACATCCACTGATGAAGGATGCTCCTCCTCTCCGAGATAAGTCCAGAGAGAGAAAACTGTGTATCCTCTGCCTCCTCAATGATATATCAGAATCTGAAAGCAGGGTGTACTAACAGGATGTGCAGTCCATCTATATGCTTAGACGGCTAATGCCTTATTCGCCTATAATACTGTTTGAAACAGGTCAGACATCACTCAGAAGCTGAGTGACTGCCTGATCTGCGTCAATGCTCCCGCTGTTTACGCTGTTGCACGTCATCGGACGGATATGAGAAGGCAGCAGTGGGCATGCTCGGGTAAGCTTTGGAAAGCATTAGCATATTTTCACTAAAGTGAACCTTAAGAGATTGCAGTTGCAATGAGTAAATCTCGGAATCAGACCCTAAAAGTAGAAATTGTCAGTATACAAACACACATTGCACATATCTTGATACACAAATGGGAGATGGGTTTTTGAATGGGCACAAGAGAATAAGCAAATATAGCACTAATACTTAGGCACAAATTTGCACATAGTATTTCTGCAGAGCCTGCTGTAAATGGCCCCCAACACTGTGGCACAAGTCATGCCGGGTACACACTAGACGATATCTCGTCCGATCTGGCCAGATCGGATGAGATATTGGGCACATAAGCCAGTGTGTACCCTCAATGTTACTGACGATGCGCGCTCCTGTGCTTCGCCAGCGACATCGCCCATCGGACCTGCATTCAGGTCCGACGGGCGATATCGTCAGCGTGGCCATGCTGCCGAATGCAGCATGACCCCCGTCGTCGCTTTGTCGCTGCCGGCATTGGCAAGTGTGTATGCACTTGCCGATGCTGGCACCCCGCCGGATGCCGTCACTTACGAGGTCGGTACATTCTAGACAACGTCTAGTGTGTACCGGCCTTAAGGCTCCATGTGCTGGTAGAGAGGGACTAAAGTGTATAATTAGCACATTGTTTCAATTGGAGAGGTCAGTGTTGAGTGGTCTATTTAATATTAATCTAACACTATTCAACTGTCTTCCTGGCTCAGACAGCAATACAGCACTTAAATCATTCAAAGCGTCAGCAATGTCTGTTCTCTCCTGCAAAAGTCTTATTTGTGTATGATCTCTAATTTATAGCTATGCCACAAGGCTCAAACTAAAATAAATTCTGAGCCATCCATAAACCAAAGAGCAGGAACAGTTGTAGGAGCCGTCTACTGCCTTATGAGTGATGGACAGACCTACAGCAGCCATAAATTACATTATCTTAACTTTTCTAATAAAACTCTTGAAATATGTGATTTTTTTTTGTTCCATAGCAAACAAGACTTTGTTTAGGAAGTAGTAAGTACTTTTTGGTAAAGGGAACCCATACCCTGTAAATGAGTAGTATAGGATGTGATAGTGATATGATAAGGATGTGATAGTGATTGAGTATAGAATAGTATAGGATGTGATAGTGATAGAGCAGTGATATGATAAGGATGTTATAGTGATTGAGTATAGAATAGTATAGGATATGATAGTGATAGAGCAGTGATATGATAAGGATGTGATAGTGATTGAGTATAGAATAGTATAGGATGTGATAGTGATAGAGCAGTGATATGATAAGGATATGATAGTGATTGAGTATAGAATAGTATAGGATGTGATAGAGCAGTGATATGATAAGGATATGATAGTGATTGAGTATAGAATAGTATAGGATGTGATAGTGATAGAGCAGTGATATGATAAGGATATGATAGTGATTGAGTATAGAATAGTATAGGATGTGATAGTGATAGAGCAGTGATATGATAAGGATGTGATAGTGATTGAGTATAGAATAGTATAGGATGTGATAGTGATAGAGCAGTGATATGATAAGGATATGATAGTGATTGAGTATAGAATAGTATAGGATGTGATAGTGATAGAGCAGTGATATGATAAGGATATGATAGTGATTGAGTATAGAATAGTATAGGATATGATAGTGATAGAGTAGTGATACTGTATGATAAGGCATACATGCCTACCCTCCATGTTTTCGCGGAGGACCGCTTATTGCCCATCCCTGGTCTAATGTGTACCCAGATTAAGTCTGTGGCTAAGTGTTCAGTAGAGGGAGGAGCTTCTTTCTCTAGCTAATGCTCTCAGTCTGTGTCTTCCCTTTGCCACCATTCCCCTCATCACATGATACTGACACTGTTACATGTAGACATGTCCTCGTAGTACCTCACACACGTAGACAGATCACTATCCCCCACATAAGGAACACTCAGCTACACTATAGGCCGTATTCAATTTGGAGCAAAAAGTCAGTTACTGCGATACTTTTTTGCCGATGACATATTTGCCGATTTCATTTATCCCCGTATTCAATTAGTCAGACTTTTCGCTGGAGCGAAAAGTCAATGCATTAGACACGGCGAAAAAGTATCACCTATGAATAGGTGGCGAGAAAAAGTGCAGAATTGGGGTTTTGGTGTGCAGACTTTCCAAAACCACCCCTTGGACAGTTCCCTAAAGGTAATCTGTGTCAATTTTTTGTTAAAAAGTACCTTAGGACACCCCAAAAAAGGACTTTCGTTGTGGGGGCAAAAAACCGCAAATTTGGGGAACAAACTTAAAAACTAGCTAAATAGAATCCAGGGGGGTCCCCAAGTATGCCCCATGTGTTTTTTTGATTGCAAGTAGTTGCGGCAGGTCGATTTTTCACATTTTTTAAAACTTCACATTATCAACTTCAAAATATGCTAGTACCCATTTTCATGTACCCCAAATTTGATGGGACCACTTATTTTGCCCAAAAAACTCCTAAATGCTATTCTTCACCACCTTCTTAAAAACGCAAACAGCACCTATTGAGACCGTTTACAGACCCCCACATACCTTTAGCAGGGCTATTCGGGGGGTACCCATAGTGATCCCCCATGTCAGTGCATCTGTCACCAAAACTGACAGAACTTTTTGCTGATTTCAGTTTCGACGGGCCCTGTTTTCGCCGATTTGAAATTGAATACCGGGATAAGCGGGGATGAGCGCGATTCTTTTTCGCACCCAAAACAAACGATGACGGTGAAAAGTCCGGCAACGGACTTTTCACTCCAAATTGAATATGCCCCTAAGATTGATAGCAAAAATGTGCTCTGTCCATAGTTAAATGCACCTCAAACATAAAAAAATTACTGGTTTACTACTCGGTAGTAGATGTGTTTCCTGAGAGTTCTTCATCTCGACTGCCTTAACCCCTCTCATTGAGGTGTAAAAGGTGCCCATAACAACCAATTAGCGTCTGTAATTTACAGGCTGTACTAGATAAATGACAGGTAGAATCTGTTTGGTTGCAATGAGCAACTTCTCCACTATATATAACTCCCCCTATATCTATTGGTGGACACCTAGGGCCGTATTCAATTAGTTACGCATACGCGATAAAGTTTCGACTGCCGGACTTTTCACCTACATCGCGTATTTTAGCCGCGGGAAATTATCGTGCACGTACCCACTATTCGTCCTATTAAATTCCAAAAGACGCAAAAACGGCAACACGAGAAGTCAGAACAGGCGGAAAGTGGTGTCAGAATCAGGGAACTCAACCTGAACCCCCCAAAAGATGCACTAACATTGGGGATCAATGCAGTAGTGCCTGATTAGCCCTAATGAAACTGTTTGGGGTACTTAAGTTGGTACAATTGCCTCTAATTAGCGTCTTTGCACAAGTGGTGAAGAATAGCATTAAGCAGTTGGGTTTTTTTTGTTGTTTTTTTAGAAAATAAGTAGTCCTGTCAAATTTGGGGTACTTGAAAATGGGTGCTAGCATATTTTCAAGTCACTAAAGTGAAGTTTTAAAAAGCATAAAAACCCACCAGCAGCAAGCACCTGCAATAAAAAAAAACACCTCCCCCATACTTCCAGACCCCCAAGGAGTTGAGACTGCTGCAGCCAGACACAGCAGTGACCTACACCCAGCAGGTGCTAAGCTAACCCTCTCGAGCCTATGGTATATCTGCAAAGGCCCACCCGTATTCTGGCAGCTGGCACCTTTAGTAGCTGGGCTCTTACACCATTCATTACATCTATGGCTGAGAGCAAATCCTGAGCTGTCCTGAACTTCAGCTTACTGTAAATCGGGCAGGGGACCACACCTATGCCTACCTTGTGGACTCCTGAGATATTATGTTCACTGCACATATTGAAGGTGATAAAACTTCAGACAGTCCCTCCACCTATCTATGGGTAGCATGTTTTCCAAAGTCAATTATACTGCTTGACTAATTGACTAACACTAGTCCATGTGCCAATCTCTACAACTGACCTTTTACTCAACCGAATGTCTGCTTCACACCTGGAGCCTAAAGGTGCCCACACACATAGCGATTTTTTACCCGATCTGGCCGATTCCGACGCATTGGAACGACAGATCGTATAAAATATGCCAAAATCGTGAGGAAATCGTGAGTCCCACTCACAATCACGATGCGATGCGCGTCCCCGCAGGTCGCACATCACATCTTCAGATCTGCCGTGCTGTAGGGCAGATCTGACAATCACAAGTCAGGATGCACTGGAGTAGTTAGGAGGCACAATAGATCGTGTGTCACATTGGCAGCTTTTTCATACCAAATCGTGTGCAGGACTGCCGAGGAGCTCCCGGGGAGAGTTCAGGGGGAAATCGTGTACATCAGCTGATTGGGGACACATCGCTATGTGTGTGGGCACCTTTACTCCTAGCATTTCCTACACACTTATTACTTATATGGATACTGTGCCTCAGAAACACCTGATCCACTCTTGCCTTTCTATCTGCTTCCACCAATAGATACCATTGATGACAGAACATCTCTCAGTAATAAGGCCACTAAAGGACAGGATGCACTCCCTCACAATTCTGCTTACTGCTGTACTGGATCTGGTAGACAACCCCTAGTAAACATACGTACAATGCATAAACTGCTTAAAGATATTAGAGCTGTTCTAACTTCACATATAAAATCCTCAAACTTTGATGATTGACCACCTAGAAAATAACATAAAGGAACTGGTGGCCCAGTATTAGAGCACTTTCTGGAATTAAGGGGTCTATTTACTAAGCAGTGTTAGAAGTGAAAAGTGAAGAGTGAAAAGTGATAAGGTGCCAGCCAATCAGCTGCTCAACTGTCATTTTTCAAACACAGCCTGTGAGATGTCAGTTAGGAGCTGATTGGCTGGCACCTTATCACTTTTCACTTCTCCTAACACTGCTTAGTAAATAGACCCCTAAGTCTTTAACTATACAAAGGGGCTTATGTAATAGGGTGCGAAGCTTGTGACGCTACGGGAATTCATGCGAGTGTACCCGATTTTTAAAGCATCAGCATTGTTTGCCTTTAAAATGATTGCTGCTGGGGGCGTGGCTTAGCTATCATCCAAGGCAGACGTGTCTCCCTTGAGTTGTGGCATTATAATTCCTAAAGTGCCTGTTTTTGGTGCCCCTTCCTAACTGTTTTGGCCCGTGGATCTGACTGATGACCCTGGAGGGTCGCGGGTACCTGCGCCCGTTTTTCGGTGCCCCCTGAATTGTGGCTCCAACACGTGGCAGCCTGTCCAGCAATACACAGCTGTGGACTAAAGTGCCGGCCCACGACGGAAGCCCTCCTAACGATCGTGGGAGCATCGCAACTCTTTATCGCTATCCCGGCGGGCTCCTGCTTCCTCTTGCTAGATGGCTGCATCTCCGCTCACCTCATCCATGGCTCCTGCTCATCGTGGTTTCCCCCTTCTCTACTGGCCCTGTGGTTCCTGTTTGTTGTGGATCTGTGACCACAGTACTCCCTGCCGATCCGATTATCAGTATACGCCTACTCAGGGCCCCTGCAGGACCAGTCAGCCAGGACTTCATACCCACTGAGCCCTGGATTAAGGCTCTGGATTACCAGCAGCTGCCTATGTCTTGCTGAGCTGCAGCTTGCTGCCGTCCCCAGTGGGATCCATCAAGTCTCCCTTCTCCATTCCAGGTACTGTGCATTTCCCCATTCACTTTTACCTGGAGCACAGTTGTTTCTCCTTGTCAGCAGCATCTGAACAGTACCCACCAATTTGTTACATTTTTTGCTGGACACTGCTCTCTGCTGGACACTGTACCCCTACCAAGGCACTCTTATTGCTACACTCTCCTTTTACTGTGGTTCTGTTGCAAGGGTGAGACGACCCAGACTTCAACAGCCATACCAATTGCTAGCCATTGAGTGTCGTTTCCTGAGCTAAGCTGTATTATTGGAACACGTCATTGTTCTTTCTTCGCTATGAATAAAACCCAACCCAGGGGTAGGAAAGGGGCTCAGGCCGACATCATTTTTGCAAACAATATAAATCGGTGGCCACCAACTCTCAATCTGTCTCCCCCCACCACTCCACTGACTCCGACATGGACCATGAGGAAGCAACTACCGTATATACTCGAGTATAAGCCGACCCGAATATAAGCCGAGGTACCTACTTTTACCCCCAAAAAACTGGGAAAACTTATTGACTCGAGTATAAGCCTAGTGTGGGAAATGGCAGCAGCTGGTAGTGCCCCCAGTAGTAATTCCCCCTGGTTGTGCCCCCAGTAGTAATCCCTCCTGGTAGTGCCCCCAGTGGTAATCCCCCCTTTCAGTGCCTCCAGTAGTAATCCCTCCCTGGTAGTACCCCCAGTGGTAATCCCCCCTTTTAGTGCCCCCTGTAGTAATCCCCCACTGGTAGTGCCCCCCTGTAGTAATCCTCCCCTGGTAGTTCCCCCAGTGGTTATCCCCCCCTGTAGTAATCCCCCCCCTGGTAGTGCCCCCTGTATTAATCCCCCTCTGGTAGTTCCCCCAGTGGTAATCCCCCCTTTTAGTGCCCCCTGTAATAATCCCCCCCTGGTAGTGCCCCCTGTAGTAATCCCCCCGTGGTAGTTCCCCCAGTGGTAATCCCCCCTTTTAGTGCCCCCTGATAATGCCCCCTGTAGTAATCGCCCCCTGTAGTCCCCCCCCCCCTCCCCCCCCAGTAGAGGGAGACGTGAAAAGAATAAAATAAAAAAATCACTTACCTGAAACTCCCGCTCCTGGTCCCGCCGCTGTCCGCTCCTCCGGCCGCTTTGCATGGGAGAGACGTCGTCATGACGACGTGTCTCCCATCACCCACTGCGGGAGCCGGTAGATGGCTTCCGCAGTGGGAGCAGCAGCAGCCGCTGAGAGTCTGACAGACTCTCAGCGGCTGCTGATTACACCAAACACGTAGCTGCCGGCTCCGGCGGCTGTGTGTTTGGCAGTGTGTAGCGCTGACCGAACTCCGTCCGGTCAGCGCTACACTTGACTCAAGTATAAGCCGAGGGGGTACTTTTTCAGCACATTTTTTGTGCTGAAAAACTCGGCTTATACTCGAGTATATACGGTACTACTAAAAAGATATCTCTGTTCTCAGGACTCTACTTGTGACTCTTAAAAACACCCTTACTATTGACCTCCACAAGCTGGTAGGCAAATTGAAGCAGGACATCTTTGCTCTTGATAAACGCACTACAGCGTTAGATGCCACTGCCTCCCAGCATTCTAGCTTCCAATCTGAAACCTGCAGAGATTTGGAATATCTTAGATGCGAACTAGACTTTTTGAAGGAGACTGAAGATCGAGAACAGAGAATGACGCAACGGCGGAACTAGCCTTGCACTGGATCCTGCCCCTATTACCATAGCCAAATGTAGGGATCTCAGGGAAGTTACTCTCGCACTCCGAGGACATGGCTACAAATATCATTGGGGATTCCCTTTTCATCTTTTTGTGGAGATTGGAGATTGTCAACATGTTATCCGATCCCCAGACGAAGGCAAAGAACTGCTCCAACAGTTGAATCTCCGCTCTGCTCCTCCTGGCCCTTCTTAGATTGTTGGAGAGAACGACCCAATTATCTGAAATGTTGTGATCTATACATACCTCATTATGTTGTGCTGATGTTGATAGGGCTTGGTGGTTCTGTCACTGATTATGCCCCCCTTTTGTGCCGTGTTATGTAGGCTATGTGCCCCCCTACTCCTGGGAATCCCTCGTTAGGGTACCACCTGCTTAACCTTTACATTTTATAATTCTTATTATACTACTGTTTGACTGTTCTATGTTGTTTAATGTGTTCATACTTGCTACATTCTGCTATATTTTATGGCTCTGGAAGCGTCTCTCTATTGCTTGGTTCTTTTATCTGTCCATGCCTCCCCCTTATTTTTAGGGTGTTTCTATACTGGGCTTATTTTTCTCACACCCTACCCAGAGGCCCATCTCCTTTCGGGTGCTCTAGCAGTTTGGCCGGTCTTCCTCCTTGGGGGGTTCTTGCACACATTCCCTGTCCGTTTCTTATCTCTTCCCTGTCATTTTTCTCATTCTCTCTCTGTCTCTCCAGCCTATACTTTCTTCCCTCTTTTTTCTTTTTACCATGCCGCTCTCTGTTTTGACGCTAAATCCCAAGGACCTTAATACTCCACAGAAGAACTTTATGTTGTTTTCCTACAGTGCCTTGCAATAGTATTCACCCCCCCTTTGCATTTTTCATGTTTTGTTGCCTCACAACCTGGAATTAAAATGGAATGTTTGAAGGTGTGCATCATTTCATTCACAGAACATGCCTACAACTGTGAAATTGTGTTTTTTTTATATTGTGAATCAAACGAGCCACTTTTTGCGGCAATTACAGCTGCAAGTCGCTTTGGATAAGTCTCTATGAGCTTGCCACATCTTGCCCCTGGGATTTTTGCCCATTCCTCAAGGCAAAACTACTCCAGCTCCTTCATGTTGGATAGTTTCCACTTGTGAACAGCAATCTTCAAGTCAGACCACAGATTCTCAATTGGATTGAGATTTGGGCTTTGACTAGGCCATTAATACACATTTAAATGTTTCCCCTTAAACCACTCGAGTGTTGCTTTAGCAGTATGCTTTGGGTCATTGCCCTGCTGGAAGGTGAACCTCCGTCCCAGTCTCAAATCACAGGCAGACTGAAACAGGTTTTGCTCAAGAATATCCCTGTATTTAGCACCATCCATCTTTCCCTCGACTCAAATCAGTTTCCCAGTCCCTGCTGCTGAAAAACATCCCCACAGCATGATGCTGCCACCACCAGAGCCATAACTAGACTTTTTGATGTCCCGTTCCAGAGAGAGCATTATTGCCCCCCCCCCCATTTTTAAATAGGGACATAAGATAGTGCACCTGAAAAAGGGCCATGGCCTCGTGGGGAAGAGACAGGGAAGATATAGGGGAGGCCAGGAGATGCTGGGGATAAAAGAAGAGGAAACTACAAGTGAGAATTATAATAAAGAGGAAAATTGACAGGCCCAAACAGCGATCCCTGTCCTGCGGTGCCCTGTGCCATGGCACTGGTCGCACTACTCTAGTTACGGCCCTGGCCACCACCATGTTTCACTGTGGGGATGGTGTTTTGGGGTGATAGGATGTGTTGGGTTTGCGCCAGACATAGCATTTTTCTTGGTGGCCGAAAAGTAAAATTTTAGTCTCATCTGACCAGAGCACCTTCCTCCATATATATTTGAGGAGTTGCCCAAAAACTCAACTCATGTCTTCTTATTTTTATCACTAAGTAATGGCTTTTTTCTGGCCACTCTTCCATAAAGCCCAGCTCTATGGAGTGTATGGCTTATTGTGGTCACATGGACAGATACACCAGTCTCTGCTGTGGAACTCTGCAGTTCCTTCAGGGTTACCTTTGGTCTCTGTGCTGCCTCTCTGGTTAATGCCCTCCTTGCCTGGTCTGTGAATTTGGTGGGCGGCCCTCTCTTGGCAGGTTTGTTGTGGTACCATGTTCTTTCCATTTGATTCCAAATGCAAATGTCACACTCCAGACCTTTTACCTGCTTAATTGATAATGAAATAACGAGGGAATAGCCCACACCTGTCCATGAAATAGCTTTTCAGTTGATAGTCCCATTACTTTTGGGCCCTTAAAAAGTGGGAGGCAGATATAGAAACCGTTGTAATTCCTACACCATTCACCTGATTTGGATGTAATTACCCTCAAATTAAATCTGAAAGTCTGCAGTTAAAGCATATCTTGTTTGTTTCATTTCAAAGCCATTGTGGTGGTGAATAGAGGCCAAAATATGAAAATTCTGTCATTGTCCCAATATTTATGCACCTGACTGTATATTTTTCTCATTTCACTTCACCAAATTAGACTATTTTGTGCAGATCCATCACATAAAATTCAGATTAAAAAAATAAATAAATTACAGGTTGTAATGTAACAAAAAAGGTAAAAAGCCAAGAGGGGTGAATACTTTTGCAAGGCACTGTATGTCCATTCCCACTCTGCTGACATTGTTGTTTTTGCAGGAGACACATTTTAAGCAGACAGGCCATCCCTCGTTGTCTACTTGATGGTTCCCAACAGTTCACTATATGAACCATAGATCCAAGCGTTGCGGGGTGGCAATCCTGATTCATAATTCTGTTCCTTTTTACGCTGCTTCACTCACTCAATGATGAGAATGGCCGTTTCCTTGTGCTGAATGGTCACCTCAGTATAAGAGACATCACCTTAGTGACAGTGTATGCTCCAAACTCAGGTCAGTCTACTTTTTTCTGTAGCTTCTTTTTAGAGTTCCGTAATTTCCGCCAAGGGGAGGGCATATTAGGGGGTGATTTCAACACAATTCTCCACATACCTAGGATCGTTCAGGCAGCTCCCCTTACATTTCCTGCATCACTAGCTCCAAGACCTTGTGGAGGAAAATGGCCGAGGCTGGTCTGTTTGATTCCTGGAGAGCTCTCTATCCCACAGCAAGGGACTATACCTTTTATTCCCACCCACATAACTCCAACTCTAGGATCGATATGTTCCTTTGTTGTGTCTCTTTGACTAACTCTCTTGTGGATTCGACCATTTATGCAAACCCTTGGTCTGACCACTCTGCTTTAGTGGTTCGATTAGACTTGACGTCACCATGCTTGGGAGGGCACTTCTGGAGGCTTAATTAGATACTCCTGAAGATCCCAGATTTCCAGGCAGTATTAACTACGAAATTGAATGAATACTTTGAGACCAATACTACCCCTGATGTTTCTGTGGTGACAGTGTGGGAGTCACATAAAGCAGTGATTAGGGGGGAAATTATTAGATATGCCTCTCAATGTAAGAAAACTCAACTTGCTGCAGTGTTGGTTTTGAATGGTCGGATTCAACAACTGGAAGCAGTACATAAATGCTCTCATTCTGCTTTGATACTACGACAATTTGATAAGGCCAGAGCTGCACAATATCTTGTCAATATCTCAAAAGAGATGAGAAAACAGAATGTCCTTTGTAGGCGCACAAATACAAATATAGAATAAAATTTAACCTTTATTGGTATATGTTAAAACCTAGTTTTGTGAAATATAATTAAAATAATATAGATAAAACGAATAGTGAGCAAAGATAGAGAGTGAAATTAAAATATCGAGACACTTGACTCGCTGAATGCTACTTGTGTATTATTCTTTAGTGTTAGAGAATCTATGTCTCTTATATTTTGTAGTGAATCATAGACCTTATAAGCCTTCACAGTACACAGTCGTTACTCTGTGTATCTTATATTTCCTGTGTATTCTGAAACATACCACAGAATATAGTGTGGTTAAATAAATGTGACTAGGTGCAATTCAGTAATTATACCAACTCAATTGGCACGATCATATATTAGGTTAATACATAAGTTCCTTATTCCAACATAGTGCACATAATGGTAACCATATTCCTATGTGTTGCGGTTATGCTTAATTGAATACTATTTATAGTTACTACATGTAATATTCTACTCCTTCCTAAATGTACTGGTACACACTGTATTAGAATGTAATAGATCTATGCACTATTAAGTTGTCATTTCACTCAATTAACCCCCATAAATCGTGGTAATATCGTGCGCATCATGGTATGCACGTATATTTACATATAATAAACTCCTATAATGTTAAACTTTAATATGTTATTTTGAAATCAAGATGATCGTATTAAGGTATCATATAGAGTTTCTAATAATATGAGATAGCCGATCAGAGTAAGTATTGGTCATACTATATACTACATTGTTTACTGGTATTCTCCGTTGGAAACTAAATTCCTCTATTGTAAATATATCAGGCTTCTCAGCTACTTCTTGCAGGTATAATGATAAAATGCTAGTCCTAATGCTTATAAAATTAGTATGTGGTCACACATCTCCTCTAAACCTTTAACAGGTCTGGTAATTATGTTGGGACATTCAGTTATATTGTAACCTGCACTTGATCTCTACTTAATTAGTATACCATATAATACATTAGAAATCGCTAGTAATAATTATAAAGCTGTATATAGTCCCAGATGGACTAGCATTTAGCTGCAGATATTAGAACTAATCCTAATATCACTGGAGTGTCCTTGGGGAGCCACCAGTATAAGATATTACTATTTGCTGATGCTTCTCATGCTGTCCAACCTGACTGTGGGCCTGATTCAGAGCCGCTCGTAAGCGGCCGCTCGTTCGTTCTGACCGATGTTCGCTCATCTGCGCATGAGTACGGATTGTAATACGCATGCGCGAACCAGTCTGTGCAGCCGAAAATCGTTTGTTCGCTATATAGCGAATGCCTGCTACTTTGAGTGACAGAATGAGGCGTAAGTGGGTGGTAACAGGGGAAGGTGCTTGAAAACGGGGAGTGGAATTCAGAACGCAGGCGTGCTTAAAGGTCAAAACGGGCGTTTTAAGGGTGTGCATAATTAAAACAGCAGCGTCATTGACCACGTCACCTGGTTGTTTTATAGTCAGAACTGCTCGCAATATAGTGGTAGGAAAAACCAACCACAAGAATAGCGAGCAGTTCATACGCTGTTCGATGTACTCGATTAATCAAATAAATAGCGGACATGACGTATGGTGCGAGCGGCAAGGGGGCGTATTTTTCAAAATTTCGACCGCAAGTTTTGCTCGCTCATTCAGACTTAGAGGCGTGAACAGACTGCAAAGAGCGAACGGGTCATTTGAATAGCCACCCCTTTTTTTGGAACGAACGACCGCAAATAGCGAGCGGCTCTGAATCAGGCCCTGTGTCTCTCCCATCCTTGTTTCAGGAAGTGTACCAATTTGGTGCTTTCTCAGGTTACAAGGTTAACGAAGAAAAGTCTGAGGTGCTCTCCCTGCATGTCCCACGTCGTATTAGGGCGGGCTTGGAATCCACATATAAATTTCAATGGCGTCCTGCCATGATTCGATATTTAGGAGTCTATATCACTAAACAGTATTCCCATTTATATCATGCAAACTATACCCTCCTTCTACGGAGACTACAGCTGGACATATCGACCTGGAACCCATTGTATATATCTTGGGTAGGTAGGCTATATGCAGTGAAAATGAACGCCCTCCCTAGACTTTTATATCTATTCCAAACACTTCCCGTATGAGTCCCTATGCATGTAGTACAATCCCTGCAAACTTTGTTTGGGAAGTTTATCTGGGGGGGCAAAAAATGACGGCTGAGCTATTTGACTTTGTCCAAGTCTATGGATACTGGCGGTTTAGGCCTTCCTTTACTGCAGAATTATTACTATGCCACCCAATTGAGTCATATCATCTTGTGGCACTCTTTCTCTGGTACAAAGATATGGGTCGATATCGAAAGTGATTCATCCCCATATTTGGGTGTAGTCTTTCTCCCCTGGTTACTGAGTATTCACCAACCGGCCTTGGCTTACACTCAACCTTCTATCCAATTTACACTGTCGACATGGGATGCAGTTAACAGACGTTTCTCACTCACATCCTACCCATCTCCCTTAACACCTATTTGGAAACACCCTCTATTCCCCCCAGGCTATTCTAATAGATGGGCTGCACCTTGGCTTTCGTCTGGGATTACACATTTTTTGCTTTTCTCTGGAGTTTGCTCCACCCACATTTGCAGAATTTCAGGGGCGCTATAACCTCCCCTCTACACTTCATTATCCCTACTTACAAATTACCCATTTCGTCCAAACCCAATGCCATTCCAGGAATCTTCGCCGGCCTACCCTGTTTGAACGTCAGTGTCTGTACTCTGTGGGACGTACGGGTGCTATCTCTGTGTTATACCATTCTATCATAGCTCCTGAACAAGCCCCTAAAGAAACTTTTGAAGTAGCTTGGGAACGCGACCTTGGGTTACAACTAGACGAGGGATGGTCCCGCATCAGACAGCGGATTGCTAAAGCTTCCATTAGTGTCAGCATCAGAGAAACATCTTTCAAAGTATATACCCGATGGTACTTAACTCCTGAAAGGTTGCATTGTTTACATACTCATTCTTCTGATCAATGTTGGCGCAACTGTGGTATAGTGGGCTCTTTTTTCCACATTTGGTGGGACTGCCCTGTGATCCAGCAGTTTTGGTCTATGACTGTAAATTTAATGTACCCATGGATCCGCTTGCACTTTTGCTTCATGAGCCCTTGCGTTTGGCGTCAAAATTTGAGAAGAAAATGATGTGCATGTGTGTAATGCCTCTAAACTCTTAATAGCCAAGCACTGGAAATCTCCTCAATCTCCCTCAAAAACTACTCTAGTCAACAGGTTATGGTACGATTCCTCTATGGAATATATTACATCCCTTTTAAGCAACACTGTGTCTGCATACCAACAAGTATGGAACCCTTGGTTTACTTTCCACACCTCTTCTCTACCAAGAGCCCCTCTGTGATACTCTTGTTGTGTCTCAGCACTGGCCTATCCTCCCTTTCTTCCTCCTCCACCCATTTTTTCCTTTTCTTTATTGGTTTTTACAGTTAACTTAAGTTTTCCCTAATTTTTCTTTTCTTTTATTTTTTTTTTTAATTATAATTATTAACAAATGCCTCTGATCCATTGTTTTATTTTCGGATTTTCTGTAGTTCTGTAAGAAAATTTTCAATTTACTACATGTTATTGCTATATTTTAATGTGAGATTGGTGGGATCCTCTGACTGTTATTCGTTATGATATTTTGTCTCCCACTTTTTTGTATTGGCATGTAGTGTCTTTAAAATAAAAGATAAAAAAAAAATAAAGGTAATATAATTATTGCCGCTTTAAAACAAAACCAAAACGGAACACTCACATGACTTCCCACAGCGGCACAAGCGTGCACCCTATTACATAAGCCCCAAAGTCTTGGAAATGTCACTCTGCCTGACCCAGGGCCTGACGCACTTCTCTATTGGTACCCCTTCTCTGTCCCAATCAATGATTGATGTGTTTTTGGCCACATCTTAGTTACAGCTCAGACTGCTATTGCACAAAACTTAAGGTGGGTACACACCTGACAGATATATCTGCAGATGATGGTCGTTCATATACACTGAACGGCCATCATCTGCTTGTGCCCTCGGGTCCTGGTGGCCGGGGGCGGGACCCAGTGGACATATCTGTCCACTAGCAGATGTGTACGGGCACACACAGCGGCAGCCGCGAGGAGGGGGGCGTGTCCTGCCCCCCTCCTCGCGGCTGCCGCTGTGTGTGCCCGTACACATCTGCTAGTGGACAGATATGTCTGTATACATATCTGTCCATCGGCTCTGCAGCGCAGCCAATGAGATATGTCAGTGAACGACGACGTTCACCGACATATCACGGGTACACACTGGCCGACGTGCAGCAGATGTAGTGGCATATCAATTGATCGACCAATGTATCTGTCAGTGTGTACCCAGCATTACAAAGAAAAATGTATTTAATTTTGAGAAGGAAATTCTTGGGACACCATATTTCACCTTGACCTCCTCACCTCTTATGATAGTATCACTGGCATGAGTACACCACATATAACGAAGGTGCCTAAACCCCCGACTCTATCACAATGCTGAAACCCACAGTATTATATATAGTTAAAATGAATCACCTTTGTTGAACCCTGTTACAGACACTGATTAATTTGCTTTATTATCAGTTCCGCCCCAATTACTGTTTTCAGTTACTTGATGACTCATTTATAATGAACAATAAGTGCTTATCTTATCTGCCGGATTGTGTCTCAGCGGGCGCCTGGCAGATGGAGCCTCTCTGTGGTGCAGCACTGACAGGCTGGTTTAGGTGGGCCGGAGGAGGCAGAACTGGTTCTATCTCCAAACAGAACTGATGGAACACAGTTCCACCCCGTTCTGGCCCACTTTAACCCCTGGGTATATATATAATAATAATATGCAGTCATATGGCAATGATTTGAGGAGGGCGTCTACAACATCCTTTCACTATTGCGTCTAATACTCTGTATCTCCTGTCTAAGTCAGCGCAAGGGATGGAGGAGGAGATATCGGTGCAACAGGGTGGTAGATGTAACAAACGGCTGAAGTATTCTGCTTCTATTATATGATTAATCAGAGAAGTCAGGAGACTTATGCAGGCTTCTCTACAGGAACTATGGGATATACTTAGGGGTAAATTTACTAAAGGTCGATTTGAATTTATTTTGATGGAATCTAAATGGATCTAAACCGATGTTGTGTTTCAGGAGCTAAATCGCACATTAACTAACAGACTATTTTTTTTATTTATTTTTAAATGTTAGTTAATGTGCGATTTAGCCCCTGAAACACAACATCGGTTTAGATCGATTTAGACGCACCGACGCTGCCAGGCAAGTCGTGGTTACTTCCTCTTTCAGCAGTGTGCTGCGCAGGGCAGGCACATCTGCCATCCCGGTCGGCTTCACCTCCGTTTCTCCCCACTGACGGATACTGGGAGGAGTAGTGGCCATGATCCGGAGATGTTCCAGCAGGCTCAGCACGGCCACTACTCCTCCTCCTCAGCACGGCCACGGTCAGTCAGTGAGGAGAGACGGAGCTGACCAGGTGAGGAGATGTGCCTGCCCTGCGCAGCACACACTGAAGGAGGACAAACACGAAGCGGAGGGGGGTGGAGCCGTGGTGGTGGTGGTGGGGGGGTCAGGGGCGCCCGTGAAAATTTTGCTAAGGGGCCCTCCTAGGTCTAGTTACGCCCCTGACCAAAAGTGATTTTGAGGCATAATCTTGCTCTTGCAGTGGGCGCGCAGCAGTCAATGAGAGTCTATCTGACTCTCATTGGCTGCTGATTCACACACACGTCGCTGCCGCTTGGCGGTGATGTGTGTGCAGCAGCAGCCAATGAGAGTCTGTCTGACTCACATTGGCTGCTGATTAACACACACATCGCCACCAGTGCTGGCGGCGATGTGTGTGTTATGCACAGCCTGAGCCCGCCTGCCACCCTCCTCCTGGCGCTATTGGGCAAGCGCTCAGGGGGAGGGAAGGGGCTCAGCTGTGCAGCATAGGACCAGCGCTGGAAGCCTAGCGCCGGTCCTGTGTAAATGTGTAGTGCTGACCGCAATCACTGCGGTCGGCGCTACACTGGCTAACTAGGGCGGGCCGGTACCGTGGCAGGCGGCGCCCCCCCCACGCCGCTGGTCCCACGGCGCCCATGGCACGTACCCCGCTCGCCCTGCCTTAGTTACGCCACTGCTCAGGACACTTGCAGGGGTGCCTCAGGTTGGTGGTCCAGCACCAAATCAAATTCTTTATGGTCAATGTAATGTAAATATGTGGACAAACAGAAGCACAAACCTGTCCACCACTATATAACTAAACCTAAGGATGACAGGTAAACACAATTTATAGCACTTTACTACTTCACTACATTTTTATCTGAATTTCTCAATAACAAACTTTTGGCTTAGGGCTGCCGTGAAGACAATGCTGATACCCTAGGGTGTCGTGATTCTAAAAAGGTTGGGAACCACTGCATTAGGTACCAGGGGGTAGGGTTAGGATTAAATTACACAAAAAAATGTGTCGTCCATTCTTGTGTTGGCCATTTGAACATGTCGGCATATTAACCATGTCGACTTTTTTACTGTCAATCTTTTATACCACACCCGAGAAAAGCAGCCCTATCAGTATCTTAACAAGTAGACCCTATAAGCAGCCTGGTCAGAGCTGTTGAATCTTAGCTTGCCTGCATTTTACTTTTAAATTAAGGGGAGTACAGTAGCAGATCTACTCGTAATGTTTTCTGTCTAACACCCTTTTTCATTATTAGTGGATAATCCCAACTTTCAGCAATACTGTATCTTGTGTACTAAAACATTTATTGTTTTGAAGAAGAAAATAGCTTTAAGTTACTAAATTGGAACAGGGGGCAGTGATTTGACTCACTAATATCTCACAGCATCTCTGCAATAGGTAATAAAATCAGATACCTGCAGTAATGAAAACCAGACCCCCAGAGAGCGCGATCTTCCCCTTGGTGTTTTCATCACTGCTCCCGAATTTGGTGCACTTCAGTCCAAACAAGGCGATTATACAGGCAAAGAGACCCATAATGAGAGAGATGATCATCAGAGCACGACATGCCTGGATATAAGCTGTGTGAGACAGACAAGAGCTCGTTCACTCAAACTATTCATGAGGCAGATTTGATCAAATAACAGAATATAGTTGACCTGTAGGGGAAACAAACAAATCATTATTTCCAGCATGACCTCCTCCATTAGTACAAACCAGTCTGCTACTTACCTTCCTGCTTATTTTCCTATAGCGGTTACCTGGCCTGAAATAGTTCCTTGAGGAGGAGGCTTTTTATAAAGAGGAAAGTATCCTGTAGTGGGAGAAATGGTTTGTGCTGGAGGGGTCAGTGTATAGTACAAACCTGAACTAGGCCAGTGCCGGTAAACACCCCTATCAGGCTAGCACCAGTTATCTCCACCACAGGATAACTTTGTAGCACTATTTGTGACTAGTTATTTGTATACATAGATATAGAGAGGATAAATATGGCTGCTACACTCATATAATACCAATATAATACTGTATTTGCAAATCATAAGCTGTTGTTTTATTTTTCCATTCAAAAACATAAATGTACTATAGTAAATGATATAAACCGATAGGCAGTTTTACAAGGATAACATCAAGAGGGGAATTCAATTAGAGGTGAAAAGCCATATTCGCCTGTTTTTTTGTGAAAAATTCGCCTAAAAAAAAATTCGCCAAATTCAATTCCAGGACAATTTCGCCTAAGTGGAAACAATTCTCCAAAAATGATTCTCCAATCAATAGCTGGTGAAAAGAAATGCAAAATCTTTATTTTGGGGTGCAAATGTGGGGAAACAACTCAGACCCCTTGGGACAGCCCCCCCAAAGGACAAATACGCAAAAAATACAGAACTAAAACCTAAGAACACCCCGAAAAAGACATGTCATTTTTTGGGTGTAAATTTAAAAAGTGGGGGGATAAACATTAAAAGTAGCGAAAAAGACTTCTTGGGGGTCCACAAGTATGGGGCAGGTGTTTTTAGGATTGCAGGTGCATGCAGCAGGTGGATTTTTCACATTTTTTAAAAGTTCACTTTAGAGACATAAAAACATGCTAGCACCAATTTTCAAGCACCCCAAATTTGACAGGACTACTTATTTTCACCCAAAAATACAGCTTTATGCCATTCTTCACCACTTTTACAGAAACGCTAATAGCAAGCAATTTACACAACTTAAGTACGCAAAATAGTTTTATTAGGGCTATTAGTACACATTTATATTGATTCCCTATGTTAGAGCATCTTTTTCTGGGGTACAGACTGATTTGCCAATTCTTTCAGTACTTTTCACCTGTTCCGCATTCGCCTATTTCCGTGTTCGCCTGTTTTGCAATTGAATTAGGTGAAAAGTGGGGACGAGCACGGAATAAATTCGCCTCTGAAACAGGCGAATGAAGCGAACAGTCGGACAGGCGAAAACTTCGCCTCTAATTGAATATGGCTCAAAGGGTCTGAGTCAGCGGTGAATTCTGCCACGGCCAAGTCTTTTGCTGCAGCCGTGTCTTTATGCTAATGCCACGCCCGATTCTGATCCTAGTGAGACAGCGACTTTCAGCAGGGCATATCCCTCTCTGTGCGACTTTGGACGAACCATCGAAACTCGCACCAGCCCAATAGCAGGCACAGTTTCCCCATCTGAACTTGGAGTCCTGTGTGAGCGGTTCTGTCTCTTCAGATACAGCTGCTGTCAGTGACACACCCGGATCTGCCTACCCACCCCAGTTACCTCCTAGCAACGGCCACTGAGATCCACACTCCCTGCATCCAAATTCCTTCAGCGTCTCCGTGCGGTAACCATGGTGATGCATGCGGATTGTGACTCAGAAAACATGTTCTGTTTGCGTGCAACATCGCCACGGCAACCAGAACCGGATAAGGGAGGGGGGCACAGTGGGCAAGTACCGCCGAGCCCCCCTCTCTGAGATGGCCATCTGCCAAAGATCTGATCTTTATTACTGATCTGATCCACAGCGCTGCATCGGCAGTCACTGATAGCCTATATACTGACAGCGCCACAGAGAAGTGCTGGGCTGCCAGTGTAATCAAACTGACTGCAGCCGTCCTTTTGACCCCCACCTCCATCTACCCTGGTGTCTCTCTGCCGCATAAGTGTTGTGCTGCTGCCGAAAGGGAGAGGGAGCCTGTGTCACCACGAGACAGCCCGACAGTGCGGCATAGCAAGCAAGTGTACCAGGAAGGAAGTGAAATAATTTTCCTAATTGTTCCCCAAAAACACTGTGTTGACATATATGATCCTCACCCTCCATAAACATAAACCTCAATATATATATGCATGTATAAATGTGTGTGTATATATATATATTTATTTATTATATTTTGGCTTGGCACTTAAATCCTTTAAAGCAGACCTGGACAAAAGGTAGATCGCGATCTACCCATAGCTCGCAGGGCATTCGCCGGTAGATCACGACCAACTGAAGTAGAATAAACCTGAAACAGCTTCTGGAGCCTCAGAAGTCCAGTTTCCAGTAGTGCAGCACGTAGATGACGTTATGACATCACCCACGCGCTGTAAGGAGCCCGCCGCTGCTGCTGTCCGCCTGCCTGGCCCCACAGAGAGTGTCATGGGGAGCTGCTATCCCACTAGCACATAGGCTCCTCACAGCGCCAAGCACATCCCCTGACTGATAGCAGTAAACTTTCTGTAAGTGCCGGAGCAGCTCCCAAAGGTAGTGTGTGGGAAGTGATTGTGTTATATGTGCGGTAAAGGGGCTGCACGGGGATCGGTACGTATTACTGCCCCCTCTTAGTGTCTAAACCCGACCCCCCCTTCCCCACTGCCTAAACCTAAGTCTCCCAGGGGGTTGTCTAACCCTAACCTCCCCCAGGGGTGCCTAACCCTAACCCCCCCTTTCCCTAGCCTGAACCTAACCCTTCCTGGGGGGGTGCCTAATCCTAAATCCCCCCCCAGGAGCACTAAACCTAACCCTCCCCCAGGGCAGAATTAACAATGGGGCGGACGGATCTTCAGCTCCAGGCCTCCAATGAAAATAGGCCCACCGCCTAAAGAATCAGCTGGTGAACGGAAAAAAAAAATTCCTTACACAGCGTCCAAGGCACTGCGTGTTTAATCCCCACCGGCCAGCAGCAACATTCCCCCCACCATCCCCCATCCTTTCCTGCCCATAATAATACAGATGGAGGTGCAGTGGAGGACTTCACAAGCCCTCCCTGTGCCGCATAGGATCTCAGCACATCTTCCGCGCTGCGTGACATCATGCTGTGCGACGTCACCTACGTGCTGCGGCCGCCCCACTGTGTCTAAATGAACAGGCATGCAGCCAGCACTGAATCAGTGAGTAGCTCAGCCCCGCCGGCTCATTGGCTCACACCATTACCTGTCCAACTGATGAGATCCAGCAGAGAGTCAGGAACCAAAGTAGGTCCACTGCAAACTGTCTAATGCTCCTGCTTTGCAATTCGTGACACTCTGACACCAAGTGCACCCCATAACCTGACTTGTAAATTACACATATACTGTAAATGATTGGTTATCTTCACATAGAGTAGACCGTTATTCAGGGCATGAATTACCACATATTGTAATATAATAAAATTAAGTGTGTGTATGTGTACAGTACTAATATATATATATATATATAATATATATATATATATATATATATATATATATATATGTTGAGTCCCATATCCGAAATGCTCAGGACCAGGAGCATTTCAGATTTTGGATAATTTCGGTTTTCAGAATACCATGCAGGGGGGTCCGGCAGGTGTTACAGGAGGCCTGGCGTGTGCTGCGGGGGTGTCCGGTGAGTGTCACGACACGAGGGATCCATGGGGTGGAGTGTCATGTGAGGCCCGGTATGTGTGGAGGGGGTGGGTCCTGCGGGTGTCACTGAGGGGGGGGAGCGCGGCATATAGACCACACCCACGCCGCTAGTGACTGGTAATTGTTCTGTGATATCATGACGCTAGGTCACGTCATGACGTCTCCGCTGCAACAAAATACTTCGGTTTTTGGAATATTTCCGATAATAGAATTACGGATATGGGAGACTCAACCTATATATATATACTGTATAGAGGGGGTTTATCTTGCAGGACCAAAGTCTGTTTGAGGAGGTTTGACGAACATAAGTATTACTTAGCATATGGTGCTAGTGGGGAGCTCTGTTATTAATAACATTGTATAGCAATTTGTATTTAGGTGTAGATGTATTTGTGCAATTAAAAATCATATCTAAATTTAGTTATCTTTGTGCTAAAACATTTTAGGCCTTATTCAGAGATGTACGGAAACTTGATGGTTTACGTACATCTCCGATAATTGTGGGTCTGCACATGCACAGGACCCATTTTGCGCATTTGCAGAACGGGTCATGCGTGATCACACACAGTGTCCCCTAAGCCGCAGCCTGATTGACAGGTTGTTACATTTCGGGGGCTGTAGAGCACTCTGCCCTCGTATTTCGGAAGTGCCGAGACCAGGGTATGCGTCTTCTCAGTCTGCCCCCCAACCCATCCCTTCCCCACACTGATTGTGTCTCTGTCCTGTTCCACCCCTCTCTCTGTTGCTCTGTCTGCTTCCCCCACCACCAATCTGTCCTGTCCTGCACCCCATCTCCGTTCTCCCCCTACCTACTCCAACCAGTCCCTTGACCCATTCCCAACACCCGGCGGGTCCTCCTCTCTGTCTATGTCAATCTTATATATATATATATATATATATATATATATAGGCAGCAGTGGCAGCGGCACTCCTCAGTAAAGAATATGAGACTGGTTACAGAGAACCTAATTTACTTCTTCAACGTTTCAATCACAATAATGATTTTCATCAGGAAGACAATACTAAACAATAAGACACTTACCTAAATAACATCTAAGAAAACACCACGAGTGCGGCTGGCTCCATCCGTCCACTGGGGGCGTCTGACGTCATCGCATAGCACTACGCAGCTAGCGCGGCGTCAGCAAACCCGTTACCAAGAAAACCAAGACAACAATTGTGACATAACGATACCGGCACCAATAACAACATAAGATCATAGCAGCAGTATAACTTAAGGGAATCAGAAAACAATAACAGTGACCTAACTGATAAAGACTGGGTATAATTCCAAGAGTAAAAAAGAAGCAACAAAAAGCTGTCTAATTGAGACTGTATGTGCAGCGTATAGTACTATAAGGGAAATAAACGAATATGAGTATCTGAGTGAGTAACAGAGAACATGGTTAATTAAAGCAAGATAAGGATAAGGTCTCATTCAAACCATTCGGCTGTATGGTATTGAGACGATGTATCCAGAATGCTTCTCTTTGCAAAAGCTTACGTGCCCTGTCACCTCCTCTATGATTGTCAGGGACCTGATCAATCATTTTATATCTTAACGTAGATAGATTGTGTCTGTGCAGACGAAAGTGGCGAGCCACCGGCTGATCATTGTCCTTACCACTGAGGGCTAGTCTAATGGCAGACCTATGAAGGGCCATTCTCTCACGGAACTGTCTAGTTGTTTTGCCGATGTATAATAAGCCGCAGGGACAACGAACAAAGTAGACTACATACTGGCTAGTACAAGTCAGTACATTATTAATCTTGTATCTATGTCCCGTGTGTGGATGGACAAAACTGTCTCCAGTTTCCAGGTATCCACAGGTCGTGCAGCCCAGACATTTATAATTGCCCGGTTTTTTGGTCAAGAAATGTGTAACGGGGGTATCACCGAAACTGGTGATGTCATTGTGTATCAACCAGTCACGAATGCTTTTACCCCTTTTATAGCAGGGCAACAACGAAGTGTTTTTCAAACTTTTAAGATTCTGGTCTTTGTTGATCATTGGCCAGAAACGTTTCGCTGTACTGATTATGTGTTCACTTGCCGTATTAAAGCTGTTAACCCACACCAATTTGTGATCACTACCATTCTTTTGAACATTAGGCAAAATCTCCTTTGGAGTAGCCAACGCTCTTGTTCTGGCTTTAGTTAACAATTGTCTGGAGTAACCCCTATCCTCAAATTTCTTAGTCATGATGTCAAGTTCCCTTGACTCATCATCAGGGTCACTGCATATCCTATGTATCCTCAAAAACTGCGAATAAGGCAGTCCCTTTTTGAGGTTACCTGGATGAAAGCTTGTGGATAATAACAAGGTGTTCCTGTCAGTAGGTTTTCTATAGATGGTCGTCTGGAGTGCCCCGTCCTTAAGTCTGACTAAAACATCCAGGAAATGAACCTCATTGGCATGTATGTCGTATGTAAACTTAATATCACTGTCTAGTGTATTGATGTTTGTCATCATTTGTATAAAATCTTCCTTACTGCCAAGCCAAATTATGAATATATCATATATGTACCGTGTGAAGAACCTTATCCTTTCTGCATAGATGGTGTTGCTGAAGAATAGGTCCTGTTCCACACGGTACATAAAGCCATTGGCATACGCCGGAGCTGCACATGAACCCATGGCGCAACCGTGGGTCTGTAGGTAAAAATTACCATCAAACAAAAAGTAATTTCTGGTAAGAGTAAGGCGTAATAATTCAATAAAGAAGGGTAAAGCTGGACCATCATAATTGGTGTTGTTGGTAAGTAAATGTTCTATGGCAATCAGGCCTCTGGCATTAGGTATGCTCGTATAAAGGCTTATTACATCTATAGTACAAAGCCAACAATCTTGTGGTAAATCCCGCAACGTGGTAAGTTTGCGTAAAAAAGCAGTCGTGTCCCTTAAATATGATTTTTCAGCTTGTATCACCGGCTGTAGATGGTAATCAATAAATCTTGAAGTTTCGTAATATAGTGAGTCCCTGGCCGATATAATAGGCCTCCCCGGTGGATTAAGGGGATCCTTGTGAAGCTTAGGTAATGTGTAGAAGACTGGTATCTTTGGTGCCGTGGGTAGAAGCATGTCCATGGTGGTTTTATTTATATTGTGTTCTTCCACAGCCAATTCTAGTATCTCATGAAGTTCCTGCTGATATTTGGCAGTTGGGTCTCCTGCCAATGTGCAGTAAACTTTGGCATCACTTAATTGTTTGAGAGCTTCATTACGGTAGCTGGAGATATCTTGTATTACAATCCCGCCCCCTTTATCAGCGGGGCGGATAGTAATACTTTTGTCACTGCCAAGTTGTTTAAGGGCTGTCAATTCATTTTTGGATAAATTGTGATGTATCTTATTGTCCCTTTTGCTGTATTCAGTGATGCTGGATTCCATCAAATTAGTAAAACCCTTGATTGCTATATTGGTGGACGCTGGTTCAAAGGTGGAACTGGATTTGCTAGGTTGGAACCTAGAGGGATTCACTGTTGTATCAATTTTGTCATCATAGAACTCTTTCAAACGAAGTTGTCTGTTCAGCCTGTGTAGATCAATTTTACTTGTCAGTTCATCATGTAGTACTGTGGGAACAAAACTTAATCCTTTTTGTAGTACACTCATTTCATCTGTACTCAAAGTCCTACTGGAGAGGTTATAAATTATTTCTTTTTCTTTGGTGCCTGTTTTTTGCCTCTGCCACTGCCCTCCTCGTCTTGTGAAGAGTCTGGGGGGAGATCTTTTTTGGCTCTTGTAGTCACGCCTAAAGGGGGCCTGCGTGCAGGTAAAGCTCCACTTGGACCAGCACATTCTTGATCTGACGACAGTCCTCCACTGGAGGTATCCGTTTCAAGGGTGAATTTTTTGTATTTTCTATGAGGACCTTTAAACTGTGTCCTTCTTACACCCACTGGATTGTAGGCCCACGAATAAACTCTTTTTTCTTCGTAGTCCTTGTTAACAATATTAAGTTTATTTTGTTTGAACTTTATAAGATCGTTTTTATATTTATCAACCTGTCCTTGTAGTTTACCAATCCAGTCACAGGTAGTGTCGTCTGTCAAGGTTTTATAATGTGCAACTTCAAACACGTTAATCTTGTCTTTGATGATCTTAAGTTCTCGCCCCGACTCCTCTATGACCAAAAGTATCAGGTCAAATGAGGCCTTATTTAATATGGCCGCCCACTTTCTGCAGAATTCAGGGTTAAAACGCCCGATGGTCGGGGTATACCCCAAGAGTTTATTCGTGGGCCTACAATCCAGTGGGTGTAAGAAGGACACAGTTTAAAGGTCCTCATAGAAAATACAAAAAATTCACCCTTGAAACGGATACCTCCAGTGGAGGACTGTCGTCAGATCAAGAATGTGCTGGTCCAAGTGGAGCTTTACCTGCACGCAGGCCCCCTTTAGGCGTGACTACAAGAGCCAAAAAAGATCTCCCCCCAGACTCTTCACAAGACGAGGAGGGCAGTGGCAGAGGCAAAAAACAGGCACCAAAGAAAAAGAAATAATTTATAACCTCTCCAGTAGGACTTTGAGTACAGATGAAATGAGTGTACTACAAAAAGGATTAAGTTTTGTTCCCACAGTACTACATGATGAACTGACAAGTAAAATTGATCTACACAGGCTGAACAGACAACTTCGTTTGAAAGAGTTCTATGATGACAAAATTGATACAACAGTGAATCCCTCTAGGTTCCAACCTAGCAAATCCAGTTCCACCTTTGAACCAGCGTCCGCCAATATAGCAATCAAGGGTTTTACTAATTTGATGGAATCCAGCATCACTGAATACAGCAAAAGGGACAATAAGATACATCACAATTTATCCAAAAATGAATTGACAGCCCTTAAACAACTTGGCAGTGACAAAAGTATTACTATCCGCCCCGCTGATAAAGGGGGCGGGATTGTAATACAAGATATCTCCAGCTACCGTAATGAAGCTCTCAAACAATTAAGTGATGCCAAAGTTTACTGCACATTGGCAGGAGACCCAACTGCCAAATATCAGCAGGAACTTCATGAGATACTAGAATTGGCTGTGGAAGAACACAATATAAATAAAACCACCATGGACATGCTTCTACCCACGGCACCAAAGATACCAGTCTTCTACACATTACCTAAGCTTCACAAAGATCCCCTTAATCCACCAGGGAGGCCTATTATATTGGCCAGGGACTCACTATATTACGAAACTTCAAGATTTATTGATTACCATCTACAGCCGGTGATACAAGCTGAAAAATCATATTTAAGGGACACGACTGCTTTTTTACGCAAACTTACCACGTTGCGGGATTTACCACAAGATTGTTGGCTTTGTACTATAGATGTAATAAGCCATTTATACGAGCATACCTAATGCCAGAGGCCTGATTGCCATAGAACATTTACTTACCAACAACACCAATTATGATGGTCCAGCTTTACCCTTCTTTATTGAATTATTACGCCTTACTCTTACCAGAAATTACTTTTTGTTTGATGGTAATTTTTACCTACAGACCCACGGTTGCGCCATGGGTTCATGTGCAGCTCCGGCGTATGCCAATGGCTTTATGTACCGTGTGGAACAGGACCTATTCTTCAGCAACACCATCTATGCAGAAAGGATAAGGTTCTTCACACGGTACATAGATGATATATTCATAATTTGGCTTGGCAGTAAGGAAGATTTTATACAAATGATGACAAACATCAATACACTAGACAGTGATATTAAGTTTACATACGACATACATGCCAATGAGGTTCATTTCCTGGATGTTTTAGTCAGACTTAAGGACGGGGCACTCCAGACGACCATCAATAGAAAACCTACTGACAGGAACACCTTGTTATTATCCACAAGCTTTCATCCAGGTAACCTCAAAAAGGGACTGCCTTATTCGCAGTTTTTGAGGATACATAGGATATGCAGTGACCCTGATGATGAGTCAAGGGAACTTGACATCATGACTAAGAAATTTGAGGATAGGGGTTACTCCAGACAATTGTTAACTAAAGCCAGAACAAGAGCGTTGGCTACTCCAAAGGAGATTTTGCCTAATGTTCAAAAGAATGGTAGTGATCACAAATTGGTGTGGGTTAACAGCTTTAATACGGCAAGTGAACACATAATCAGTACAGCGAAATGTTTCTGGCCAATGATCAACAAAGACCAGAATCTTAAAAGTTTGAAAAACACTTCGTTGTTGCCCTGCTATAAAAGGGGTAAAAGCATTCGTGACTGGTTGGTACACAATGACATCACCAGTTTCGGTGATACCCCCGTTACACATTTCTTGACCAAAAAAACGGGCAATTATAAATGTCTGGGCTGCACGACCTGTGGATACCTGGAAACTGGAGACAGTTTTGTCCATCCACACACGGGACATAGATACAAGATTAATAATGTACTGACTTGTACTAGCCAGTATGTAGTCTACTTGGTTCGTTGTCCCTGCGGCTTATTATACATCGGCAAAACAACTAGACAGTTCCGTGAGAGAATGGCCCTTCATAGGTCTGCCATTAGACTAGCCCTCAGTGGTAAGGACAATGATCAGCCGGTGGCTCGCCACTTTCGTCTGCACAGACACAATCTATCTACGTTAAGATATAAAATGATTGATCAGGTCCCTGACAATCATAGAGGAGGTGACAGGGCCCGTAAGCTTTTGCAAAGAGAAGCATTCTGGATACATCGTCTCAATACCATACAGCCGAATGGTTTGAATGAGACCTTATCCTTATCTTGCTTTAATTAACCATGTTCTCTGTTACTCACTCAGATACTCATATTCGTTTATTTCCCTTATAGTACTATACCCTGCACATACAGTCTCAATTAGACAGCATTTTGTTGCTTCTTTTTTACTCTTGGAATTATACCCAGTCTTTATCAGTTAGATCACTGTTATTGTTTTCTGATTCCCTTAAGTTATACTGCTGCTATGATCTTATGTTGTTATTGGTGCCGGTATCGTTATGTCACAATTGTTGTCTTGGTTTCCTTGGTAACGGGTTTGCTGACGCCGCGCTAGCTGCGTAGTGCTATGCGATGACGTCAGACGCCCCCAGTGGACGGATGGAGCCAGCCGCACTCGTGGTGTTTTCTTAGATGTTATTTAGGTAAGTGTCTTATTGTTTAGTATTGTCTTCCTGATGAAAATCATTATTGTGATTGAAACGTTGAAGAAGTAAATTAGGTTCTCTGTAACCAGTCTCATATTCTTGACTGAGGAGTGCCGCTGCCACTGCTGCCTGTTTTGTGATTATCTGCAGAGGGCACCCATCTATACATAAGAGGAAGAGTGCCAAGCCGTTGTTGCATATATATATTAGGGGTGAGCGGGTTCGGTTTTACTCGGTTTTACTCGGTTCTTTTCGCCACTTTACCGCAATTTCGGCTCGATTTCATTCGCAATCCAAAACACATGTTCGGCGATAGCCAATAAAAAGATCCGAGTAAAACCGAGTAAAACCGAACCCGCTCACCCCTAATATATATATATATATATATATATATATACATATATATGTGTGTGTGTAATGTGTATCACTGTGTTTGTATCCTCTCAGTATAGCTATTAGTATTGTAAGGTCTCTCTTCTTTTATATAGAGAGATTTTACAGTTTACATTTACATTTCATTAGGCGGCTTTTTTTTTTTGCCATATTAGGCTCACGTTACCAAGGGATTTCCCCTTTGTTCATTTGTAGACTCTCACATTACATTACAGATAAAAACAGAGAGGAGGGAGACTGAAGTTTTTGAAGGTAGGTGCTGGTCACGCCCACTGCGGCAGCACACAATAGGCCTTTTATAAAATGCAGCTCCAGGCCCATGTTGACCTTAATCTGGCACTGCCTCCCCCCCTGCGTGGCTGTCTGCGCCCGGCTTACCTTCGATCGGGATGCTGTGTGTCGGGCTCCTGGCATAGGTAAAATGACAGGCTTCGGAATTTCGGTGCCTGTCATTTATACCTTGCCGGGATTAGACAGTCAGGAAACCGGCGGTCGGGATTGCGTCCGTCGGCTTCCAGACTGCTACTCCTGCACGGTGACACTGCCAAGGCACAGCCTCCTCCTGCTGTGGTACCGTGCTACCTCAAGCACCTGCTTACCGCCGCACACACCGACACTGAGTGACTGACTGATTTATTTATTTTTAAATAAGACAGCCCCTTATAATATTAGGCAGTGGAGAGAATTACAGTTCATTATAAGTGTATGGTATGGTGGGGGGGATGTAAGAGATTGCAGTTTTGTGGCAACTCTGTACACTTCAAAATGACTGGATGTATTTGTGAGAGCGGTTGTATAATACTACTGTATGTTATGTATGTGAGAGCTGTTCTATAATACTACTGTATTTTATGAATGTGAGAGCTGTTGTATAATACTACTGTATGTTATGTATGTGAGAGCTGTTGTATAATACTACTGTATTTTATGTACAGTATGTAATACTACTGTATTTTATGTATGTGAGAGCTGTTGTATACTACTGAATTTTATGTACAGTATGTGAGAGCTGTTGTATAATACTACTGTATTTTATGAATGTGAGAGCTGTTATATACTACTGAATTTTATGTACAGTATGTGAGAGCTGTTGTATAATACTACTGTATTTTATGAATGTGAGAGCTGTTGTATAATACTATAGTATGTTATGTATGTGAGAGCTGTTGTATAATACTACTGTATTTTATGTATGTGAGAGCTGTTGTATAATACTACTGTATGCTATGTATGTGAGAGTTGTATACTACTGTATTTTATGTATGTGAGGGCTGTTGTATAATACTACTGTATATTATATATGTGAGAGCTGTTGTATAATACTACTGTATGTTATGTATGTGAGAGCTGTTGTATAATACTACTGTATGTTATGTATGTGAGAGCTGTTGTATACTACTGAATTTTATGTACAGTATGTGAGAGCTGTTGTATAATACTACTGTATTTTATGTATGTGAGAGCTGTTGTATAATACTACTGTATTTTATGAACAGTATGTGAAAGCTGTTGTATACTACTGTATTTTATGTACATGAGAGCTGTTGTATAATACTACTATATTTTATGAATGAGAGAGCTGTTGTATAATACTACTATATTTTATGAATGAGAGCTGTTGTATAATACTACTGTATTTTATGAACAGTATGTGAGAGCTGTTACATAATACTACTGTATTTTATGTACGTGAGAGCTGTTGTATAATACTACTGTATGTTATGTATGTGAGAGCTGTTGTATAATACTACTGTATGTTAGAGCTGTTGTATAATACTACTGTATTTTATGTATGTGAGAGCTGTTGTATAATACTACTGTATTTTATGTATGTTAGAGCAGAGTTTCCTACCCTCCCGATTTTCGCGGGAGTCTCCTGAATACAGGTGGGAGCTCCCGCTACCCCGTAAAGTAGGTTGAATCCCCCGCATTCCCTCTGCCCTGTCTAAAAATCCGGACTGCGCATGCGCGAATCCGGAGGTAAAGGGGGCGGGGCCCGAGCTTAAGACGCAGGGGCGCACTCACCGGGTGCAGGGAGGCAGGAGTGTGGCTGCTGTGAGGTCTCCTGGGCACGCCTTCCCCTGCTCACAGACTGATGCTCCCAGCATTCCCTGGCCAGCCTGTGATGACAGAGGACGGAGGGGGGAGGAGCCAACGCCGGAGGACAGTGTGGACACTGAAAACAGAGGAGCTGCCTGAGACTGTGAGTGTTAGAGGTCACTGCAGCTCCTGCCACATGTATAACTCATGTCAGTGCCGTGGGGGAGGGAGGGAGGGAGATCTGTTACTGTGTAATTGTATGTGTGTAGTGATGTGATGTATGTGTGTGTGTGTAGTAATGTGATGTATGTGTGTGTGTGTGTGTGTAGCAATGTGATGTATGTGTGTGTGTAGTAATGTGATGTATGTATGTGATGTATGTGTGTGTGTGTAGTAATGTGATGTGTGTAGTAATGTGATGTATGTGTGTGTAGTAATGTGATGTATGTGTGTGTAGTAATGTGATGTATGTGTGTAGTAATGTGATGTATGTGTGTGGGTGTAGTAATGTGATGTATGTGTAGTAATGTGATGCATGTGTAGTACAGTATGTGTGGGTGTAGTAATGTGATGTATGTGTAGTAATGTGATGTATGTGTGTGTGTGTGTAGCAATGTGATGTATGTGTGTGTGTAGTACAGTATGTGTGGGTGTAGTAATGTGATGTGTGTGTGTGTGTGTAGTACAGTATGTTTGGGTGTAGTAATGTGATGTGTGTGTGTGTGTGTAGTACAGTATGTGTGGGTGTAGTAATGTGATGTGTGTGTGTGTGTGTGTAGTACAGTATGTTTGGGTGTAGTAATGTGATGTGTGTGTGTGTGTGTAGTAATGTGATGTATGTGTAGTACAGTATGTGTGTGTGTGTGTGTAGTAATGTGATGTATGTGTAGTAATGTGATGTATGTGTAGTACAGTATGTGTGTGTGTAGTAATGTGATGTATGTGTGTGTAGTAATGTGATGTATGTGTGGGTGTAGTAATGTGATGTATGTGTGTGTAGTAATGTGATGTATGTGTGTGTAGTAATGTGATGTATGTGTGTGCGTGTAGTAATGTGATGTATGTGTGTGTGTGTGTGTGTACTAATGTGATGTATGTGTGTGTGTAGTAATGTGATGTAATTGTGTGTGTGTGTGGAGGTGAAATCTTCATATGATGTGTGTGAGACACTGTGTGTGTGTGAATCTATTCATGGGATGTGCTGAGACTGTCTGTGTGTGACTGTGTATGAGACTGTGTGTGTGACTGTGTGTATGAATCTATTCATGGGATGTGTATGAGACTGTGTGTGTGTATATGAATCTATGTGTATGAATGATGTGTGTGAAACTGTCTGTGTGTGTGTGTGTGTGTGTGTGTATGAATCTATTCATGTGATGTGTGTGAAACTGTCTGTGTGTGTGTGAATCTATTCATATAAATGAATGTGTGCGTCTGGGGGGGAATCTATTAATGTCAATATGGCAGGGTAGAGATGTATTAATGTCAGTGGGGGAGCTAGGGCGTCGGTTTATAGGAATATATACGCCCATAGGTGGAGTTAGACACGCCCTTTGGGTGGAGCAGACCACGCCCCCACAAAGGCGCGTCGCATTCTGCAGCCATCTACAATCTCCCTCAAAGTCATTTTCAAAAGTAGGCAAGTATGTGTTAGAGCTGTTGTATAATACTACTGTATGTTATGTATGTGAGAACTGTTGTATAATACTACTGTATGTTATGTATGTGAGAGCCGTTGTATAATACTACTGTATGTTATGTATGTGAGAGCCGTTGTATACTACTACTGTATGTTATGTATGTGAGAGCTATTGTATAATACTACTGTATGTTATGTATGTGAGAGCGGTTGTATAATACTATAGTATGTTATGTATGTGAGAGCTGTTGTATAATACTACTGTATGTTATGTATGTGAGAGCTGTTGTATAATACTACTGTATGTTATGTATTTGAGAGCTGTTGTATACTACTACTGTATGTTATGTATGTGAGAGCTATTGTATACTACTACTGTATTTTATGTATGTTAGAGCTGTGGGCAAACAAAATCATTGTGCTTGTGTGCAGCATAGTGCCTGTGAGCCTGATACAGAGGTGGGGCGGGTTCTATGTACGTGCGGCTGTGATATCTTACAGATTTACATCTGCAAAAATATGCAGTCACCGTCTCTAATGCCAGCGATCCCATAAGCAACTGCGATCGCCATTGTACAGTTAGCAGATTTTGCAGTAACAAAAATAAATTGCTCTACAGCGCAAACATCGGCATAGGGTCCACCTTTGAATCAGGCCCATTGATGCTGGTAGATCACCGCTAAGTAAGTGAACAAAAAGAAGATGTAAATATTAGTGGTGCCTTTCATGGATAGATACAGTAGATAAATAACACAGAAACGGATGAAAACAACAGTCAAATAGATATGAGGTAATGCTGTTTCAATGTTTATTTTTACCTGGAGCATACTTGCCTACTTTTGAAAAAGCATTTCAGGGAGATTGTGAAAGTAGCACCTATGAGCGCGGTGGTAAAGTGGACATGTAATACTACATCTGAGAGGCGTGTCATAACACTGACTTACATCCCTATGTAAATGAGCCCCAAAGCAGTTAGTAAGATCTACATGTTGATGAGAACACTCTGATACTTTTCAGAAAATACATGTAGCCATAGGGATCATTGTGAGTTATTATAACCAATGCAGGGAAATTATACGTACTAATGATCGTATTTGAATGTATACATTTCGGTTTTCTTTTTTATAGGACAGCTACATAATGGGGTAAGGTGCAATCAGGGAGATTGCTAGACTCTTCAGGGAAATTGCTATTATTTCAGGGAGTCTCCCTGACAATAAGGGAAAGTTGGCAAGTATGACCTGGAGCCCAGTTAGGTCTTAGGACCTCATTCAGAGGCAGTCGTTAGTTGCAAGCGGTCGCACTGAATCAGGGCGGCTGCTTGCATCCTGAACGGCCGCCTCCTTGTCGATCGTTAAGCTGTAGGTTACCACCCACAGTTTAACGACCGACCAGTTTGATGGTCGCAATGGTGATCACCATTGCGACTTACGACCAGACCCTAAGGTTGGGTCTGGGCACTCATAAGCCCCAGGGAGCTTTCTGCTCTGATGGAGCAGGAAGCTCCCCACTGACATCACTGATGATGTCAGTGCGGCCGCCCACAAAACGGTAGGCGTTCATAAAAAAAGCCTCCATTTTGGAAACCACCCCCCCCGGCCCGCCTACCAAATGGGGGCAGCTGTCGATCAACATCGACAGCTGTCCCTTTGGTAACGAGCTCCGGGTGGACAGTTTCTCTGTCGCTCCGGGGCTTGCGCACGCGCAGTGAGGCCGCTGCATGTGCGCAGGCCAAACCATCGAGTCAGTTACGAGCGCATCAGCGCTCGTGACCGACTGAATGAGGTCCTTAATCTGCCTCTGTCTGTGCATGCTCATCTGCAGCAGAACCTCCCATGGGCGGGGGCAAATGCAGGATTTTTAAGGGGGGGGTTTCTAATAAATATATATATTTATATATATATATATATATACATATATATACACACAGACACACACATACACGAGGGCTGATTGAAATGTAATGAGACTGCCTCTGTTTTTCTGTCCCATAGGTAGATGTGGCAATGCTATGCTGGTTATTGTGAAGCTCATACATGGATGTGTCTGAACCTGCGGTTGGACTACCATAGTGTTCTTTGTTTGGCCACAGTGAGTGGATGATCTTCGTACGTTTCGTTATAGCGGATGAAGAAGACGTGTCTGAGATTACGTCAGAGATGTGTGACTGAATTTTGTGTTAAACTTGGAAAAAGCAGAAACGTTTCCATACACTGGACTGTTGTTTGGATTCTGGATCATAATGACAAATCCACGATTCTTCACAAGTCACAATTGATGTGAGGAAAACGGGTATCCTCTCCGACATTGTTCTTGCATGATTCAACACACACAATGCATTTTCAATTACTTTGTCACAATATGCTGAACCCGTTGGAATGAGATGCAAAGTGAAGCCGAAAGTTCACTTAAATGTAACTTCTGTAATTTTGCAAAATCTCCGCAGCTTTGGCAATGTTGACATCTGTAACTGCGGTGGATGGTCTTCCAGAACACGCTTCATTGTAGTGCCCTCAGTAAACATTATGCCACATTGTATCCAGGGGCGTAGGGAGGGTGGTTCCAGGCACCAAACAGATCAAAGGGCGCTGACTATGGCTGGAGTGTGACTCCAGCAGCCAGGGACTGATAGAATTCTACTATGGTGCCGTCAGCACTCCGAGTCCTAGCATGCATATGCTTGATGGCCAGGGGGGAGAGGATTTTCTGCTTCAAGCTATTTTCTGGCGCTGTGGTCCTGCGTCCTAGATTCAGTGACTTTTGGAGCCTGGCTGAGCTTCCTGCAGTGTCATGATGTCTGTGTAGTGGAGAGAAGCCTGGTGCCTGCCAGCCCTGCAGTGGAGACAGCGGGAAGAAGCACTAGAGGAGCCGGTAGCCTGCCAGCCCTGCAGTGGAGATAGCGGGGAGAAGCACTAGAGGAGCCGGTAGCCTACCAGCCCTGCAGTGGAGATAGCGGGGAGAAGCACTAGAGGAGCCGGGAGCCAGCCAGCCATGCAGTGGAGACAGCGGGAAGAAGCACTATAGGCAGGGCCGGCAACAGAAATCTCGGGGCCCAGTATACTGATGTCTCTCGGGGCCCCACCTTCTCACCACCACTCCCGATCCCGCACATTCCACCCCTGCATGTGTGATATGTGAAGCATGATATTAACTCCCCCAGCCCCATTACCTTCCTCTGCTCCTTCATCTTCCTCTATCCCCAGCCCACATTACCTTCCTCTATCCCCAGCCAGTGTCACCTTCTGCCCCCAGCTAGTGTCACCTTCTGCCCCAGCCCCGTCACCTTCCTCTGTACCCAGCCCCTATCACCTTCTTCTGTCCCTAGCTCCCATCAGCTTCCTCTGCCCCAACCCCATCACCTTCCTAAGGCCCCATCACCTTCCTCTGCCCCAACCCCATCACCTTCCTAAGGCCCCATCAGCTTCCTCTACCCCAGCCCCCATCAGCTTCCTATGGCCCCATCACCTTCCTCCGCCCCAGCCCTTATCAGCTTCCTCTGCCCCAGCCCCCATCAGCTTCCTCTGCCCCAGCCCCCATCAGCTTCCTCTGCCCCAGCCCCCATCAGCTTCTTCCGTCCTCAGCATTCAGCCACTATTGCTCTAAAATCTCCTATCCCCAGTAGCAACCCTTCTACAGTGCAGCTTACCTGATGCTGAGCGCATGGAAGACATGTGGCGACGTGACCTATGACGTCATGCAGCCGCGTTGCGCACTTAAAGGTCAGGCCCGGCCCGGGCCGCAGCTGAGCCACCTGGAAGAACCCAGCGCTGCCCGGGCCAGGCTACAAGGGAAGCTGGGTGGTGACTATGGGTCCCGGCAGCCGCGGCCCAGCAGGAACAAGGCGGACTTGTGTTGTGCCCGTCCGGTCCCCCCCTGACGCCAGGCCTGACTATAGGAGCAGGGAGCCTGCCAGCCCTGCAGTTTAGAAACACTAGGGGAGCGAAATCAGAGACAGTGAAGGAGATATTGAGAAGAAGCTGAGAAGTCCTAAAGGTAAGTAGAACCCGGAGAAGAGTTGAAAGGCGAGTTGGAGGCATCGTGTTTTTGTTAGGTATGATGGGGGGGGGGGGGGCATAGAACATATGGCAAAATATATATTATGATTGCAAGATTAATGTTATTATAAAGATGGGGGGAGAGGGGGTGGTGGAGGATACAAGTTTAAAAGCTTACCCAACTAAGTGCCTGTTGGGTCAATGAAGAACAAGAGGACCGCACCAAAAGTAGTAGTAATAACAGTTTCATAATGCAGAGATTAATACAAATGGATCTATGCTAATGCTCGAGTCCAAAAATTTTTTTAATTAAATATAATTCTGGAGGTGCACCAGGAACACAAGAGATAAACTACAAAACAAAGTTCAAAAATATAAAGTATTCCAAAAGTGCACTCGAAATCAGTAAAATTATATAAGGGTTATTTAATGCATTCTGGTATACTCTAAAAAGATAACACACACGTTGTCTATGAGACAAATAGTAAAGCAAAATATCAAATGTGATTGATAATTACAAAAATGAAATAGTGAAAAATAAAGAAGCTCCTATCCCACAGGACCCATGGATCTTTCTTCTATGCTACCCACCTCCCCCCGATTTCTCCAGGCATTCCACAAAGCTGTTGTCCCACATTTTAGTAGCCACAACAAATGAATAGCTCGCAACCTGAACAATCCTCTCCCACCATCTCTCTCTGCCCTAAATTGCAAATTTGGCATATTGCGGCAATAGAAAATATTACTTATTGTTTCCACGATAAAGGCCATATATCGCCCATGTTTGGGCTCCGTGGCTCTCTCACTATAGCACTCCTCATTCTTGACCCTTATACTTGCCTTTTCCACTGGACCCATGTACGACGGAGACGACCACCCTCCTCGCTTCCTCCGTTCTTGCTATATTACTTTGGATAGGAACTTTTTTTTTTTTGTGATGCTTTCTGTGCATCATATGATGCTCCTCAAGACGCTCTATCTTTTCAGGTAGTCCTGTTTTCTCCCTATCCACCCCCCACCTTGTTTAACACCCCCCTTACACATTATTTTCTTTTTCATCTATTTACATGTTTTGTTTCCCATTGTATTCTTTATATTTGAAAATGTGGCTCATTGTTAGTGCTTCCTATCTTCATATGTCCATTTATATGTTCAGCCTGTCTACTTCCACGAGCACTTTAAATAAAGAGTTTAAATAAAAAATGAAAACAAACTATAATTTGAACACAGTGACAGAAAAATATAAATAAAGAATAATAAAAAAAAAAACTTGGGTTTTGCCTTTAAAATAAATACACCTTTAAAATATCGGGCAGACTTGCTGGAACTCAACAAAGTCTCAGGCTTTACCACTCACCGCTATAGCTCCGAGAATCAGAGTGTGAATTGTAGTTAGTAATACAGGCAATAATCAGTGCCTAATATATTGCTAAATTATAGGTGTAATATTTATTACACTGCATCAGTTGAGTCTGATTCAGGGATGGGCATAGTGCCGATATTTACGCAGTTGAGCGATTATCGATGATCTGAGCATGCGTCTGAGTCGCCACGCACATGCGCCAAATTGTGGGACCATTTTTGGGATGTAATGGGGCAGTGGCGGCTCAAACACTGGCATGTCACAACCATTCGGGGGCATCTGTGCCTACAATTGCAATGACGTCTCGGTTCCTGTGGCCATCCTGCGGGACCATAGGGTTACTCAGCAGTCTGATAATTGACTGATCTGCCACAGCGGTGGCATTAGTGTCCATCTCTGAATAAGGCCTTATGTACAGAGCTACATAATGCACAGAACCGAGCAAATAAGCATCTGTGCGCCCTATCGGAGCTCTTATTTTATGTCTAGTGTCACTAAAAGTAACAGTTCATTGAATTATTTAATAACAACATTCATACAAAAAACACATTGGTGTTATTTACTAAACATTTGTCAATCATAGTTACATTTATAAATAAGTATTATACTGTAATAGGGGTAATAGGTGAGAACTTCTGTACTGGAGGAGGGTGGAAAACCTTGACAAGATAATGTTCAGACTACATGAACGTGCACCTGATCCATCACTAAAGTGTTTCCACGTGGTGGACCGCCAAGCATAACGGTACCAAGCACACCCATTTCACCTAGGACAGAGGGCACTGCTCCTATATTACCATAATAGCTCATATCAATAAACCTGGAATGAACGGACTCATTCACGTTTTTAAGTTCATTAGGGATCAAAGTGTGAAAAACTGAAACAATGCAGCAGTTGGACAGACCACTGTGTTGGGAGGAGGACCAATGACCTGGGAATGGGTAAGTATAGCGGGGAGGACAGGACAGGGTGGGAAGTATTTTTGACAGCAGTGGTGGGGGGAGGGGGACGGTTGTACGCAGGAGAAGATGGGACATCATTCAAGATTGCATTATAGATGTGTTATCTAAGCAATTCTATACCATACATTTAGGGCTATATTTGCTGATCACAATTTTTTGTGGTTTTGCTCCCAGGATTTAAAACGCCAATTATATTAATTGTAATAGTTTTTCGTTCAATATTATGCCGAAAACAACTGCTTTGAAAACCTGCCACAGAAAATATAGCCCTTAGCTTGTCAGCTGAAATGTTCTTACAAAGTGCATTAGGCAGTGGGAGGTGTCAAGGAAATTGCTCCACCTTGAAACAACACTTAGGGGTCTATTTACTAAGCAGTGTTAGGAGAAGTGAAAATTGATAAGGTACCAGCCAATCAGCTCCCAACTGTCATTTTTCAAACACAGCCTGTGAGATGGCAGTTAGGAGCTGATTGGCTGGCACCTTATCACTCTTCACTTCTCCTAACACTTATTAGTAAATAGACCCCTTAACAACATTTAAAATATCTACACTACTGTACAGTCATGGAAGGTACAATATTGTGTCTATATTTGTCCTTTAAGTATATAACCAACAGCAAGTGATATTCCCAATATGTAGAACTCAAGTGGTCGCGCTGCAATAAAATATTACATGACAGATAAAGACTGGCAGTAAAACTATACAGATAAATGTAATGGACACACAAGGAATGACACAGGACGGAGTAGATGAAAGTACTCAGGGTGGTTACATGTGTTAATTCTAGAATCAATAATGAACTCACAGGGCAGATTCAGCAGTGAATCGAATGACTTGCAGTTGGAGATGCCGGTGCTGGCTGTCGCACAACTCTTCCACAAGTTCTCGTACACGATGGACGAGGTAATCACGCTGCCGCTTACAGTAGACGTTTTCCACTGCTGACTTGATAAGGTGACTCCACATATTAAACTCCCAATCAAACCCATTAAAAATCCGACCAGTTCCAAGGCAGAAGACATGGTGGCAAACAATGATATTGACCCAAAATGAAGGATTTAAGCAAACGTATTCAGTATGGAGTCTCCTGAATGAAAGAAAAGACTTCCCATTACGGATTTCCCGGTTAGATAAAATCATTGCACCTTTGCTCTTTGCACTGACACTACTATGAGTGATAAGGAGTTACCTGCACATAATTAATACACCACATTCCCACATATTCTATGTTATCATCTATGAACGCCTCTCACAACGTAGAGATGATTGATCCTATAACAGTCACATTGTTAGGTTAATAGCCAGTCGTTTAACTACTTTCATAGCTTGAGCTCAACAATAGTACTAATGTTTTACACATTGTCATTGTCCTTTCCTCTCCGTATAGAAGAATCCTACTTTACCTTAAATAGCTAGGGTACACAAGGCCGGATTTAGGTTTTTGGGGCCTAAGGGTACCTAACATGTGGGGGCCCCTACCAATAAAATTACATTATGTCGCACAGCGCCCCCATTTTGAACATTACACCACAGCTCCCCCACATTATTCCACACAGCCTACCTTAGTATGCCACGCAGTGCCCCCGGTATTAATATTATGCCACACAATATAGCCCAGTATGCCAAACAATGCTCTCAGTATTATTAGGCCCCCAGTGCCCCCCTAAGTATTAATAGTATGCTCCATTGTACCCCCTAGTATGCCCACAATGCCCCCAGTATTGATATTATGTCTCACAGTTCTCCCCCAGTATGCCACACAATGTCCCCAGTATTAGTATGCACCACAGTTTCCCCCTAGTATGTCACACAATGCCCCCAGTATTATTATGCCACACAATGCCCCCAGCATTAGTATTATGCCCCACAGTTCTCCCCCAGTATGCCACACAATGCCCCCAGTATTAATATTATGCCCAACAGTTCTCCCAAACAATGCCCCCAGTATTAGTATTAGGCCCCACAGTTCTCCCACACAATGCCACCAGTATTATTAATATGCCCCACAGTTCTCCACCAGTATGCCACACAATGCCCCCTGTATTAGTATTATGCCCCACAGTTCTCCCACAGTATGTCACACAATGCCCTCAGAATTATTATTATGCCTCATAGTTCTCCACCATTATACCACACCATGCCCCCAGTATTAATATTATGCCCCACAGTTCTCCACCAGTATGCCACACAATGCCCCAGTATTAAATGTCTCACAGTTCTCCCCCAGTATGCCACACAATGTCCCCAGTATTAATATTATGCCCCATAGTTCTCCTCCAGTATGTCACACAATGCCCCCAGTTTTAATATTATGCCACACAATTACCTCTGTATTAATATTATGCCACACAATACCCCCAGTATTAATTTTATGTCTCACAGTTCTCCCCCAGTATGCCACACAACGTCCCCAGTATTAATATTATTCCCCACAGTGCTCCCCCAGTATGACACAGAGCCCCCAAGTACTTACCTTTGTGGTGGGCTGCTGCTGATTGCCCAGCATCTGGACAGGGTTGCTGATGCTTCTGAATGCATAATACATAAAGAACGGCTCCCAATTCTATTAAGCGTCATGAATGAGTGGTAATTGGTGTGTAGGGGTCCCTGGTCGCCCCACCATTAATCTGTCCCTGAGGGTACCAATATGGGGCTGATGTAAAATTTAAGGAGCATATCTTGTGTGAACTTGCACTAGACATGCTCAGAAATTGGCACAGGTGATGTGGAGTTGTGCACATTTTATTATTATTACTATTATTCTTTATTTATATGGCGCCACAAAAGTTCTGCAGCGCCTTACATAGTACATAAACAGTACAATACAATGCAGAACAAGGACATGGTTTATACACATTGCTGCATTGGCGATTTTAACACTCAAAATAAGCAGCAGGGAGTCAGCAATTAAGTGTTAGATGCCCTTGTGGGGAGTAAGGAGTAGAAGAAAGTATAAGTAAGGAGAAGCGCATGAGGGAAGAGGGCCCTGCTCGTAAGAGCTTACTTTCTAAAGGGGAGGAGCAGACAAACAGGCATGACACAGAAGGGGTAGAAAGGGCGGAAAGAGCATGTAGTAGCGGGTTAGGATGAGAGCTGGAAGGCCTTGATGAAGTAGTGGCCCATTTGAAGATTTGTAGAGGGGTGGAGAATCTGTTAGGGAGAGGGAGATAGTTCTAGAGGTAGGGAGCAGCACGGGAAAAATCTTGGAGGCGGGAGGAAGTAATGAGTTGGCAGGAGAGGTGGCATGCATTTGTTGAGAGAAGAGGACGGGCGGGTCCTGGCTGGCCGGCGGCTGCATGTACAGGCGGCCGCGGCTCCCCTAGGGGAGTGCGCGCCAACCTGCAGGGAGATTTGAAGTGACAGGCGCACCAAACGTGACATCACGTTTGGCGTGAGAATTGAACTCCTCCCTATAAGAGGGAGTCTCTGGCACTAGACAGGTGCCAGAGTATAGGCTCCATTACCTTACTCCAGAGTTCATACCTCAGTGATTCTGTTTGCTCATTCTCACCCTTGGCTTGTTCGTGACCTGACTCAGTCTCCTCCCTGGTACTGCGCTTAATATTCTGGTTCTGACCTTGGCTCCGTTCCTGACCCGATATTGTCTGATCCCTGATACCGTCTTGTCCGTTTGGTTCTGACCCGGCTTGTTCACCATGTTTTAATGCCTTTTTCGTTCTCAATGAATAGCAGGTGAAAAGAAGTGCAAAATCGTTATTTTGGGGTGCAAGCATGGGGAAACGACTCAGACCCCTTGGGACAGCCCCCCAAAGGACACAACAGCAAAACAAATTACCTCAGAACACCCCAAAAAATGCATGTAATTTTTGGGGTGAAAATTTATAAAGTGGGTGGACAAGTATAAAAACTAGTGAAATGGGGTTCTTGGGGTGCTGTAAGGAGGAGCCAAGTGTTTTTGGGATTGCAGGTGCATGTATGATTGTGGATTTTAACGTTTTTTAAAAGTTCACTTTAGAGACATTTAAATATGCTAGCACCCTTTTTCAAGTACCCCAAATTTAACTGGTCTACATATTTTTACCAAAATATTTAGGCCATTCTTCACCACTTTTGCAAAGATGCTAATAAGAAGCAATTTAAACTACTTAAGTACCCCAAACACTTATTAGGGCTATTAGTACACATGTACATTCATTCCCTGTGTAAGTGCATCTTTTTTGGGGGTACAGACTCACTTCCCCACATCTGACAGTACTTTCTGCCTGTTCCGCATTCCCCACTTTCGCCTGTTTAGGAATTGAATAGGGCTAAAAGCGGGGACGCGAGTATAAAGTTTTCTCCTCTAAAACAGGCGAAGGAGGCAGAAAGTCGGACAGGCGAAACTTTTCGCCTCTAATTGAAAACAGGCCTAAGGTTTGCTACACAAGGTGCAATCTGGCCGGGCATCTTTTGGGTTTATTTACTTATATATACAGTATATGTATGTACAGTATATACAGTCAGATCAGGGCGTAGCCAGAACTTTGTGGACCCCATGGCAACATTTTGAAAGGGCCCCTTCCCCATTCAATCAATTTAATCTAAAGAGGCATCCCCATGGTTCTCTATGAAGGGCGACAATAAGGAGCTATATAATAAGCCCAGAAAAGATTTTGGTGTTAGCTTGCCTTATCTATGTGTGATGCAGCGCCAGAGGTATTTTCTGATCCCTCCCACAGGCCACACAGGACATCCCCTCTATCTTGCCCAAGATTGCTTTCTGTGCAGGAACAGTGAATATCCTAGGTCAGAACATGGCAGTAAAGGGACAGGAGTTTTTTTCTTAAATTGCCTAGCCAGGGGTGTATCTAGTGATCCAAGCGCCCCTGGCAATGTAATGGACTGGTGCCCCCCACCCCCCCTATGCAGTGCCCCCAATAGTAATCCCCCAGTAGTAATCCCCCCTATGCTACAGTGCCCCCAGTAGTAGCCCCCCCTATACAGTGCCCCCAGTAGTAGTCCCCCCTATATAGTGACCCCAGTAGTGGCCACCCCCCTAAATTGCCCCCAGTATTGGCCACCCCTATACAGTGACCCCAGTAGTGGCCACCCCCATAAATTGCCCCCAGTAGTGGCCACTCCTGTACAGTGCCCCCCAGTAGCTGCCACCCCCTATTTCAGTGCCCCCCCTGTAGTGCCAGGCTTACACACACAAACACACACACATAGAACAAAAAAAAATTCACCTTACCTGATCACCGCTCCTTACGTGACCGCCGCTGTCTGCTCTGAGTCCCGGCCGCTTTTCTCCTGCATGGTAGAGACGTCATGACGTATGGCATCTCTCCCATCACATGCTGCGGGGGGATCCGGCACACGAGCTCATTAGTGAGCTCCAGCCTGCTCCCTCTGCGGACGACGCAGCAGCAAATGAGAGTCTGTCTGACTCTCATTAGCTGGCTGCTATTACAAACACACAGCCACCGCTATCACTGCGGTCTGCCCTACACTTGTGGGGCCGGGGGACTTGTCCACCCCTTGGCTACTGGTGGCACTGCTGGACGGCGCCCTCCCTTTGATCGGCGCCCCTGGCGAGTGCCATCCTGGCCAATGGGTAGATACGCCCCTGTGCCTAGCTGCAGTCTCAAGGTGGGACATAAGGCCTCAGAATGTAGAGCAAGTAAACCAAGTGGTACTTCATCATGCAAGCATGAAAGAAAGAATAAGTCAGCATTAAATGTAGCAGACAGTCTCCGTAAAGAATGCTGGTAGATGGACTCAGGAGCCATTAGGCACTTCAGCTGTAATGAGTTAGCTCAAGTCACGTGATCTTGTAAATGTCAGGGAAAAGGAGATAAAGTCCTAAATGCCAAGAAAGTAAGGACAATTACTGTGCGCTTGTGGATCAAGGTTGAAATAATTGTCACAGACATAGGAGATGTGCCAGATCTACTGTAGGAATTAATCTGACCATACTGGAGAAGAAGGGATAAAAGGTCCAATTTGCAGTGTGTAGTGTTAAATAAAAGAGTTAATGAGTGGGAACCGCTACTTCATGACACTCATAAATAATGCTAAAAGAATGACACACGTATAGTTTCTGTAAACTAAGAGTGAAGAAGTCTAGTGGAAACTCCAACACTCCTAAAGATAAAAGTGCTGACATCTAACAACCGAGATCTAACTATCTTTTTTTAAAGAAGAATGGCACCCAACACCAACTAGTTATTAGGTAAATAACCAATACAACACCCCAGTGCAACTGGTAAAGCAACCAAGGTAAAACACGTGGGTCACCTTAAACGCAAATATAGTGTAAGCAATAGAAACAAAGTTGTGTGAAACCCAGTCGCGCTAAACCATGAATAAATAGAATAAAAACATATTACTTTTCTCGTAGTTCTCAATACATAGCGTAATACTGTAGATAAATAAACTAAAATTTATGAATTAGGCTTCAAATAGCCAATAAATAACACATCACCAACTAGTGATTGCCTACACACCTGAGTAGAATGGTGTGAGTGAATGGGCAAACAGAACAATCATTGAGAAGGCACAAGCTACAGTACAGTATGTTAAGCGATGTGGGTCTGGATAACTGATTCTTGAGGTATACTACAGTAGAGTTAGAGCTGCCTCTGTCCAGAATCAAACACCTACAGTGGCAGTTAAAGGTAAAACAACATTGGATACGTGGGCTAGTGAAAGGCAAAACGTCAGTCATCTCCGTGTCTTTGGCTGTAAAGCAAAGATGGCTCCTTTGCACCTAGCATGGGGTGTATGCCATTGCTGATATTAATGATGATGGTTATGGGCGTGGCCAGGGAACCAGTGGGCGGAGCGATGCATACACCTGATACCACATGGATGCTGGCATAGAAGGACGGATACTCGCATTAGCATAAGGTAGTAAATATGGGTGCTGCGCACCTACACACTGCCGACAGCTTTGCGCCAGACTCAGAATAAGGCCCCATGTGTCATTCTAAACTTTACATAGAGCCTTTTCCACCAACCAGATAGGAAAACACATTTATAGGTGTAACTACTGTATAATCATGACATAAACATGGTATAAAGGACAAATGTGACACATAACACAAAGACAATAACAATGTCTCCTTACCATTACTAAAGACTTAAAATGTTACCCAGAGAGCAACATCAATCCTGGTTTGTATGTGCATAAACTGGCCAAACAACTGGCTTTGCACAAAATTTAATGAATTATGCATTCCCTTAATGCAGAGGTTCCCAAACGCAGTCCTCAAGGTTCCCCAACAGTTCAAGTGTTAGAGATAGCCATGGTTGAGCACAGGTGGTTATATCAAATTGACTGAGGTACTATTTAAGTCACCTGTGCTCAACCATGAATATCTCTAAAACCTGAAATGTTGAGGGGCCTTGAGGACAGAGTTTAGGAACCTCTGACTTAATGTATTAGCGGTGAATACATGACCCTTTATCAGGGGCGTTTCTCGAGAGGAGGAGGCCCGTGTGCAGTCTCTGACACAGGCCCCCTCCTCTATGTCCGGCGGCCGGCAGCACACTGAGCTGTGCGGGGCCAGAGTTAGAGACTCTGGGCACTAGAGTGAGCCCAGAGTCTATAGAGTATGCGCAGGTCACCGGTAAAATGGGTGCGGTGGCCATTTTCCCTGTACTGCGCATGCGCAAACGACGTGAAAATGGCCACGGTGTCCATTTTCCAGTTGTTTTTACAGCGCCGGACCCCCGCACGGACGTGGGACGGTAAGTAATACTATGGGTGCAGGGTGTGCGGTGCGGGGCCCCCATGGGCCCGTGTGCCCCGCACACTCTGCACCCATTATAGATACCTAAAGGCATAAAGGGCAGGGGCGTAAGAAGTAGTGTTGCAAAATAAATGTCAAAATAGCATTGTACAGTATGGGCTGGTACACCTTATCCATAGATCCTCGCAAAGAAGCTTATTCTCTATTCACACAGTTAGCCTACATTAGACAACATATGCTACAGACATGTTGGGTATGATAACCTGGCTGTCGGCATCCCGACAGCCAGAATCCCGACACCCTTAGGACTCAATGGGGAGCAGTTTTCTAACCCCTACCCTAACCCTCCCCCCCAGTGCCTAAACCTAACCTCCAGGGCCGGATTAAGGGGGGGGGTGGCAGGGGCGGTTGTCCCGGGGCCACCACACACAGAGGGTCCCCACCTCTAGAGAACACAGGAAGGGGGGGGGGAGTTTCTGAGTGGCTAGAAACCCCCCCTGACGGACCAATTCCCGCTGCTACCGTGGCTGGAGGGGGCAGAGCCAATATGACAAGCCCCGCCCCAAATGACCCACGAATTACGGCGCGAGGGGGCGGAGCTTAAGGATGTGAGCAGCAGCTGCATAAAAAGTGTGTATATGTACTGTTTTATTATGTATATATGTGTATGTATGTGTTAGTGTGTAAATGTGTTAGTGTGTGTATACTGCTGTGTGTATGTGTTAGTGTGTATGTATGTGTTTATGTGAGTATATGTGTTAGTGTTTATGTATGTGTATACTGTATATGTGTTAGAGTGTATGTATGTGTTTGTGTGTATATTGTATATGTGTTTGTATATGTACGTTTGTGTGTGTATACTGTATATGTGTGTATTTTATATATATTATATGTGTGTGTGCGCGTGTGTGTTTAATACACATGTGCATAAATAAAAAAAAAAAAAAAAAAAAAAATATATAGTGATATCTTGGGGTAATTAGCTCGGTAGAAGGTGGATTGGTGCAGTGTTTAGTTGCTTAATGAGGGTCCACACACAGCTTTCAAGTAAATAAATGATGCTTTACTTTCCAGCATGGAAAGTCAGAAAAAAAACAGAAAATAATAAACAACCTAGCCCCTATTTAGGGCGTCTAACTCACATCTTGAACCCTCTCTATAAGGGTGCAGCTAATCTGCCAATAAAGTCTCAGCCTGCTTCTCTGCAGGTCTATCACCACCTCCAGCATGGCTTGGCTGCCACAGATATACAAACACAGTCTCTGTGCCTTCCCTGTATCCTCCAGGTATACAGTAGTCCCTGGCTTCCTCAGCCTGCAGCTTCACTGCTGTATTGTCACACAGTCTGAGAGTTCGGGGTCCCCCACTGCCTCCTGCAGGTACAGAACCAGGCTTCCTGGCCCCCAATGGCTTGCTTAGCTTCCCTGGGCTCTCTGGCTGCCACAGTCCCACATAGACTGTCTCCAACAGCAGCCTGACTGGTCTGCCTCCTCATCAGCCCACACCTGAGCTCTCTCCAAAAGGCAGCACTTACACAATTTCCCAGAATCCTTTTCTTCTCTGTGTGGGCAGATTTCTCCTGCCCCAGACAGAATCTGCTGCTCACCAGTGCCACAATATAAAAAAAATAAATATATATATATATATATATATTATATATATAGTATGTAAACCCCCACAAAATCCTATATTTGCCCCTGCCCACACAGGGTCGTGGTGACCCTGCGGAGAGCAGGTGTCCAGTGTACCCAGTTCCCGGATGGGGGCTGAGCTGCCGCTGATCTGTGTTCTGAATGCAACAGCACAGTCAGCGCTGCCGCATAGAGTGCAGAGCGGCTCCCAAGTCCCCTTAGCAGCATCGTGTGACACATCATATCCGTAATGCTGATCACTGATCGGGCCTCAGTAGCCGCCCTGCGCTCTCTGCAGCAGCGCTGTCTGTGCTGCTGCATTCACAACACAGAGCCAGAAGGTAAGTAATCAGGGAGGGTGAGGGTAGGCTCCGTGTGGTGGGGGAGGGAGGGTAGGCTTCGTGTGGCTTGGTGGGGGCCCCCACAAGCCTTAATCCGGCCCTGCGAACCTCCCCTTCTCCGCACCCTAAACCTAACACCCCCTTCCCAATGCCTAAACCTAACCCTCCCCCTAGTGCCTAACCCCGCTAGCTAACGCTACCCTCCTCTGCACCTACTTACCTTCGGGATGTCGACGATCAGGATACTGGTGCCGGGATCCTGACCTGTCGGGATTTCGGCGCTTGCATTAAGACTGTCGGACACCGGGATGCCGACTCAATCCGGGTACAGACAACACTCTCACCAAGTAAGTGATAATGCAGGTATCTATTATATTAATACTATTATGGAAAGTGACAGGTCTCGGAAACATTCAAAAGGGGGGGGGGATCTACTTTAAAGTAACTGCATCTCCACAAAATAGTGATTTAAAAAATAAAAATATAGGGGCATATGTATTAAGCTGATTTTTACATAAAATTATGCAGAAACTGCAGTTTTTGCATAATTTTATGTATCAATCCTATATACTAATAGCACAATGCAGGAGATGTCACAGAAATCTCCGGCAAAGTGCTAATTAGCACTGCATATCGCAGTCCCCATTATCATCAATGGGGACTACAATTTGACCCCTATGTACTAAACTCCAAAAACCGAACCTTTTCTGAGCTTAGCACCGGTAATTTACACCATCTTCAGATAGTGTAAACTACTGTTTGTCTATGGGGTCTCCAGGAGCAGGAGAGAGATCTTTCAATCTCTCTCTCGCAGCCCCTGTCCAGCCTGTGTGCATGCGCAGTATCAGCTTCCCCCGGGGAAGTCTTTCACTGCAGTGAAAGATTTCACCGAAATGCCGAGGATATAACTTGCGGGGTCATCTGTTACCCCAACTACTGTCCCTGCGAGTTCCCGGTAATACATAGCCGGGATATTTTCATTAAAAATTTAAATATTCCTAGCGAGTTGGACTGTTAATAATCGCGGCAGTAACGAGATTATTAATATCTAGGCCCCATAGGCTTTTGTGCAACAGTTTATCTGAACAACATGCGTAACAATTATACAATTGATTATAGCACCTCTTTTTGACACACAAATGTTGTGTTGTGTTATGTTAGAACTTTATGGTTGATATGTTCTGCAGTACCTCTGGGCTACCCGAGGTGCTGTGGTTTTGATTTGGGCATTTTCTTCTCACATGTAGGAGTTAATCTGTTTTTCATTGTTTAATCACCTGCCTCTCTGCTATATAGTTCTGCCCCTCACCATGTACCTCGCTGGTCACCGATTGTTTACACTGGAAAGTTTTTGTTATGTTTGAGCTCACATTCTGTCCAGTCATTCTGATGTCATGTTCTTGTACCTGGGATCTCCAAGCTCACCGTTTGTCTGCACTTACTGTACCAGCCAAGTTAAGTTTACATGTGTCTATGAAAACATGCAATGCCTGATACAATCTGCTACACTTTATAGTTTATACCAGGGCCGTAGCTAGGGTGGTGCGGCCGGTGCCACCACACAGAGCGGAGGAAGCCTGGGGCGGAACCGGCCGCCACCGCAATCTTTACTTGCCGAGCGCCCACTGCGATGTATGACACTAGCGGTGCGCCCGGCTCCTTTCAGTGTGGTCCAGAGATCCACCTCCTTCCTTTGTTTAGGGGCGTTGCCAGTGCCCGCGTGCTGCTCTGCTCCAGCCCTGACAGACCGGATCCCTGGGCCAATTGCAGTGCAAGGCAGCGGGACGGCGTCCAATATTGGCGACTGGTGGTGTGGGGGACGGAGCCCAGCGGCTGTCGGACACACATCGTGGAATTAGGGAGCAGGACATGATACTAGGAGGAGAACGCTGTCAGCTATCAGTAGAAGGTAAGCGGCTGTGGGTAAGCCGGGAGTGGTGCTGCTCAGGGGGTCCGCTCCATGTGCGGGGGGATAGATGTATGGTGGGGAGGGGTTTCATGGATGCCTACCCCACTCTTCGCCATCAGTCTATCCTCCCTCACATGGAGCGGACCCACTGAGCAGCGCCGCACAGTATCTTCTCTGCCAAGTGAGGAGCCATTGGTGAATGCTGTAGGGGCCCACCCTGTGCCAGGTATTAAGGGCCAAGAGCTGCCACCCCCACTATCTGCCAACACCCAATTATCTGCCATCCTCCTATTCCCTGCCACCCTCAAACTGCCACCCTCAGCCTGTCCCCATTATCTACCACCCTCCTCTGTCCCCTGCCACCCCCACCATCTACCACCCCCTGCCAGTCAACCCCAATATCTGCCACCCCCAGCCAGACCCCATGATTATCTTCATGGTGCGGTCACTAGCAGGTGAGTGCAGCCAGCTGCAGGAGCTCACATCCCCGAGGAAGTGACTCAGGGGAGGGAGGAAGTTACCCAGGGACCATTCAGGGGCGGAGTGAGGGTTGATGTTGGGTGCCATGTGCCAGCTACTGTGACCGGGTGCCCATGCCCACCAGAAGTGTGTACTGTGTAGAGTGCCTATCTTCAGACTGCATGAATTGTGCTCGGAACTATAAGTACCAGCATGCCCTGGCTGTCCGGATGGGGGGGGGGTGGGGTGGAACCAATACCCTTTTTCGCACAGGGCACCAAAATATCTAGCTACGGCTCTTGTTTATACTATTGCTTTGTTATGGTGCAAACACATGGTCAGATATGTCAGATGAACGATTTACAAACGATTTGAACGATTTCTGCCTATATTAAAATTAGGGATGTACGCCAGACCATTTTTGCCGGATTTGGATTTGGTTCTAATTCGTCGTCTGGATTTGGATTTGCCAAACTGCGGTGACTGGCTTTGGATTTGTTTTTTTTTATAAAAATTAACAAAAAAAGCTAAAATCACATAAATTTGGCTTTTTTTTCTTCCTAGAGTATAATTAACCTCAATAACCTTAATTTCCAGCCATTTACAGTCAATTTAGACCACCTCAGTTTAAATTATAGTTTTCACCATTATTGGCCAAAGGTTGGAGTGAGCTGACTGGTTACCAAGCGACAAAGCAGCGTCACAGACATCACAGTTTAAAGCACATCAATGACACATTGCCACACAGCAGTGACAGAAATTAAAAGTAGTGCACCCACCCAGTGGGGTAGGGCCAGCAGAATCACAATACTTGTTTACAAAGTGGGCTACTGCCCTAGGAGTCACAGTGCACAATCTTATTCACATTACACCGCACATACACCGCACAGTGTCCCTGATTCACATTACACCATAAAGTGTCTCTTATTTATGTTACAACACACAGTAGTGCCCCTTTTACACAATGCCCACAGTAGTGACCCTTATACACAAAGCCCACAGTAGTAATGCCCCTTATACAATGCCCACAGTGGTAGTGCCACTTATACAATGCCCCCAGCAGTGGTGTCCCTTACACAGTGCCCCCAGCAGTGGTGCCCCCTATGCAGTCCCCTTAGTAGTAGGGCCCCCTATGCAATGCCCCCCAGTAGTATGCCCTCCGTAGCATGCCCCCCTTAGTATGCCCCCCAGTAGCAGTGCCCCCAGTAGTAGTGCCCCCATTAGTATGCCCCCCAGTAGTAGTGCCCCCATTAGTATGCCCCCCAGTAGCAGTGCCCCCATTAGCATGCGCCCAGTAGTATGCCCCCATTAGCATGGGCCCAATAGTATGACCCCCAGTAGCAGTGCCCCCAGTAGCATTCCCCCCTTAGCATGCCCCCCAGTAGCAGTGCCCCCATTAGTATGCCCCCCAGTAGCAGTGCCCTCATTAGCATGCGCCCAGTAGTATGCCCCCCAGTAGCAGTGCCCCCATTAGCATGCGCCCCAGTAGTATGCCCCATTAGCATGCGCCCAGTAGCATTCCCCCAGTAGTAGTGCCCCCATTAGCATGTCCCCCAGTAGCAGTGCCCCCCAGTAGCGCCCCCTTAAAAACACACAAATAACAAAAGAAAAAAAAAAAAACTTACCTGAATCCCCGCTCCTGCCGCCGTCCGTCTGTCCGTCCCGCTCTGCTGCTCTATTACGCGCAGAGGAAGCCGGAAGACGGAGCTCATGAGTGAGCTCCAACCAGCTCCCTCCGTGCAGCAGCCAATGAGAGTCTGTCTGACTCTCTTTGGCTGCTATTACAAACACACAGCTGCCGCTGGTGGCTGTGTGTTTGTTCTGTGTAGGGCAGACCGCTATTACAGCGGTCTCGCGAGAATCCGACATCAGGAGGCTGCCGTTCGGCCCCGAACGGGGATCCGAGTCAGGCGGGGAACACCCGAACAGGGTTCGGGGTGGACTTGGACCCCCTATGTTCGCAGCGGTTCGGATTCCACAGAATCCGAACCGCTCATCTCTAATTAAAATGAATGAAATCTGACAAATCTGACTGCAAACACATCAGATGTCAGATATCATTATCAGACAAACGGGTGCGCGCATCGTTCATCTGACAAACATGTCAGATATGTCAGATTTTCCTTCAGATATGAACGATTGAACGATTTTTAAAATCGTTATTGTACAGATCTGAAGGAAAATCTGACCGTGTGTATGCACCATTACTCAAGACTCAGTTCATCTGCATTCCTGCTGTTGTGATTCATGTTTTGGACTTTCTATCTTTGCTATCTGTGGAAACCTGTATTGCCTGATACAGTCTGCCATGCCAGATGCCATTGACCTTCTACCCAAAACTCTGTTTATGTGTATTTTCAGGAATTCCAGTTTCCTCGCAAAATTTACATGCATTCCTGTGCCACTGCTTTATCCTTGAATAATCCTTTCTGAATTCACTCTAACCTCTGACTTGCGGTTCAGATGCATTCTAGGAGTATCATAACAGTATAAAGGAAGAAAAGAAACAGGATAGAGAGGAGAAAAGAGAATAAAAAGAAAAGGAAAGAGAGAGGAAATATCCCTGGGGTGGGTACCTAGGCTCGAAATAAGCATAGAACACTATATATAGTTGACTGTTACATTGCAAAAGATGAGGGGGATGGATTGAGAGGCTAAAGGGCCCCATACATCAGTCGTCCGATCTCATGATCCTGCGATCGGATCGGAAATGCTGACCAGAGGTCATCGATGTTCCACAGGATCTGTGAAATTCTACATGTTAAATTTCACAGATGTGCCAATCATCATAATCATTGGGCCTGATTCAGACCCGCTCGCAAGCGCTATGCGCTTGCAAGCGGGTCGATGTTGGCCCAGTGCGCGTGTGTGCAAAAAGCACTCGCTCCGGGACTCACTACAAAAGGGGCGGCTGTCGATGTTGATCGACAGGTTGCCCCATTTTGTAGGCGTGGCGGGGGGTGGCTTCACAAAAGGAGGCGTTCCCATGCGAACGCCTGCCGTTTGTGGGCGGCCCTACTGACATCACTAGTGATGTCAGTAGGTGGACTTCCTGCTCTAATATAGTGCAGGAAGTCCACTGGGGCTTGCTGCAATGAGACCCTACCGCAAGGGTCTCGTCGCAAGCCCGATGGTCGCGATGGTCTTGACCATCGCGACCATCATCATTGCCGCTCGCATAAGCTGTGGGTGGTAACCCACAGCCATGCGAGCGGCCAAGAGGCCGCAACAAAAAAAAAAAGCATACGCCCTGATTCAGAGCGAGCGCTCGCTTTTTGCGAGCGGCTCTGAATCAGGCCCATTGTTTGAACATGTTGGATTTCACCGATCCTGCGATGCCGGGATGCAGGATCGCAGGAAAGCAGCGATCCGTTGCTGATGTATGGGGGCCTTAACCATGGGCTCCATATTTTGTCAAAAGATTTATAAGAATGGTTAATAATGCTAGTCATTTGCTCCATGCGATAAATGTACCAAATGCAGGATAGAATAAACTACATAGAGGGAAGGTCTAATGGGAGAAGAATATACTTAGGATCATAAGGAATAGATATAGTGAGTAAACATGTTATAAGGCCAATAACTTAGGACAAGACCACCAGATGTGGAGAAAAGTGCCCTCAGTGAAAAAGCCTTTCCAACGCCTATCTCATGTACCAGAGTACATTCTGTTTAATCGAGAGGACACATAATGGCATCAATTTAATAGCTCATATGTATTCTCTTTGATCTTAACACAAAATGAGTTAGAGGCAGCATTGTTCCAGACCTCGGACCAATTCTCATCATCTAAAGAGGTACTCAAATCCACCTCCCAAGCCTTTTCATGAGGATCAAGTTGTGGAGAAGTCTCCTCAACAAACATTGTATACAGGGTGGACATTTTACCCTCTAGTTGAGGAACATCTCAAGCATGAAGCCTCAAGGTAGAAAAGTCTATTAGTGAGAAGGTGTTTCACTGTAGAGTGAAAATATCCAAGTAGCAAAGATTGGAAAAAGGGAAGAACTATATCCTCTTGAATCTGGGAGAATTTATATAATTTAAATAGAAGTGGTTTCTCTCTTTCCATGGCTAAAAAGAGATCTTGTTCTTACAAGGAGGGAAATTGTGACTGTGAAATATTGAAATAACAAGAGAAGGGCTAGGGGCCAGTCCAAATTTTCTGTCAGAATAATCTCAAATAGATAACGAGCAAGAGACTATCAGACCAGAGGTAATGTTCTTAGGTAGATGAGACCTCAGAAGCCAGAGGAGAGAGGAAACCATGGACAGGCCCAATTCATCAGCCTCAATAGCAACCCAGATATTCCTAGTACCAGGGTTACACCATTGCACACAATGACCAAGTTGTGCAGCTAAATAATATTGTTTAAGGTTCAGGAATACTCAACCCGCCATTATGTGTAGAATGTTGCAGTAATTTAAATTGAACATGAGGGTCCTTATTGCCCAAATGAATCATGAGGTATGAAACCGTAGAAATTTAAAAACATGGAGGATTAAAAATCGTGAGAGTCTGAAAAAGGTAGAGGATCCACGGGAGCAAATTAATTTTCACAAAGTATACTCTGCATGTCCATGACATTTGGTCTAAAACACTGGGAAAACTTGCATTAAAAACTGGTGGTGATGATGCGAAAATACTTAGATATTTCATTTTTTGTTATGCCAGTTAAATGGGTAAAAAGCCTCCATAAAGTCAAGCACTTCTGTTTTGCTCGCATTAATTTTATAGCCTCAATAACTGGAATTAAGGTAAATTTGGCGAGGAGAGGCTGCAGGGATTAAACTCGATTCCCGTTATCTACGTAAAACTCAATTTTATGCTCAGAGGAACCAACTTTTACACCGACGGTGTCCGGATTGTTATGGAACCCCTGGCTGCAAGGATTCATGACTAGAGCGCAGATCAAGGGAGAAAGTGGGCATCATTGTGTGGTAACATTGGCAATTCTGATAGAGGAAGAGATGGTACCACTGACAGAAACCGTAGCAGTGGGAGATCGATATAGGGCTGAGATACCAACTAATTTTTTTTCCAGAGAACCCTATTTTCTGGAGTACCCCAAAGCGAAGGACCAAGATATATGGTCAAATGCCTACTCGACATCCAGTGCCATAATTAGCAAGGGTTATTTCTGTCAGACATATTGTCAGGCGCCTGACGGCCCAGAATAAAGCTCATCTGATCTAAGTGGATAAGATGGCTAAGGAGGGGGGGTAATCAATTAGCCAGGTTTTTGCATACATTTTAAGGTCTACATTTAGCAATGAAATCAGTCTATAGTTAGAGAATTGTGTAGGATCTTTTTCAGGTTTTGGATTTACCATGATATTAGCTTGTGTGGAAGCTAGTGCGAAGGACTCACCATCCAAAATATTATTGAAAAGGGAGGTGAGGTTAGGGGCGAGCTCCTTCATAAATACAAAATTGCACAAAAATTATTTATTAAATTGTACACATGGCTATAAAGGGCACATAAATTAAATCTATAAAAGCATCAATTCCATAAAAAAAGTGAAACTTGAGTATATGAACAGGGTAGAGCATAGCGCAGGGTCATTTCAGAAGCTGTCCTGCGCTCTCACCTTGATTGGCACATACTTTATTGGAAGACCTGATAATACTGGCAAGTGTCAATATGGAGCATTAAAAATATCAGACACTATCAGAATATCAGACAGTTTCAACCTTCAAGTTGCTGACTTTCAACCATACTCAGTGTCCATTATAATATGCAGGCAGCTTGGAATGGTTTTTCTTCACAAGAAGTAACAATTGTGTGATTGAGTTATTGTATATGAACTTTTTTTTATGTAATTGATGCTTTTATATATTTATTTAATTTATGTGACCTATATATAAATGTGTCAATTTTAATAAATTATTTTTGTATAATTTTGTATACATGAACAATTCTTGTGCCTTCTTGGTGGGTAATGTCACCTTTAATCATATAACAGTTTGGACAATACAGTTTTGCTGGCTGGGGTGCTGCAATTAAGTAATAGTTTTTGTCTAGTCCTTTAAAGTAAGATGATATTGGTTGTGCCCTGATTTTGTTATGCCTTCACAAATGATTTTTAGTACTGAGCTGTGAAGCTATCAGGACCCCAGGACCGAAAGGACTTAATAGCAGCCATTGTCTACTCTACTGAAATCTCCTCATTAAGCAAAGAAAGCTGCGATTCCGACACGCGGGATAGGAATATTCAACAGATATGAACGTACTCCCTCAGTTCCAGCGAAGGAAGAAAGGGAGGGGTTCCGGTAGAGTATAGAGGGAGTTATAAAAGTCTCTAAACTCCTCCACCACCACCGCGGGGTCATATGTAAGTGCTCCTAATTCACGGGAATACAGTTTATCTATCATACTTGAAGCTTGCTTACGCCTCAACTTGTTAGCTAAAAGTGTTTTTATCAGCTTTGTCATAAAACCGCTGGTGTAGTTTCCGTAATATAGCTACAGCCCAGCAGAACAAAACGGCATTCAACTGCCCTTGAAGGCATTCTATCTAGGAAAGGAGAAAAGCCCTGGGGCAGTGTTTATGTTGGGCTAGTAGAGTGGGGATTTGGTATTATAAAGGACAAAATTTCTTAGGTCGCCTTTTTTGGACTGTGGAGGCCTTTGTCATTAGATAGCCTTGGATGGTGGCTTTATGGGCCTCCCAGATAAGCCCAGGAGAGATATCAGGGGAAGCATTTTCCTTAAAATAAGGCAACAAGCAGGGGCGTATCTTCCTATTGGCCAGGATGGCACTCGCCAGGGGCGCCACCTGACAGTGCTACCCACGGCCAATAGTACTGCCTGTCAAAAGTGCTGCTGTTGTTCTCTCAGACACCATCAGCACTTGAAGATGAGGGGAGTGGAGTGGGGGGAGCGATCGCTGCCCGTACAGCCATCAGTTTAGTAACAGCAGTGCAGTGCCCTGATTAGTTAAGAACTGCAGCGTGGTTAAATTTTCAATCCTGCTGCTCACCTCTATGAAGCCCATACAGCCGTCTGTCTAATAACAGCAATGCCTGTTTTCAGTAGGAACTGCAGCACGGCTTCATTTCTAATCCTACTTCTTGCCTCTATCAAGCTCCGGCTCCACCCATGTGATGTGTGCTCTGCCTCTGTGCAGCCTCAGCGCTGCTGCTGTAGTCAGCCCCCTCCACCCCACAGCAGTGTGAGCTGCTGCACTGTTGCAACCCCCCCTCCCGCAGTGTGAGCTGCTGCTGTAGCCTAGCCAGCCCACATCTCTCGACAGCAGTAGAGCCCCCCCCCCGTATGAGCTGTGGCTGTAGCTGGCCCCATCCACCCTGCAGCAGTGACCAGCCCCCTCGAACCCCACCCCATGCACATTGATCTTCTGCCCATGACAGGTGCAGCAACAAGACCCAGCATAAGCGGACAGATGGCACCTTTGGGTAAGTTTTACTGAAAAAAAAATTGTGTAGATTGACAAACAAAAAAACCCCACAGTTCTCTCTACCTATCATATATATATATATATATATATATTATTTTTTTTATTAGGGGTGTGCACCGGCCACTTTTCGTGTTTTGGTTTTGGATCTGGATCTTTCTTCGTGTTTTGGATCTGGATTGGTTTGCACCAGGGTTTGCCACACGACTGTGGCTGAAATGATTGGTTCGTTTGGGCCCCCACAAAACAAGCTGGCAATTAATCTGTCCCTGCACAAACTGGCTCTACGGAGGCAAGATGTCGTCCTCATCCTCCTCATTCACCGATTCCTCACCCTCTTCAGTGTTGTGTACATCCTCATCCTCACAGAGTATTAATTCGTCCCCGCTGGAATCCACCACCACAGGTCCCTCTGTACGTTCTGGAGGCTGGTCTCCCTGGAAGAGTTGATAATTCATTTTTATGAACATCATCTTCTCCACATTTTGTGGACGCAACCTCCTACGCCTTTCGCTGACAAGGTTCCCGGCTGCACTAAACACTCTTTCAGAGTACACACTGGAGGGGGGGCAACTCAGGTAAAATAGAGCCAGTTTGTACAGGGGCCTCCAAAATTGCCTCTTTTTCCTGCCAGTACATGTACGGACTGCCTGATATGCCTACTTGGATGCTGTCACCGATGTAATCCTTTAACAGACAGACGCACGCTTGTCGCTGCTGCTTTGAGGATGCAGGTGCGGCTACAGCCCACACAATTCACAAAGAGAAAAAAAAAGAATTTTTTTAATGTTTGTGGAGCGCACTTTGAGGGTTACACCACCCTTTAGCAGACAGACGCACGCTTGTCGCTGCTGCTTTGAGGACAGTATCATATGCAGTGACAGTAGACTTGTCAGAAATTGTTGGCACGTCCTTCAGTCCGGACCAGATGTCCAAACCGGCCCTTGACTTATGACACAGGCGCACGCTTGGCGCTGCTACTGTGTTGATGCACCTGCGGCTACATCGAACACAAGTCACAAACACAGAAAAAAAATAGTTTTTTATTTTTTGGAGCACTTTGGGGGTTACACCACCCTTTAACAGACTTATGGGACACAGGCGCATGCTTGGCGCTGCTCCTTTGTTGATGCATGTGCGGCTACAGTGCACACAATTCACAAACACAGAAAATATATATTTTTTGTTTGAAGTGTACTTTGGGGGTTACAGCACCCTTTAACGGACAAGCCAGCCGGCCCTTTACTAATGGGACACAGGCGCACGCTAGGCGCTGCTCCTTTGTTGATGCACGTGCAGCCACAGTGCACACAATTCACAAACACAGAAAATATTTTTTTATTTTGTTTGGAGTGTACTTTGGGGGATACAGCACCCTTTAACGGACAAGCCAGCCGGCCCTTTACTAATGGGACACAGGCGCACGCTTGGCGCTGCTCCTTTGTTGATGCACGTGCAGCCACAGTGCACACAATTCACAAACACAGAAAATATTTTTTATTTTGTTTGGAGTGCACTTTGGGGGTTACAGCACCCTTTAACGGTCAAGCCAGCCGGCCCTTTAATTATGACACAGGCGCACGCTTGGCACTACTTTGTTGATGCACGTGCGGCTACTGTGCACACAATTCACAAACACAGAAATTTTTATTTTTTTTTGCACTTGGGGGGAGCACCCCTGATGGACAGAGCACCCCCTGGACGACACTACAGCACCCCTTTAAGACTGGGACACTGCACAGGACTTTGGAGTGGACACAGCCCCTATGGACAACTGACTGCACAACACAGTCCAGCCAGCCCCTATGGACTTTGGAGGAGTGGACACAGCCCCTATGGACAACAGCAGCACAGCACAACACTACACTGCACTACACTACACTACGCTAAACTACACAGCCCAGCCAGCCCTAACTCCCACCCTCCCTCTTCACCGTCCACAGCCGAGTGAGAAAATGTCGCCGACGCGGGTACCTTATATTGGATCCAAAACCCGCGAGACCAGGAAGGCGGGATGATAACGTTTTGCCTCGATTTCAGATCCTAGTCAGGCGGGAAAAGTCGAGCCTGACTCGGATTGGCCTCGGATCGGGGGGTCCGAACCCGCTCACCCCTAATATATATATATATATATATATATATGGTGGGGGGGGCGCCAGTCCCTTATTTTGCCAGGGGCGCTCAGACCCCTAGATACACCCCTGGCAACAAGGCCAATTTAGTTTCTGAAAGGGTTGAGGGATGCAACAAAAGCAAATTGTCTAAATGCCAACCCTATATATATCTAACAACATATAAACCCCCGCATGGTCGGTCCATGTAAAGGGAGTAATGCCAACACCAGTAACTAGTGAAGTGATCGATTGAGAAATATGAATCATATAAATATGGGAATAATGTGGATGTGATGTGGAGAAATGGGTGGTCTTCAGTACCATCTTAATATTGATGAAATCCAAATCTATATTTTCTCCTCTGACCTATCCCCTTCAGTTCTCTCTCACATTTCTAGCTGTCTATCCACTATCTTCTCTGGGATGTCTCAACGCTTTCTTAAACTTAATGTATCCAAAACTGAGCTCATTTTCTTCTATCCTTCCCACGTCTTCACCACTCCCCAACATGCCTACTCACCCGAAAGTCATGGTAGGCTACCGATATTTAGGGTCACCCCCCGGAAAGTAGACCCTTCTCCCACATTCTACCCGCTTCCTAGTGAAGTGGGCAGAATGGGGAACATTATCTTGCGGATCGGCGGGTCCACGAGTAGGGGCAGAGTCCATTGATAATCGTGTCATTTAGCCATGCCCCCTATTCAAATATGCGGGAAACGCAACATTTATCCACAAATGGGTGGGGCTTGACACAGATCGTCTGGTCCCGCCCCCTCCAAAACAGCCCACCTGCTTCTCCCCGGCTTTCTCCCGGGGAGGAAGTGTCAGAAGTCGGCAAGTATGATCTCTTCCTCACCTATGTTCAGCACCCCCTGCCCCCAAAAAATCCTACAGTGACCACTATCTAATACTCTACAATTGCTAAACTAGGGCTTGGTCAATTGGGAAAAATGTTTAAAAGCTGTGTATAAGGAGGAAAGATGCCAAATACTGTAAAGGGAATAAATCAGAAACAAAAATATAGTATATATCATTTGAGGAAGGGGGGCCCCAAGTCGGTGCCCTGCTTAGGGCCCCATGAGGTCTAAATCCGCCTCTGCCTGCAAGCCTTATGTAGGTGCAGTGGGGAAGTGACGGTGCCGCCCCTAGGGCTCTGTGCGATGTCACAGGTCGTACAACCCGAGTTACAGCCCTGTGGTGGGTCATTGAACATTATTGGTATTGTACCGTTTTGTGGTAGATAAACAGAAAGTTACAGTTGTGTGCTGAAGCTGCATTGGTTTTTCACTCATAGTCTTGATAGCTCTTTTATTGTACACATCTCTCGGCCAGGCCATTGGTGGCTGGATGGTGAGGAGCCAAAGTAAAATGTTTAATTCCATTTCCTTTCAATAATCTAAAAGATTGTACAATTTTACTATCAGTTCTTGGCCACCACACATAGGGGTCTATGTACTATGCCTTGGAGAAAGATAAAGTGGATGGGGATAAAGTACCAACCAATCAGCTCCTGTCACTTTACAGGCCATGTTTAAATATGACAGGAGCTGATTGATTGGTACTTTATCTCCATCCACTTTAACTCTCTCCAGTGCTTAGTACATGGACACCATAGCTTCTTGGCAAATTCTAAATTCTTAATTTTAACAATTCCCAAGTGACCTTCATGTAATTTATACAACATTTTGCTTTGGAGTTTGGGTGACATCACCACACTACTCCCACACATAAATTCCCTGGCATATTGACTATTGGTTTCTCCTGCCAGAACATCTGTGATAAATAGGATTTCCAAACTTGAGCCAACCCTTGAGAGTCAAGTCAAAAACTTTAGATAAAAGACCATGATGCATATGCAAGTGTCCCTTCAATTCCATTTCTCAAGGTACATGATAAGACTGCCCCTATACCATAAGATGAATCATCAAATGCTTTACTAATGGCGGGTGGGGTATGCTATGTCGGCACTCGGGATACCGGCGGTCAGAATCCTGATGCCAGCAAGGTTTAGACTGCAGGGAGGACGGGTTAGGTTTAGGGGTAGGGAGGTGTCGGCATCCTAACCATGTTGGGATGCTGGCTTCGGTATTCTGTCCGCCAAGATCCTGAGTGCTGGCCAGTGGCGTAACTAGGGTATTTGGAGCCCAGGGCAAATTTGAAAAGGGAGCCAGCAACTCCCCCCCCCCCCCCCCCCAACATCCTGAGCTGTGCGCGCGCCGAAGAAAAATGGGCGTGGTCACTTAAAAATGGGGCGTGTCAACATGACACACCCCTTTATTTTCACGCTGAACATTCCTATCCATATGCATCTTAACCCCAGTAGTACCCCTTTATACAGTACCCCCAGTATGCAGTTGTGGTGCCTCTTATGCAGGCCCATAGTAGTGCTCCTTATACAGTATCTCCAGTAGTGGTCCCCCTTATACAGCCCCCAATTAGTTCCCCTTACTCAGTACCCCCAGTAGCGACCCCCCAAATGCAGTGCCCCACGTAGTGTGCCCCCAGTAGCAGTCCCCACAATGCAGTGCGCCCAGTAGCGGTATCCACTTATGCAGTGCCCTTCATATGGTGCCCCCAGTAGTAGTCCCCCCCTATGCAGTGCCCTTTATATAGTGCCCCCAGCAGTAGTCCCCCCCCCTTGCAGTTTTGCCAGTAGTGGTCCTCTTATGCAGGCACCCTGTAGTGATCCCCCCTATCCAGTGCCCCCTGTAGTGGCCCTTCCTATTATTGCCCCCAGTAGTGGTCCCCCGAGTGCAGTGCCTCTTGTAGTAGGCCCCTTTTATAATGCCCCCAGTGGTAGTCCCCCCCACAAGTAGTAGTCCCCAGTAGAGTAGGTCCTCCCAATGGCGCCCCCAGTAGTAGCCACCCCTCCCCCAGTAAAGGTCCTCCCAGTAGTAGCCACCCCTCCCCCAGTAGAGTTCCCCCCAGTAGTAGCCACCCTCCTCCCCTGTTGTGCAGATAGGTTTAAAAAATATATATATATAAATATACTTACCTGAATCTCTGCTCCTGGTCCTGCTCGCGACGCCGCTCCCGCCCGGGCTGGCGCGCTCAGCATTATGGGACAGACGTCATGACGTCAGTCCCATTACCCACTGCAGGAGCCGGACGGAAGTCCGGCTCTTGCAGTGGGTGCTGCAGCAGTCAATGGGCACGATTCAATTCAGCGCGATATAAATAGCGCCCGGAGCTATTCAATTCATCGCGCTGTTAGGTCGGGGAAGGCTCGTTATCGCGCCTTAAACAGGGTTTTTAGGCGCGATAACGGGCATTCCCCGACCTAACTTCCCGGTGCGAGGCTGTTTTCCCGGCGCTAAGGGCAGAAAACAGCCTCGCGCCGGGACTTTTGTCGGATTTCTTCTCTCATCCCCGGAGGGATGAGAGAAGAAATCATTAGTCGGACTTATCAGCGCGGTGTATTGAATAGCTCCGGGAGCTCACTCCCGGAGCTATTTACATCGCACTGAATAGAATCGAGCCCAATGAGAGTCTATCTGCTGGCGGCGATGCGTGTGTTATGCACAGCCTGAGCCCGCCTCCTGGCGCTATTGGGCAAGCGCTCTGGGGGAGGGAACGGGCTCAGGCGTGCAGCACAGGTCCGGCGCTGGAAGCCTAGCGCCGGTCCTGTGTAAATGTGTAGCGCTGACCGCACTCATTGCGGTCGGCGCTTCACTGGCTAACTAGGGCGGGCGGGCCAGTACCGTAGCCGGCGGCGCCCCCCCCGCGCCGCCGGTCCAACGGTTCCCAGGGCACGCACCCCGCTCGCCCTGCCCTAGTTACGCCACTGGTGCTGACATCCATTACCCAACCCTTTGAACAGTGTGAATGTGCAGCTTGGAAGACTGTAGCTTGTGAATGGATTTAAAATATAATTACATTTTTCTAAGTCACTCCCGACCCAATAAAGCAACTGATTTTTTCCTTAATGAGTGATTTGAGAACAACTGGTCATAATCTGTTGTATTAATTACAGATAATGCTGAACCAGTGTTTTTGTTGCGTTTCCTACACTCCATTCCTTAAACATGGCACCCACACCCTTTTTCCATTGACTTCTGCAACGCCTGCACCGCAGTTAAATGTAGGGATGCAAGAAGTGTGTTGTGGACCTCTGTGGACCAGTGGCGGATGCAGGGGGAGCGATTGGAGCGATCGCCCCCCCCTCTAGCACAGTCCGTCCTTTTTCTCTCCTCCGTATCACTGTGTACCCTCCCCCTGCTCTAATCCTTGTTCAGTGCCCTATGCTATGATGGGAGCCACTGTGTAAGCGCACCGCGTTACCGTCTGGGGAGTGTGTATGGGGAGCCAGGGAGGGAAAGATGGCTGGCCGGAGACTATCATCCATTGCACAGCAATCCCACCCAACACGTCCTCAGCACAGGCAGGTAATTGGCTGCCGTGGTTCGGCTGGGGCACCACTGCTGTGTGTGTGACTGGAGGCACCTGGAGATACAATAGACATAACAGGAACTTTGATTTGAGTACTCACCGGGGTTTTGGAAAGGAGATGGGAAGTAATAACAAGGGAGGGCTGCTGCTGCTGAGATAAAGCTGTCAGGGATCAAAGGCCATCTCTTCCCTGACTTGTACAATCGTGGCATTAGGCTGCTCGTAACTCCCTGTTTCTAGCTATTTAAAAAAATTCATGCTTGTCAGACAGTGCAGTATATACCCACAGTTTCAGTCCTAGCACCTGTGCACTGTCTGTTACAGTATTCTGTCCTAGACTGTCCCACTGCTGCTGTTGTCCTAGAGGTACTGAATAGCCATAATTCATAGAGAAGAGCTCCTCACCTGTTTTTTATTTTTACATGTGCCCAGTGTTACAGTAAATGTTTACCAACCAGGGGCAGCTCAATGCCCAGGCTGACAGGCTTGCCCGGAGTGCCATAGCCTGGGGTGTAGCCCTGCCTCAGCCACTGGCTGAACCTTGTTAGGGGCACACTCTGCGTAGCTCACCATGGAGGCGCAACCTCCAACATGCGTGGTTCCCCGACGCGGCTTTCCTCTCCTGAAGCTATTGGACGTGCCCGAGTATCCCATATAACGAGGAGTCAGAATTAATCATTAAATCGTCCCCCTTAAAACAAGAGTCTAGATCCGCCCCTGCCGTGGACCCAGTGGCCCATGTGCACTGCACACCTTACACCCAATTCTAGATGTCTTAAATATATCTGGTCACGGAACCAGAAACGATTGTTATTGTGCAGGGATTTGCCAAATGGAAAATGTGGGCACCTCGGCTAGAAATCATTTTAAGTGTGGTGTACTCCCTCAACTTCACCCAACACATTCAATCCCTTGCTCAATCCTGTAATTTCCAGCTTTGTAATATTGCGCACAGGGCCGGCTCCAGGGGTCGGAGCACCCTGTGCAGGTGATTAGGTTTAAGCACATAGGGGGGAGGGTTAGGTTTAGGCACGAAGGGGGGAGGGTTACGTTGCGGAGGGTTAGGGTAAGTATACTTACCGACCCCTGGCGGGATACCAACCATCGAGATGCTGCTGTCGTTATTTTGACAGGAGGCATCCCAACAGCCGACATTACGTGTGTATGTGTATATATATATATATATATATATATATATACACACACACACACACACACACACACACACACACACACACACACACACACACACGGCACTCACATGATGGAAGAAAACAGTCAACTTGCTCTGATGCCTTTCCAGAGTGCATGCACTCACCATATACCAACAAAAGGGCGGCACTCAATAGTCTTTTTTTAGTGGTTCTTAAAACAGTCCTTTAATGCATACCAACGTTTCTGGGTTCCCCCCTTTGTCAGGAACAGCAGTTTACACATAATGAAACAAACAAACATACAGTATATAACCACAAACATGCCTCTCACCTGCAGGACGCCTGCAATGCTGTGTTAACAAATAACACGGACAAGAGAATAGAAATAACACGTTTCGGTGTAGTAAATTTCCTTGGAGGAAGGATGCACTCGCCACTTTAAAACAACATTTGAATTTATTCATAATTAGACATTATAGTAGAATCGATGAAACTCTGTGATCATGGGCGACGTTTTAGTTCTGCTCTGAACCTTTATCAAGACCTCAGTCCAACACAGTCATATGTGTACAATAATAGAGGAATGATATAACAGAATCTGTGAAAAATAAGAAAAACAGAATAACCTGTCTATCAGGCTCCTATATATCGACAGGTTATGTGTAAATCAGTTGTCAAAAAGTGCAATCCCAGCATGCAATGTAAGACCACAATGCGCTGCGTGCATAAAAAACCAATGCATAAATACCTCAGCGTCAGTATCAGTAGAGACACGGCTTAAATAGCCTAGTATTGGACCAGTGGTCACCTGTCTATAAATAAATGGATGGTGTGGGTTACATGGATATGAAATCAGCATCTAATATAACAACGGTCATAGCTAATTGATAGCACTACCACCAGTGTCCACGTGTAAGAATAAAACACGTATGTAAATACCTCCATATGTTGGCTTTGTTAGTGTAGCCAGACCTGGAAAAGTACATTAAAGGACACTTGGACCTGTGGAGATATATCAAAGTTACATCCATATATATGTTATTAAGTGCATAGAAAATCAACAATATATATACTACTCAATGATAAACTTCAGTAAATATTTGAAAGAAAACATAGAAGACCTATGGACTCATTGAGACCCCTAGGTGAAATTGTATTAAAGCACAAAAATCCATTTGCTTTCTTTTTGCATCAGAATTTTGTTCCTATTGCCACCCCTCAATAAGGAGGGCACATGGTCAATCAAAATTGCACGTTTTAAGAACCACTAAAAAAAGACTATCGAGTGCCGCCCTTTTGTTGGTGTGTGTGTGTGTATATATATTGTGATAGGATCACTGGTAAAGTGGTCTGTGACAGGGACATTGGTCCCAGATTCCTGTCCTATGTGTGTTAAATCCCCAGGAGAAAGTCTGCAGTGTAGCAGGCTTGAGTCTCGGCTTTTTGAAAACCCGGTTTGGGTCCTGGGAGTTGTGGGTGAGAGGAAGGGCTTCACCTATGGCCACTCCAGGTTTTGGGCCTTTCGGCTTGGTAACAGGCTCATTAGGGCTTCCAGTTGAGAATGGCCAACATATGCTTAGTTTGTTTAGAGCTGAGTGCCTCACCTGGGTGAGCAGACAGGGAGTCTGCTCAGAGACCCTGGGAAACCTAGCTATGAGGACTGTGCTATGGTTTTTCGGCTGGTGAGGGCATTAGGCCCTGTCAGGTTCATGTAGTGAGGGAATCACTTGTGAAGTTAGAGCCCAGACAGGGCTAGAATTTATGTTTATGTTTTCTTTATGTAAATTCTGACATTGTACAATAAAGACTGGCGCCGACCAGCTTGTACTCGCATCCAGACTGGTGTGCTGTTTCCCCGCTGCTGTGTGTGTAAGAAAGGAGTCCTTCTACCCAGGAGAGGGACCCCCAGCCCGACTGAAGGTCACAAAAAAAATAATATAAAAATAATATATATATATATATATATATATGTTACACACGTTTGGCCTGGAGGATGTCATTTTGGGCATCATAGTAGGCTTGCAAGAGAACACAAATACTTTAATACCTGCCCATCAGCTAACCATCTCTATGTAGGTAAACTCGCCCTTTTTCTTTCATCTTCTTACAATCCCTTGCTTCTAGCTCTCAGCTCCCGTGTCATCTGTTCGTCTTCCCCTTCCAAAAGTATGTAAGATTGTATGAGCAGGGCCCCCCTCCCTCCTTTCCCAGCTATGTCTACTCCTGCTCACCAGCTACACTCTTCACTTCCTCCGTGGGCTCTCTGCCCTTTGTTAATTTTTGGTTCACACCTCCTTTAGTGGCTCTAAACTTGTTAACTGCACCCAGGCCCGCCAAGAGCCACGGCGGGGACGGGTAACAGGGGGCGTGGGCTAATCGCGGGAGGCATGGCCACGCCCCTTCCCGAAAAAATAAAAAAGTTTTGCAGCGCAGCAAAGCGGTACTGCGTGCTGTGGAGGGGGGCGCTCTGAGCCCCCTCAGCCCGGATCAAAGCCAGGGGGGCGCGATCAGGGTGATTGCTTCCCCCCACAGGCATAGGAGACTGCTGTGGCTGTTGCTCAGCAACCACGAGCAGTCTCCCACTGCAGCTCAGCACACGCTTTGTGCTGGGCTGCTGTGAGGGAGGGGGGGGGGGGCGGCGCCGGGCCCCTCAGGAAGCCCGAGTAATCTGTACCCGCTAACCCCCCTCTCGGCGCCCCTGGGTGCACCCAAGTCTATGGGTACAGGGTCAGCTTGCACTGAATACTTACACCCCCCCCTTTGCACCAGCTCATGTGAAGTGATGTAGTACTATCTATTCATTTGTGTCATGTATTGTACTGTTTGTTTTGTTGTTTTCCCTCTTTATGGCGCTGTGGACCACTTGTGGTGCCCTATAAATAAAGTCCAAATAGTAATACTGTGGGATTTTCTGCTGCATCCCTTGTCGTTGTTTCAATAGAAATAGCTAAGGGCAGAGTTCTGTCTACAGTCAGCTCAGGTTTGGGCAGTATCCCTATTCATGTCATGTGCTAATCTGTCTTTAAGGGCATCTGCTGGTCCCACTCCAAACTGATAATTTCTTTAATTCCGCCATATATTTTGTTATGAATGCACTCTTGCTATGAAACTGAAATCTCACAGCAATCACTAATATCTTTGTAAAATGTCCACAATATCCTTAAAAGGCAATGTAGTTATTAGAACTCCGGGCGAGATGCCGTCGGTCTAAATGCCGACAATTCAAGCCCGACACAGGATTTAAAATAGGCGTCGAAATACCGACGCCTATCTTAATCCCGACGCCGGAATCTTGACAGATGCCATCCTGAACGAGGTAAGTCCGGGGCTTCTTAGGAGCTAGCCGCGAATGGGGGTTGGGTTAGTTTTAGGCACCCCTGGGGGGATTTAGGGTTAGTCACCCCCCCCCCCCCCCCCAGGAAGGTTAGGGTTGATTGGTGGCCTTTCAGATTATGTTTCTCATCTCTAAATGGCATACATGTTACAACCAACTTTCAAACAAAAAGAATACAAATAAATTCAAATATTCCATTAGCTGGTTTGAAATGAGCGCACCTGGCTCTATATGGAAACACTCATCCTCCTCCTAATCTCTTAGAACAAACAGCGCAAAAAGTAATTAATGTTTGACAGAATATTGATGCTCAGTGGGACTGATCTAATCCCAGAGTAAACAGTCTCTGTCACAGTGTATATTATCATAGCATCACGTGACTCCATATAGCCCGGAGATCGACCAAAGGTTCGATCCCTTATGGAGCAACAGAGACAATGACACACACTGATACTGTTCTCACTTTATTATGTCTACAACACAAACACATCACCATGCCTCTATCTAACTGGATATTTCATATCAGAAATAAAGTGCACACTGAGCTTCAACATGAAGTGTTCTCTCATAGGTTTTCCATCTCTGCCAGCATATGAATCTGATATTTTCAGTATTGACACTTTAATTTTCTTAACTTTAAAAAATAAAATAAAAAAAACAGTACTGACAAATACTGATTATTATTATTATTTACAGACATTGGGCCTGATCCGGCAAGTAACGCAGATGCTAATACGCATACATTCTGGTTATTGGTTCGTTCTGCGCATGTGTATGCATACCAGTGTACATACGAGATCCGGCAGCTGCGACCGCAGTGACTACACAGACCCATCGCTGAATAATTGACAGGAAGTGGCACTTGTGGGAGGTGACGGGGGGGGTGGTCTGCAAAACGCAGGCATTGCAGTGCGTTCAGATGCCGTTGCAGGGACGTGCATAAATTAGCCACTGCGATGCCGTACGCAGTCTGAGGACTCTCAGCATTCGTTAAAGACTGTTGGGCCAGATTACTCGTTACTGTTCTGTGACCTCACCATATTGGAAACAACATATAAAAGTATCTCCTGCTCCAGGTGCATGACACTAGTGACACTCTTTATGGTCATTTCCTATCAGAAACATATATCTACTTACTTCTGCTATTCAAAGGTTTATAGCATCCTTCCTGAGTGTGCATGGTAAATGGACTGTTTTATGTAATACAGTACAATTGCTCAGTATTGCCATTATGCCAATATCAGCCTGCTCAAATCAACTGAAGCACACTGAGTACAAGCTAAGCCTAGAGAAGGTCATTGTTTGCATGCATGATGTAGAGAACGAAATTATATTATTCAAAATATGGCAATACATAAATAAAATACTGTAAAGAAGCAGCCTTAAATGCTCAGCATATTATATACCTCTATGTGCTAAGGTGGCAAAGGGTGGTCGTGATAGGGAGCACTGTAGCAAATAACAGAGCAGTTTGCTTCTTCATTTAGTCAGACTTACCCATCTCCAGCCACTAATAACACCCAGAACACACTTTAACCCCTATATAATTCACATTTACTATATGCACAGATGTTTCACCAGGCTGCCTACCTTACTTCAGACTCTCTGAACAATGGTGCCACCAGTTTTGTCTGCACCCATAATGCTTTGCACTCCCCCTAATGTCTGTCCTTCCTTTTGTCAGTTCCCCACATGCCAGCTCCTTTACCCTCTAGTAGGAACATACAGCTTGGCAGGTCTGATAAATATATATATTTTTTAACCCTTGATTAAAACATCTACAGATGTTTTCTCATACACCTAGCGTTTATACGACATATGGTGCGAGACTCCAGCCGCTGCTGAGACGCTCTAAGATGAGTAGCGTACTGTATCTAAATTCTGCATCTTATTTGCATTGTAAATGCAGCAAAAAAACACTATGTGCATGATTCAGAGGTGGACGCCACACCGTCCGGTCCTGCATCTGTTGTTTGAGTTATAACTGTGATAAAATGCATAATATCAGCCTTCCCCCGGTATAGTAGACCGAGTGAGAGACATCACCAGGTCTGGTGACACCCGCTGCACACTCTGGAACCCCCCCTCTGGTGTGCCGGAGGCGTGCCTAGCTGAAAAGGGGTGTGGCCTAAATAAAGGATCCTTGGCTTTGTGGGGTATCCCGATAACAACACTCCGTGGGCAGCCCAGCATCACCAGAGGTGCTGGGCTGCCCCTGGAGACTGGGCTGTCAGCTCCTCTTCTATGACAGGAGACGGGTGCTGCAGGAGAATGTCACACTGCAGGAAACGGCTCCTGTCACTGCAGAGGAGCCAGCATTTTGGAGTCACCCCCTCCACGTGACGCCACTGGCCGAGTCCGAGTGTCCAAGCACTGAGGCGTCCACTGCCAGCCTCTCTGCATGCTGTAATACCTCCAGTGATTTTTTTTGTTTGATTTTTTTTTAAAACAAAATTTATTAGTGAGATGAGAGACAATACGAAAGCGACCTACACAGAGGTCTAAATATATAAACACACCATATTACAAAGATGAGTAAATGCACAGTACATCGATAATAAACAGATGTGCAATAAAACTGTCTCATCTAATTTTTTCAATATTGAAAAAAGAGAGGAGGAAACAGAAGAGAAAAAAAAAACAACGGAAGAGAAGGATAGAAGGAGGTTGGGGAAGAGAGAATGGGATAGATCCGACTGGAGTGGACACGGCCGCAGCAAGTTAGCACAATAAACTAGAAACTGGGATAAGATAACAAATGAACATATCAAAAAGTGTTCACAGAAATGCTGGGGGGACCTGAAAATAAGAGGTCCAGGGTTCCCAGACCTTAATGAAATTTGTGGTGGAGCCCCTCATTATGCTAGTGACGTATTCCATGGAGTGGACATGCCATATTTTGGCTATAATCAGACCCAAACTAGGCGTTTCAGACTTCTTCCATGCTGATGCAATAACGCATCTGGCTGCCAATACCATCTGAGTAAATAATTTATTTTGGTGGGGAGATGCCCCAGGAATGCCTATAGGGAGTAGAAAATATTTAGGGCTAAAAGGGATCTGAATACTCAAGTCAGAATTGGCCAATGTACACAATTCCTTCCAAAGGGGAACTAATTTCGAACAGCTCCACCAAATATGTAGGAATGTCCCGTCTGTTATGCAGCATCGCCAACACAATGAGGAAGTCCCAGGGTACATTTTGTTAAGAAGAGTAGGAACATAATACCATCTAAAAAATAACTTGTACGCATTTTCTTTTATGCGAACACATATTGAGCTTTTGACCAAGTTAGAATAGATATCAGTCCAGCCTTCATTGTCTATGGTTTCCCCCACGTCAGCCTCCCAGGCCCATTCATGAGAGTCTCTAATGTCCGGTGATGGTGACAGGAGCAAATTGTATAATGTGGAGATGAGTCCTTTAGGGGATGCCATACGAAGGGCCAGGCCCTCCAACGTGGTGAGAGACCTGTGGGTAAGTTGAGACACCTATGTGGATTGAAAGTGTCGTTTTTGCAGGTATTGGAAAAAGAAGGTATGAGGGATGGAAAGGTTGGCCTGTATATCCAAAAACGTGGGGAAGGGCGAGGTCTGCGTAATATCATTTAGTAATCTAATTCCACCATTCTTCCAATGCACCAAAGCGGAGGAAAGACAGCCCGGATGGAAAAGTGGATTGTCAAACAGCGGAATCAGAGGACTAGGATGTGGGGCAATATTGTGTTGGCGGTTAGCCGTATCCCAAATATCTAAAGAATGAGAGATCACAGGATGATGCAGGGCAGCCCGAGGGCGGGCCGTTTTGGGAAGCCACAACAATGAAGAAATGAAATGCAGTTTAAGTTCATTAGTTTTTATCATGACCCACACCCTCTCAGACTTGGGTCCATTCCACAATACACATTGTACTAATCTGGTGGCAAAATAATATCATTTAAAATTGGGGACCCCAAGGCCAACACCAGAAGCTTGTCTCTGCATCACCCCGCATCCCACCCAAGGTCGTTTATTGGACCAAATAAATTGTGCAGTTATGTGTTGTAGATGCTTAATAACATAAGGAGGTATCCGGATGGGCAGAATCTGAAATAGATAAACTATGCAATAGGTTCATTTTGATAGCATTAACAGGGCCGATCCAGGAGATGCGACAACCTCCCCAGTCCTTAAGATCTTTTTGAAATTGTGCTAGCAATTGTGGAAAGTTTGCTTGGAAAAGTTGTCTATAGTGTTTGGTAATGTAGACCCCCAAGTACTTCAATTGGCGTAGATTCCAACTAAAGTGGAAGGATTGTTCTAAGGTATCTTTAACAGCTTGTGGGATATAGAAGTCAAGAACTTCAGTCTTTTGTGCATTTTAAAGCCAGAGAGAGCACCAAAATCCTCTATCTCTCGAAAAAGATGAGGTAAGGAATGAGCTGGATAGGATATAGTGAGCAAAATGTCATCTGCGTGATATCTTATTTTCGACAGACCCAATCTTAATACCCTTTATATATGGATTGGCACGTATACATGCCGCAAGAGGCTCTATCGTCAGGGCGAAAATGAGGGGGGACAGTGGACAGCCCTGTCGAGTCCCGTTAGAAATAGGGAAAGGGGAAGATGAAATCCCGTTGGCCAGCACAGTTGCCCGAGTGGATCTATATAGAGCGGTTACACCACTAAAAAAAAGATCAGAAAGACCCACAGATTGGAGGGCGTGAAACATGAAGGGCCAATGGATCCGATCAAATGCCTTCTCAGCGTCCAACCCCAGCACCAAGGCTGGCGATTTTTGTTTGTGGATAGCATTGATCAGATCAATTGTCCGGCGTGTATTGTCAAGGGCCTGTCTCCCAGGTATGAAACCAACTTGGTCGGGATGAACCAAATTGGGGAGAAGAGGACCCAATCTATTTGCCAACAGTCTGGCATAGATTTTGATATCGACGTTCAGTAAAGAAATGGGTCTCTAATTAATGACTGATTCTAAATCACGATCCGGCTTTGGAATCACAACTATGCTGGCCAAGGAGGTCAATGGGTCAAAAGAAGCACCATCTAATAAATCATTAAAAAAGATTTTGAGGAAGGGTGATAGGACAGAAGCAAATTTCTTATAGTATTGGGGCGTAAATCCATCTGGACCCAGAGCCGCAGACGTTTTGAGTCCTTTGATGGCCACAATTACCTCCTCCGTAATATCTGCATTCATCTCCAACAATTGCTGCTCATTAAGAGAAGGGAGCAAATTATCAGAAAAGAAGGCAAACAAGGAAGGGATGTCTCGGGGTTCTCGATGTTGTGAAAAAGAGGATATATTATACAGATTTCTATAATAAGCATAAAACTCAGACATTATCTTTTCTGGGTCGTAAGTGGTGGTCCCTGACTGTCCCAGTTTAATTTTGGTAATCAGACCGTATGCCCGTTTTTGTCTAAGCTTACTAGCTAAGACAGAATCTGCCTTATCTGCTTTATCATAGTATTTCTGTTGAAGCTTTCTTAATAAATTAGCCGACCTGCGAGAGAGGATAGTATTCAACCTACCTCTAAGGGTGTTAATTCTAGAAAGTACAGCAGTTGTGGGGCATTGCTTATGCTGAGAAAGAAGCTGAGAAATCTCAGTTTCTAGTAGCGAGATTTCATGCTGAGCTTTCTTGCGAAAGTGTGACGCCTTACTGATGAGTCTGCCCCTAATCGTGGCTTTATGGGCCTCCCAGATTACACACTTGGCAATCTCATCGGTCAAATTAATCTCAAAATAGTCCGATATAGCAGACTTAATGTCTTGTAGAGTAGACGGGTCTAACAACAAAGTATCATCAAGACACCAAGATCTAGATCTACAGGAGGAATCATATAAATCAAACAAAATATAAGTACCTGCATGGTCTGTCCATGAGAAAGGAGTAATACCTGCACAAGTGACTTTAGAAGCGAGGGAGCGCGAGACTAAAATTAGATCAATGCGGGAATAAATTTGATGGGGACCAGAATAATGCGTGTAATCTCTAGCCATGGAGTTTTTGAGACGGCAGGAATCTACAACAGACAATCTATTCAAACCATTACTAAGAGACCTAGATGTGCGCAACACTTCAGGGGAATGGTGTATTTGTGACGATGCATTTTTATCGAGAGAAGGGTCTAAGACTGCATTGAAGTCTCCACCAATTATTAAATGACCCTGAGAGAGTTGCTCTACCAGCAGAAAAAAAAAGAACTCTGGCCAGTATTGAGGGCATATAGGTTAACTAACGTGACCGTCTCCGTCTTAAGGGTCCCTATTAATATGAGATATCTACCGTCTGTGTCGACAACTTGCTTTGAGAGAACAAAGGGAACTTTACTAGAAATGAGGATCGCCACGCCTCATTTTTTACAGGGAGCTGACGCGAAATAAGTGTGTGGGAAACGTTTACCTCGCAGTTGGGAGTGTTCCCCAGTCAGGTGTGTCTCTTGGAGCATTACGATATCCGCATTTTCACATCTGCAGGTTCCAAGGACCAAAGTACATCGGTTCGGAGAATTAAGACCATTAACATTTATCGATAAGATCTTCAGACCCATGAGAGAGCCACGATACGAGAAGTTTTAAAAGCCCAGGTACAAGGGGTGCAACTACCACAGACAGTCCAGCTGGATAAGGGAAGAAAATAAAAACAGAGAAAGAGAAAAAAAAAAAAATGAACAAAAAACAGAGACAGAAAAAGAGAAAAGAAAAAAGAAAGATAGCGTATGGAAGAAAGGCCTCGATAGGCCAAAACCCTGTAAAGAATAAACCCTAACAAAGGGGTTAGACAGATAAATCAGCATTAATACACAACAAAAGGAGGGTGTAAACATATGGTCGTGGGGATGTGGGGCGATATAGGGCAAAAACCGGTACAAGGCCAGAGGCCCTCAGATAAATTTGAACATAAATATCCCACATAAGGGGATAGGGTAATAGTGGAACCGTGTTAGACCAACCCAAAACAACAAATATACCTTTATAAGCAATCGTTTTGAAACAGAACATTGCTAGAAAACAAAAAACAAAAATAATAAACTAAAATAAATAAATACAAGTCCTATATAGACATAATACAATTATCAATCGCTAGAATATAAAAAACAATAGATGGCGAATATATGTAAAGAAAATAGAAAAAGTATAAATGTATAATATAGAATTCACGAAAAAGCAATCAGCTTATAAACAGACTATTGTGAAGAACCTAAAGGTTCACAGGTGGATATCTGGAGTCAGAATGTCAACTCCAGCCGTGTGTGAAACAACATATCCAGTAAGACAAGAATGTCCTTTCAAGGTGGGGCAGAGTCGTCAATCCGACCACGAGGCACCTTCGTCCAGCTCGCCTGTGGAGGACCCAGACGTTGAGACCTAGGAGACCCCGGCAAGGGGGCAGGTGGAGCTGTGGTCGGTAGAATATCTAGGTTGTCAAGAAGCTTCTGACCCTGCTCCAATGTTTTAGCCGTGCGAGTTGTATTGTCTACTAAAACCTGTAGTTGGAAGGGAAAGTTCCAGCGGTATCTCACATTGTGTTGGCGGAGTACCCTCGTGATTGGCTGCAGGTCTCTCCTCTTCTGAATGGTAGACGGAGCTAAGTCCTGAAATAGTTGAATATGCAAGTCTCTAAATACAATAGTCGGAGTGTCTCTAGTAGCCATCATAAGTTTCTCCTTCGTACGGAAATAATGTAATCTAGTGACAATGTCTCTAGGTTGTTGTCCAGAAGGTGGTTTAGCTCTAAGCGCGCGATGTGCTCTGTCTAAGAGGAGGTCATTATCTTGGAGATCAGGGTGAATGTATTTAAAGAGGTCTCGCAGGAAAGTAGACAAAACAGTAGGATTAACGGATTCAGGGACATTCCTAATCCTAAGGTTGTTCCTACGCGATCTGTTTTCTAGATCCTCTTGTTTCTCCTTGAGGTCATTGACTTCGGTTCTCAAGAGGGAAAGTTCCCTGTCCACCACTCCCTGCTGGCGACAAAGCTCATCCGTCGTGGTTTCTAGAGCATCTGTTCTTGATCCCAAAGAGGTTAGTTCGGCTCTTTTGAACTCCTGTTGAAATGTCAATTTGATCCCGTCCACTAAGGTGGTTAAAACAGCCTGAATAGACGGGTCGATATCCATCTCAGGAGAGTTGGGGGGAGAAGATCCAGCTTGCTCAATTGTCTGCGGCGTTGGTTTAGATTTTGGGGTAAACATGGAGGGAGTGGTAGTAGCTTGAGCCTTCCGTCCCTTGCCAGAAATGTTATCAGGGTCACCAGAACAAATAATAGGTAGGAAACACGGATCCACTATATAATGCGAAACAGGTGAGGGCCTCAAAGGGTATATATCACTTCATCACATGACAGACAGAAGACGTCAGCAGTATAAATTACAGAGGTTCGCACGTATAGCAGGTGCGCTGAAGTGTACACAAAATAGAGAGAGCGTCATAAAGTGTACAAATCCACATTAAAATGGGAACTTGAGATATAAAGAAGGCACACTTCAATAGTGTAATATGTGACTCAATAATTGAGATGGGCAGAATATGTAATAGCTAGTGAACAGCCACAGAGCTCCAGCATCAGAGAAAGTCCAGCACAAAAGCAGGTGGGGAGTACAAACAGTGGCAGTGCAGGAAATATGTTGCAGGCCCTTAGAGACTCACCACTAGTATCACTGTCCTCTGTACATCAGCAGCAGTAGCGCTTCAGAGGCCACCCAGGATGTGCCCAGCAGGCTGCCGACAAGATGGCCGCCAGATGCAGGTCAAACAGGGAGAGGGACAGCTGTTCAGTCCCGACTCCCTGCCGCAGGAGCAGTACCAGCAGGAGTCCAGCGGCAGCAGCAGGTACTCGGCGGACTAGCAAAGCGGCAGCATGTGTGGTGTGGGGTGCAGTACCTCTTGTGTAGCGCCGGCTTTTCAGCCTCCGCGCGCTCTGTCACGTGGGTAGCTGGCGGCTCCAGCCGCTAAACTGAGGCTGCGGCTTCTGCCGGGGAGCTAGGCCCCGATCACGAGTGCCAGACCCGGGATCCGTTAGTGAACCTGAGGGTTTAGGTGGGTGCAGGGGGACTACCCCACTTAGTATCACTGCTGGGGGCCCCGCTGGGCACAGTAAATCGGTGCCTAACAGCAATAAATGCCGAAGCTCTCCTGAGGCACGTCCCTTGCACTTGACCTCCAGGCCATGCCCCCCACCTCCAGTGATTCTTTACACGCCACAATCGGCGCACCATCAGCACTTCCACCAGCCCTATAGCAGGTGCAGTTTCTTTGTTTAAACATGGCCGCTGTGATGTGCGTCTGTGCATTTGGGAACACTGACACGCCCGCAACACTCCCATAACACGCCCATGATACACTTTTTTTTGTGTTCACTTCTATTCACCGCCCAGGACCGCCCATCACTGTGACGCCCCATTTCTGATTCCGTCTGTCCCAATCGCAACAGCATCTTTGTGTGTATGCTCTGTGCCATGCCTGCGCCGTAAGGGTTTTCTGGATTTATTGTGTGCACAGTGGCAAATAGTCACACAGCTACATGAACATCGGCACTGCATGCGCCCCTGAGACAGGCCCAATGTGTACTATAGATGCTGGGCTGCCACTTTAACTGCACTGGTATTTGTTTTAAACACGTACAATGTCGCATATGAAGCACAACGGAGCCTGGTGTGAGACAAAGCCGTATCGCAGCACTTCTTACATAGATTTAGACTCAGGCGCACACAGATGTACAAATGTCGCACATCAAACGTATCGGTGTAGGCTAGCAAGGTAGATTTGTCGCGATCAGTTATTTTATGCGAATAAGACGCATATTTTGAGCGAGAAAAACACTTGGCGCGGCAGAGTAGCCCGGGAACCTGGTGCGCAGAGAGTGACTTTTTGGCGGGACGTGTGCGCCGGGGTATAAGGACACATCTGTAAGTGTGCTTTAGATTAAATATGAGCATACTATTAAAAAAAAAAAAAAAAAAACTATTTGAAACTGTATATAAAAAAAAAAAATAATAAAAAATAGTAAGAGCCACACTAATAAACACACTAGCCAAAATATAAAAGCAGTGAAGCTGTAGGGTTGGCAGTGATGATATTATGCAAAGGGCACATCAGCCAGCTGGGTTAGTAATTCTAGGGGACACATTGTGAATTAATTTACTAATCTGTATGGTTTTCAATGATGACAGAGTGAAATTAATTTATACCATAATTGCCTATTGTACATTTTTCCTCCCCGGAAGAAACCCGGGGAGAAGCAGGTGGACGTCGATGGGGGGTGGGGCCTGATGTTTTGTGTCATTAAGCCCCGTCCCCTAGTGGTAAATTGCTGCGAATATCGCATATTTTAAATAGGGGGCGGGCCAAATGACGCAATTTTTGCAGAATTGGCCATTAACCCCCACCCCCTACTCTGGGACCCCCAACTCCATAAAAATTCTGCCCACTTCACTAGGAAGTGGGTATGAATGCGGGAGAAGTGCCTACTCTACTGGGGGTGCGAGGGGCTACACAAAATATTGGGAGCTTCCCGGGATTTCTGGGAGAGTAGGCATGCATGATATATACACATAAAAAAGAGCTTGTTGCTGCTGGTGCTTTTCAGTTTGATAGAATGTGTTATCTTTGTTGTAAAAGATAATACCAGTAGTTTTAAGGTGCGTATCCACTATGCGACCCAGGGAAGACAGTACGATTACGACATCGTAATCTTACCATCGTTCCCCATCCCCTGCAGTGCCTACACTGAACGATATGTCATTCAGTGTAGGCACCCTCCATCATCCCCAAACATGGTCAATCTGTCGTTATCGGCAGATTGACTGGCATGTTCGGACCATGATTGATGTCGGAAACGACCAGCGGGAGGTCGCTGACATTTTAGTGCCCGATTCATGCACGATTAATGGACGACTGAACAATAACAATGTCGTTATCATTCAGTCGTCCATTAGTATCTGCTAGTGGATGTGCGCCTTTACTTTTGAATAAACAAATGCGCAAAATCAATAAGAAACTATCCTTGTGGTTAATATATTGATGTAATAGAAGATCAGATCCCGCAAAAAAAAAAAAAAAAAATAGAGTACTTACAGTAAGGGGTATATTTACTAAAGTGCAGGTTTTTAGAAGTGGAGATGTTGCCCATAGCAAGCAATCAGATTCTAGCTATTATCTTATAGAAGGTGCTAGATAAATGATAAGTAGAGGCAGGACGCAGCAAAGCGAGAAATGCATTTCTCATATGCACCAAGCCCCGGGATGCGATGCACTCCGGGGCTTGGTTGCGGTGGGTAACGCCATGTCCTGATGGTGTTACCCTATAGAGGCCTTTTGGCTTCTATCGGGAGAGTGCTGCTGGAGGCATCTAATCGAATCCCTCCCAGCACCCCCGGCATGCATCCTTCTGTGCATGTGCAGAAGGGCTTATAGGTCATAGACCCGGAAGTCCCTCATGCGCAAAGGGACGCTCTTACCGAGAGAGCGTTCCTTTGCGCATTCCTACATGCATACTGGCGTTACCAACACCGGCCTGCATGCGAAGATTGACAGGATGCAACGCATCCCGAATGTGATGCGCCATGCCTCCCACCTAGTATCAGTTTATCGATTATCAGATATCTGACGAGGTTTTATTGATCCATCTGTATTGACTATGACACCCAGTATTCATGCTCTAACAAAAAACAAGACATGTGGCCTGGCCATAAACGTGGAAGCTTATTTCCTTTTCCTTAAGTGACACTTTTTCTAATGCTATGCTTTGGAGACTGATTATAAATTAATTTTATTTACCTGGCTGTAGTAGTGATTTTTGAGAAAGAAAGATTCTCATATACTAATTTCACAAGTTTTTCTTATGTAGATGTTTGCCTTTAAAAAAAGCTATAAAAACAGAAAAATATATAACAGTTTGGCTATGTCATATGAAGGGATTAGGTCTGTGTATGAGAAGGGGGAACACTTTTTGCTTGTCAGAAGCCTGGAAGTTGTTTTGCAATTACCAGAACACTCGGTGGGCACTTCACATTTCATCCATAGAGCACATGAAAACCCTCTGATAAAGGTGCCTATTGATTATGAAGATCCCACATCAGATCAGCGAGGTTTGAATAGTAGAACTGTGATTATTTCTCTGATGAAATTGCTTGGATCAAAGAAACGCATCAGCCAGAACACACAATCCTTGTCCTTTGCTGTATGCCTTTAGTGAGAAGCTAGCCGTTTTACTCCACATAGAGTGCTATTACCAGCAGAGAACTGCAGATAAATGACAAAGACTGAGACAAGCAAAGTCCAAGTGCTATTCAAGAGTCTGAATATTGGGCGAGTTCCTTCTTAACTCTGTATATTGACTCTTAATAATCTTTTGAATGCTCGCCTGCGGTGATCTGCAATATTGCATGTTTTATTACTTTATATATGAATTATGTAATTGTATATGATTTATTTTATAGTGAAAATAGGTGTTTCCGGGGAGTATGCCGCAAATATTTATAAATGATCAATAGGCTCCTTAGTTACACATCTCTCTTACTTTAAATTCATTCTTAAAACATTAAATAATAGTAAAATGGTGTATTTTATATCCAAATGTATTTCTAAAAGGTAAAAAGAGCAACGATGGAGAAATAATTTCTAGCAATTTGTTGGTAACAGTTTTTGCATCTCAAAAGTAATGTAGATCTTTCTGATGTTCTAAATGACCAACAACCTCTCCATTATCTATGCTATTACTGCACTCCCTCAATACAGGAGGGAATCATGAATATTATTTAACAGCACAGCGCTTTACAGGAATATTTGGTCATTCAGTCCCTGCCCCATTAGAGCTTACAATCTGTTCTCCATCACATAGACAGACATACACACTAGGGTTACCTTTATGTCAGAAGTGAATTAACTTATGGGTATGTTTTGGGAGTGAGGTAGGAAAATGAAAAGGAGGAAGCCCAAACAAACATGGTGGTAAATGTGGGGAGAACATGCAAACTGGTGCCTGCATTTATAGAATGCGGCCGCATCAAGCTATGCTTAAAGCGCATCTTGATTCCATTTTTGCGGCACCAATATTACATGTACCGTATGTTTTAGACACAAATCCATACGAGGAGAAAGTGGAGGACGGGCTGCATGTCGTGCCTGGGCGGAATATTGTGCATGTACGCTACTAGCACTGTATAAGGATATAGTTGTTTTCAATTCTCGCTTTAATGCAGTCAAAAATATTATTTAGCTCAGTTGTACAGTTAGGGCCTGATTCAGAGCCGGACGCTATTTGTGAACGGTCGTTCAGAAAATGGGGCCGGATATTTAAATAGAGCGCTCGCTCTTTGCGGTCTGTTGACGCCTCTATGTCTGAACGAGCGAACGAAACATGTGCTCGCTATTTTGTAAAAAACGACCCCTGCCCGCTCGCATCCTACGTCATCTCCGCTATTTATTTGATTAATCGAGTACATCGAAAGGCGTATGAACTGCTCGCAGTGCTTGTGGTTGGATTTTCCTACCGCAATCATGCGAGCAGTTCAGGCTAAGAAACAACCAAGTGACGTGGTCGATGACGCTGCTTTGTTAATTATGCACACCCTTAAAACGCCCGTTTTGACCTTTTGGCACGCCTGCGTTCGGATCTCCACTCCCCGTTTTCAAGCACCTTCCCCTTTTACCACCCACAAACGCCTCATTCTGTCACTCAAATTATCAGGCATTCGCTATTTTGCGAGCACATGAATTTCGACCGCACTGACTGGTTCGCGCATGCGTATTACGAGCCGTACGCATGCGCAGTTGTGCGAACATCGCTCGGAGCGAACGAGCGGCCGCTTACGAGCGGCTCTGAATCAGGCCCCAAGTCTTTAGATTTCTCTGGCTTCTGTGCCATAAAGACATAAAATTATAATGTTAAGCTTTGCCAGTTAGGACTATGACAAATGTGCTTTTTGCTCTGTGCTACATTATCATGTCCTTGCATACCTACAAATGAGTTTGAAATCCACCGATATTTTTTTTATTACTCAATACTTTTAGCTTTTAAAATACAAACATCATTTATATATTCCCCATATATTCCTATGTTTCAATTTTTCACATCACAGCTTTATATGTGCACTTCCTGTGCTACTCTGACTGTTTAAAAACAATTTCTATTCATCAGATGGAGGAAATGTGTAACTTAAAATCCTTATTTGCAGATGTTCTTCTGTGTTCCCTGTTCCCTCCGAGATACAATTAGTAGAAAGAAACAATAAATCTGTAATATTAAATTAACTTTTGCTACCTAGATTTCAGCCTGACATATTTAAGATGCATGTAATTTATTCATAGTTTTTAATAAATATTTTAGGTAAGTTTAGAAAACATAGCGTATGATATATTTTATCTTTATAACAGATAAAAGTACAAATCAACGCTAAAGATTCTATAATTGCATGCAAAACGCTCAGAAGATTTTACAACTTTTAAACATTTGTCTTTGTAAGTTCTCTTACCTGACAAGATCAAGTCAATTACTAAGTTTTACACAAGTGAAAATAAAGTAGAAGTAATAGATTAAAAGGATCAATATCATAAATACAAGTTCCTTACCTAGAAAACTATCTAATGTTACCTGCAGCTCAGGGATCTGTCCTCACAGTTACAGAGGAATGTACGCAGCCCTTGCACATGCCTTACCCCAACCAGACAGTCATCTGCCTGACGTCCCCTTTGAAGCCACTGGTGAGAATACTTTTGAATGCCCATAAATCACAATCACAGTGTTTGTGCATTGATGAACTTTCTCTGTGATTAGGGTCGATGCGCACATTACAGTATTTTGCGGTAGCCCAACATTTTAGATTTTCCTGCGCATGTCTTAAGGTGCACATCCACTAGACGATTTAATTGAGCGATTGAATGATAACATTACCATTCAATCATTCATAAACCATTTGCAAATAGTTAGCAAAAATGTCTAAAACGACCAGTGATGCGCGCTCCTGCTTGTTGTTTAGACATCTATCATCAGGCAAACATGCTGGATAACCTGACGTTGACGTCAGGATCAGCTTGTCTGCAGATGATTGATGTATCTACACTGAATGACTGATCGTTCAGTTTAGGGACTTCACAGACTGACAAACGACTGCACGATTACAATGTCGTAATCGTGCAGTCTTTTGCCTGTCTTCTAGTGGATGGGCAGCTTTAGGGGTGTAGGGCAAAATCTGCTATTTGGGTGGTCATAATGTGCAGTTCCGGAATGCACATTTCAGTCATTGCACATACAGTAATTGAATCGTCTACTGACGTATCTATAATGGGTGCAGGCTGCGCAGTGTCAAGGGGGGCTCACAACACTTACCATACACACATTCCACATACACCCTCTCTATATACTTACCTTGAAGCCACATGTCTGAGGAAAATAACGCCAGGGCATGTGAAGTAGAAAGATCATCAGGAAAATTACTCCAAGGCCGTTTTCCAAGAGACATGCACATGTGCAGCAGTCACAGTTGTGTGTGTGCGTGTGTATGTGTGTGTGTGTAAGGGATTGCACACAGACATAGGACGCCCTTGGAATCACCCCTGATATCTATTGCTTTTCTGCAGGGATCACAAAAGGCCTGTGAGCACCCTACCCCTTTGTATATGACCAGTGGCGGTTCTAGTGGCAGGCTAACAGGGCCATCACTCGGAGCGCCGGCCCCTAGTGGGCGCCACTAAGTCCCCAGGAGAGAAGAAAAAAAAAATCCCAGAAAGAAAAAAAACTAGCGCCGGTCCCCCCCCCGCTAGCCACTGCAGGGAGGCTCCATTTGACGGGCGCCTGCTGACATTTGTATCTGCAGTAGCAGCCGGAGCTCACTCCTGAGCTCTGACTCCCGCAGAGCATTATGGGAGGGCATTGCTACTGGGGGCATGGCTATAGGGGGGCATTACTATTGGGGGCATGGCTATAAGGGGGCATTACTACTGGGGCATGGCTATAGGGGGGCATTACTACTGGCTGCATGGCTATAGGGGGCATTACTGCTGGGGGAATGGCTATAGGTGGGTATTACTACTGGGGGCATTACTACTGGGGGGGCATTACTACTGGAGGCATGGCTATAGGGGGGCATTACTACTGGGGCATGACTATAGGGGGGCACTACTACTGGGGGCATTACTATAGTGGGCATTACTACTGGAGGTACTACTAATGGAGGCATTACTACTGGGGGCACTACTAATCGGGCATTACTATAGTGGGCATTATTACTGGAGGCACTACTATAGGGGGCATTACATAGGGGGCATTACTAATGGGGGCACTACTAATGTGGGCATTACTACGGTGGGCACTACTATTGGGGGCATTCCTACTGTGAGCACTAGTATAGGGAGCACTAATGTGGGCATTACAACTGTGGGCACTACTATAGGGGGCATTACTACTGTGGGCACTACTATAGGGGGCATTACTACTGTGGGCACTACTATTGGGGGCATTACCAATGGGGGCATTACCACTGTGGGGCACTACTACCGGGGCCATTGTGTAAGGGGCACAACTACTGTGGGCTTTGTGTATAAGTGGCACTAATTTGGGCATTGAGTAAAAGGGGCACCACTGTGTGTCATAACATGAATAACGGACTACTGTGTGGCGTAATATGAATTGGGGATAATGTATTATAAAGGGAATTACTGTGTGTGGCACAATGTATTATACAGTTCATTACTGCGTGTGGCATAATGTATTATACAGGGCATTACTGCGTGTGGCACAATGTATTGTACAGGTTATTACTGCATATGGCATAATGTATTATACAGGGCATTACTGAGTGTGGCATAATGTGTTATACAGGGCATTACTGCATGTGGCATAATCTGTTATACAAGGCATTACTGCGTGTGGCATAATGTGTTATAAAGGGCATTACTGTGTAAGACATACTGTGTAAGGCGCATTACTGTGTAAGGCGCATTACTGCACATGGCAAATATTCGCCACAATGGGAGAGCTTGGGGGAAGCCCAGCACCTTCGTAAGTGCCGGCACGCCCCACAGTGTGATGAATTGGGAGTGTTCCGGGAGGACACGCCCCTTTCCGGAAGAGCTCGCGCTTTCAGTATGCGCAGAGGAACGCCATCTGAAAAAGTTATTTATTTTGTGTGTGTGTGTGTGTGTGTGTGTGGTGGGCGCAACTGGGAACATTTGCCCTGAGCTTCACAATGTCTGGAGCCGGCCCTATATATGACTCTCTGAAGAGGTGGTACTCATCCACCCTGAGGTATTGAGCACTATTTTCTGTTCCTCAGACTGGGAGTGTGGCACTGAGATGTGACATCATGGCCCAGTGCCACACTCCTAATGTATCTCAAACATTGAGGCGCAGCAGCTGAAAGCTGGATGTTTATCCTTCATGGTAGCGGCTGGAGCTCTGAGTTGCCTGCACCATTGGGGGTTTAAAAACATTGAATAAGTGATATTACGACACTAATTTAGGGCCTGATTCAGGGTTTTATGCTAATGCAAATGCATTTGTGAATCTTGTCACTTAGCAATTGCTAAAATATGCTAATGCATCAATCAGCAGAATTTATATTGAGACATTCACTGGGGACCTCGCAGCTGCCCGCAACTGCGTACACAAACCGCAGCACACAACCCCAACCCCCCCCCCCATCCCAAAAGCATAACCAGCTCCAGACTGCACAGCCAGTCCTGGTTCCTAAAATTACGGGGGGAAAAGGAGTAGGGTTCCCCCGTAATTTAGGGGCCAGTGCTGGTTTTAAAACCAGCACCGGACCCAAACCGACCAGGGTGTAATGCCACAGCCAGGAGACCCTATCACCGGGTCTCCAGGGCCAAAGCATTAACACCCCAAACCGGCCAGCCCAAGCCAGGGATCTCAGGTGAGGTGGGTGCCCCCTCTCCCAAAACCCCAAACTTAGGCTGAAACCTGGGGCTCTTCCCCCGCACCCCTGGAGCAGGGCATTACTGTGGAAATGTGGAAACTAGTTCAAAACTATTGTATTTTACAGTACAACTGCAGGTGGTTCCTGAATTACGGAGGAACCCTACTCATTTTTTTCCCCCCGTAATTTTAGGAACCAAGACTGGCTGTGCAGTCCGGGGCTGGTTGTGCTATATTTGGGGGGGACCCAACATTTTTTTTGTTTTGTTTTTTACAGGTACAACATGCAAGCAGACTTCACATATCTCACTGAGAGTTAGGCAGAGAGAAAACACTGCAATCTCGGGTGAGTATTATCCTTCAAAACTTACAACTCGGGGGAGAAATCTCGATCTGCTTCACCATCGGACAACTCACTTTCAACTAAACTCACTTCTTCGGAAATTTGAGGGTTTAAAAACTGGAAAATCACCCGAGTTTCGGCGATGCATATCGAGTTTACAAAAAATCTAACTCGACCAAACTCTAATCTTAGTAAATTTACCCCTTAGTGTTTTAGGTGCCTCCTAACCATTGTTGCCCTGGATAACCTGCATATATAAGCAACTGCACAGTAGTTCATCTCTTGTTCTATACTAAATGCATTTCTCAAAAACATATTGTTTCATGTTTAAAATTTTTGATAATATATATTTAAAAATTGCACTGGAATATTTTTCCGGTAAATATTATTATGTTTTGGGTTGTCTTCGTTTCTTTTAACAGTAACGATGGGTAATTCAGACAGATGCAGTCAACCCTTTTTCTCTATTAATTTTAAAGTTTCATGAAAACAAATGTAATATTGTGTGTCATTCTCTTTCTTCTGAGCTTTGGTGCCAGCAATTGGCTGTTCTATATCAATGGCCCAGAATGTCATCAGGCTTCTTATTGTGATCTGAATTTTTTGATTCATGAATGAAAATGTTTTAATGCTCCTAATAATCCAGAAAAGGTTGTTTTTCTTTTTAAAATTCAAATATTAAATACTAATATGACAATGGGTGCAGGGTGTGCAGTGCACATGGGTCCCTGGGTCCAGAGGGGCCTCGCACCACACACCCTGCACCCAGAGTATGCTTACCTTGTACCGGCAAGCGGGTCCCTCCTCCTCCGTGGCGCCATCTTCCCAGTGACATCATTGGGAAGACAGCGCTGCGCAGTAAAAGCCTTTGCCATATTTACCGACTTTCCAAAACTCCTCTCTGGGAGCAGTACAGGGAGGAGATGCTGCTGACAGCTCCTGGGGGCGGGGCCGGACTGTAGACGTCATTAGGCTTGATTTGCGTCATTTTAGCCCCACCCCCTTCCCATGGATCCGCAAATTCCCTGTACAATCTCTCTATCCTGCTCACTTCAGTAGGAAGTGGGCAGGATGCAAGAGATCTTCCTACACTTCCGGGGGTGCGGGGGGCTACCCAAAAATTCAAGACCCTCCCTGCAACTTCCAGAAGAGTAGGCAAGTATGGCCTTTGCTCTCTTGAGCACATGCGGCATCTTCCTGATAAATCACTGGGAAGATGGTGCCGTGGGGAAGGAAGGACCCGCTTGCCAGCACAAGGTAAATATAAGCAGGTTTGGGGGCCCGCTGCACATGGGCCCCCTTGGGCATTAATACTCTCCTGAAAAAAAAACAACTTATGTCGCCATATATTGTTGTAGCTAATAATGTAGCAATGACCCTAATAAACACTGGTAGCCAACAGCAAAAAAAAATTATAACCGCAACATCTAGCATGCCTGATGCCAAAGATAGTAACATTAATATAAAAGTACTGTAGCTGTGAATCCCACATTTCAAATATCTAATTCCCATATTCTCATTTTGATACATTTTCATGTTACATAAATTAAAACAAATACCTGGTTATGTTTTATTAAAAAAAAAAGTCCCTAATATATGTTTTTGTGTTTATACCCTTGATACACAGTATACCGCAGATATAATGTCACAGTTGTTATACAGTAGTATAAGTAAAGAGATGGTATTATAAATATATAATTTGCGGCATACAATAACAGCAGAACATGAATGACATATTATTGTCACGTTATATACAACAGCTAAAGGCACTTACTAGGCAGACTGAGCATAGACGAGAACCTCTTACACTGCACAGACCCCACAGATGTGCCCACGCAATGCATCCAAAGCCCTTCAAATATCGAGGTAGAGGTGATGATGGAACTGGTGCTGCTGGAAGTTTTCCATTTACTGGAGACAGTGGACACAATGGTGCAAATCGTGCCAACCAAAGCCAGGACCAAGGCGCAGACTTGGAAAGGGGTCCTACCCATGATGTCACACGTGTGCCCAGAAGTCTAAGCCAACACACAGAAATCAGAAAAACAGTTACCCAGTAATATCCTCAATATATGTTCACACAGAAACCTACTATCCTTTAAAAATTTATTTTTTCCAAGAGAAATTTTAGATCACGTTTATGTATTTTTACTCTAGTCAGCATTGTAGAACATTAGGAAATAGAGGTGGTTTTAAAGTCACAAGTTGGTAGTGGCCATAATATTCTTAAAAACTCATAATGATCTAATTATTTTACAACAGGTCCAGTGTGAAATGAAACTCACCTTCTCAGTTCCAGTTGTAGCCTATACGTCCTTCTCTACTGTTGCAGCAGGAGCTTGCTACTGTCCAAGAGAAAATCTGCTGTGCAAACTCTGGTCACAATTTGTTTTGCATAAGAACTCGGCCCAGGGTTAAACATCAGAGACCTCAATGTCAGTTTACTTTACTGTTTCACTGCACATACCAACTACAAAAGCGTAGACTGAGACCTATGTTACAAAATAGCATTGAGTTTCTCTCAATCTCAGTCTGTCCATCAAGCCTTTTACTTTATATTACGTATAGAACACAAACGTTCTTCACCACTTAGGTTCTGGGTAGATATTTATTGTCATGTACTTGGACCATGTTTGAATGGTCCAAGTCATGGTCTAATCAGGGAAGGCATTATATTGAGCATATCTTAAGATATGTCCAAAATATTCACTCTGTTCCATGTAATCTTCACTTTGTTCCACATTTGGTAAAAAAAAATGTAGCATGTTTTGCCGAAAGACTTTGGGGTAGATGTACTAAGGCTTGGAGAGAGATAAAGTTGAGAGAGATAATATGAGATATGGTAAGAACTTACCCTTGTTATCTCTATTTCTACGAAGTCCATAGCGTTGCACAGGATACCTTGGGGTATAGGTGTGACGTCAGTCATCGGGCACCATAGAGTTAAGCTTTCAGCCTCCCAGGATGCACTAGGGTCCCCCTCCTATACCCCGCCCCCGAGCCAAGGCACCTCAGTTAGTTACCAAGCCATAGGCCGGAGGAGGAGAAGGAAGAGAGAGAAAAAAGATCTGGACACACACAAGAATCACATTCTCCCCAGAGGGAGACGGAAAAACCGGTGACCAGAGCAAAGCCCATCTGCAGCACAGGTGCGACAGGGCGGGAGTCCTGTGGAACCCTATGGACTTCGTAGAAATAGAGATAACAAGGGTAAGTTCTTACCATATCTCATATTTTCTACTTCAGGGTCCATAGGGTATCCACAGGATACCTTGGGGATGTCCCAAAGCAGTATCCTTTAAGGGTGGGGACGCTCCTGTGCCGAAAGGAGAATCCGCCGCCCGAAGGAAGCATCCTGAGAGGCGAAGGTGTCAAACCTGTAATACCTCACGAAGGTATGGACAGAGAACCACGTAGCAGCCTTGCAGATCTGGACTGCAGAGGCACCACGTTGAGCTGCCCACGAAGGACCCACAGACCTAGTGGAATGAGCCTTCACAGAAGGAGGAACCGGCAGGCCTTCATGAAGATAAGCTTCAAAAATAGCCATACGAATCCAGGACGCCAAAGTTTGCTTTGAAGCAGGCCAACCCTTTTTATGGAAGCCATAGAGGACAAACAAGGCGTCCGACTTCCTAAACGAAGAAGTGCGGTCAACATAAGTCCTTAAGGCCCGCACGACATCCAAAGAGGCCTCACCCACTGAAAGACCAGGTGAGTTAAAGGCCGGAACAACGATTTCCTCGTTAACATGAAACTGGGAAACAACTTTGGGAAGAAACTCGGGCCGAGTGCGGAGCACTGCCCTGTTCCCATGAAAAACCAAGAAAGGGGGTTTACAAGAAAGAGCCCCTAAATCAGAAACACGTCTGGCCGAAGCAATAGACAGAAGGAAAACAGTCTTAGCTGTTAGCCATTTAAGATCCAGTGAGCCCAGTGGTTCAAACGGCGGTCCCTGGAGAGCCCTCAGGACCACAGCCAAATCCCAAGGTGCCACAGGTGGAACAAAGGGCGGCTGAATGCGGAGAACACCTTGCATAAAGGTGCGCACATCCGGGATTGTAGCAATCCTACGGTGAAACCAGACAGACAGGGCCGAAACCTGTACCTTCAAAGAAGCAAGGCGAAGCCCATGATCTAGTCCCGCTTGTAGGAAGGCGAGTATCCGAGACAGACGAAATTCCCGCGGTGCATAACCTCTCGGTCGACACCACTGGAAGAACGTATGCCACACGCGATGGTATATCCTCGCGGAAGACGGCTTCCGAGCTCGTAACATGGTACGCACCACAGAGCTGGAAAACCCCCTGGACCTCAGCATGGCTGTCTCAACAGCCACGCCGTCAAAGACAGCCGAGTCAGGTCTGGGTGGAGACAAGGACCCTGTGACAGAAGGTCCGGTCGTAGCGGCAACCGCAGAGGACTGTCCACGGACAGACCCTGAAGGTCTGAGAACCAGTGCCGTCTGGGCCACGCGGGAGCTATCAACAGGAGCGTCCCTCCTTCCTGTTTGAATTTCCGGATTACCCGTGGAAGAAGGGAGACCGGAGGGAACAGGTATGCGAACCGGAACGTCCACCGGACGGACAGAGCATCCACCAGAGACGCCCCTTCGTCTCTTGTGCGAGACCCGTACACCGGCAACTTGTTGTTGTGCCGGGACGCCATGAGGTCGATTTCTGGAAGACCCCATCTGTCCACCAGCAGTTGAAAAACGTCCGGGTGCAGGGACCATTCCCCCGGATGAACGTCCTGGCGACTTAGAAAGTCCGCCTCCCAATTTAGCACTCCCGGGATGAAGACCGCTGATATGGCCGGAAGATTGCGCTCCGCCCATACCAGGATCCGAGAGACCTCCACGAGAGCCGCCCGACTCCGGGTTCCTCCTTGCCTGTTTATGTAGGCCACGGTGGTAGCGTTGTCCGACTGGACCTGTACCGGACGACCCTGGAGAACCCGATGTGCCTGCTGGAGAGCATTGAAGACCGCACAGAGTTCCAATATATTGATTGGAAGCTCCGCTTCTGTCGGCGTCCACCTGCCCTGGAACAAGTGTGGACCCGAAACTGCTCCCCAGCCCCGAAGACTGGCATCTGTTGTCAACAGGACCCAATTTGGAACCCAGAACGGACGTCCCTTGCTGAGATGGGTCGTCTGTAACCACCAGGCAAGGGACAGGCGAACCTTCCGGGGTGAGCACAATCGTCTGGGACTTCAGAGACTGAGGCAGCCCGTTCCACTTGGACAGGATCAGGTGCTGCAGAGGTCTGGAGTGAAACTGGGCATATTCCACCATGTCGAACACCGACACCATGGAGCCCAGTAACCTCATCGCCGAGTGTAGAGACACCCGGCGGCTGTGCAGACAACTGCGCACCCTCGACTGTAAAGCAGAGATCTTTTCCCCCATCACAAAGATCCTTTGCTGTTCCGAGTCCAATAAGGCTCCGAGGTGCAGAATCCGCCGAGACGGGATTAGAGTGGACTTCTGCCAGTTGATTAGCCAGCCGTGCCGTTGCAGTAGTGCAATGGTCAGGTCCAAGTGGCGTAGAAGGAGCTCTGGAGATCCTGCCACCAATAAAAGGTCGTCCAAGTACGGCAACATGCGGACTCCCTGCAGCCGCAGAGAAGCCGCCATGACCGCCATCACCTTGGTGAACACACGTGGTGCTGTCGCCAGGCCAAAAGGTAACGCCCGAAACTGGAAGTGGTCGCTGCGGATTGCAAACCTGAGGAACTGTTGATGGCGCAAAAGAATAGGGGCATGCAGGTAAGCGTCCTGTATGTCCAATGACACCATGTAGTCCCCAGGTTCCAGCGCCAGAATGATGGACCATAGGGTCTCCATCCGAAATTTCGGTACCCGCAAAGACTTGTTGAGAGCCTTGAGGTTGAGAATCGGACGATACGACCCATTGGGTTTCTGTACCAAAAAAAGATTTGAATAGAAACCCTGGCCCCTCTGGGAGAATGGAACAGGCACTATAACTCCAGCCTGGAGAATAGTGTGCAATACCTTCCGCAGCTCCGTAGCCTTGTTCCGGTCTGATGGTAGACCCGTGGTGAAGAATCGAGCCGGGGGTCTGTGACCGACCAACACTGGGCGAACTGCAGCAGGCGGCCTCCCACTTTGGGATCCCCCAAAGGGAGGCACAGACCGTCAGGTCGCAGGTTTGTCATCTGGCTTAGGGGCCAGACGTCTGGTACTCCATGCCTGCTTCCGGGGCTTGGCCGATTTCTTAGGGCCAGCCTGTCGAGGAAAAGACTGTGTTTTGGGCCTGCCCTGGGCCCTATAAGACCGAAAGGACGATGGTCCAGAACCAGAAGGAGCAGCGGCCGACGGGAGACAAGCCGATTTGGCTGCCGCCAGCGTGGCCACAATCTTGTCCAGATCCAGACCGAAGAGAACTTCTCCGGTAAATGGCAACGCCTCCAAACCCTTTTTGGAATCTGCGTCCGCCTTCCAGGATCGCAGCCACAAGGTGCGACGAGCAGCCACCGTTGCTGAAGAAATTCTAGACACCAGAGTACTAATGTCTAAGGCCGCCTCATTGATATAAGTGGCCGAATCATGGAGATTACCAATCAACTCCGCCTGTTCGGCCGGACAGTCAGAATCAAAAGAATCCTCTAATGAATCCGCCCAGCGCTCCATCACTCTGGCAACCCAGCAAATGGCCATAGCCGGCCGTGCTGCCCCCCCCCGCAAGGGAATAAGCGGACTTCAGGCAGATCTCCACCTTGCGGTCCGTAGCATCCTTAAGGGAGGACATGGATGGCATCGGCAATGTGGCACTACGGACAAGACGGGTCACGTGAGAATCCACCTGTGGAGGGGATTCCCACTTTGCAAAATAATTATCCGCGAACGGATAAGCCACTGCCAGGCGCCTCTGCGGCTGGTATCTTTTGCCAGGCTGTTTCCACGCCTCCTCTAAATGGTCCACTAACTGACCCAAAAGAGGAAAGACTGTGGCATCGCCCTTCACATCTTTAAAAAAGGCATACTTGGATTTAGCTGCAGGGGGAACTTCGTCCTCAATCACCAAGGCTGTGCGGACTGCCCGAATAAGTCCAGGAATATATACCTTGGACTTAGCGTCAGCATCCTTAGTATGGAGAGGTTCCTGATCGTAAGGATCCAGAATCTCCCCATCATCAGACGTCCCCTCGTCATTCTCATAAGGAGCCGACAGAGACGCCACCGGCCGTTTATGTGGCCGCATCACAGACTCCCCTTGCAACACATCCGACAAGTGCTGTACAGAACTCGTCAGGGAGTTAACCCACGCCGGCTCCTGAGAAATAGGGAGACTGTGGGGTACCACCAATTGTCGTGGGAAACCCTGCATGGGTGACGACACCACTGACTGCTGGGACAAACCCATCGGCGGAAACGCGGGCTGCGGAGCTAACTGGCCCACTAAGGTTGTAAGCGCCTGAGCGAAACAAGCCCAGGGCGGCTCCTGTACCGGTGCTGTAACCGTAATAGGCCGCGCCATAGACAAACACTGCCGGCAGAGGCCCTCCGCGCTACCCTCCCCCACTGCTAACGGTACTTTACACGTAGCACACTGTAGTCGGAGAGGAAAATCACTTTCAGACATGATGGCACCAAGTATGTGACCCCTCTCACCAATTATATATTAAATAGGCGAGAGACCTTAGCGAGAGGGCTTAGCAGAAAGGACAGGGACAGTAATAAAGCTGACAGTTAGAAGAAAAGTTACAGGCAGCAGCGCTAGCACAGTCACGTACAATGCAAAGAAAAATCAATTCCTGCACTAACAGCGCTGATCACTCAACTACGCATACACAGACCTGACCCAAATCGGAGGAGAGGTATGCGGGGGGACCCAGACCACGATGCTTCCGTCCAGCGCTTCCAGCAGCGTTCACCATGCGTTGGAAAGATGGCCGCCGAGGAGCAGAGAGGAGGCTGGCCTGGGGGAGGAGCGCTGCTACAGGACCAGTCGGCAGTGTGCAGAAAGGGCTGTGTGCAGCGGGGGAGGCGCCGGCTGTGAGACAGGGAAGGCGCGCTCCCCTGGCATGCATTTAACCCCCGGGACGCCGCAGCGCTACCGCTCTGCTGCGGTCCGCTGTCCCAGGGGGTAGTGGAAGCGCAGGTTGGTCGCCTGGCTCCACGCTGCAGCCAGTCCCCAGGGAGCCCCCTGCCTGGGGACTCTGGACCATGTGGGTCCCCGCTGCTTACCTGCTGTCCCCCTTGAATCCGGCCATGGTCCGGAACATCTGGGGTCACCGCTAGCTGTGACCCCAGATGCTCACCAGCATCCCCGGATCGGTACCGGCGTTCTGGTACCGGCGGGGGTGTAGGGAAGACAGCATGGACGTCAGGACTGACTGTCCATGCTGTTCATCCAGATGTGCAGCCACAGCTGCATGAAGAAAAAGCTTCAGGGGCTCTTCTAGCCCCCACTCCAACAGGTGCACCCGACTCCGGCCGGGCACCAAACTAAAACTGAGGTGCCTTGGCTCTGGGGCGGGGTATAGGAGGGGGACCCTAGTGCATCCTGGGAGGCTGAAAGCTTAACTCTATGGTGCCCGATGACTGACGTCACACCTATACCCCAAGGTATCCTGTGGATACCCTATGGACCCTGAAGTAGAAAAAGTACCATCAATCAGCTCCTGTCATTTTTCAAACAGCCTGTAAAGTGACAGTTAGGAGCTGATTGGTTGGTAGTTTCTTTCTCTACGTTCTCTCTCTCTCCAAGGCTAAGTACATCTTCCCCTGTATCTTTAAGTGTTGCCAGTCGTACACCAGATACACGACACTGATGAGTGAATCAGTTATAGTTGCCCCGGCTCTTTCCATAGACTGGAATTGCCATGAAGTATTACCGAATACAGTGCCACATCGGAGTGCTTGGAATGGTGAAAAAAGGCGATACTCGGATTACATCGCTATAACTTAGCCGCTCTGCAAAATGGCCTGTTCCAAAGCAAACGTCCATTCAAAGGAAATTTTGCGAAAACTTTGGAACATCAATTAAAAAAAATAAAATAAAATTGTGACAACATAAGCACTTAGATATAAGGTCCAGGTTGTCAGTGATTTCTTCCAATGAAGAAAAATCAGAGTCACTGTCATCCCATGACTAGGAAATGTATCATCAGTGGCATATCTATAATGTGTGCAGCATACACGGGCTACTTGATCAAGGGGGACCAACACTACATACCCTGCACCCATTGGTTGCATTACATGTTGGACCATCCTGTCAGACACCAGCACTATTAGTACAGCAACATCTTGGAAAATATGGTGCCAGCACCATAATTCTGGAGTTATGACCAATAATATTACACCATCACCATATTTCCGAAGATAGGGCTAGAATATAGCACAGAAGAGTCCCCTCCAATCTTTAAAAGCCCCTATGTATCACAGTGTTATTTGTCCCTCTATGAAAGAGCTGGACTTTACTATCCTCTATGCGAAGTTTTATAGATGACAGATTTCTGCGCATAGCAATGTATCTGTTATTTCTTCTCTTTTTCTGACAGTCGTGTTCCCCCATTTCCTCTCCCACTTTACTTGGTGCTCCTCACCTTAGTATTTCCTAATATACAGTAGTTAGTTGTTATATAGCGCAGCCTCACCACCACCGCTATAGAGTGGCTCTAGGGACTGTTGCTGTACCCTGTTTGGTACCTCATTTCTCTTTGGTCTGTCCTAGCTACAAGGCTCCCCATGTTATCATCTCCCTTCTCCCAGGGAGCGCTGTATTTTGTTATCTGTATTGTCATTGGGACGGGCCCAGACTCCATCTCTCCTTGAGCTTTAAATTGTTAATACCACAGCCATGAGTTTGTGACTCCTATCTTTAAATGTCAATGGCCTCAACTCACCAAACAAATACAGTACTTTGAATGTTCAATTTCTTAAAAGGCAGCTAGCAGATGTAGTCCTCCTCCAGGAAACTCATTTTGCACACACACCCATCTTTAATATCCAAAGCTTTTTCGCAGACATTTTACTCCACCTTCGATAAAAAGCTGAAGGGAACAGCCATGTTACATAACTGAGCTCCCCTTCAAGTTTCTCTGATCCCCAGGGATAGGTATGATATTGTCATCATTCAATATGATCACTTATTCCTCACAAATGCATTGGTGTATTCTCCTAATGTGGGGCAGGGTGCCTTCTATGACCTCTTTCTCTTACAGACCTTCATGAGCTCACATGTGACCAGACCATTATCGGTGGTGACTTTAATTGTGGCTATCACCAGCACAGACGATGTAATGATTAGCATTACTGCCTCACAGCACTGAGGTTGTGGGTTCGATTTCCACTGCTGTCCTGTGTGGAGTTTGTATATTCTCTCTGTGCTTGCATGGGTTTCCTCCAGGTCCTCCCACACTCCAAAAATATACTGGTAGGTTAATTGGTTCCCAACAAAAATTAACCCGTGTGTGTATACATGTGGTAGGGAATATAGATTGTTAGCTCCACCACTGGGGCAGGGACCGATGTGAGTGGCCAAATATGATCTGTAAATCGCTGCGGAATATGTGTGCGCTATATATATATATATATATATATATATATATATATATATTGTAATAATAATAACCGTTCCCCCAGATGCTCACTTTATATTAAACTACTGGCCCTGAAAGGTGAGCTTAACAAAATCCTATCTGCTAAAGCTGTGAAATCACTCTGCGGGATGCAGCACAAATTTTCTCGCAGTTAAGTTCCGGACCAAACACACATTCTATAAAGAATCCTGATGGACACTTAACTTAAGAAAACAGCTATGTTTTCAAGAGCTTTACTCCAATCTTCTGTCTCGCTGTGACTCCACTGAGGATCTCCATGCCAAGATTGATCGGTATTTGAATGCTTGCTCCCTACCCAAGCTTTCTCCTTCTCAATGACTTCAACTCAATGCAGATATTACACACGAGGAAATCGAGCTTACCATCATCTCTTGAAAACTCCTCTGCCCCTGGCCTGTATGCTTTCCCGGCAATCTATTACAAGATATTCCAACAGCATCTCACTCCTGTTTTGACTGACTTATTCAACGCCATATTAAAAGGAGCTAGATTTGATCTGGCCACCACAGCAGCAGTCTTAATTAATGGCTTCTCCTCTCTGTCTTTTGTTATCAATAATAGGACTCATCAAGGGTAACCCCCCCACTTATATTTGCATTAATGATAGAGCTTATCGCTGATAGACTACGAGGTGACGCGGATATGCCTGGAATAGAGGTTCGGCATAATGTAGCATTATATGCGGATGACGTCCTCTTAACTGTGACAAACCCCTTGGTCTCCCTTCCTAACCTTGAGTGGGAAATAGAATTCCTTGATGAAGTTTCTAATTTCAGGTTTAACTTCGGTAAAACAGAGGTATTCAATATTAACCTCCCAACCCCTCTAAAGTCATAACTGACCTGTGCCTTCAAAATCATGTGGCAAGAAAGCTCTCAGATATTTGGGGGTCTCTCTGATTAGGCAACTCCTTGTCCATCTCTTGGAAGGGCCGAGTGAATGCAATTAAAATAAACAAACTGCTGAGGCTTGTTTGTCTAGAGGTCCCCTCTTAAGTCCTCCTCTCCCTAGAATGCCAATTTTCCAAATTTATCAGGGCAGGAAGGCATCAGAGGGTGAGAAATCTGTCTGGGAGGGAGGCCTCGAAATTCCTAACCTCAATATTATTATTATGCTACGCACCTCACTTGTGTGCTCTGGCACTCCCTATCTGACACTAGTCTCTGGATCTCCATTAAATTCTCTTTAATCAATTTAGTTTGTTTCCACTGCGCTTTAGATTTCTCCATGGAATAGGCCCCAGAGTTTCAACAAGTCCCCATGGTGGCCTTCTCACTTAGACTGTGGGACAGATATCTAGAAAATGTAACCTTATCTCTAACCCTCCAGCCCCGGTGCTGCTATGGGATAACCCTGCATTCCCCCTGCACCTTGACCATGTTCAATTCTCTTTATGGATTTACAGAGGTCGCCTAGAATCGTCAAAGCATTGTATATCAATCACTAGGATGATCCCTGCCTCGTATATCAGTCACTAGGATGGTTCCCGCATTGTATATCAGTCACTAGGATAGGATGATCCATGCCTCGTATATCAGTCACTAGGATAGTGCCTGCATCATATATCAGTCACTAGGACCACTCAATTCTTGATGCTGTCTGTGTAGTGCCATCGGAATGCCATGGTGACAGCTGGAATCCATAAACCTCGCAGAAACCAAAATCGTACATTTGCCCATGCACCCCAAAGAGAAACAAGACCTTGTCATTTCAGTACTTTTCTAATGCAGTGCCATGAAAACTAGAACATTTTCACCAATTTGCCAAGAATTGGGTAAAAAAGGAATTCAATTTGCATCAATATACCCGGCAAGATTGAGAATGATCCCAAACGGAAATCCCGTCCCGTCTATAAGGCGCTGACTGTTGATACTTAAAAACTCCTGATCCTTGCTATAGTAGGTTTGGGTCTTTGCAGCATACCATGTCAGTGCCATTTGAGATCCTCATCCTTGTCTAGATCTCTGTTCACCATTTTGTTTCTCTGGGCCTGTTCTAAGCACTCATTCAAATACAATTGGATCAGTGCTAATATTCAGGCCCAATTTTGTAGAGACAACTTCCATGTAATCTTGTAGACAATTCTTAATTTGCTTCTTCTAGTTCTATTTTCCAAGTCCTCCAACTTGTCTTGGAGAGCAGAAATAGTCATCTTGTGGGTACGGAGAATATTCTGTATCGCTACCAATTAGCTTTCCATTGTTCTGCCTCAGCTATTTCTCATATTTCTTCCCATGCACAGTATATCGCTGCATTAATTCAGTCCTGCCAACTCCAGGTTCAGTACCAGTGAGATCATTTCAGAGACTTCTTGGGCTCTTTTTATTGCTTGTGCTCTATATTTTTCAGTATCTGTTTCCATATCTATAGAACTTTCACCCGCTGAGGATTACTTTGTTTATGCTTGTCAATTAATTTTTCCATATCTGCAAAGTTCAAAGAAAACTCACCAAGGTGGTACTATAGCAGTGTTTAGTAACTGGTAAGGAGAAAGAGCACTTAAATCACCACTATTTAAATATAGTGTTGCATAAAACTTTATTTGCAAAAAGAATGTCCATAATGAAATGCTGCTGCCTGTCAGTGGTTCCTTATAGTATTGCAGATTAAAAGACAGTTAACACGTTTTTCACCATCTGTTGCAGTCATCCCAACATTTAGGTTTTTACCATCATCATTTATTGAAGTACGAGAAGCCTATTATTTCTCCATTCCTGATTTTTAGGGTTTACAATCTTCTGGAGATAATGAGACAAAATCTGCTTTTTATCAGTTTATTTATACTCACCTCTTTCTATCAATTAGTTGAGCTGGCACGAACATGGGTTTAGTATACAATATTCAGTTTGGGCTGTCATGCAAGCATTGGTGTATAGAGAATATTCCCATTTGCTTTCTCCAGCCAGTACCCAATCCGTTCTCAAAATTAGTTTTCTAGGAATTACCACTGGCAGTTTTCCATTGCAGTTCACAGGCTAGTAACCAGGCTGACTCCACTCTCTGCTGCAGGTTTTTCAGTAGAACCGCAAGTCACATGGCTGCTGGTGCAAGACTTACATTTTCATTCCTCCAAATTCCCAAAAGGTAAAGAGTCAAAGAGCATCTCCTGGCAAGAAAATAAAAATAAAGCTAGAATTATCCAGATTTGTTGAGCAGCAACGTTGGCTACCTGGTGCCAGTTCTCGGGATCCCGGCGGTCAGAATCCTGACGTGGGCATCCGGACAGGGTTAGGGTACAGACACCTGTAGGTAAGTATCCTAGCCCTACCTCCCCGAACCCTAACCTCCCTCCATAGTGCCTAAACCTAACCCTCCCCCTAACCCCACTACTTACCCTCGGGGTGCCGGCACTGGGATTCTGAGTGGTGTCGGGATTCCAGCGCAGGCATCCCACCTAGCGGGATTTAAACAACATCCCGTTTAGCATGTCCTGCTTGGCTCAGGTGGCGACATAACCCAATTTGGATATATCTGGTTAATCTCAACAGCACAGATCCAGAGAAGGAGCCTAGTACTATACAGCTCCTTTCCTGGCAACCTACCTCCAAGTGTATCTGGACAATTTCTACCCATTTCCCAACCAGGTTAGGGATTTTGTTCAGGTAGGCTGACAAATCTAACATTGTTGTAGCTTACTTTTCCCTCTATATCCAAATGTGTAATTATTAATGGCTATGATTCCATCTTGGCGCAAGAAGGACAAATCACACATTGCTTCACCTATCTTATCTGACTTTTTTCTGATGGATCGAGAGGGACTCGTATGGTAGTTTGGGCTCACCTGAACTTCATCCATCAGCAATGCAAAGGCAGATTGTTGGTTCCCATTATTTTCAGGAGATGATACACACACAACCTACATTGTTAGCTGCATTACTGGACTTGCCCAATTGGCAAAGAGGAAAGTACAAGACAAGACTTGAGTCCATAAAAGCAAGTTGAGGCGATCACAGAGCAGACTGCGCTTGGGATGAAATCGGAGCCAAAGAGGAAGATTCAGCAGTGTCCAACACAGACCCTCTCACATATATGAGGGCTAGAGCACCAGTCCAATGGCATCATCATTGATCAGGAATGAGCAGCTGAATAATCTCACACTTTACAAAATGTCCCATATAATATGAGACACACCAACAACAGTGTAGGCCAGTGTTGGCTAACCTTGACACTCCAGCTGTTATGGAACTACATAACCCAGCATGCACTGCTACAGTTTTGCTATTAGGGCATGCTAAAACGGTGGCAGGGCATGCTGGGATATATAGTTCCATAACAGCTGGAGTGTCAAGGTTAGCCAACACTGGTGTAGGCTCTGTGCTAAACCACATAGGCGGTATATACAGGACAAATGGTTAAAAATGCATGCATTAATACCCCAAGAGTCTCTAGGTGTGACAGGTAAGTGTAAGTGTCCCGCAGTATAGAGAAAATTGCCTAGAGGCTTCGCTGGCAAGAGCTCTGCCTGAAACAGACTGGGAGATGCTGCAAGCCGGGACACTTAGCCCACACAGCTACCCCACGGGATAACTCCTGACAGTACATTAAGACGCGGTTACCCGCTACGCCAGAGGTTCCCAAACGCGGTCCTCAAGGCTCCCCAACAGTTCAGGTTTTAGAGATATCCATAAACACAGATGGTCAAACCAAATTGACTGAGGTACTAATTAAGGCACCTGTGCTCATCCATGGTTATCTGTAAAACCTGAACTATTGGGGAACCTTGAGGACCGTGTCTGGGAACCTCTGCGCTACACTACATCCTAAACCGGAGTGTACCCTTCAAGCTGTAGCTGAACATTTCATTGCCACAGGGATATTTCATTCCTCCCTCCTCACAGTGGGATAAGGTAGGAGGTGCGCGCACCACTTAAATACTTTATATTCCGAATCCTACGCAGTAATAAGTGGACATTCTTTAACAAGAAGGATTCCACGCTCAGATATTTACACGTTGGAGAGTATATACCACCAGCAACAACAGCTGCTGTTCATATGCACTGTGACTTGGTGCTTAGGATACATTTTGTAACATTCTGTACAAATTACCCGAGACTCCATTTGGATTACTGATTTGATACATAATAGTCTGGTACTCTTTTATTAGCAAGATTTGTCTATCTGCACTCTATAATCTGCCTTTTTAACACTTTATGTTTTAAAGATTATACATCTTATTTTTAACATGTTTATTAATCTATATGTACATTAAATTGCCTTTTATTTTATACAGTACCTTTATACAGTCAGGTGCATAAATATTGGGACATTGACAGAGTTTTCATATTTTGGCCTCTATTCACCACCACAATGGCTTTGAAATGAAACAAGATGTGCTTTAACTACAGACTTTCAGATTTAATTTGGGGGTTAATTACATCCAAATCAGGTGAACGGTGTAGGAATTACAACGGTTTCTATATGTGCCTCCCACTTTTTAAGGGGCCAAAAGTAATGGGACTATCAACTCAAAAGCTATTTCATGGACAGGTGTGGGCTATTCCCTCGTTATTTCATTATCAATTAAGCAGGTAAAAGGTCTGGAGTTGATTCTAGGTGTGACATTTGCATTTGGAATCAGTTGCTGTCGACTCAATATGAGATCCAAAGAGCTGTCACTATCAGTGAAGCAAGTCATCATTAGGCTGAAAAATCAAAACAAACCCATCAGAGAGATAGCAAAAACATTAGGTGTGGCCAAATCAACTGTTTGGAACATTCTTAAAAGGAAAAACGTACCAGAGAGCTCAGCAACACCAAAAGACCCGGAAGACCACGGAAAACAACTGTGGTGGATGACAGAAGAATTATTTCCCTGGTGAAGAAAAACCCCTTCACAACAGTTGGCCAAATCAAGAACACTCTCCAGGAGGTAGGTGTATATGTGTCAAAGTCAACAATCAAGAGAAGACTTCACAAGAGTGAATATAGAGGGTTCACCACAAGATGTAAACCATTGATGAGCCACAAAACCAGGAAGACCAGATTAGAGTTTGCCAAACAACATCTAAAAAAGCCATTACAGTCCTGGAACAACATCCTATGGACAGATGAGACAAAGATCAACTTGTACCAGAGTGATGGGAAGAGAAGAGTATGGAGAAGGAAAGGAACAGCTCATGATCCAAAACATACCACCTCATCAGTGAAGCATGATGGTGGTTGTGTCATGGCATGGGCATGTATGGCTGCCAATGGAACTGGTTCCCTTGTATTTATTGATGATGTGACTGCTGACAAAATCAGCAGAATGAATTCTGAAGTGTTTCGGGCAATATTATATGTTCATATTCAGTCAAATGCTTCAGAACTCATTGGACGGCGCTTCACAGTGCAGATGGACAATGACCCGAAGCATACTGCAAAAGCAACCAAAGAGTTTTTTAAGGCTAAAAAGTGGAATGTTATGCAATGGCCAAGTCAATCCCCTGACCTGAATCTGATTGAGCATGCATTTCACTTGATGAAGACAAAACTGAAGGGTAAATGCCCCAAGAACAAGCAGGAACTGAAGACATTTGCAGTAGAGGCCTGGCAGAGCATCACCAGGGATGAAACCCAGCGTCTGGTGATGTCTATGCGTTCCAGACTTTAGGCTGTAATTGCCTGCAAAGGATTTGCAACAAAGTATTAAAAGTGAAAGTTAGATTTAGGATTGTTTAGTTTGTCCCATTACTTTTGGCCCCTTAAAAAGTGGGAGGCACATATAGTAACCGTTGTAATTCCTACACCTGATTTGGATGTAATTACCCTCAAATTAAATCTGAAAGTCTGCAGTTAAATCACATCTTGTTTGTTTCATTTCAAAGCCATTGTGGTGGTGAATAGAGGCCAAAATATGAAAATTCTGTCAATGTCCCAATATTTATGCTCCTGACTGTATATGTTTTGTGAGAAATCCCACTCAGTTCACTTACTCCTTGAAATACCTTATACACCCACACCCCAACAAACCATTTATGCTTGCGCCCAATAAGACCTATCCGCATATCTTTATTTTAGTATAGAGAAAATTGGCTTGGATCACAATTGGGTGACTGTTAGGTAATAGTGGACACTAATTCCTGTGAAGAAACCAGGCCCAGCTGGTGTCCACCTCAACCAAAAAAATACTATCATGAGGGGCTTTCAAGCTGCGAATCCAACAAACAGCAGGATCCCCTCCACATTGGGCTCAGGGCATACCTTGGGTGGCAACTCACACAGCAAGTCATATAGCTGATACATAAGACACAGACTGGCTACTCCAGAGACCACCACAAACAGCAGTGAGACAGTCTAAGGATGGGTACACATCAGAACGACATACAAACTACGCAATGTTCCAATTTCTCTTCATCCCAGAACACACAATATAGAGCATACACACTACGCAATCTTCCAAACGATGGCACAATATATAATGTCAGAGGATTGTATCCAATTAATCTTTTCTTCTGTACACACTATGCAACCATTGTGTAGATCACTGACAGTTCAGGTGATGTCTTCAGGAAGGATTGGACCAATATATCTTGTGGTCTTCTGGTTGGGCATACACACTGCAAATGTGCACCACATCATTCATGACATCTGACGTGCAGCACATCAGATGTGCAGATGCGATGAATGACGCAAATGAACGCGCAATAGGGCCCACATACTATGCGATATGAACAAATTATCATTAAAATTTGCCTCAAAACGACAGTTCAATATATCACCTATGTGTACCCGGCCTAAGGGGTATATTTATTAAAGTGCGGGTTTATAGAAGTGGATGTGTTGCCCATAGCAACCAGATTCTACTTATCAAGCATCTTCTACAAGATGATAGCTAGAATCTGATTGGTTGCGATGGCAAACATCTCCACTTCTATATACCCCTAAATATCATCAACCACATCAGAGGCATATCAATTAAATAATGCAAATAGACCACAGCAGCCACACAAATAATTGATATAGTATCAATGGGAGGAATCGATGTACTCAGGTAACCAGAAGGGACTAAAAGTTATCATCTGCAACGTATACGTTCATGGGCTACATTTTCATGACCATGCCCTTACTGTACTCAGCCTATGCTTGTAGTCGAATTTTAGGAAATAGTCCTATCCTATGCAAGGAACACTACAGTTGTGTAATATCTGATCAGTTCAACTGTCAAAAGTATTAGTGAGACCTGGCGCTGTAAATTACGGAGGACCATTTGACTATGGCTTTGTGTTTTTAATAGTTTGAACATCAGAACAAAGATTATTAAACGTTTGTCATTTTCATGTAGCTGGACACCAGTCATTATATGGCAGTTTATATGCTGGTGCAAACTTTTCCCATGAATAATGTCCTCCAGAAGAGGATTTTAGACACCTAACTGGCTACACTAAATTATATGCCATCTTGTAAGAAAATCAGCAGGAAGTGGCACATCTCCATGCCAGGTATAATTTGCCCACACAATTATCCCACTTACTGGGCTATAATACCATGGTCGTTAGAAAAACACAATGGCCCTCATTCAGAGCCACTCGCTATTTGCGGTCGTTCGTTCTAAAACAAGGGGTGGCTATTCAAATGAACCGTTCGCTGTTTGCGGTCTGTTCACGCCTCTAGGTCTGAACGAGCGAACAAAACTTGCGTTCGTTTTTTGGAAAAATACGCCCCCTGGCCACTCGCATCCTACATCATGTCCGCTATTTATTAGATTAATCGAGTACATCGACCAGGGTATGAACTGCTCGCTATTCTTGTGGTTGGTTTTTGCTACCACAATTTTGCGAGCAGTTCTGGCTATAAAATAACCCAGTGACGTGGTCAATGACGCTGCTGTTTTAATTATGCACACCCATAAAACGCCCGTTTTGACCTTTAAGCACGCCTGCGATCGGATCTCCACTCCCCGTTTTCAAGCACCTTCCCCTGTTACCACACACATACCCCTCTTTCTGTCACTCAAATTATCAGGCATTCGCTATTTTGCGAGCACATGAATTTCAGCCGCACTGTGTGGTTCGCGCATGCGTATTACGATCCGTATGCATGCGCAGTTGGGCAAACATCGCTCAGAGCGAACGAGCAGCCACTTGCGTCCGGCTCTGAATCAGGGCCAATATTTGCAGAAAAGGTACCATTCGATGCTGTGCTTCAGACATCAAAACAGCTGGTGGGATGGCAATTAGCCCTCGTATCATAGCCATACGACATATAACCATTGATTCTTATACTGTGCACATGCGCAAAAGATAAAAGAAGCCGGAGCTTCCAGCATGAGCACATGAGCCGAGTTGGAGACACCATTTCTGGGTGTAAGCAGCAGAATTTAAACTGACTGATGGGCATCGGAAACAGCAAACCCACTATTTGATGGAAAAAGTGCTTCCTTCACATTTGGAACATTGATGGTTGCTAACCATTGGCTTCCAATGTCCATCCCTACTCCAGGCCAACAGACATTGGGGCAGATATATGCAATTCTGGAAAATTGTAAGTTGAAGAGTGATAATGTACCAGCAACTCAGCTCCTGTCATTTTACAGGCTGCATTTGAAAAATGACAGTTAGGAGCTGATTGGTTGGTAGTTTCTCTCTCCAATTTATCACTTTCCATAGCTTAGTACATCTGTCCCAAGATGTACTCATCCTAGGAGTCCTGCCATTACAGATACAGAGCTATTTAAAAACAGCCAATGCAGCAAAAACAGGATTTTGGTACTTACCGATAAATCCCTTTCTCAGGTTGCATAGGGGACACTGGAGGCTTCATGACAGTGGGGTATAGACGTGTGCTAAGTGGGAGCTGGCACTTTAAATTTTAGAAGTGTGACTAGCTTCTCCCCATCTATACCCCCCTACAAGCCCAGTCTTAGGAAACTGTGCCCGAGGAGAGCTGGAAAAAAAAAACAGAAGAGGAGGAGGTGAAGCAAGTACACATAACAACAATAATGAACGTGTAGAAAGTTTGAAAGAACAGTAACACAAAGAAAACATCAGTCATAACATATAATGACTACAACCATGGCAGGAAGGAACAGCGCAGGGTGGGCATCAAGTGACCCCTATGGAATTGGAGAAAGGGATTTATCGATAAGTACCAAAATCCTGTTTTCTCCTTCATCCACTAGGGGACACAGGAGGCCTCATGACAGTGGGGACATCCCCGAGCTCCCATCACGGGCGGGAGAGCGCCAAGGACCCAGCAAAACAGCATGGCCACACTGCGCTGCAAAGGCCGCTAACGTGTCAAATCTGTAAAAACAGATAAAAGGTATGCCGCCCAGACCAAGTGACCACCCGGCAAAGCAACTCCATGGTGCGAACAGCCGCCCACGAGGAACCCACTGAGCGAGTGAAATGGGCTGTAATAGAAAAAGGAGGCTCCTTGGAGGAGGCCACATATGCCTGTCTGATGGTCAGACAAATCCAGCGAGCAAGCGTGTTTGGAAGCTGGCCAACCAGGACGAGCAGCGTCATATAAGACAAACAGAGCGTCTGTTTTACGTATAGCTGCAGCCCTTTCACATAGATCCGAAGAGCTCTAACGACATCCAAGGATCTTGAAGTTGGTGAATCCTGTGGAAGAACCGGTACCACAATAGGTTGGTTGATGTGGAAAACCGAAACCACTTTGGGAAAAAAATTTCGCCCTATCCGAATGAAATACCAAGTATGTAGGACTACAGGATAGAGCCCCAAGCACCGACACCCGTCTGGCTGAGGCCAGCGCGAGTAGAAGTACCACCTTCCATGAAAGGTATTTAAACTCCACAATCTCCATAGGTTCGAACAGAGAAGACTAAGAAGGAAAGGACCAGATCCCATGGAGCCGTAGGAGGTACAAAGGGTGGTTGCAACCATATGACTCCTTGCAGAAAGGCCTGAACATCCGGAATCGAGGCCAGCTTCTTCTTGAAAAATACCAACAGTTCTGAAATTTGAACTTTCAGGGAACCTAGACGTAGTCCGGCCGAGAAGCCTGCTTGCAGAAAAAGGAGGAGTCTGGCTAGTTTAAAATCTGTAGGAGGCGACCCTTGCTGTTCACACCATGCAACATAAGCCTTCCAAATACGGTGGTAATGCTTTGAAGTAACTTTACGGGCTTGAAGCATAGTAGGGATTACACTGGATGGGATTCCTGTTCATCGTAATATGGCCCTTTCAACAGCCACACCGTCAAACGTAGCCGCCTTAAGTCTGGATTGCCTAAAGGACCCTGCCCTTCTGCACAACGGGAGGTTTCTGTTCTCCCTGAGCTCGCCTTAGGACACCTGCATTATGGTTTGACAGGTGTACCGCCCCAGTCAAAAACCCCACCTGCCACTGTCCCCGGAGCAGGTCGCGCGCCGGCCGGGTGAAGGGCCGGGCGCTTGGAGCTAGAAGCGAGAGCCCGCTCGGGGCTCGCCCCCCCCGCCTCACCGGGTAAGTGAAAAAACGATAAGATCTTCTCTTAGAGGTAGGGGCCACGGATCGTCGATCAGCATAAGGCGGAGGTTGGAATACCAAGCTCTGCGAGGCCAATCCGGAGCCACTAAGAGAACTTTGGACCTCTCCCTTTTGATGCGTTGTAGAATCCGAGGGAAAAGGTGGGAACAGGTAGATAAAACGGAACCGCCATGGTGCTGAAAGTACGTCCACTGCCACTCGGTCTCTCGTCCGAGAGCAGTACCAAGGCAGTTGATTTTGTCTGGACGCCATGAGGTCGACTTGCAGAAGACCCCAGCATTGGACAAGTTGTCAAAAAACCTGAGGATGGAGTGCCCATTTCCCTGGGTGCACATCCTGCAGGCTGAGGTAGTCTGCCTCCCAATTGTCGATGCCTGGAATGAAAATAGCTGAAATCGCCACCGCATACTTTTCTGCCCAGAGTAGGATGCAGCTTACTTCATTGCCGCCAGACTTCTGGTGCCATCCTGTCAGTTTATGTACGCCACTGCCGTGGCGTTGTCCAACTTGACTCTGACAGCTTGGCCCCGCAACAGGTGATGTGCTAGCTGAAGAGGGTAGATCACTGCCCGTAATTCCAAGATGTTTATCGGCAGACTTGCTTCCTATGAGGTCCAGCGGCCCTGGAAGAGGTGTTATGGAATCACTGCCCCACACCCTCTCAGACTCGCGTCTGTGGTGAGGAAAATCCAATCCCACACTCCGAATCTCTTGCCCTCCAATAGGTGCGATGAGTTCAGCCATCAGAGAAGGGACATCCGAGTTCTGGGACTTAATCTCACATGTTGGAGAGGAAGGAAGAGATGGGATCCTGACCACTGGGAGAGGAGGTCAAGAAGAAATGTCCTGAAGTGGAAACGTCCGTAAAGAATGGACTCGAATTGTCAGTTGCAGATGAGACTTGGGAAAGTTCAGGATCCACTCGTGACACATGAGGAGTTTGTGAGTCACTGCGATGTTCTGCAGTAATTGTTCTCTGGAATGAGCATTCAGAAGGTAAGGGATAATTGTGATCCCTTGTTTCCGAAGGAGACCCATCATCACCGCCATGATCTTCGTGAATGCCCTGGGGGCTGATGTTAAGCCGAAGAATAAGACCTGAAACTGGAAATGTGAGCGCCGAATGGCAAATCTTAGAAACGCCTGGTGAGGCGGCCAGATAGCGATGTGAAGGTAGGCATCCTTGATATCTAGAGATACCATGAATTTGCCTTCCCCCAGGCCAGCAATAACCGACTGAAGGTACTCAATCTTGAAAACCTTGTAGATCGCTTCTTGTAATATGACACTCCTGTAGTTGGAAACTGGCAAACCTGTGGTGAAAAACCAAGGGGGAGGTTGAATTGGAAAATCAAGCTTGTATCCCTGGGTGATGAGGTCCCGAAACCAAGCATCTGTACAAGATTCCGTCCATACTTTTCTGAAGTCCTGAAGGTGAGAGGGAAGCCCGTCATGCACTAGGTTTGGTAGTGGACCTCCTGTTGAGCAGATGTTGTTGCAGATCTGCCACGACCTCTGGAACCACAGGAAGTAGTAGGTCCTCCTCTAGAGCGACCACGGAAATGACCCGGGGGACGAAAGGACCGAAACGAGGGTCCGGAGTAGGGTCTTCTAGGAGGCGGAGCAGCCGACAAAACAAAAGTGGATTTACCCCCAGTAGCCTGAAAAATCTACTTATCGAGTTCCGCCCCAAATAAGACACTTCCCGTAAAAGGGAAGAGCTTCCACAGCTGTCTTCATTTCCGAATCCACCTGCCGTTGACAAAGCGCCCTGCCCGCTGAAACCTCCAGAGCTGAAGTTCTGGAGGTGAGATTACAAACATCCTCGGACGCCTCTCCAAGGTAGGCTGCAGCTTCCCCGATATGTTCTGCTAGAGGAATAAGTTCTTCTGCCGGGAGCTGGTCTCTCATCCCATCAGCTAACCGTTCTGGCCAAACCTCAATAGCTTTGTTAGTCCAGCAGCTTACAATTGCAGGACGCAAATTCACACCGGCAGCTGTATAAATAGACTTGAGTATTCTCCAGTCTCCTGTCCAATGTCTCTTTGAAAGACGTGGCTCCAGGAACCGGCAGTCTTTTTAGATAGATGAGAGACCGAAGGATCTACCGTAGGAAGAGTTTCACAAGATTTTCTGCTATCTGCAGGAACAGGATAGGAAGATAACAACCGCTGGGACAACTGAAACTTTTTATCCAAATGTTCCCAAGCTGAAACCAGAAGAGAATCTAGTTCTTCTGAAATTGGAAAAGTAGCCTGCCTTTGTTTCTTTAAAAAATAATTGCCGTGCAGGACCCTTTTCTTCATTCTCTATCTGCAATACTTGTCGCATGCAGAAATTAACACCTTTATCCCTTGAGACACAGGCTCAGGTTCCTCTTGGAGCTCCTCAGGCGAATCTAGAGTATATTCGTCCTCTTCTAGAGCCGGCATCTCCTCCTACACCGAGTCGTCCGACTGGAGAACTGAGGGTAACACTCTCTGGGTGCGCAGAGGACCCCTATATATTGTTCTTTGTGCAGGTAAATGACTTCTGAGAAGCCTTAAAATCCCTTCCAAAGTGTAGTGGAAAGGGTTAACAGGTAAAGACTGCGATATGCATAGGCAGGAGAGAAGTGTAGAAAAGGAGTATCACACTTGCCCCCAAAGCGCTTCTAGCAGTGCTAAAAACGCTAGGCATTTTAACAAGTAACTAAATGAGAATAAAAGTAGTTACTGTCTGCCTAAATGCTCTCCTAACAAGCCTAAACCCCACTGTGAACTTACAGGACAGGTCTTGCTCTCAGTCTCAGCGCAGCAAATGATCAGCAGTATACAGTGTCTCTCCTCACACAGCCACAACTGTATGCCGTCTGGCATCTGCGCTAATCGGAGCACCTGTAAAGCTGTTTAACCTAGCTACCTCGCTAATCGAGGAGCCAGGTGCATACTCACACACTGCCTGGCTGCCGGCGGAGATTAGACTAGCGGGGAACCTCACTGCGTGCAGTGGCATGCAGTACCCCCAGAGACAGTGGCCTCTGTAGTCGGGGACCCCAGGCGTACTGCAAGAAGTTGCGAGTGGGTCTCCTCCGGCAACTTCCAACGGAGCAGACAGGCAGGGGCAGATGCTGCCGGTCATTCCTCATTGCTTGAAATCTTCAGCTTCAGCGCTACTGTAACACTATTGAAACCCGTAGGAGAATTTGGTAACACTACCAGCTCCTCTCGGGCACAACCTAAGACTGGTCTTGTAGGGGCGTCTAGAGGGGGAGGAGCTAGTCACACTTCTAAAATTTAACGTGCCAGCTGCCACTTAGCACATGTTTATACCCCACTGTCATGAAGCCTCCAGTGTCCCCTAGGGGATGAAGGAGATATAGCGTTTTCCATACCATACTCTGATGGCACCATTACATAGAAAGAGTTCATCTAAATAAAACTCATCATCTAACTGTATGCTCACAGCACCAAGACAGCTTTCATTTAGCTGTGAGGATTTCCAGGTAACTGAGGGGGAAGATATATCAAACCTCCTAAAGAGGATAAGTGAAGGTGTTACTCACAACAACCAATAAGATTCTGGGTATCATTTTACAGAATGTACTAGTTAATAGATGGCTATAATCTGATTGGTTATGGGAAACATCTCTACTTGTCCTATTTAGGTTTGATAAATCTCCCACTAAAAGCTTTCCAGCAGCAATATAAAAAGAGTAACACAGCAAAACACTCAAATCAACAGCCAGCCATATTTTGAACATTGCATAGAAATCTTCAAAGTAACTGTCAGAAACAGCCGGACAGCTGTGCAGTTTACCTAAGGTACACAGGCAGCTTCTCTTCTCCCCTGGGCTGCTGCCTAAGGTACACAGGCAGCTTCTCTTCTCCCCTGGGCTGTTGCCTATGAGGCACAGGCAGCTTCTCTTCTCCCCTGGACTGTTGCCTATGAGGCACAGGCAGCTTCTCTTCTCCCCTGAGCTGTTGCCTAATGTACACAGGCAGCCTCACTTCTCCCCTGGGCTGTTGCCTAAGGTACACAGGCAGCTTCTCTTCTCCCCTGGGCTGTTGCCTATGAGGCACAGGCAGCTTCTCTTCTCCCCTGGGCTGTTGCCTAAGGTACACAGGCAGCTTCTCTTCTCCCCTGAGCTGTTGCCTAAGGTACACAGGCAGCTTCTCTTCTCCCCTGAGCTGTTGCCTAAGGTACACAGGCAGCTTCTCTTCTCCCCTGAGCTGTTGCCTAAGGTACACAGGCAGCTTCACTTCTCCCCTGGGCTGATGCCTAAGGTACACAGGCAGCTTCACTTCTCCCCTGGGCTGATGCCTAAGGTACACAGGCAGCTTCTCTTCTCCCCTGAGCTGTTGCCTAATGTACACAGGCAGCCTCACTTCTCCCCTGGGCTGTTGCCTAAGGTACACAGGCAGCTTCTCTTCTCCCCTGGGCTGTTGCCTATGAGGCACAGGCAGCTTCTCTTCTCCCCTGGGCTGTTGCCTAAGGTACACAGGCAGCTTCTCTTCTCCCCTGAGCTGTTGCCTAAAAGGTACACAGGCAGCTTCACTTCTCCCCTGGGCTTTTGCCTATGAGATATAGCTGATCACTGGGAGGAGAAAACTGGAATTCTGACTCCACTTCATTGGGTACCCAACCTTTACCAAACTACCTTGCCATTTCACTTGGGCTGGTGATGGTCCTGGCGGCATCTATGTACCACCGCCAAGCATGCCTGGCTTCAGGGATGGAACTACCAGTGGTGCACTGGCACCCCTGGAAACTAAGGAGCCAGTGACTGCCCAGACCAGCAACTAGTTTACCCCTGGTCTTGACCTTTTTGAGGAACTTGCCTAGGGCAGGGAGTATGGTCAGCCCCACTGCCTTGTGTGTGTAACCGCAGCATCACAGTCTGCATCATTGCAGACACCCCGCCAGTTTTCCCGCCCCGGCAATTGCCAACCAATTGGTTCTGACTCAAAAGGCTCATCACATAGTTATTAGTCTGATTTATAAAATGTAACTATAAGAGATAATTCAGGAACGTGTCATTTATTATTTTGACTCAAGTGGACACATACAAACATATGTACATACATACACAGAGTTTTAGAACACATAGAAGACCGTGTGTAGCAGAACAAGTAGCACAAAGTCAATGAACAGGAAGATACATTCTCTAGCTACAGCAGAGGACATAGTCCGATTCCGATGATTATGATCATGCCTCTGGTTTCCATGCCTTGTAGTGTATCTCTAGTACGGCTGTGATGTTCTATTTCAAGGGCAATTCATCTTCCACATTTAAAGCACCCATATGCCTGTTTGTCAAGAAGTCAAACAAAGGAATGTTGCATATCGCCTGATGGATGTTGGCAATGGTGATTTCTCTTGGTGCTCTGTTCACAGGGGAGAAACATAAGTTATTACAATATTAAAAGTTCTATAATAAAAATAACTATCCTGGTTTTTGTCCCTCCATACAAGCGTTGAAGATAGGGATTTAATTAAAAAGTCTCCTGCAGGTATGATATATACCAAGACAGGAGGGGAGGAATGCCTAACACAAATGGCCGCCTTCAGACTTCTCCGCCCAAGACAGCATCTGTAGAAATAGCAATGTCTATCTTGCTGGTGAGTAAGGTTTCAGGTTCCTATAAACAACTGATAATAAACTGCATTTCACAGGGGGACAGGCTTATAAAAGCTGGTGCTAACATCCTGATGCCGATTGTTATAGGAAGTGAAAAGTGGACTGTATTGGGTACAGCCACAGACTATACAGCACCTATTACAAGTATTTCCAGGTATATTGTTTCTGTGTGTATGTACATGGTGAACATAGAGGAATCTGCCTTATTTCTATTAACACATACATACACACCAATATATATACTGTAAATATATATAAAATGTACCCAGATAATACCGCTCTCTGTTGGAGGGGATGTGGCCTACCATCATTTTCAAATTGCGTGAAATTGGAAAAAAACTCGACTCCCCTACTAAACAAGGGGTTGTAAACAGAGTATGGTTCATGTCTTGAATGGAACATATCACTGGGCCCCTTCACAACATGAATGCTATGCAACATGCAGTCTGGTTACTTTGGTTCATTCAGTTACCTGGCGCCCAACTAAGAGATTTTGTTTTTATTCCTCACTTAGGACCTCATTCAGAGTCTGTCGCAAGCGCCGATGCGCTCGTAACCGACTCTATGGTTAGTCCTGCGCACGCGCAGCGGCCGCACTGCGTATGCGCAAGCCCCGGAGCGATCCGGAGCTCGTTACCAAAGGGGCGGCTGTCGATGTTGATCGACAGCTCGCCCCATTTGGTAGGCGGGCTGGGGGGGTGGTTTACAAAACGGAGGCGTTCCTTAATGAACGTCTACCGTTTTGTGGGCGGCCGCACTGACATCATCAGTGATGTCAGTGGGGAATTTCCTGCTCAAACAGAGCAAGAAGCTCCCTGGGGCTTAAGAGTGCCGAGACCCAACCTTAGTGTCTCGTCGTAAGCCCCAATGGTCGCGATGGTGATCACCATCGCGACCATCAACCTGGTTGGTCGTTAAACTGTGGGTGGTAACCCACAGCTTAACTAACGACCAGGAGGCGGTCGTTCAGGATGCAAGCGGCCGACCTGATTCAGTGCGACCGCTTGCGACTAACGACCGCCTCTGAATGAGGTCCTTATTTCCTGCTCTGTCCTGGCTCGTTCCCCCCTCTTTCTATACCTCCACAATTTTTCCCTTTTCCTTCTTGCCTGTCCCCAATGCACTTCCCTCTTCATCCCCCCCCCAAACAAGGCCTATACTTCTTCTCACTGATCCCTTTCCCACATGCTCCTCCCTTACCATTAATAGTTGATTGATGTTCTATTTAGTTTCAAGTTTGCCAACAATAATTGTTACTGTTATTGGACTTGTGTATCCTTAATATCTGCCTGTTATGGTACATTACATACTCTTTATTTACAAAAGAAAGATTTAAAAAAAAACACAATTATGTCTATTGCTCATCATGAGAAACAAGTAGGGTTATAATTAAAATAATTATTTGACAATTAATACAAAATACTAAAATACAGACACAATAGTAATCCTGCACAAACAGCATTAGCTTAATATTAGTACCAATATTCATGCCGCAACAGCAAACTAGAGGACCAGAGCCCTTGTGTATAGCGGCACCTCAGCACTAGTGGACCAAGCCAACACCATCTAACTGCAGCAGTCCGGTAACTTTGATGATCATATCACCACAACTGTAAAGGTAAATGTTACAGCTGGAACTTTCCCATCTTTTGGGAGAATTATTCCCTAACTTAAAGTTCAACTAATGCTGCATTGTTGGCTTTACTAAAGCTCCAACTAACACAGTTATTATGCTCAATGCTTTATTTCCCCTGAACTCACTATTAACTAATTGTTGCTATTGGGACGTTAATATCCTTACTAATATTAAGCTGATGCTGTTTTTGCAGGATTATTATTTTGGTATACGTTTAGGAAGTCGGAGGACGGAATGCTGACCGCCGGCTTCAAGACAATTTAATCCCGACGAGGGACCAATGACAGGCGTCTAAATCTTGACGCCTGTCATTTTACAGACTCTGGGAAGGGGGGGGGGGGGGGTTAGGTTTAGGCACAGGGGGGGAAGTTAGGGTTAGGGGGAAAAATAGGTTAGTTTATACTTACCTAGGGGCGATCGGGATTTCCTCCTCTGTCGGCCAGCCGCGGTCGGGATTTGAACCGCCGGCCACAGGTCCAGCAGTCAGCGTTCTCCCAAGGCTGTTTTCTGCGGGTGCATCGCCCCAGCAGAAAAAGCCTGCCACCCGGCACTTTTCCCCGCTGTGGAATGCTGGTCTCTGAAGTGGCAGTGGCGAGCGGCCAGCAAGTAAAGGTAAGTGCTGTGGCCGGGACCAGCCTGGGGGCACTGCATAAAGGGGCCAGCCTGGGGGCACTGCATAAAGGGGCCAGCCTGGGGGCACTGCATAAAGGGGGCAGGCTGGGGGCAATGCATAAAGGGGCTAGCCTGGGGGCACTGCATAAAGGGGCTAGTCTGGGGGCACTATTTAAGTCTGGGGTCACTGCATAACAGATCAGTCTGCGGGCACTACATAGGGGCACTACTTTAGCCAGGGGACACTGCATAAGGGCATAGCTAAACTACAGGTGGCAATGCATAAAGAGGAAAACTACAGGGGGCAATGTATAAAGGGCACAAATACAGGGGGCACTGCATAATGGGCAGTTTTGACTGACAGCCAGTGGGGGAGCAGCCTGAGACCTGTCGGGCTGGATTGGTAAGGGAGATACCCTTTTCCCGGCGCGCGCATAATTGTGAAGGCCCCCACTCAGCTACTTTTGGATGTCACCCGGCTGGAAAAAATTTCTGGGGAGAGCACTGGCGGTAATTCATACCGATTCCATTATTTTTACATTGTATCTGTATTTTAGCACTTTGTGTACAGTGTTATCTATAGTAATTGTAATTAAAAGCAAGTTAATTGTTTCTCAAGACATGCAACAGACATATTTGGTTTTAATTTACAAAGCGCAGTGATATATTTTCCTTTTTTCTTGATTCTACAATGGGCTCCATGGGAGTTTCCAGAGAGACTCATGATTTCAGGATGCTCCACCTCAGTGCTTCTACCAGACGTCCTCATGTTGGGGAACGCCATCTGCTAAACTCCCTGTAGGAATGCTCTGCGGTGCGTTCTGGTCATTGACACTCTGCCCAGCTTCTTTTGCCTGCATTGCCCCCCCCCCCCCGGTCCCCCAGACTCATGTTTATTGGCTGATATAATGTGGTATATAAAATGCCTAGTTATGTCCCTCAGTCTGCATGATCCTGTATAAGCTCAGTGTACAGGGCGATAATTGCTCCAAGGATTAAAGTGTTTATCTGGTCTGCACAGTGTGTACCCAGCTTAGCACGCATACAGTATCATCTGAGTGGAAGTATCATTTAGGGAACATAAAGGGAAAGTCTTTAGCAGGTATGACCAGCTGGAATCACAATCTCAATCATCTTATTATTCTAGTTAATTTTTTTCTAATAAGGTCCAGAAACAAATTTGGTGTTTAACCTGTTATGGCAAGGCCACTATTATACGCTCTGCTTGCTAAGGTATTTTCAAACTTTATAGATTCTGAAGAAAGCTATCCAGCTGGGGTCTTTGTGCACCCACTGAAGCCACACTACACGCCTTTCCCAGGGTGCTCTGGGGTCTTCAACATATACTTTTCAATGGAAACTATTCTAATCACCCTCCTTTATGGATAGCTATGACCGTACTGGGCCAGTACACAGCACTTTGAAAACGATTGCCAACAATAGAAGTCAGACCTCTAAAGAAAGCACGTACGGTTCATGAGAGCCGGGTTACCAAAAAGGCAGGGTAATTGTCCAGCGCTTTGCAACAGAGTGGGCACAACGCAATGAGAATGAGCACTCAACGTACCTTTTGCGAGACGTCATCTGGTAACCCACAGCTAAAGCATCTCTCATTAAGTCACTGACAAACTGCTCAGTGGCCTGAAAATAAAAAGGAGAAGAAAACTTGATATCCAATTAGAAAGCGATCAAACGTAAAGAGATGAAGATATTGGCATTTTGTTAGAGGGTTAGGAAATCCGGCATCATACCTTCAAAATCATCTCTTCTACGGGAGAGGCATATACATTTTTGTGAACTTCTATCGGTTGTAAGGAAACCCCTATCTAGAAAAACAAAAAGAATAGTTTACTAACTGGTAATAAATTCAACCAAGAACTGAACATTGATTTATATTTGGCAAGCACAATATGTTATCATGTAATTGTATTTTGCATTCATGATATTATAATATATATATATAATATATATACATACACACATATATATACATATACACAGAACAGAAGGTGCGGCACTCACGGACCAAAATTGAGGTATACAGAGGTGAATCAAGCAGAATAACGTTTCAGTTCTTTATAACTGTCTTCCAAGACAGTTATAAAGAACTGAAACGTTATTCTGCTTGATTCACCTCTGTATACCTCAATTTTGGTCCGTGAGTACCGCACCTTCTGTCTGTATATCCCCTTATTGTGGGGGCACCCGGGAAAAGTAATGTACATTGTGATGAGTGCCGGTCCTGTGCTGTTATATATATATATATATATATATATATATATATATATATAAATATATATATATATATATATATGCCAAACACGGACCGGCACTCTGTTCCTCAGTGTGTATAATGACTCCGGTGCCTTCAGGAAAAGTCTCATATATGTATCCAGTACAAACAGGCTGCGGCACTCGGAGATTCGTGAAAAAATTTATTTGGTTTAAATCACATTATGTACACATACCACCAACGTTTCGGGACTCTCCTGTTTATGCCTTGACAAAGGGACAGGAGAGTCCCGAAACGTTGGTGGTATGTGTACATAATGTGATTTAAACCAAATACATTTTTTCACGAATCTCCAAGTGCCGCAGCCTGTTTGTACTGGATATGGATATGGATATATATCTTCTATATATATATATATATTTTACACACAATTTTTAAAGGTTTAGTGATCTGCCGATCCAATTCCTAAAGTTAAAATATATTGGTATAGTAATATTAATCACACAAAATAACATGAGCACAATGTAGCCCTACTGAGCCCTACCTCCTGTGCTGCGTCTCTGATGAACTCACAGGACAGATTAGGAGTTAAGTAAAGCTTCCCATCACCTCCTTCTTCACTTTCCTTCTTGATCAGAGGTTTCCGTACTTCATCTATGCTCAAGATATCCACATCCTCATCCACTTCTCTCTGCTTCTTAAGAATCTTCTCTAATTCCTCCACTTTTCTGCAGAGAGCCTCAGGAGTAGAGTAGGAGGCGGGTAAGGCTGGAAAACACAACATATGGTTATCAGGTCAGACATCATCTGGAATGTCAGCCTTACTGTAAGAATTGTTATGTATTAGCAAGTGACATTCCATGCAAAAATGAATTTACGGCAAATAAAAATGTATCCCTCTGGAGATGTTATTCGCTGACCGCTGAGAATTGGCATCTGTCTATAACAGATTATAAAGTTACATAAACAGTGACTGTGAACCACTAGATACAGAGGACGGGTGTACAAGCATACATTTGCTAAAGTCTTTTGCTCAGGATATGATCTGGATTTCCATTACACATCTGCACACTCACTTATTTTAGCTGGGACAGTTTCTCCTAATTTGACCTGCTGGTATCATCTTGGGAAGTTGTACCCCTCATTATCGTCTATACACCCACGTTGTTTTGTAAGCAGTGGAATATACTTGATTGGGATTTGAATATTTAAGAGTCAGCGGTAGATAGGGATGACCATCAGACCATCGATGGCTAGAAACCAATCATGGTCATTCCCCGAGGCATGATGTTTTTACCATTGATGGTGGAGAACCTAATAGTTTCGGAACCATCAAAGGGCCGCGACAGCCGATGGTTGCCATTTTACACTGGCACTGCAGCGCAAAGCTGCTAGGCTGTCAGCCAGTAGTAACCCTACGCCACCACCAGGCCAGCCGCTGACTCGAGTCCTCCAATGGCATGCCGCGGCTTACTTAAGCCTTACACAGTTCATCAATTGTTGGCATGGACGGGCCAGCAGCCTCCCATGCACACCCTCTCCTTGCTGTGCACCGACTGCTGACTTGACAGCTCAGCTCTTAGTCAGCAGCCCCTCCCACTCTCTACGTTCATAGGTGGGCAAGGGGGCTACTCGTTGAGTCTTGCAACGCCTCTGTGGGCATGGTCTCCCTTCTTGCCTGTCAGTCAGAGTCACACACTGTCACTACTAGTCTTCTTGTCATGTCAAGTAGTACTGTACTGTACTACAGTCTGCGTGTGTGTGTCAGTGGCGCAATGATAGCTCCCCCCTAACTGCTGGCTCTGAGCTGTCACTACAATGATTGTATGTCAGTGTCACTTAGTCAGTGTGACTGTGCTGCCCACTGCTGCTGTACGATTCACACAGTGGACACAGGCAGGGAGACTTCATTTACTGATTGTGAAATTAACTGCTGCGCTGTGGGAATCTGTGCGCATGTGCGACACTTGGATTATAGGAACCATTGATGGTATGACACGGGATAGTTTTATACCAGTGATGATTCCTCTTGTTTATTCCATTGATGGAAAATACTCGATGGCCATCCCTAGTGGTAGAATGTCTGACACCACAATATTTCTGAATCAGTTATACAAGAGCCTCACATTAATAAGCCCATTTCTTTATTGAAATCCGAGACTGTGGTTTCCTGGCTGCCGTCATTTCCCTCCACCCATTATGATATTACCTTTGTGATATGCATCCCTGTCCTCACTAACCGTGTCACACACGTGGACTCTGCACTCCACATGATCAGCTTACTCCTCTCCTGACATAATCTGTGCTGCTGTGAACATTCCCCCAATCTGATTGGCTAATATACCGAGAACATCCAAGATTAGTAAGAGATGAATACCAGACACAATAAGGTGCCTGGGACTTTCCATAACTTACTCTGAGAAACAGATTGCCTATAAAAACAGACTAGCTGTTGTGGAACTACAAGTATGACTGGGCATGCTTCTACTTGTAGTGCCAGAAAACCTTGAGACACATAGGTTTGTTATAATGATACAGAAATTTGTAGTTCCAAAACAGCTGCAGAAGCACAGATAACCTGTAAGGCAGTATCAGGCAATCTTGCTAAAGTAACCTGGGATTTAGGGAACCACCTGCACATACTTGCCCTGCCAGCATGTGTTTTGTGAATAAACCCTAAAATTGGAATTTTAGCTGAGACTGCAGGATGGTTATCACATTATCTCTCCTCTGCATCATACGACTTCTAGACTTTAGGATTGTCCTAAAAACACTGAAATAGACATCCATTCACTATACAGTACCAGGATTATATCCTCACTAATCCTTCTAATCACTAACAACAAATTAGCATGTTAAATGATATCTAGTGGTAAGAATAGAAATGATACAATATAGGAAAAAGAGCAGACATTTCATCTAGTCATACTGTACAGTGCTTATACAGAATCCTGTATGTGCGTCATCAGTAGTGGAGACCACTTTTTTTTTTTTTAAATACACCCAAGACATAGAAATACCAATTATAATAGAAAGACGCTTCACTGTGCTTACCCGCCTCATTGTCTATACGAGTTAGCACATCTTCTATAGACTCCCGGTCATCGCTGGCACGCTCAGGGTCAGGGGGGGTGTACCCATGAATACGGCACCAATGTACAATTTCCTTATTTTTCAGGTGGGTAATGCTGCTAAATTTTGGCTGCTTTGTTATAATTTCCAGTAGCATTTTCTTCATGGCCACCGCCCGCTGCCACTAAACAATATGTATACAAAGCAAAGGGTGGAACAAATGATTTAGCAGGTAAACTCGTTAAAGATAAACTGTTACGGTCATCCACTGCCCACAATATACTGTATGCTTATAATACGAATCTGCAGCACATATTTGGGAGGGTATTCACTCAGGTGTGTGAATAGCAAAAATCTCATACAGTACCTGCAGGGTTTTCCCGTAGGTGCAGGATTTTTGCTCTTCAATTAGGTACGGGGGTTTTTCATTTATTGAGGCGCAGGAGATTTTTTTTCACTCGCAGCCCCAGAGCACGTCCAATTTTTCCTAAATTCCATATTTTTCAGAAAAATGGTCAAGTAATTGCTGCGCAGGGGAGTATCTACCCCTTGACGTAGCACTCGTCAGGGGCACCGGTCAAAGGAGGGGTGGGTGCTGCCTGATGGTGCCACCCGGGGGTTAGGTGGTACAGATGTGTACACATACATCTATCCTCCGTGCGCTACGAGTCGCGCTATACATAACAAGGGAGCTCCGTGCGATTCGGTAGCACCAAGCGTCTTTTCGTGTAACTTTTTACCTTCAAATGTGTCTTAGTAGCTGCTTGTGCTATCTATTCACATCGCTGTGCGTATGTCGATTAAAATGATGTGCAGCATGTCTATGTTCTGTGTGCGACTGCGGGTGTATCTGCATGCGAAATGCTATGTTAGTGTCAGCAGCTGTAACAGTGTAACATAGTGCAGTGTTGGCTAACCTTGACACTCCAGCTGTTATGGAACTACATAACCCAGCATGCACTGCTACAGTTTTGCCATTAGGGCATGCTAAAACTGTGGCAGGGCATGCTGGGATATATAGTTCCACAACAGCTGGAGTGTCAAGGTTAGCCAACACTGACGTAGTGTTTAGCATGCAGATACACCCGCAGACACACAGAGAATATAGGCATGCTGCTTATTTTTATATGTAGAAGCCACTTGTGCTAACTATTTACATCACTTTGCGAATAAGACGCATTTGAAGGTAAAAGTCACACAAAAAGTGGCTCTGCGCTACCGAGTAACGCCACGGCATGACGCGACTTAGAAGGGCTATTAGCGAGTAAGGAGGCTAGATGTATGAGGACACATTTGTAGATACCCCCTGTTCATGTACACATCTGAGTGAGATGTGAAATGACTGAGCAGGAAGCGCTGCACACCATGGCCGCTCGCACCGCCAGGACACCCAGCTGACTGTCCCAATTCCTAACTATGCGCTTGCACTGCTGCAGTGTGTAACTTCCAGTAACCCCACATAACTGCGTGCCAGAAAATGCTTTGTAACCCTGGCTGTATCTAGAATGTGAGAGGGGGGAGAGCTGTGTGGGAGGGGGAGGGAGGGGACCAGTGCATTATTTTGCCTGGGGCGCTCAGACCCCTAGATACACCCCTGTCTCTGCAGCACTCCCCCTATGAACTAATTAAGCAATTGGAAGTTTCCAATCACCTTAATTAGTAATTACTCATCTTCCAAAGGGATGACTTCTTCCTCCAGGATTGAGATCCGGTCTTCTGCAGCAGCGATGTGTGTAAGTATGTGTGTGAGTTTAAGTATGAGTGTGTGAGCCCCAGGTGTGTGCAAACCCCTCCTGAGGCAGCAGTAGGAAGAACTACATCTCCGAGCAGCCCCCTCCCCAGTGCAGATGGAGGAGAGATGCCCGGGAGCCGCGGAGACCACCGGATCAGTAAATATCTTTTTTTTTTTGTCCACGCCCCTCTGGATTTTCTAAGCAGAAAACCCTGCACTTTTTTAAATTGGATACTCACGGTAATTCAAAATTGGGCGCATGATCCACAAGGTTTTACGCGGTGAAAACCATGCGCTCAATTGATTACCCCCCTTAATATTGAACATGTCCCTGTCATAAAGCCTAGCGGATACACCACTTTCCTCCTTTGGGAAGTATCTTGCAACACAAACATTTCTGGGATTGCAGGAACAAGCACGGTGGCATTATTAGTTATTACTTCATCACATTTTTCTTGCAACATACTGCTCACTCATGTCTTACATAGGGTGAGAGCAGGTTGTATTAATTTCATTTCTCACATTTATACTTCCTATCCATATAGCGTGCAAGGTTCATGCAGAAGGCATCCCATTGAAATGATAGGCTAGCTGGTATTTTGGAATGGTCATTTGCTGGGTCGCTGGCTGTTGTGCCTGGCACTGCCATTACGTTTTCCTCTCCTTCTCCATCCTCCCATCTTTCTTTCCTCCTATAATCCCATCTAGGTGGCAGGCCAGGGCATAGCCACCACTGCCAGTATTACAGTACCTGTACCCAAATTAATGCAATTGCAGAGAAACCAAATCTCCTAAATGGGGCCCTAAATAAGTGGGGATCATGGGAGCTGAGTGAGGTAACAGAGACAATAGAGAGTAGGAGTTTCTTATTTTATTATTTCAGATAAGGTTCCCCAACCTAAAGTGCAAAGTTAATAACATGTGTTAACTACATATTGACCGTTAAAACAATGGTTAATCTAGGTTTACTCAAAGTCATGAACAAGTTTATAGTATATTATAAATAAAAGACAAGACAAATGGATGGGAAGAAGAGAGAGTACCTCAGATGCTCTCCTTTTGCCAATGTGCCAGCTGTAATACTGCTCCAATGAACTTGCACAGAAAGGGTTGCTGCCATCTTCATCTACAGCAAAAACAGAGATTTCTCTCACTAAACCTTTAAACTCTGCTTACATTACTAACAGCATAAACCAGACAAAGGGTACTTAGCAAGATACAGGAGTACAAACTTACTACAACAAGCATTTGCTTATGATCTGCAATTATTCATTATCTTCCAGCCTGCAGTCAGCATATGTACATCCACAGCCGGCGTGCCTAGTGCAGGGCAGGCAGATCTAAAGGCCCCCATACATCAGCAATTGATTGCAGCAATCCTCCAATTTGCAATAGATTGTATATAAAAATCTTTCCCTTTTTCAATCGATTGCAGAGATGCCACATTCGATTGAAAAAGGGAAAGATTTTTACACACAATCGATTGCAAATTGGAGGATTACTGCAATCAATTGCTGATGTATGGGGGCCTTTAGTCTATCTCAATCTGGCTGCATATCTGAGACCTGGCTGTCAATGACAGTCTTATGGTGCATACACACAGTCACATTTCTTATCAGATATGAACGATAACGATTGTAAAAATTATCTTTGACATGTAGGGCGTGCATCGTCCAGTGATGCGCGTTCCCGCATGTCAGATAACGATGTCTGACATCGACTGTGTTTGCAGTCAGATTTTGACGATTTCATTCATTTTAATACTGTCAGAAATCGTTCAATCGTCGATGAAATCGTTCAAATCGTTGTAAAAATCGTTCATCAAATCTGACCGTGTGTATGCACCATGACACGGCTGTTAAAACATACAGCTGGCCCAGGTAATACAGAAGGGGTGTGGCCAAATCCAGGAGGCGTGGCCATAATCTCTACGTAAAAAAAATTCTATGAAAAACTCTATATACAACACTTAACAGCTGGTGAGGGTTCCTTAAACAAGTCCATGTCCAGGAAATTAGTACCCCCCCAATTCCCCCTCTCAGTGACCCTGTCGTAGATTCCAGCCCATTGACCAGCAGCAGTTACTCACTGCCCAATGTCTAGGTTTCTTCACCGATATCTTGTGACATTAATATAGTGGACATTGGAGGAAAAATATAGGACTGTACTATTAGTCGCTGTGCATGGTGTTGATCCCTTGACAGCGCCCTTTAGTAGAAGAGACGTGCGTGTACGTGTGTGTGTTTTTATTGTGAACTGCTAGAGACCTGAACATGTGAACTGCAATTAAGGGTTTGGGATTGATCCATGCAAATATTAGCTTGTAGTCCTATTTACCTATCACACACCAGTTGAAATACTAGGTCATCATAAAAAGGACAAGAGAGCTATAAGGCAAATTATAGAGTCATTTGATAAACTACTGGTTATACGCCTTACCTCTTTCACCAATGAGTGGAACCTTCTTCACAGTTGCAGTGAGCAGTTGCTTGAAACTCTGCAGATGTTCTGTCCTGCAATTATATTCAGGAATATATTCGACACAGACTCAATTTGCAATTAAAATGTATATTATTTGTTATAACTGTTCCAAAAAATGGTATTTAAGGGAACAATGTGTTTTGAGATAATCTGCTCACTCAATGGGAGATGTATCAAACCTCTGAAATAGAAGATATTTGGTTGCTATGGGCAACTTCTCCACTTTTTCTAACTACCATTTAATAAACGGTGCTAGATGAATGAGAGCTAGAAGTTGATTGGCTGCTACCTGAAACTTTTCCACTTTTTCTCTGTAGAAGGTTTGATAAATCTCTCAAACAACATACATGTTACCAGCACCACAGCAAGTGCTAATCTATAGGTGACTTTCCTGGGTAACAATTACTTATGGACAGCACTTTTTGAAAGCAAGTAATTTCTCAATTTAAATGAGAGTCACCATTGTTTTAAGAAAAGCTTTACTATTTTTCATAGTACATATCACCCACTCCCAGGAGGCAGCCATCTTGTGGCCTGCACCAATATTAATGAGAATTTTGCCTATTCCTACAAGCAGACTTCCATTGTAAATAACCATCACCCCCCCTTCCCCCATATCTTCCTGTTTATGACAGGAGAACTGAAGACAGCTGGACACTCAGAGATCACTGATCTTGTGTCCTGCAAAATGAAATCACCAAAACCGCCATCTGATAACTACCAGTTGTTGGTTTATAGGGGGAGGGAATAAGGGACTGATGGTGAATGAACAGAGTTAATTACTTCACAGCGCTGGATTCCAGTTCTAAATGATGTTCCAGCTTCACGGATGGAACGCCAGCGAGGAACGGCAGTGTGCTGCTGGGGTCTGGGTCCGATTTAACTGTAAGAAGAAAATAAATGCGGATAAAAGATTGTTTAACAATAATGAAATGTGAATACGGGATGTAAATGATGTAGGGAGTGTCAGATCATTATAACATACTGTGCAAATAAATAAAAGCTTCCCTGTTGTTTACTTTAGAAACATTGGACGTTAATAGTGCAGCCTAAGGCTGTACACACCAGTACTACTCTTCCTATGGAGTTCTCTCCTTTGCTTTTATTCTGTAAACATAAGGGTAAAACGCTGCAACCTAACTCCAAATCAGGGTACGACAGAACGGAGGGTTGATGGGAGTGTAGGGAGACAGACGGTCTATAGTTTTATTAGAGCTCCGACTTCAAGGAGTGAGGCCCCTTTCTATAGTGTTTTGTATTTCAGCAGGATTCCAGGCCCTGATATGTAAGTGCAGCAGCTGAGTGCTTTGCCATTTGATATACATTTTCTGGCACATACAAGCGCCTCATACCCTTTATAATTGCTCACTATATAATAGGAATGGAATATTGTTACGTAGATGCGTGTGATCTTGTGCTGAGGGGGTGACAATTCGGTAATGTGCAGTATTAAGCTGAATAAGATGCTCTTCTTATCCTAGCAGGTACACGGTTATGGGTTAAAGCCCACAGCCTTTGCTCTTGAAGCCTATGGCTCTATAGAACTCTCCCTGCCACAATTATTGAGCATTTCATCTCCCTGGTGGGTACTTGAGTTCTGGCTGCAGTAACCTGTCTTTTCTGAATCGGACCTGGCTTGGCTGAGTATATCCAGTGGTACTGACACAGCTCATTACAGACTAGAGCATCTAACTCCTGATCCAGGTTACTCCCCTCTGGTACGGGGTGTGGGTGAGCCAAGCTCTCTGAGATATGTGCTCTAATTTCTCACCAGGACTGTTACACAACCTACTTTTAACAGACTGTGTTTAAAGAGCAAGCAAATAGTATAATGGTATTGGCCTTTCTTAATACATGGCATCTAATGAAGCATTCTGCTTTTATTAATGTATATATAGGGTAGGAGGCTGTGTTAGTCTAAGAAATATATATATATTTTTAAACGTAATGCATATATTGCTGCAGTTATCTAACTGTGCGCCCTAATTCCCAGAACTCAAACTTTGCCTATTTTACTAGAAGGTTCCTAATAAAAATGTATTTTTTTCCTAAGTGATCATTTACATTTTTTGAGCGACACCAATTTATTAGCTGGGTTTTTTATTTTGCGTAATTAAATCCCATCCCTACAGCTTTGAGAGCGCAAAGGATGTTATTCCATGCGCTCTGTCTCTTCAAATGACAACTATTTGCTTTGTACCATGGAGTAGAGGTTCCCAAACTAGGGGCCCGATTCATCATGGATTGCATTTGCAACAGTGTACGCTGATCGGTGATGGTGCATACTGCGCATGCACCACAGTGCGCAGGTTAGGATTGCGATCATGTACGCAAATACAAGGCCATCGCAGAGTGAATGGCGATACATCAGCGTTTGGGGGTGGTGATGAGGGAGTGGTCGGTGAAACGCAGGTGTGCCTGTCTGTGCATAAATTAGCCACTGTAACGGCATACACAGCCTGAGTACTCACTGCGTGCAACGAGGTTAGCAATTTCTGAGACAGGTCAGACCGGCTGTAATTGTGCGTGAGGGTCCGATGTTACCGATGTATACGCAGAATTGCGAGGTCTTACGGATGGGAGAAAACGGTAGTGGGCGTCTCTTTGCTGGGTGAGCAGTTGCAAACATTAGCATAATTAAGTAGCAGAACCGCGTGCGTAATCACAGCTGCGATCGCAATAGTGATCCGTAATCAATCAGGCCCTAGGTCCTCAAGGCACCCCAACAGTCCAGGTTTTAACGATATCCACGCTTGACCACATTAGTACCTCTGTCAAATTGATTTAACCACCTGTGCCCAACCATGGATATCTCTAAAACCTGAGCTGTTATAGATCCTTGAGGACTGCTTTTGGGAACCTCTGCCATGGAGAATAGAAAACCACAGCAAGCATACAAAACTATTTCACACAACAATACCTATGGATGTGGTCATAAAATCAGCCAGGGCCACCTGGGAAAAACAGTGCGGTTTGGAATAGGGACTATGGCACACTAAGTTCTGCTATACGTAATATGCTATTGCTGAGAAACACTATACAGCCATCCACAGACATACGTAATATACACTTACAGGTAGATCTCCATAACAATATGTTGTGTGATGCGTGTTATCAGTACCTGCTAACGCAGCGTTGCTAGGAGCTGGGCTGAGTGTGGTTCTTGATGACACTGCCGATACGGATAACGAGACGCATTTACTGCTCCCCAGGGACTTTACATGGCTGGTGCTAGGCGTAGCAGCGTGTTGCTGGACATAAACTTTACTTGATGATGCAGCGGGGGATGCAGAGCTGCTGGTCCCTTCTGCCGCCTGTACAGAATGAAGAAGTGATGAAAAGATAAAGAGCAGCTCTCGAAAACAAAATGGAATCCAGCGATAGCCAAATTGGGGTATAGAGGGGGAAGGAGCCTGAGCTTTCATGTGGCCAGGCACATCCCTACTATACCCCAGGGTTCTAAACGGATGAACACTCATATAGGATTTACTAAAGAAATTATAAAGAATGAACAAAAACCTAACATTGTTTTAACATGGTGATGTAATAACGAGGGATGAAAGCTTCTACAGGCTGAGGAAAGTGCAGGTCCACGGCACAAACCTATAACATTCCTATACTGTATAGTACTTATGTTCATTCACATTCAGCTCCTAGAGAAGAACGTCCACCACATAGGGGTTCCGTTACGGCTCATAAAATTGTATGTATGCATAAAACATCTATTTTCATACTAAGATTTATTATAAGCGTTTCATTTTATTATCATCCAGGTAAAACAGATTTCTATACATGAGAGTGATCGGATCTGAAAGTAATTAAAAGTAGAATGGTGCTACTGGCAGAAAATGGAGCCATGAGCCCCCCTATACTGTAAAATCATGTGCAGATGGTTCTGCTTGGAAACTCCAGGGGGTTTATTTACTAAATGTCGGGTTCCAATACCCAGCGCTTCCGATAGTGATTATGCCTGAAATGTAAAAGGGCAACGATTTTACTAGACAAACACCCTAGTAAAAGCATTCCACTTTTTTAATTTCGGGAAGAAACACGATCAGATGTGCTGGGTTATTACTGATATCTGGTTCCCCCCATTATTTCTTGGATTATTATTTTGTACTTTGTTCCCCTCTAATTGTGTGTATATTTCTGCTCCTTCAACAGTTATATGCATTATTGGTGCAAGTATACAGCCTGGCAGTCGTGCAAGACCAGTAGTCGCCGTCACCAGGCTCTGTAGGCACTAACAAAAAGGAAAGCCCCTCACTCTCCTCTTCATTGCTCACCAGGCAGCCAATTGCTGAAAGTGTAGGCGAGAGAGTTACCCTATGCCCTATAGTGGCTCGGCACGTGCATTATGAAGCAGAAGAGAGGAGTAAGCACATCCCATAGAGTGACAACACATCTCAATCTATGTTATTTCTTGCAACAGCCAACATGAATGTTGTAACCGGTGGAATGTAAGTTCAATGGATACAAAAGGTTAATGAGACCACTCAAAACAGTTGTTCCAATTAAAGGTTATTTATTATGAAAAGGTTTATCCAAAGAACTAACATTCCACTGGTTATAGATGTGTACTATGGCAAACAAACAGTCCTCCCACAGGAAAAATAAATGTATCAAAAGGTTTCAAAACAAATGGTAACTATTCAGTTCATATAGGAAACAACAAAAATGAGACGATTCATTTGCCTTTCCAAGCATTTCTAGAAGTGCACAATGACAAGTCATAGCATATTAATGAAGACAGCAGCACACCTGTACCGTACCTGTAGAGCAGGTCCATTTGCAGGCACAGATGGTAGTGATGTACTGGCAGCTGTTATAACACCCCCTGCAACCCTTACTAGTGTGGTACCAGGCTTCTGTGCCTGAGATGTTGCTGGTATAGACTTCAGTACATTGTCAGATAATTTTACTAATCCAGCCGAACTGCTGTTTGCCTAAAACATGAATTTAACCAAAAGAAACAAAAAAAAAAAAAAAAGAATTGTGATTAGGATACACTGTAAGCTGAAATCAGTCTATAGAGGGTTAGAAGAGATTAATGCTGAAAATACTGGTATAAACAGACACAACATAGTTTATTATGATACACATTTTAGTATATACCTTAGCCCTTCAAACAAATATAAAATGTAAATCAAACTTTCATAAATTATGTTTCCATACATACAGATCATCTGCTTCATTTCTCACTTCCTCCCTCACAGCTGCCTTATGGGGCATACACACTGGACGATTCGCTCCCGGCAGGGGTGTGCTCAATGTCGTTAACGACATTGGCCACACACATGAACGATATCATGAACGACATTGAGCACACACACTGAACGATATCATGAACGACATTGAGCACACACTGAACGATATCATGAACGACATTGAGCACACACACTGAACGATATCATGAACGACATTGAGCACACACACTGAACGATATCATGAACGACATTGAGCACACACACTGAACGATATCATGAACGACATTGAGCACACACACTGAACGATATCATGAACGACATTGAGCACACACACTGAACGATATCATGAACGACACTGGCCACACACTGAACGATATCATGAACGACATTGAGCACACACACTGAACGATATCATGAACGATATTGAGCACACACACTGAACGATATCATGAACGACATTGAGCACACACACTGAATGATATCATGAACGATATCGTTCAGTTGCTACCCTCCCTCATCCCGGAGCATGCAGCAGCCTGACAATATCGTCAGGTTGGCCTGCATGTTCGGGCGATGAACGACAAAGACCAACGACCTGCGGGAGCGCGCATCGTTGGTCGTTATCGTTTTAGCATACACGCTGGCCGATATAGTGAACGACTGAACAAGAACTACATCGTTATCGTTCAGTCGTCCAAAATTTCGGCAAGTGTGTACGCACCAGACAAAGGCCCTGATTCAGAGCCGGACGCAAGTGGCTGCTCGTTCGCTCCGAGCGATGTTTGCCCAACTGCGCATGCGTACGGATCGTAATACGCATGCGCGAACCACTCAGTGTGGCCGAAATTCATGTGCTCGAAAAAATAGCGAATGCCTGATAATTTGAGTGACAGAAAGAGGCGTATGTGGGTGGTAACAGGGGAAGGTGCTTGAAAACGGGGAGTGGAGATCCGATCGCAGGCGTGCTTAAAGGTCAAAACGGGCGTTTTATGGGTGTGCATATTTAAAACAGCAGCGTCATTGACCACGTCACTGGGTTATTTTATAGCCCGAACTGCTCGCAAAATTGTGGTAGCAAAAACCAACCACAAGAATAGCGAGCAGCTCATACCCTGGTCGATGTACTCGACTAATCTAATAAATAGCGGACATGACGTAGGATGCGAGTGGACAGGGGGCGTAGTTTCCCAAACAACGACCGCAAGTTTTGTACGCTCGTTCAGACCTAGAGGCGTGAACAGACCGCAAACAGCGAACGGTTCATTTGAATAGCCACCCCTATTTTCTTGACGAGCGAGCGCAAATAGCGTCCGGCTCTGAATCAGGCCCAAAGTCCACTGAACACCCAAGGGTGGTTCTAACATGTATAGTACCACCCAGCAACGGGACCACCCAGCCCCCTTCCATGACAAAGCAGCTTGTTCTATAATCTTTCCAAAATACACGACTGGCTATTTCTATTGTTAAAGATAGAGGGTAAAAAAAACAAGAGATATGGTAAGAACTTACCTTTGTTATCTCTGTTTCTACGAAGTCCATAGGGTCCACAGGGTTGACCTTGGGGGTATAGGTTGGGAACCAAATCCGGGCACCACGCAGTTAAAGCTTTTAGCTCCCAGGATGCACTTGGGTCCACTCTCCCTATAACCCCACCCCCAGCCAGAGGCACCTCAGTTTGTAAGTAGCCAAAGGCCGGAGGAGGAGAAAAAAAAAAAGAGAGAAAACTGGAACACTCGATAACCATACTCATAGAAATGGGAGACGGAAAACCGGTGACCAGTCACACAGCCCATTTGAAGCCAGGTGCGTCAGGGCGGGCGCCCTGTGGACCCTATGGACTTCGCAGAAACAGAGATAACAAAGGTAAGTTCTTACCATATCTCTTGTTTTCTACTTCAGGGTCCATAGGGGGTCCACAGGGTTGACCTTGGGGATGTCCCAAAGCAGTTCAACCAAGGGAGGGGACGCTCCTGTGCTGAGAGGAGAATCCGCCGCCAAAAAGGAAGCATCCTGAGAGGCAAAGGAAAACAATGCCTAGAACCTTAAAAAGGTGTTGACAGAAGACCACGTGGCCACCTAGCAAGGCAAAACAGCCAAGGCGCCACAGCGAGCCACCCACATGGCCCGAGAAAAAACAAGCAGCAACAACAGAAAGGCCTACCCATGGGTAGGCCCCTGAAGAAGACATACGAGGCCGTCCAGCCAACATATGGCCATAGGCCGGCCATCCTTTCCTGTTAAAACCAGAAATCTCAGACCACCAATAAGGAGTCCGATTTCCGTCAGGAACTTGAATGGATCACATAAATCCACAGAGGCCGGACCTCAGTCAATGAGGCCACACCAGCCGAGAGGACTGGGGACTGAATGGCCGCACCATAAGTTCCAGAATAATATGGAACCTGAAAATCACTAAGAAGAAACACAGGGTGAGAGCAACTCACACCCTGACAAGATGCCCTCCAGAAGAGGGAGCCACATGAGAACGCTCCCAATTCCGACACTCACCTGGTTGATATAAACTCCCTGATAGAAAGAGAGAAAGCCAAAGCAATAGACCATGTAATGGCTATCACAACCAGCGGTTCCATTAACTTTCCCCGGAGTTAACGAAGAACCACTCCTAACTCCCAAGGAGTCCCTAGGGAGGACAAATGGAGGCATAATCCAGAAAACACTCCAAAGGATGAACTGGATATCAGAGCGGAGCAATTCCATAACCTAATCATACTGACAGTGTAGAGATCTGCACTGTCAGGAAGGCCAGGCCGAGGGTGAAACCCAAGCCAGCCGGAAGGAATGCCAGAATATCTGGAAATCCTGGACACCAGAGGATCGTATCGATAGGTATAATACCGTAAGAATTATGGCTGCCACAGTTTGTGGTAGGTCCCAGCAAAAGCTGATCCATGTGCTCCAATCATTCCAACGATGACAAAGCCATGGAAGCCGTAAAGACCACTGTAGGGACGTAGTCACAGACAAACGACCCAGGTCCAAGGCAAACCCCAGGACCCTGAGACAACAGGTCTGGGTAGTGAAGCATCAGGAATGGAGTATCGATGGAGAGACTCCGAAAAACCAAGTACCCCTGACATCTGGGGCAATCAGGAGCCACCAGCAGGAAAGCATCTCTGTCTCGATTGAAACACTTCCCTCGAGGAAGAATGGAGACTGGAGAACACAGGTACGCAAATTGGAAGAACCCCTTCACCGACAAAGAGTCACTGAAGGTTGCTTCAGAATCCCCAGAGTTGGACTGTAACACCATAGTGTGATAGAGTCAGAAGGCCATGAGTGTCACCTCAGGAGGGCCCCCCCCCCCTGCTCACCTCTCTTGGGGAAGAGACTAGTCCCCGGGATGCACGTCGTAACGGCTGAGGACTCCCGCTTCCCAATGGAGAGCACCTGAAATGAACACTGTCGAGATGGTCGGGAGGAGACCCTCAGACAATGTCCGAATGTATGACATACCTGACATTGCCACCCAACGAACAGTATTGCTAAAAAGGAAGCCACTGTTCTGACCCTGTCGGACTGAACTTTTTCAGGTTCACCGAGAAACAAGGGCTATGCCAGAGTGAAGGCCCAAGACAGGCTAAAGTTCCAACAAGTTAATTGACAGGGTGGAATCGACAGACATCCAATTGCACTGAAATGGATGCGAACCAGACACTGTCCTTAGCAAAGAATACCCTGGACGAGATGGTCATAGTCACCCGAAAAGGGACAGACTTGCCTCCGGGGAGAGCAGCATCATTTGAACAGTGATCAGACAGAAAAAAACTTGTTCCATCTGGAGATAAGCCAATTATGGAAAGGCCTGGAATGGAACCATGCCCATTCCACCCTTCCAAAGGCAGACACTGAATAGTGGACCATGCATCCCAGAGTGCAAAGACATATGTCGACTGCGCAGACATCCATGTACTCCTAATGGAAGAGTGGAGATGCCGTCTTACGCCAGAAGAATTCTCAGATTCTGAGAATCCAGCAGGGCTCCTAGGTGAAGAATACCCAGAGAGGCATGCAGGGAGGACTTTTTCCCCATTGATTAAACTTCTGCACCCTGAAGAAGCCACAGTCAACCTGACCCGGCTGTAAAATACCCCGGTGATCCTGCTAAGAGCAGGAGGCCATCCAGGTACAGGAGCATTGGGATATACTGAACAGAAGAACTGTCAGAAAATCCAAAACGCTGGTAAACCCCTGTGGGGCTGAGAACAGTCCCAACAGGCAGAGCCCGAAAACCGTAAGTGCTGTGATACAGCAAACCTCAGTCCATGCTGAGGCAAGGTCTCTGTAAGTGCCCGTTCGGGTCCGAATAAGGGCCTGCGTATCATCACATGGAAATAGGCCGCCTGAGCAAAGAGAGGGCGTACCCTCCTACCCACGTAGCCGCGGAAACTAGACACTAGTACCGGGCGAACTGAGAAAATCGCCATCTCCCAGTGGTAGGCCTGTCTTGTCATGCTGACGATATATCCGTAGGTTCAGAAGCAGGATCGGCTGGCAGTCCAGGCCTGCTCGGTTGAAGAAACAGACCTTTAGGCTGACCCAGAGGACAAAAAGACTTAATAGACTTAGTCTGAGGCCCTGTAGTGGGCATAGCTGAAGGCGGGAAATTTGTACTGCCACTGTCAAGGTCAGGACCCAACAAGATCTACCCTATAGATGGTATCTGCACCTCTGCATTCCCAGAGCGCAGCCATAGGGTATTACGGAGGATACCGTCGCAGCCGGAACTCTGAAAGTTAGGAGACTGGTATCCAATATAGGCATGTCCACCTATGACAACTGCATATATTACATGAGCGACCAAATACATTTGAACCCCAGACGTGTTGGTGGGGAAAAAACATTACAAATGCATCAGCTCAGTATGCAATAGTATTAACCAACCATGCTATAGCCATGGTAGGATGGGTAACAACCCCTGAAAGCGAGTATACTGATTTCAGGCAGAGTTACCACCTATGGATCAGAAGAATCCGACCACGCAGGAATGGGATGCATAGTCACGTCTGTAATCTGACGAGTAACACGCCCATCCACCCCATGAGGGGCTCGTGATGACCCTCAGGGAATTTGGGACAGGAGGCCAAACACTGTTGTAATACCTCATAACTGACAACAGCCAGAGTCCCGCCATGCAATCCCCCCGCTAGTCAGCAACAGGGAACCAGAAGGCACGCAATACTGAGGGTGTATGATACAGGTACAGGTCAACATTCACTCTAACCAGAATGGACCTGCCACCAGCCCAAAGCAGGGATAATAATACTTGAAATAGGCTTCCCCCCGTGTAAGAGGAAAAGAGCCCAAAACAGTATCCAGTTCACGCAGAGCCAACTGGGAAGTAACCACAGGGCGTCAACCACGCCAATTTGCGTTTTGTAGAAAACGACATCCACCCAGGGTGGCCGTGGAAATCCCTGCAAGGGGAATGACAGACTATGGTGGCACCAGGGGGATTTCATATACTGCGAAAAACCCCTGCAGGGAGCAGTAGTCTGTGTCACAGGGGAAGAGTGCAAGAAACTGCGAGATACCCTGAGATGAAAAGGGCATTATGGTGAAGTAACCCCCAGGTGAGGTACAACAATGGGGCCCACCCGGCGATCCGCAATTGAGAGGATCCCGAGAAAACAAATCTCCCAAGGGGGTCGTGAAAGGGGCCGGCACCAGATGACGCCACACACAGAACCCTTTATGAAACAAATCCTCCGCACTAACACCTGCAGCACATGACTTGCAGGATAGCAAAAATGGGTGCAGTATAACGCTCTATCTCCTGGTCAAACATATCTGACCAATCTTGGCGGAAATATCAAGCAGTGCTATACTGGTCCTGACTGATGCTAAAATTAGCCGCAGGGACCCATTTTCAGCGTATGCAACACACAGTTCCAACGAAAATGTGGCAACGTGCAGCACGCAACAGTATGTGACAAACCTCACAAATATCAACGAGTATATAAATGTGAGGTCTCAGTTCCACCCTAAGTACAGCTGTATTAGGGCAGATAAGGAAAAGGGATAGATATACACTGACAGGTGAGAGAATTAAATACAGACAGTCAGCACTAGCATAAGTCACATACCATGCAGATATATACATATATACATAAACATGTCATATAATATACTGCACTATTACACTGCATTCAACTTACCCAGATTCAGTGTCTGGGAAGGCTACAGCGCTGTGTACACTGACCTGATGGTGAGGTACGCAGGGGGGACTGGACTCACTGCCATCTCCGGAGCTCTGCTGCTGCACCACAAGAAAATGGACGCTGGAGACCTCAGAAGAAGCGTGGCCCGCGGAGGAAGCAGCTCAGCGACGCCAGACTATACATACTGAAAGGCGCGCTGAGCTGAGGGGAGGAGCCGCTGTAACAGGGAAAGCTTCCTCCCCCTGGCCGGCTATTAACCTCCCGGGACGCCGGCTCCCAGCGCCGATCAGTAAGTCCCTGGTGGTCTAGTGGACACACGGGGTATGGGGGGCCCGCCGCCACTGCCGGCGCCTCCGGTCTGTCCCCGGAGACCGGAGGCACAGGACTGCATATTAAATGCGCGGATCACCGCAAGCGGTGATCCGCGACCTTACCTGCTCCCCGTAGATCCGGCAGCAGTCCTGGGTGCCCGCAGAGTCCGGCTAGTACAGACTCTGGGGTCCCGCTGAGATCACCAGATCTGTACTGGCGTCTCAGCGCCGGCGGGGTGACGGAGCGGCAGCTTAGACGTCCTATGGACAGTCCGACGCTGCCGCTCTGAAAGTCCAAAGTAAAAATAAAAAAACTCTGTACTTAGAAAAAATAAAGCTTAGGGGCTGTTAATCAGCTCCCCACTGCACTAAACGGTGACCCGACTCCGGCCGGGCACAACTTAAACTGAGGTGCCTCTGGCTGGGGGTGGGGTTATAGGGAGAGTGGACCCAAGTGCATCCTGGGAGCTAAAAGCTTTAACTGCGTGGTGCCCGGATTTGGTTCCCAACCTATACCCCCAAGGTTAACCCTGTGGACCCCCTATGGACCCTGAAGTAGAATACATAAATAAACTATAAAAGTATGCAAAAGCAACATTTTATGAAAATAGGGATTAAAATACTTTGCATTATTCTTTATAATACATTAATAGCTATTGTCATAGAAATGTAAACTCCACTTTGAGATCTAATCAGAACACAAATCAGAGTTCAGTGCCCTTCATACAATTAGCCTGTGGCGTAATTGTGGTCACAGAACACTTGCACAACATCTGCTATACAGTACTTATATATTGCAATACAAAGTACAGTACATTTTCCCTAAAATAATAAAAGTCTGCACACAAGAACTTGCTATCAAGGTAGAGATATAATAATCTTGGATAACAAAAGCTTATCATTAGTACTACACAGTCAGCAGTTGAGTAGATGTATTGTACTAAATAGGCCATAAGCGGAGACCAACCTTTACCTGTGCAATTATAGCACTTTTCTGTCCTGCAGTTACTTTCAATGTTGGTTGTCCCTGCGCAGTGGCTCCGGCGCTGCCCTGAGCTGCCACGTTAGTGGTGGCTGGTTTCCCAGATGTCTGTGGTGATGGCTGTCCAACTAAAAATGTGCCCTGTAAAATAAACATCAAAACAAATATGCTAGATAAAACAGATATACGCAATTGTATATACTATTTTTTTTAGGTTTCCCTTTGTATGTTTCTACCATAATTATTATTATTATCATCATCCTTTATTTATATGGCGCCACAAGTGTTCCGCAGCGCCTTACATAGTACATAACATAATACGTGAACAAGAAACAAGTAACTTACAGTACATTACAGTGCAGGACAAGGACACGATTTATATACATTGCTGCAATAGTGATTAAAGCACTCACAATAAGCAGCAGGAAGTTGGCGGTCCCGTGTTAGGTGCCCTTATGGGGAGTAAGGAGTAGAAGAAAATGTAAGAAGAAGCACATGAGGGAAGAGGGTCCTGCTTGTGAGAGCTTACATTCTTTTTTTCACATTAAGGCATGACCATAGAAATATACTTGTTATTGGGCTTTACCTAGTGTTGGATGATGCAAGTAAGTCTGCTTGTGGAGATCAGCATTAAGCACAATTCCATTAGTCATTAGCTTCTCACATTAATATAGCTTGGGATATAGCCTACGGCACAGGGATATAGCCTATGACACCTCTGAGAGACAGGTGTGATGATACCCAAGGGGGCAAGCAAAGAGCTGACAAGCAGCATTTTTCAACTGGCCAACATCATCATCCGGCTCGGTCAGCGGTTTTCTTTTCCAGGGTTTGGAATTGGAAAGCGAACTTCCTCAGCCGCCAGGATGTACATGCCGGTGTATGGGCTTTTCACCCAGATGTTTTTCAGCTCCAGGTTCTTTAATGGGGCTTGCCGAACTTCACCTTCTCAGCACTTCCATAGGTGGCACTGGTCTTTGGTGCTTTGGGCTCTTCAGTCGTTGTCCTTTGAGCCTTTGCCCTCGGTGTACATTTACAGTTAGTTTACATGGAAGTTGATCTTCCTGCCGGCTATTGCGTCGACTTGGGCGCACTATTCTGTCGCAACCCATGTCTGAGTTTTTCACTTGGGCCGGGTCGTCCTTCGAAGTCGCTTAGGCTACCTTCCCAAGGTAGTCTCTAGGTTTCTCATCACTCTGAAAATCGGAGTCCCTTTTTTTGGGTAAAAGGAAGAACTATCAATTGGTTCTAATTCAGGCGCTGCATAGGGTAGTGTTTCTAAAGCTGCTGTAATAGATGAGGCTAGTCAACCTTGATCTATTATTAAAAATATTTTTTTTATCACACAAATCCATTCCATCTTATATATGCATTTTTGATATGTTAAATTATAGCGCTGTTTATTTTATCAGTTTTTTTTAGGCACCTGATTGTTTTACAGAGGAGACCTCTTTGGACGTTGTGGAGGTCCTCCGGTCCTTGGTGCATGGCACATCCTCTCTCTTACTGGGATAGATCTGGGACGTCCCATGGTAATGCCTGTGTCCCCCTATGGCATGAAGAATAAAAGGAGATTTATGGTTATATCTAGTTAAATACTTTTCTTCGGAATCCATAGGGGACACAGGGCACCCACACTGACGCACCGGGTATGCAGGGTTTTTACTCTGCTTCCAGTCCTCGTTTTGGCGTTTCTGAGTGTTGGGACCTGTGTGTATGTGTTGCTTCTCCTTCTCCCTCCTGCATTGGGATTGCTAACTAAACTGGCCTACCTGGGGATGGGGGTGGGGTATAGCAGAGGAGACAGGGCTGCTTAGAGAAAAAAGGTTTAACTCGTTGGTGCCCGGACTCCTCCTGCTCCAGCCTATACCCATGGTAATGCCTGTTTCCTCTATGGCATGAAGAAGGGATTTTATATATTATATATTCCACTTTGACAGGAACAAATACGCACAGAGGATTTTTAAGACACTGTCCTTTAATACTTTGCGCCATCAATGATGTACATACCTGAGGAGTCTGTTTCAGAATATAGGATGTGTAGGTGAGGTGTTGGGGCAACCCAGTACTAGCACTTGCTGCACCGGAGCTCCCACTTGTGGACACCCCTGATTGGAGATCTGAAATAAATGATGAGTATTATTCACTATTCTGCAAATAAAATACAAACAGCAGATGTAAATAAAGTACACCTTACATCAGTCATCGTACTGTATAACAAGATTATATGAGGGTGGGCCCATCACTGTTTATAAACAAATACTCGCATATGAAAATAGGGGATGCGGGCAATATCCCTACCGCGGGGATTCCGGCATCGGAATCCCAACACTTGTCAGAATCCCGGCGCTGGCATCCTGACTGCCGGAACCCCGAAGGTTAGTGGGGTTGGGGGGAGGGTTAGGTCTAGGGTGCGGGGAAGTTAGGTTTAAGCACCGGGGAGGGAGGGTTAGGGTAGGGAGAGGGGGAGGGTTAGATTACTGACAAGTGTCAGTATTCTAACCAATCGGGATGCCAGTGTCGGGATTCTGACCGCCGGGATCCCGAGCGTCAGCATCCTGTACCCATCCCAAAGACAGGAATTCCTACTTAACCTCTCCTTTCACTCATTAATCAGCTATTTTATTTTTTAAAGGAGCACAGCGACCCGATAGGGTTTCTATTCATTATATCGCTTTCATATATTTTGCTCTTTAAATCTTTGTTGAACGATCTATAACTAAAACAAATTTGGAAATGAGAGACATTCCATGAAAAGAAAGCAATTGCAATGACATGGAAAACAATTTGTTGCCCTTCCAAGGATAAAAACAGGATTTTGGTACTTACCGATAAATCCCTTTCTCCGATTCCACAGGGGACACTGGAGCTCAAGACAGTGGGGTATAGACGGTGGTAGAGTAGAGCCTGGCACTTTAAATAATTAAGAAGTGTGACTGGCTCCTCCCCCTCTATGCCCCATCAGCCCCAGTTTAAGAAACTGAGCCCAAGAGGAGACGGAGGACAACAGGAAAAAAATGAGAAGGAGAAGACCACAGAACAGACAAAACCGGCTGAAGGAGAATAGAAGAAACCACTGCAGGGAACACATGCAGTCACACAACCATATAATGAGCCAACAAAACGGCAGGAATACAGCACTGGGCGGGCGTCTATCGTCCCCTGTGGAATCGGAGAAAGGGATTTATCGGTAAGTACCAAAATCCTGTTTTCTCCTTCATCCACTAGGGGACACTGGAGCTCAAGACAGTGGGGACGTCCCAAAGCCAACCTCCTGGGTGGGAAGTGCTGAGAACTTGCCGTAACCCGCGGCCAACCGTAACAGGGACCGCCAAGAACCTTAGGCCCAATTGAAAGGCAAAAGCTGTATCTAGTGGACAACAAAGATTAGAATCGTCAGAACACCGTAATCACAGCTGAAAACAAACCGACCCAGACCCTTGGGAGCAGTGAGTCCCAACATGAGTCCATAGGAAAAAGGGGCGGTAATCCAAGAATAAAACTCCACAAAACTGTAGTAGAGTTTAAAACAGGAAGGTGCAACAGTCGCAGACTGTAGAATACCAGCACTGCTGAACATAAATTATATCGACATATGTAGAATTATACAGATAACTGATGCAGATCCCGTCCACAAACTTCTTTAACAAAGAGTATATCTGAAGGCCAGAGGCATATATCGAACTGTCGTCCAGGACCAGTCCTGAGGTCTAACTCAACCAGCGGAAGGGCTAAAACATAGAAGTCACCAACCAGTGGAGATTCTACTGCCAAGTGGCAGGGATGGCATAGAGAAGATTGAGACAACAATTCTTTACAGAGGGTCAGACAACAGGACAACCCAGTCTGGAACAGAGGGATAAAACCGCAACTGGAACCCTTCCATGTATTCAGGCGAAGACCAGCTTCCCCTTCACCTGGAAAAAAAAAACAAAAAACAAAACAATCAACCTACGCCAACAGCGGAAGAGAAAACCACAAATGGACGACTTCCAACGTAATGGAAGCGTGTAGACAGTAGCAGCTTCTGGCCCGTAATAGTATGAAAACAACTGGGATACCTTAGCTGCTGAAAATCATGGATGCAACAGCCACCCCGGGAAAGCGAGACACCAAATAGGGAAGCATCCTATATAGTGAGGCTAGAGCCCTAGGTCAACATGAAAGTACCCGTCAGTGTAATAAAAGTATCAACAGATACTGAACAGAAAAAAACAAACAAGGCCTCTTGTGTATAATATTTCTGTTATAGGAACAGGACCTGTGACTGACGTACGTAATGTAAACCTGTGCACTAGCCTGAAAATGCACCGCAACCCAGAAAATAGCATATCACTAATCTCTATGCTGGATGGACCCACACACCAGGAAGGCTCTAAGGTGTAGAGCCAACTAACGTGAACAGGTACCATAAGGGGGCGAATGTCTGCCAGGACAGCAGCTAGGGTGCAGAAGGGAGGATAACTGATGTGTAATGTCAGGTTGCAGTATCAGGAGCCTCTTCCGGAGGATTAGGGGGTGAGCCTGCTCACCTGTGAGTGACCAGAAGCCCTCTGGATGCTACGTAGAATGTCACAACAACCCATCCGGTATAAAGAGTAACATCGGTGGTCAAAGACCCAATGCTCTATAGCTTGGACTTCAGTCTGGAGATATTGTCGTAGAAAATACTGTAGAAACTAGCAGAATTGTTAGTGGAGACATGTAGGTCATACAACAGGACTACCTTCAATGACTTTATCTGAGAGTGTTCCAGTAGAGATGTGTATTCATATAGAGAATGCACATATACCCCAAACACCCTGCTAGTGTAAGTATCATTACATTAACACTTATAATGGGGAAGTGCATATAGCCAAAGAGGCAGAATCACCAGATAGCGTAAGATATTAACTAAGACCCTCTGCATGTATACATAGAATTTCCATGGATCCCCACAAGTGACCCTTGACATTGAAAGTGGTCACATACCAATATAAAATACAATACTTATATTGCTGAGTAGGAACCTCTTGGTGGATATTTAGACTGCGACAAGTCAATATTATGGAGTACCTGAATATACTGTATATACACTGAGAAGATACACAAATATAGAATGTTCGTTATCCCAATTAAAGAAGGAAGGGATATACCTTTATTCATAACCCCAATTAGGGCTGTAAGCAGGTTTTCCCAAATATTACAAATTTGCATATGAAGAGTGGGATACACAGCCTTACATACAGACATATACATAGTTGCATAAGAAGTCAATCTCTGAGAAGAGTCAGTATGTCTTATAAGTACCAGGCGCAGACCAAGTGCGCCACTAGAGATATTTACTGCAGTTTTAAATAATAATAGGCCCCTTGCAGACAGGCGCTGCAATATTGCAGAGCGCTAGATACAGCGGCTTATATGCCAAGTATTAACGGATGGGGACAGAACTACACTAGCGTCCAAGGATGCTAGGCGATAGCCCAGACCTAAGAGTCATGAACAGCCTGAGCTGGACCTAGACATGAGTGCCCCGGGAGCACCTATGTATAAGTTTATATACATGTGTGGACATACAAGACCACCACATGTATGTGGTACTTGTAGTGGTGTTGGGGAATTGTGTCTGTCACAATGTAAGCTGCAGAATATGGCTATTCCATAGAGCCACCTAATCTATTGTACTCTGGACATAAAACCCAGCTTACAAATTAGTTTACATGCTGCCGAAGCTTGCACACTATATATATATATATATATAATCTTATGCATAGCCTACAGCTCCTGGAATACCGGGTGGCTTCCCCTCCGAGGATTAACAAGGTCTGACCCCGACATACACACATGCATTTGTAATGCAGAAGTGTGTAACCTAATCCACACACTAATTTGTACTATCCCTTAAAGTGAGCTATGTATATAGCTTAGTAGTAGAAAATGGCGGACTGTTGCGAGTACTCTCCTTGGGAAAACACACCCCCAGCCCCTTCAGAAAATATCAGCTTAGGGAGCTGTGCTTCAGTGAAATAAATGTGCAAGTGGGGCGCACTGCACAACACTCTGTTCTTCCGAGATAAGAAAATGGGCTTGTTCATGGTGAGTCCGTAGGCTACCTGTTTACTGACAGAGCCCTCATATTAAACTAGAAAACTGTGCAGTGGGTAGCGCTGCAGCGCCAGACCCCAACCCACTCTGGTTATAGGAGAAGTCAGTTAGCACAACGCTAGAGATGTGGGTGTCCCAGCATTTAATTCTGGACAACAGGGATGGCCAGCACATTTGGGGAGCTCTCATTCCCGAATAGGGTAGATCCGGGAGTACCGTCACAATTATTGTATGTGCTGCCGAAGCGAGCACATAAGATATAATTACCTACACATAGATATGCGTACTCCCAATGCAATTTACTCCCAAGGTAAATTGAAATTATTGGAAGTTAACTCCGTATCTGGATATTTATTTTGAGATATGGATTATTGGCACAACTGCACTAAAAACAAAACCAGTGCAGGCCAGAGCGACCAGCTCTGTACAGCAGGTCACTATTATGCTATGGAAGAGATGTAACCCTAACCCAGCTAACCTCCTTTCAACGCTGGAGGCATTACGTTATGGAAGAGTATAAAACCCCTTCCGTTGCCGTACCTGGAAGTGACGTGAGTGAGGGCGGAAGTGGAGGTTTCTGCCCACACTTTCCAGGAAATAAAGACGGCCCCTTGCGGGCTCGCTCCGCACGCCACGCTTCAGGTACGGTGACTCGCCACAAGATTATATTGCCCATTCAATGGTATGGAATGACGTTGGACACTGGCTGATGACGTCATCATACAGAAATGGAAGGGATCTCTCTCATTCCATTTCGGAAGTAGTCATCAGCTAGAGGGAAGTCAGCGAGCCCTACACTGCCCGCTGACTCCAATAGTGGGTGTGCATTATCTGTCAACCTTGCGCTAAGCTGTGTACTGTCTTACTTAATGTAGGAGACAGAACACCAGACACACATAATGCTAACTTGCCCCGCCTAACGAAAGCTCAGCGCTCACAAACAGAGCGCAACAGGTCCGCTGGGGACTAAGGAGGATCCGCTACAGCCAACATCCTTCCCGACTACACAGCTGGGAAATTCCGGCTAATCTGCCTGAGCGCGCACCCGCACGCCTGCGGACTGGGCGCTATGGTGAGGAACTCCGCCCGATTCCGTGAGGGGTTATGCTGGAAAGAGCCCCCAAGCTTACTGCAAAGACAGCAGGAGGCCACCGAGGGAAAATTGCCCGGGCCCGCCGTTAAGCTCCGCCCCCATCGCCACATTAGTGGCGTTAAACCTCTGGGAGGCACACTGTGAAAATCACCCCCACACATGCTTAAAGGGGACTGGGACTCTCCTAGCGCGATGTAGGTGCTGCCTGACATGACCCCCAACGCGCCACTGCTGTGCAGTAGGGCGGGGTGGGGAGATATCCTCAAGCTAAACATGCATTTCCATCCCTCATTAATTAGGACGGGGAAACTGCCAGGGAGGACGCCTGAGGGGGGAGTGGGATTGTAAGAGCTAACGCCGATGCTTCCTTCATACAAGCACCGACGCAGCAACCCACAGCCGACAGCGCTGTGAATAACAGCCGCGCTCTCATGCGGCTCTAAGCATAAGCCGGCGCTGGTGCTTCGCTCATACAAGCACCAGCGCGGCAACGAGCAGCCGCGCTGAGCGGCTTCTTGTGCCCCGCCCCAGCCCCGTTATGTACTTATAAAATAGCGGGGCTTATGGTAGTAGCGGGACGTGGCATTCTCCCTCGCTGCATAGAGGAGGGAGGAGCAGGGGTTCTCAGTGACAGCCACGGCAGCATCGCGCTATCACCAACGCTGCCCTCTGTATAACACCGCACTGTAGAGGGGCCCACGCGGTATCCATCCCCTCATGAAATAGAAGGGGGAACAGTGGCTAGGGATAAGCCCAAGACCCGGACGCTGACTGCAGCGGCGGGTCTCATCAGCAGCTCCGACACTGCCAAGTTTACTGGCAGGGGGAAGGAGGCTGTATAACAGCCGCGCAGCACGCGCTGTCCCTGAGCCCAGCGTTTTGGCCCACCACTCCAGCTAGTCAGGAGTGGTGGGATATACTTACGAACTGCTGCGGCCGGGTTGCTGGGCTGGGGGGCAAATGAGGAAACCCGGACACGAACCGGTTTCAGTTGTGGCGGGTCCTCATGGAGTCCGATGACTCTGTTTAAGGTCCCCCCTCAGGGTCACCGGACACAGGCTGCAGTAGCCGTGTGGTGCCCTCCCGGCGGCTCCCATGTAGCAGGCAGACTGCCACAGTAAGCAGTCTGCCTGTCCTCACGTGTAAATATAAATTTAAAATAAACAAAATACTAAAGGGCTGGAGACAGCCCACAGTGCTACCGACTCTCTCGGGCACAATTTCTAAACTGGGGCTGATGGGACATAGAGGGGGAGGAGCCAGTCACACTTCTTAATTATTTAAAGTGCCAGGCTCTACTCTACCACCGTCTATACCCCACTGTCTTGAGCTCCAGTGTCCCCTAGTGGATGAAGGAGAAAGTAGGAATACCGCATTGGGATTAGGGGAGTAAATCTGTACCATTATGAACAGTGCTATAATTTTTCGAGTAGAACAAGGTGATCTGGATGTAACATCGTAAAAGTACTGGTTCTCTTTAACAAACCAAAAGTGAAGATGATCTCAAATGGCCAGCATTCTGGGCAATTCCTTAGTCCATATATACACACACATATTGATCATTTACAAAGAAACAAAGATTATTGGTACACCTGGAGGGCGGGTTTGATATCGTAAAGGCATAACTGCATGGAGTTTGTACATTCTCCCTGTGCCTCCGGGTGCTTTGGTTTTTCCCACCACCACAATAATATACTGGGAATTTAATTGGCTCCCAACAAAAATTAACCCTAGTGTGTATGTAATAGGGAATATAGATTATAAGCTCTACTGGGGCAGGGACCTGATGTGAATGGCCAAATACTCTCAGTAAAGCGCTGCGGAATATGTGTGCGCTATATAAATAACTGGTAATAAATAATAATAAAAATAGTAGGGATGGAACATTTTACTTACTTGCCGTATTTGCAGCCCTTAGTATTGCTCCCTGGGGTATAAGCAGCAGTTTTCCTTTGCCGGATGTACTCTTGCTGTTGGTAGTGAGGTATAGTTTGGTGCCAGGAGGTAGATTTGCCAGGTTACCTAGATTAGTTGATGGCAGCTGAAGCGTTGCCATAACTGTAAGAAAATAATAATAATAATAATCTCTGCACAGAAGCACCAGTTCCCCAGCTTCTATATACAGTCAGGTGCATAAATATTGGGACATTGACAGAATTTTCATATTTTGGCCTCTATTTACCACCACAGTGGCTTTGAAATGAAACAAACACGATGTGCTTTAACTGCAGACTTTCAGATTTAATTTGAGGGTAATTACATCCAAATCAGGTGAACGGTGTAGGAATTACAATGGTTTCTATATGTGCATCCCACTTTTTAAGGGGCCAAAAGTAATGGGACAAACTAAACAATCCTAAATCTAACTTTCACTTTTTAATACTTTGTTGCAAATCCTTTGCAGGCAATTACAGCCTGAAGTCTGGAATGCATAGATCACCAGACGCTGGGTTTCATCCCTGGTGATGCTCTGCCAGGCCTCTACTGCAAATGTCTTCAGTTCCTGCTTGTTCTTGGGGCATTTTCCCGTCAGTTTTGTTTTCATCAAGTGAAATGCATGCTCAATCGGATTCAGGTCAGGGGATTGACTTGGCCATTGCATAACATTCCACTTTTTAGCCTTAAAAAACTCTTTGGTTGCTTTTGCAGTATGCTTCGGGTCATTGTCCATCTGCACTGTGAAGCGCCGTCCAATGAGTTCTGAAGCATTTGACTGAATATGAGCATATGATATTGCCCGAAACACTTCAGAATTAATTCTGCTGCTATTGTCAGCAGTCACATCATCAATAAATACAAGGGACCCAGTTCCATTGGCAGCCATACATGCATACGCCATGACACTACCACCACCATGCTTCACTGATGAGGTGGTATGGTTTGGATCATGAGCAGTTCCTTTCCTTCTCCATACTCTTCTCTTCCCATCACTCTGGTACAAGTTGATCTTTGTCTCATCTGTCCATAGGATGTTGTTCCAGAACTGTAATGGCTTTTTTAGATGTTGTTTGGCAAACTCTAATCTGGTCTTCCTGTTTTTGTGGCTCACATCTTGTGGTGAACCCTCTATATTCACTCTTGTGAAGTCTTCTCTTGATTATTGACTTTGACACATACACATCTACCTCCTGGAGAGTGTTCTTGATTTGGCCAACTGTTGTGAAGGGGTTTTTCTTCACCAGGGAAATAATTCTTATGTCATCCACCACAGTTGTTTTCCATGGTCTTCCGGGTCTTTTGGTATTGCTGAGTTCTCCGGTGCGTTCTTTCTTTTTAAATGTTCCAAACAGTTGATTTGCCCACACCTAATGTTTTTGCTATCTCTCTGATGGGTTTTTTTGATTTTTCAGCCTAATGATGGCTTGCTTCACTGATAGTGAGAGCTCTTTGGATCTCATATAGAGAGTCGACAGCAACTGATTCCAAATGCAAATGTCACACCTAGAATCAACTCCAGACCTTTTACCTGCTTAATTGATAATGAAATAATGAGGGAATAGCCCACACCTGTCCATGAAATTGCTTTTGAGTTGATAGTCCCATTACTTTTGGCCCCTTAAAAAGTGGGAGGCACATATAGAAACCATTGTAATTCCTACACCGTTCACCTGATTTGGATGTACTTACCCTCAAATTAAATCTGAAAGTCTGCAGTTAAAGCACATCTTGTTTGTTTCATTTCAAAGCCATTGTGGTGGTGAATAGAGGCCAAAATATGAAAATTCTGTCAATGTCCCAATATTTATGCACCTGACTGTAAGTGACCCCAAGAGGAATGGTCTATAGACTGGCCTTAGTATTGATATGCCCTTTTCTATATGTCAAAATTAATGGAATAAAAAATGCTGTGTTCATACCAGAACCTTGGGATCCTGTTTTTGTGGTTATAGCAGATGCAACTTGTGCTTTGGATAAGTTCTGTGAAGACTGGGGTAACACACTTGCACTGCTTACAACGGCTTTTGCCACACCTTGAGCAACCATCTGTTTCGCCCCCACTGCTTTGGCAACTGAAGAGCTGGATTTGGTGACAAGGATCTGGCCACCACTAATAGATACAGAAGGCTTTATGGATGGCTGGACTGCAGATCCGACAGGAATTCCAACAACCTGCAACAAAGGAGAATGTCAGAACATCAGCAAGAAAATGGCTGCAAACACTGCTACAAATAAGCCAAATTAATCATAAAGAAAGATAATGGACTGCATCAAGAATGAATGACCTACATACAGACCTGCACATTTCTTTAGCTTTTGTTCAAAGAGATACAATAATTATAATGAAATACCTTCGAACCCTCTGTGGTGTTTACATTCTTCTGGGGTGACACGGCAATCATTTGGTTGCCTTTCATGGTGACAATTTGCTGGAGAGGTGGCTGTGATGTTGAAGGTGTTTCTGGAAGTTGCTGAGAACCTTCAATAGGCTCTTGTTTTATGATCACCTGTAATTAGAAAAAAAAACACACATACAATATACATGTACAAGCCAATGCCATTAACCCCATAGCTAATAAAACAGGGTATATTTACTAAAGTGAAAGTCTTTAGAAGTGAAGATGTTGCCCATAGCAACCAATCAGATTCTAGTGATTATCTTCTAGAAGGTGTTAGTTAAATGTTAAGTAAAATCTGATTGGTTGCTATGGGCAACATCTCCACTTCTAAAAACTCTCACTTTAGTAAATATACCCCAGGGAATTAAATAAACCATTTGTTCCAAGCTCGCCATAAAGTCCTTTCCTTTGATTCCATAGGGGACACAGGAACACTGGGTTATAGGAGTAGATCCAAGGAGCTTGGTACTTCAACCTAACTTGTTTGAACGTTGGCTCCTCCCCTTCTATACTCCATAAATCTCAAGCTTTCAGGGTCCTCTGCTGCCCATCCACTACACGACATAGAAATGACAGCATGATTACGACATTATAATGGCGCGGTTGTTTCTATGTCTGTGATGTGCCTACACTGAACGAGCAGTCGTTCACTGTAGGCTCATCAATCATCTGGTAACATGCTGAACCTGACGTTATCGTCAGGTTGACCAGCATGTTTGCCTGATGATAGATGTCCAATACGACCAGCGTGCACACGCATCACAGGTCGTATTAGACAAACTGCACGATTTGCGGGCGATTACCAAGCGATTGAGCGATAACGCCAGTCATTATCGCTCAATCGCTAGGTTTAATCACCTAGTGGATGGGCAGCATTAGAGCTGTACGCTATGCCGATGTCTTTCACAAATGAAGCAATTTTTGAAGCCAAATGAAGCCACTGTGCATCCGTCAAGGTATATTACTATAGTCGCATGCTTCAAGTCTTTAATCGCAGTGTGATCGACAGGCAGGGAGCATTTGGGGGTGGCAACGGGGACTGTCTGATAAAAATACAGGCGTGTCTTGACTGTTTCGGGAGGGGGGTGTCACATCTTGCATCTGCGATCCCGTACGCAGTTACAAATATGCCCAGCTACATCCTTGCCTGTAGCGCAGCGAATCCCACCATGCATGGCGCGAGATGGACTCCCGCAATCGGAGACGAGCATTCGCATCTCCATAGGGTATAGTGGCGCATAGCGCGTTGAGAGCGCACGTTTGTGGCGCGATCAGCCACAATGAACCTGGGCGCATCTGTAGCATTTCAGTGAAGGAGCCCATTCTGAGTGACCATAGAATCTCTAAGGAGTCAATGTTTGCTTGATCTGCGTCCAATGCTACGTGTACGCAGTTGCAGACAGATGCAATGGATCAGGTGGGAGTCCCGGTTGCTGCTGCATTAGAATATTTTTGCACATCCACGAATATTGCAGCTGCGGAAGCATTAGAATACAACTCTGAATCTTATTAACAAAGCCCAGGAAGAAAAGGCAAAGTACAGAAGGAGAAGAAACCTACTAAAATATGCTAAACATGTAAACAGTAAAACATGAAAAACAATAGCAATACCAGCGCTGGGCAGGCGTCCAGTGTCCCTCATGGAATCTGAGAAACAGATTTTATGGCAAGTACAAAAAGCTGTCTGTGCTGCAGTACTTAAAACTCTGCATCCAAAAGAAATCATCCCTGAAAGCGGATGTATCAAATTTATTAACTTTACAAAGGTATAAATGGACAACCATGTTGCTGCCCTACACTGCTAAACTGAGGCGCCATGCCGCTCCGCCGAAGACGCTTACATGAAACGAGTCTAGTGAACAGTAACATGTTCAGGGACTGGTCTATAGTTTGTTTTGACACTGACCACACCCTCTTCTGGGGGTCAAGAGTACAAAAATACTTTAGGCTTTAGTCCGCTTAAGACCTACTCAAAGGGCTCTTACTACAGCTAGAGACCAGGGAACTTGAGAATCTGTAGATGAAGCAGAACAATTTACAGACTGGACCACAATTTCTGACCTGTCTCAAACAAGAAATTGTGGTCCCGTCTGTATCATCAGACAATGTAAACGCTACATGGTCCAAAGTATTCCCGAACATTACATCTTTATGTTTGTTGAACATCTCATTCCAAGAGCACAGGAATTAATATGGAGCTGGTCCCCCCTTGCTGCTATGACAGCCTCCAGTCATCTTAAAAAGGCTTTCTTTCTATTAGATTTTGGAACATGGCTGCTGAGATTCACATCCATTCAGTCAGAAAAGCATTAGTGAGGCTGGGCACTGACGTTGGGTGATGAGGCCTGGTAAGTAGTTGGTGTTTGCTAGGGTTGAGGTCTGGGCTTTGTGCAGGACTATCAACTTCTTCCAGACCCAACTCAGCAAATAATTATATTGATGGACCTCATGGCGGAGCGGTTGGTCCTAGATGTTCCCAGTTTACAATAAAAGCCCTTACAGCTGGCACAGCAACTCTGGCAAAGCAAATATTTGAAGAAGTGACTTTTTACAAACATGCATCCTATAACAGTGCCACGCTGAGAGCCACTGAGCCCTTCTGCATGAGCCATTCTACTGCTAGTGTATGAAGATTCTGTGGCTAATGCTTGGCTTTATGCACCTGTTAGCAATGGATGTAACTGAAATAACGGAAAGAGACATAACTGATGTAACTGAAATATTAACAAGACATAACCCCAGCAGCTACAGGGGTTACATCCTCCTTTCAATCTTTAACAGAACAGCAGTGATCTAAGATTACCACTTTCTATTACTGTGTTGCATACGCTATCTTTAGATAGGTAGATTGATACGAATCCCCATGGGTACCCGGCAGCAGCTTTTCCGGATTCAGCGAAGCCTTTCAGGCACTGCCATGTCCCTGCCGGGTGAAGGTTCCATGTGTATGACATAGAAAGCTGGCGCTGACATAGATAGGCTGCCAGCAGCAGAGCAGAGGAAGCGGATGAGGTGGGGGATCATTGCCGGACCTCACTGGTGAAGTAAGTACTGCTGAATGGCATATTCCAACAGTGCAATACTAAATGAATATGCCGCTGGCATTTAGGTACGTTCTTAAATGGGGCCCTTAGTAGGAAGGATGCCCGCATTCATTTTGCCATGCACTGTATATATTCCACCAACATTCTCTGCACTATGATAGACCCACAGTTTAAGCCATTACAACAACAGACTCTTTCCCTCAATGAATGTATCACAGATGGCCTGTGAAGATTAAGTATATCACACACTACCTTTGTGAATGCGCCAAGTCCTCCGGCCATAGCTTTTGGACTCTGGGATTTGGAATGACTTCCAATAGGACAAAGTGGAGGCATGGCTGCAAACAGAGACTCCTCCTGCTTAAAATAACACATACATTACAATTACCTCAGATCATTACAATTATCTCTGATCAGTGCTAATTAAGCCTCATAGTAACGGCTGGAATGCTAAACAACTTCCGTCAGGTAAGAACTAAACTTCTTGAAAATAACCAGCTACAATAAATTTATGTTGCTATAGTAACCGTAGTGCTCTCAATGTGGGCTCCCGGCACCTGTTCAAATACATTCTCTTCACACCTACATATGGATCCGCATTCTTGCTGCACTTGCGCCAAACAGTCCCTCTTTGCACGCCAGATCCTGTGCGACTCTTCTAGCACCCGGCGTCTTTCGCATCTTTTTATTTTTGTGATCCAACTAGGATGCACCAGGAGCTGATTAATTTGATATGCAACACTTGTATATCTGTGTGACGGAGACTGAATCTCTATATGAAAGGGCACACAGCTTCCGATGACATATGGCCAGGGACCCGGACACTAACCGCAGTAAGCTGTGTCGGGGCCCTCTGGTGGGTTCCACGGAGCAGGCACATTACTGCAGCTTGCAGTCTGCCTGTTGAAGCCTTGATAGAAGCTCAAAGCAAATAAAAGAAAGTAAAAAGACTGGAGACAGCCCTAATAAGCCCCGGCTCCCTCGGGCACTAATCTAAAATGGAGTTTGGGTGGGATATAGAGGGGGAGGAGCCAATTACACTTCTATAGAAATTTTAAGTGCCAGGCTCCACTCACCACCCATCTATACCCCATTGTATGTACTCCAGCGTCCCCTAGTGAATAAAGGAGAATTGCTAGGATACAGCAGCCGTGGCTTTTTTCTATGCCAAGTTCCGTTGTACTTCGTATATAGACTCAGTCGCACATAGATATACAAGTGTTGCAGTCTCCTGGTGCATCATATTGCGACTAAGGCGCTTTTTCGGGTAAAAAGATGCCCGGCGCTAGCAGAGTCGCATGCCACATGGCGTATTGAGGCTAGATGTATGAGCACACATCTGTAATGCTGTATAAATGCATTATGTAGCACAGGACATACGTGTAGCACATTCAATAAGTAATCATATCTAAGTTACAATTGCGGAAAGCAAACAATATGAAATGGTGACAAAAAGCCAAGAGTCCAAACTGTGAGACAGAGGGGAGACGGACGTGGGAAAAGTATTGGGACTAAGCATTGTCTGTGCATGCAGATCATTCATATCAGGGCACATTTTTAGGCTGAAAAAAGCCGACTCCAGATACAGGAGACAGTGTAAACAGATCACACGTATCCACAATTCTATTCTAACCTCACCCTCCAAAACGCTCCTAGATCCTCTGACATTCATCTGTAGCCCACATGAAGCCTTTAGACACTTTTACTCAAATATATAGTCAGGGCTGTAAAGGAGCCCAGTGTAAATAAGCCCCCATACCTGTGTATACTTTGATGTTATTGTGTTTGGGTATATTTGGAACCAATTGCATAGAAGTAAACACAAGCACAGAAGAGTCCATTATAACTATGTTTTTTTGCCTTATAAAAGGCCGGTGTATGGAAGTCAGTGAGGAATTGTGACAGAACTGGAAAATTCTGATGTCATATTTTCTGCTATTGGTTTTCTACCTATTGCAGTATAGACTCATCAGAGAATTGCTAAACATGTCACATGACTTATGGATTAACGGACCTGACACCCATGGTAAGTGTAAATGCTCTAGCACGCGTGTAGTACACAGCACTTATCATCCCAGAGGGGTTGGGCATGAAATGCAGACGGCCAGGAAGCAGTCTGACTAAATACAGACGCCACAAGTCCCGCGTCGGTATTTAGACGCTGGGATTTAGTCAGACGGTTTCCCGGCCATCGGCATTTTGACTGTATCTCGCCCAGAGATGACAATTAATTTTGAATGTAACATAGCATGCAGCTTTCTAAACCTTTATTAATTGTAATCAAAGCGGATAACAGCATCATAGTGAATGGGGTATACATACCCCACATATGCTGCTATAACAATCAGATCATCCGGGTGTACAGATCTCACATACACCGATATAGGAACAGATTGCCCTAGTATACCCTGGTATACAGAACCAACATACGCTAATATAAGAACCAAATTTCTCTGACATAAAGATCCAACACATATGCTGATCAAAGGAACCAGACTGCCCTGGTACAGAGAACACACATATGCTGTAAAACCAGTTGCTTGGCATGACCGCTGAATGACCAGATAGGCTTCCAGTGTGGCCACATGTGGTTTCCTGATCAATTATTTTATATACTGATTGCAAAGTCTAATTAAAAGGACAGAGGAAGGCAAGAGTCCCTCATCTTTCATGGACTTCCAGAGCTGGAGAATTGAACCTCCACTAACCAGGCTCCAGTAACAGGATCTCCAATAGAGAACAGTATGGTTATACCAATCCCCCTTATTAAATCAGCCCAGGACACATATTCTAGGTATGGATGAGAGATACTGTACATATATGAATATTTACCTTTATATTTTGAGTTATGAAACTGCTACCATGTATCTTGGGCAGTGGGGAGCGGGTTCCAGCCTGGGATATACTGGAGTGTTTGCTTGTAGGGCTACCTGTACATTAAAAAAAAAAAAAAAAGTTTTAAAACTTATTTCCAGACATTATACTCGTGTTTTGTAATATAGAGAATTATTGGAGATAGAAAACTAAGAACAGATACCAGCACATGTAAATGCTAGCAGGCCTAACAGCATGACAACAGGAATCTATATGCACAAGAGAATGCCAATGAAAGCAAGAAAAAAAACAGGCATACTACCGCTTATAGATACACACACTAACGTTTGATACTTTACAATTATGTTACTATTTTATTAAATCAGGGTGACCAGAACTGAACCGATATATTAGCATTAGCAGAATTAATTAGTATAGGCAGTGAAAACTCTGGGAGGGATGAATTTTAAAACGGAAATACACAATGTTTGCTAATACAGTAACTGTTCCCCAGTATACTTTCCATTAGGTGTGCAATCACACACACGGTGCAGCCTACTTGGCAGAAGAAATACTAAATAGCGGTCACGGACGTCATGAAAAACAGGGGAACACTTGTTCAACTTTAAACTAGAATACATGCAGAGGGTGCACTTATGAAATCACTGAAGTACAGGTAAATTTCCTAAATTATACTAAAAGCCACACAGAATTAGGTTGGTAGTCTTCATATACGTCCTCTATATTGTGTTTTAAATAGGCAAAGTTTTCATATAATGGCTCAATATATAGCAACACGTTACTTGGTGTAGTCTAATAAATGGGGTCTATTTGCCTTTTAATTTTTATTCATAAAAGATCAAAAAGAAATTAATATATCACAGAATTGGGCCACTTGTTGGATTAAATGGGATAGAAATCCCCTGAATAAAAAAGCCAATCACAAGATCAGGCAGGAGACACTGATGTAGTGGGATATCCAGACCGAGTGGGTGTGTTAGAATGTAGGAGTCACGTGACACATTCTTCAACCGGAATGCCAACTGCTTCGGGGGTCTATAAATAAGAAAGTGGACCAGAGTAGAAATATATTGCCTATTTCTGCCAGAGAGTTTTGTTTATATTTATATAAAAATATATATCTGGACCAACCATGTGATCAAAGACTGTCCCAGCGAGGAGATGGCTTACATCTTCCACATTTCAGAAAGACGTCTGAATCCGTTTTTATGCCACTGCGCATGCGCTGGTTCAGGGAAATCGGTGATGGACACATTAGATGCCGATCGTAGAGCCGGGGAATAATTGGAGAAGGCAGAACAACTCTACCCTGCATTTCTCCACTTCAGCAGGCAAAACACACAAACACCACCATCAAGAGACGGCGATATAAATTATCAAAACAGATGAGAGAAGTTTCTCTCTATATAAATACAGATCAAAACCAATGGGGGCTACAGGATCATAGCGGAAAAATTATAAGGTGGAGAAACCTGTTCCTGCCGTACTTTCCAAGTAACTAAATATTCAACAGCTGGGGATATAGGGAATACCACCATGCCAGATTATATTTTCAATATCATCTTTTAGGTCCACTGCATCTTCAAATTACTAATCTTGTACTAACAATCTGCTTAACCATCATTTCTTTTAATACCAGGGGGTCTATTTACTAAGCAGTGTTAGGAGATAGAGTGAAAAGTGATAAGGTGCCAGCCAATCAGCTCCCAACTGTCATTTTTCAAACACAGGCTGTGAGACGACAGTTGGGAGCTGATTGGCTGGCACCTTATCACTTTCTTATCACTTTTCACTCTGTCTCCTAACACTGCTTATAAAATAGACCCCTATATGTGCTAAGCTCTGAAAAGTGATAAACTGGAGAGTGAGAAACCACCAGCCAATCAGCTCCCAACTGTCATTTTTCAAACACAGCCTGTGACATGACAGTAAGGAGCTGAGTGGCTGGTGGTTTATCACTCTCCAGTTTATCACTTTTCAGAGCTTAGTACATCTCCCCAGTTACCACTGAACTAACTTACAGAGGAAAACACCAAGACGTTTTGCTGTATGGTACACTACAGGTAATTCCTTAGTTTGCCTTGTGTTTTGGGTGATTCAACCACTGCAAAATCAGCAGGAAATCAA